>CM042149.1:113356838-113430431 GCA_023376005.1 Doryteuthis pealeii | reverse complement strand
AGACGGAGATACTCACATCCCTGGGTTAAATAATACCAACCAAAAACTGTTCTTCTACAAGGATGTCTTTGGTATTAAATAACCCACAAAAGGTTGATATGCCATTTATAAAGTTTGTAAGACTTTGTAAGTAGTTCAAACATCGGTTGACCGATTGCCCATGGCCGCCTCCCGGCTCTTTATTTATGCCCATTCTTCCAAGGGCAGACCAGTCCATTCAGACAACCCACAGGGGGATATCACTACGTTTACACCATTAAACAAAGAAACCAAACCAAAACCAAATGTGTGGTTTCATTTAACACATTTTGTCTAGGATCAAAATGTAGTATCTGTTTTCTTATGTCAACAAAACATACCATTAACTTTTGATTAGGGTGTCATGTACCTTCAGTATAGGGAGGTAGGGTGACATGGTCACAGAATGGTTCATAATTCCATTGACACTCTTTCATGGTAGAGATGCACATAGGTATGCATCCTGCATCCCTGACGCATAAAAATATGTAAAATCAGGGACGCACCTAGGGACACAATTTTTTAATAAAAAAATCCCGATATATTGCACACAACAAACCCATAACAATTCAGGGATGTGAGTTCTCCATTAATTGGCAGAGAGTAGCTTAATTTTTTTTTTAACCGGAAATTTCCACTGTCAACATCATGAGATAATTTCTGGCCTTCTGCCTAACTTGGGTATTGCTCAATCCAGCTGTATATACTCTTGTTTATTTTATTTTATTTATTTATTTATTTATTTTTATTTTTTTATTTTTTTGGTGGTGTTTTTTCTTCTTTTTTTTTTTTCTGTCACCCCCCCTCTCGCCACTTCAAGCTAACTGTAAATACATTTCAATATTTTTTTTGAAAAAAATTACATGGGATATGGTACAAGTTAGGGGTTAGACGGCTTTAGTTGATTCATCATAGAAAACTTGCTTGTCACTTTTCCCCAGTTCATAGATAAAAACCCTACAATCTATTAAGGAACTTTAGTTGAGACCCATTAAATTTCCTGGGGACTCATTCAAATAAAATCTGTGTCCCAGGATGCACTAAATTAAAGTGATATCAACAGTATCACTGTATACCATGCAAGTGATGTTATGTTGCATATTTTCCCTAACTCCACAGGGTTGGACATTGTCATTCATAAAAACGGGACATGATGCCAGTGAGTAATTATGAAAATTAAATACAACTTTTTGAAGAACTTGGGATCAGTTTAGCTCAGTCGGTAGAGCATTCTCCTAGGAACCAAAAGATTTCAGGTTCGATACCGGACCCCACTAACTCAGCGTATAAATAGCACAGCTTAGGTAATCTGATCTGTGCTGTAAAGTGGGGAGCTGGCGGTAGGTGTGGCGCTCCACCTCAGCACAAATAATATCCCTGGTCCGGGCAAAAAGGAGGATAGACTCCCTCGCTCTCTGGCTGATACTGACAATAAGCCACTCCAACAACTTTACTTTTTACTTACTTTTCAAGGGCTTGCTCCTGGTATCTTTGGCCATTGAGGTTACCTTGCAGTATCACATGATCGAGTGTGCAGTCATATGATGATCTGCTCCAGATCATAACTGAGTCACTACTAGAATTTATTGCTTCCTGAATGTTGAGTTGAATGTATGTAATTCCCCTAACACATCATATTCAAGCTCTGTCATCAATCACATGACAGAAACTGACCAATGAAACCTCTTCTAAAAAAACGGATGTTCCAACCAATCCTGCCATTGAACCATCATAAACATTCCTAAATATCTCTTGGGAATGAGGAGTGGTCAATCCAATGGGATGTTGTGAAGCAAGAGCACCTGTCTTTAGCTTTCTTTTAATGGTGCTAAGGGATTTCTGGAGTTAATATACCATTGGTCTCTGATATATCCGGGTTATGGGATATATTATGAAGTTGGTATTTGGTATATCATCGCAGTAGTAGCTGGTATGTCGAATAGCAGTACATCTTCCAAGCAGTCGTGGTGTAGTCTGGCAAGTAAGTTTAAGCTGGTAGGCTTAGGCTTAGGCGCTTGTACCACAACAGTGTCGAATATTTATATATGACACTGTCCAATCAGATTATAGTGAGAGGGTACCAAGGTATTTACATATTCATTACATCACCTCTCCCTGAGCTAAATTCTCTGTGAAATTTAGCTTTAATATTTATTTTTTTTAGGGTCTGGACTTAATCGGTTGATTTCTTTCCTAAGTCTTTTTCGCCTCAGTCCTCCTTGCAGTGGTGGTGTTCTACACCCTGGTACCTCTGGCCTTGGGTTCGGGGATACATCCATTGGCGAATGTTGTGAGGGGGGTACCAAGGTATTTACATATTCATTACATCAGTCTCTAAGGAAGAAACTTGGCAAACTGTGTTCTTTTCTGGTAAATTTCAAAAGCAACCTGTCCTCACAAGCATTAGTTTTTCTAGGTCTTTCGCTCCTGGGCCAATCTTTTACAATACCTGTTGGGTGCTTTTGTATCAGATGATCCATTACTGTATACAGGACAATTCAGTAATATGTATCCCAGTAATCTACTAAGTAAAAGTTCCAGGTGGCCTCAATCAACGAGGGAGTCTATCCCTTTTCTCTAGCGCTTGACCAAGGAGATTGTTTTTGCATCTAAAGTGGAGCGCCACACCTACCATCAGCTCCTTACTTTACCACACAGATCCCTGTACTACTCATATGCTGAGTTGGTGAGGGCCAGTATCGAACTAGGAACCTTGTGGTTTCTAGCCGAACACTGTACTGACTGAGCTAATGCATTGTTAAGAGTTAAACCATGAATTTGCCATGTATGGTTATGCAGTATATTGGAAACAGTTAAAATGTATGTGCAAAATATAATAGTGAATTTCCTTTTGATTAATTATTGATAGCCATGCAAACAGCGTGATATTTCATTGAAAAAGTTATTTCTTTAATAAAATTATATATTGATAAATTAAGTGGTACTGAACACTTGCTGAGTCTATATATATATATATATATATATATATATAGACGCGCACAGTGTAATGATTAAAGTCATAGGAAATGGACTTGTCAACACCAGTTCAAAACTTAGATGAGTTTGTTTGCATTTCACATAGTGCTAATACTCTTGGGAAAGGTATGAATCCAACTACACTCCCTCCAGCTATTGACCTGGGTAAATAGTAGGGCAGACTGGGCTCTTTAACCTTGGCTTGGCAACCAGCTAACTGTAAATACATTTCAATATTTTCTTGGAAATGAATTACATGCTATGGTAGGGGTTAAATGGCTTTTGTTGTTCATAAATAAAAACTCTACAATTTATTAAGAAACTTTAGCTGGGACCCATAAAATTTTCCGGTGACTTATTCAAATCAAATCTGTGTGTCCCAGGATGCACTAAATTATACAAGCTATCAGCATCTCTGAATATATATTATCTATATTATATATGATATAGATAATATATATATTATCTATTATAATAATATGACACATCTTGAAACACTTTGATGGTTTTTAATAACTAGTTTTGTTGGAGTTTTTTTTTTTTTTTAAGTCTTTACCTCCAAAATTTCCCCCATGGCTGTACCAAATTTTCTTGGTATTTTTTTTTATCTGTATGATGGGATATTTCAAAGGTCACCTCAGAAATTTTATTCAAATAAAGTCCTATTATTATGTCATGGGCCGGGTTAGCTCAGAGCGTTCGGCTAGAAACCACAAGTTTCCTAGTTCGATACTGGTCCTCGCCAACTCAGCGTATGAGTAGCACAGGGATCTGTGCGGTAAAGTAAGGAGCTGATGGTAGGTATGGCGCTCCACCTCAGATGCTAAAACAATCTCCTTGGTCTAGCACTATTGAAAAGGGGATAGACTCCCTCGCTGACTGGCTGATACCAACTTTAGGCCGCCCTGACGACTTTACTTTACTTATTATTATTGTAATCTGAGTACTTCTGCTGGGACTCATCAAATTTCCGAGTGACTCATTCAAATAAAATCCATGAGTCCCAGGGCACACTAAATTAAAAAGCTGTCCGTATCACTGTTATAGTTATTTTTCCGATTCTTTAAAGGACTAAGATAAAATCAAGATGGACACTTTTCTACCAGATGACTCATTTCTGTCTACAGGAAAACTCAATATTATAAATGCCAATAATCAGCTGATGTTGATTGTCACCAATTCTTTGCCTCAGAATTACACTAATAATCTTCATAGCAGTCATTGCTATTTACACAGTAGCATTGCAACCAACAAAGCCTTCATCAGATGATGACTCTGTGTTCAGGCATGATTTCAGGGCCAAAGCATCATTACCACTAACCCAGAGCGCCCCATCAGTATCTCACGATACCATCAGACTTTGTTGGTTTGATGTCACATTGCAGCATTGCCATATACACGCTGATGCGGTTAGAGCTTTATCCTGGATCTTTTTGATATAGTTCCTCTTGTCTCGTGGAGAAAGTCCAAGTTTAGTAAAAAATACTGAGTTGGTAATAAATCCTTGGCATCCAACTTCGATAGAAAATACATCCGTTATCCATCCATTTCTGACATATTGTTCTCGTAAATCTTCATATTTTTCCATATTATTTGTATTTCATCGGTGAATTTCGCTAGAATTTAAAGACACTTTGATGTAAGTAGGTCCTTACTTTCCGTACAAACAATTAATAATCTTCATCCAATAACTGCTATATACACAGTAGCATTGCAATCAATAAAGCCTTCATCAGATGATGACTCTGGTATCAGGCATGGTTTCAGGGCCGAAGTATCATTACCACTAACCCAGAGCGCCCCAGCAGTATCTCACGATACCACCAGACTTTGTCGGTTTGATGTCACAATGTTGAACTGCCATATCCATATATTAGTTTAGATTAAACCAACAATATTTTGTCAAGGCAGAGTTGCATTACAAAATGTTTTATAAAGATAAAATTATATTGGCAAGGGTGTCCGATCATAGTGTAATGGTTAACTAGTCTTGCAGATCCATTACTACTGAATAGTGGGTTCAATCCTCAGTGGATACCCCATATTTGCGACCTTGTATCACATCATACCCATGTCAAACGGGTTGGGTAAAAAGGAATCCCATTGTGGTTTAATGGCTAGCAAGCTAGTCTTGCAGATCCATTACTACTGAATAGTGAGTTCGATCCTCAGTAGATGCCCCATACTTACAACCTTGGGTCACATACTATCCATAGGAAACAGGTTGCGTAAATACCTACTTTATAATGGTAACTGTCAGGACACATTCGCAAAGCATGATTAGCCCTTATATGATTGACCCCATTGTAGGAAGTGCATGGTGTAATGGTTAAAGTCATGGGAAATGGACTTGTCACCCCGAGTTCAAATCCTGGACGTGCTAATTGCATTTCACTTAGCTATAATACCCTTGGGAAAGGTATGAATCCTACTCTCCCTCCAGCTATGGGTAAATAGTAGGGCAGACTGGGCTCTTTAACCTTGGTTAGGCAACCGGTCTAGGAGCAGGAAAACTCTGAATTCAAACCTGTTGAACTCCACTTAAGAAATTGACCTTGTGTCGCATCCTGCTCGTGCGGAGGGTTGGTAAATATATATATATGATTGACCCCAACCCTATTGCCCTTATGGCAAACCCTTAAACCTTTTTATCATAAATGTACTAAAAGGCTGTGAGGATGTTCCAATTCTGCAACTCTGGGGAGTGTGGAGTACCTCTTCCTCATCATTACTCCCAGGTACACTAACGGATTGGTAGTACCAGTTATGGTCTCATCTCTGGGTTGAATAGAAAAAATGTGTTTGGAAAAACTGAGAAGAATTTAGATAAATTGAGTTTTAAAAAAACTTTGAATACTCATCAAGAATGAATAAAACAAAACGTCTTTGACAAAATAACCCAACAAGAGCTGACATACCATAAAATCCAACCCATCAACCACTACTGAATTGCGAGTTTGTCCCTTGATCTGATGCCCCATACTTGCGACCTTACGTCACATCCTAACCGTGGCAAATTGGTTGGGTAAAAAGACTCCCTTGCCATACCAAGGTTAAAGATCCCATTCTACCCTACTATTTACTCATATCTGGAGGGAGAACATTTTGATGCATACCTTTCCAAGTAATTACGGCGTCCCATCGTGTTGTAATGGTTAGCAAGCTAGTCTCGCAGTTCCATTACTACTGAATAGCAAGTTTGATCCTCACCGTATTGTTGCATACCCTTCTCATTACTTACTTCTTACTTCTATTCTTCTGTTCTTCTGACATCTTAAGTTTTTCTAGGTCTCTTCTAACGTCTGGACTTCTCTTGGGGACTTCGGGTCTGGTCTTCCATTGGGGATTTCTCTTTATCAGAAGCCCTGTGTCATTGTTAGTTTTAATAGTTGTAATAACACAAGACTCCAATTTGCTTTGATCTTACTTTATTTTTAAATACCCAACCAGACATCTGCGCAGATTAAGATGGGAGCGCGTGTAACACGACTTACCCTTCCATCAAGCTCGGCTGCTAGTCTCTAACTGACTGAAACTTACTTACTATCTAAATCGGAAGAGAGGGTCCTCTCTACCGGTTCTCACGGTATCCACTGGAAGGAAGGATCAGGACAGGTCAAGCCTTGTCATTCAAATCCTTCAAGGCCATAGGCTGCAGCTTATAACGGCCATTTTGATTTCTACACTATTGCACATAAATATTAGGTCTCTAATAATTATGTAACAGTATGCCCCATACTTGCAACTTTGTATCATGTCCTACCCATGGCAATCAACTAACCAACCAAAGCATGTTTGTTCTTTTCACTTGAGACATCATACCCATGCAAACAGCATGATACTATATTGAAAATTATTTAAAGTTAAATTGGGTGGTGTTTATCTTTTCAATGGTTCTATATAATGAACTGCTCTCTGAAATTTTATTGTAAATCATAAAAAAAAAACCCATTAATTTGAGGTAACATATTTGACAACTTATAAGACGCTCATCAATTTGGCCAGGTGTTTAAAAAAAAAAGTAAATGGGTTTAAGCTATGAATGTCAGGTGAAGGGTTTTCACCTGGTATTCATAGCCACCCCCCCCTCACAACTATCAGGTCATTTTTAAAAGTTTCATATGTATCCAGACTTTGTTTACATTTGCAGAGATGTTTGCGTTTTTATCTAAGGAACGCCACAACACTAGAACTTTATTAGCCAGTAACCCAAAGCTGACTCCTTTAAATTTAAATTCTTTTTATTTTTTTTTATTGAAATAGATCACTAAGTAGGCTTGGGCCTATCCTAGTAGTGGACAAGTTTTGAATTCAAAGTTTTCCTTCTCCTAGACTGGTTGCCTAACCAAGGTTAATGAGCCCAGTCTGCCCCACTATTTACCCCTAGCTGGAGGGAGAATAGTTGGATTTAGACCTTTCCCAAGGGTATTAGTGCTATGTGAACTGTGGTTTCATCCAGGAATTGAACTCGAGTTGATGAGTCCATTTCCTACGACTCTAACCAGTGCACCACCAGGCTTCCCCTGACTTTATAAGATGGTGAGTGATTTTCAGGGACACTTTTGGAAAAAAAAGGTTAATCTTTTAAGCTGTTAAATATGGTAAATTAAAAATTAAATTGGGGAGAGTCCCCATGATATAATGACTAACATGCTGGACTTCAACATCATAGTAAGTTCAAACTTCAGTCATGCTATTACATTCACTTTTGGACTAATACTCTTGGGAAAGGTATGAACCCTTTCATCCCCTCAGCTATGGGTTAAGTAGTACCGCTACTGTTCTGCTATAAGGATAACTTGGCATTAAATAACCAATTAAACAAAGAAACCAAACCAAAAAATAAAATAAAATTTAGATATGATTTTTTAATGAACAAATTTTGATTCAGTGAAAACTAATGTTTGTTTTTTCTTTCTTTTTTTATAGGACTAAAATAAAATCAAAATGTCACTGACAACGTTACCGAGTGACAGTAAATTTGTACCATTGATTGAAGCTAATAAGACTATATCATTTGAAAATGATACAATCGATGTGTACAGAAAAGGCTGTTTTGGGGAATTTAATACCGTAGCATGTATCAGGTAAGTTATTATATTTATCTTTCTTTTAATTGTTTTCTCAGTATTATGTTTTATAAAATTTCCTGTTTTTAGTATTATGTTTTATAAAATTTGATTTTTTTCCTTAGTATAATGGTTTATCATAAAATTTGACTTTTTTTCTTAGTATAATGTTTTATCATAAAAAATTTTTTTCTTAGTATGTTTTTTCTTAGTATTATGTTTTATAAAATTTGATTTTTTTTCTAGTTAATATTTTATAAAATTTGATTTTTTTCTTAGTATTAGGTTTATAAAATTTGATTTTTTTTTCTTAGTATTAGGTTTTATAAAATTTGATTTTTTTTCTTAGTATTAGGTTTTATAAAATTTGATTTTTTTTTTTCTTAGTATTAGGTTTATAAAATTTGATTTTTTTTTTTTTCTTAATATTAGGTTTTATAAAATTTGATTTTTTTTCTTATTATAATGTTTAATCATAAAATTTGATTTTCCCATGTTATGTTTCAACCTCAGGAGCTAACAAAAGTTTTTAAAAACTAATTTGTTTCAATTGTATCTTACATGTACAGACATGTTCATGCAAAAATGCAACTAGCTTGCAGCAAAAATAAGCTCATATTAGGAGAAACAAAATTATAAACACACATTCCAGTAGATATTTGTCTGTAATAGCATAAAATACACTTTGGACTGTACATATAACTTCATCCTGTCCCAAACATGGTGAGGCATATGGCTCAGTACCTTAGGCAAGCCCCTCAACAGAATTAATGAAGCGCACAAATAAAATTATAAGTAAAAGTCACGCATACAAGTTACCATGTTTACTACATGTAACTTATAAAAAACAATGTTGTACAAAAGTTGTATTCACAGTTCTAATTCTTCCTCACTGAGGGGGGCTTCTCTGAAAGTTCTCAGAGGTTGATGCTCCCTCACTGAGGGGGTTTGGTCTGTAGTCCCTTAAAGGTTGGCATCAGGAGCTTTGAGCTAAGAGGTCCTTTCGGGTGCCCTCGCCTAAGTTGGAATGGCCAAATTCTCTCAGCCCATTAAGGGGGTTATTCCTTCAACTTCCTGTCCTCTGACACAGGAGAGTTCCACTAAACCCAACAGCTTGTAAAACAACACTTATAAAACAAAAATTTAACTTTTAAGTACTCATAAAACCTCATTAATACCTTGTTGGGATGGGTATACCAGGCTCAGTACCTCAGGTGAGCCTCTCAACAGAATTAATGAGGTAAGTAAGTAAAGTTGTCAGGGGCGGCCTAAAGTCGGTATCAGCCAGTCAGCAAAGGAGTCTATCCCCTTTTCAATAGCGCTAGACCAAGGAGATTGTTTTTGCGTCTGAGGTGGGGCGCCACACCTACCATCAGCTCCTTACTTTACCGTACAGATCCCTGTGCTACTCATACGCTGAGCTAGTGAGGACCGGTATCGAACTAGGAACCTTGTGGTTTCTAGCCGAACGCTCTACCGACTGAGCTAACCCGGCCCCTTGTACACAAATAAAATTATAAGGCAAAGTCACGCATACAAGTTACCATGTTTATTACATGTAACTTATAAAAAATAATGTTGTACAAAAATACCAAATTGTACTCATAGTTCTAATTCTCCCTCACTGAGGGGTGTCTTTCTGAAAGTTCTTAAAGGTTTATGCTCCCTCACGGAGGGGGTTTGGTCTATATTCTCTTAGTGGCTGGCATCAAGTGCCTTGAGCTAAGAGGTCCTTACAGTTGCTTCACCCAAGTTGGAACGACCGAATTCTCCCAGCCCGCTAAGGGGATTAATCATTCAACTTCCTGTCCTCTGACACAGGAGAGTTCCACTAAACCCTACAATTATATAGTTATTATGTAAAATATGCACCTCTAACTTTTGGCTGAAAAATCTGGAAAAATAGACTGGGTGTCTTATACACAAATATCAGGGCCAGTTTAGCTCAGTTGGTAGAGCACTTGACTAGGAATCGCAAGGTTTTTAGTTCGATACCGGATCTTCGGCAACTCAGTGTATGAGTAGCACAGGGATCTGTGCGGTGAAGTGAGGAGTTGATGGTATGTGTGACACACCACCTCAGACGCAAAAACAATCTCCTTGGTCTAGCGCTAGTGAAAAGGGGATATACTCCCTTGCTGTTTGGCTGATACCGACACTAGGCCACCCCAACGACTTTTTTATACACAAATATTAGGGTGAGCCAAAAATTTTTCAATATTTGCGTTTAGAACACAAGCTCTGTGTCTAGTGGAATTATGAGAGGATAATTCATTATAAGTTTGTTCCAGATGGTCAAACTATCAAGGCCAACCTGTACGCTGAAGAGCTGGAGCAGGTGTATGCTATTTATGCAGCAAAAATACCCAGTATTGTTGAACAGAAAGCAAGGTCTTCTGCAGCAAGACAATGCAAAATCTCATACCACTTGAACAATCTGGAATAAACTCCTGCAACTTTGAGGGAATGGAACTGCTAAACCCAGCATATAGTTCCCTCAGATTATTACTTGTTCCTGTGCTCACAATGCCTCAACAACAAAGAGAAGGTGGAAGATTCAGTGAAGGAGTTCTTCACCTGAAAGGACAAGAACTGGTATCAGTGTGGGTTCAAAGAACTAGCAGAAATGTGGCTTCAAATAATGCAACACAACAGATTCGACATTGCTTTTGTTGTAATTTGAAGAATAAAGCAAACAAATCACAAAAATATTGGGGAGGGATTGTCCTCATAGAATATTGGATAATGTTCTGGACTGCAACTTCATAGTAAACAAGTTTGAATTCTAGTCTCACTGTTACGTTCACTTTTAGACTAATAGCCTTGAAAAAGGTATGAAATCCCTCATCCGACAGTTATACCACTGCTGTTCTTCTAAAAGGATGGTTTTGGCATTGAATAACCTACAAAGGTTGATATGCTATTAAATAAAGAAACCAAACAAATTTTTTTTATTAGAGAAGTTTGATTTTTTTTTTTTAATAAAAAATATCTTATGGAGTAAAGATGTGTAAGGGCGGAGCTCTGTGGTGTAGTAACTAACATTGCTTGACTTACATAGTAAGCAAGTTTGAATTCAAGTCTTGCTATTACATTCACTTTTGGACTAATACCCTCGAGAAAGGTATTGTGTTAGTATAGCATTCAATTCTAAGGCTAACAGCAACAAATAAATGAATTAAAACTTATTTTAATTCTAACAATTTATTAACGAGCAAACAAAACAATGAGTAACAATATAAAGTCCTTTCTTTTATTGTGTTAGTATAGCATTCAATTCTAAGACTAACAGCAACAAATAAATGAATTAAAACTTATTTTAATTCTAACAATTTATTAACGAGCAAACAAAACAATGAATAACAATATAAAGTCCTTCCTTTTATTGTGTTAGTATAGCATTCAATTCTAAGACTAACAGCAATAAATAAATGAATTAAAACTTATTTTAATTCTAACAATTTATTAACAAGCAAACAAAACAATGAGTAACAATATAAAGTCCTTCCTTTTATTGTGTTAGTATAGCATTCAATTCTAAGACTAACAGCAACAAATAATGAATAAAAACTTATTTTAAATCTAACAATTTATTAACGAGCAAACAAAACAATGAGTACAATATAAAGTCCTTCCTTTTATTGTGTTAGTATAGCATTCAATTCTAAGGCTAACAGCAACAAATAAATGAATTAAAACTTATTTTAATTCTGACAATTTATTAACGAGCAACAAAACAATGAGTAACAATATAAAGTCCTTTCTGTGTATAAAGTTGAGTTTAAGGGAATTACCGATGTGTTGGAGAAGATATCTGGTATCTTAGGGTGATTTCTTGGAGAGCTTTTAAAGTCACTGCTTTGTGGAACTGGTCCAGGGCCTGTCTGTGAGGATTTTGGTATTTTGCGCCCAAACTTCTGGGCTCATCACATGATTGGTATATCCAATCACAGAAAGCCTCTCCCTCACTTATTCTATACAGAGGAATTACCATTTTACTGACCCAACAAAGGTATGAAGCCCCTCATCTGACAGCTATAGGCTAAATAGTACCATCATTGTTCTTCTACAAGTATGGCTTTGGAACCGAATAACCCACTGATATATCCGGGTTAAGGGATATATTCTGAAGTTCGTATTGGTATATTATCGCAGTAGTAATTGGTACCTTTGTCGGTCGTGCTGTCGTCTAGTGAGTAAGTTAGCTTGTAAGGCATAAGGTCGGTGGCTATCGAGTAAGTGTAGGTCGAAGGTCTAGAACAAACACAGTGTCGACTATTTATACATGAACTGTCCAATCAGATTATTGTGAGGGGGTACCAAGGTATTTACATATTCATTATATCACCCACAAAGGTTGATATGCCATTAAACAAAGAAACCAAACCAAATCTATTTTCTAAAAAGTATTGCTATTTCTTTTCATTCTTTCTAATTGTTAAATAATGTTAAAATGAAGAGATTTTTTAAAATATCAAAGAGAGGAGTCGACATAGCATAGTAGCTAACATGCTGGGTGTGGCATTAAATAACCCACAAAGATTGATTTGCCATTAAACAAAGAAACCAAACCAAACAAAACCAAAAAATTGAAAAACTTTTGACTCACCCTAGTAATTATGGTATCTAGAGCAGAGATATCAATCAGTTGATTAGTATTGATTTTTGTTTGTTTGTTTTGTTTTACGGCATATCAACCTCAGTGGGTCATTTAATGCCGATAAAGTTTTGAAATAAATCAATTCTTAATGGATAATACAATTTTTTTATAAATACATTTTTCTATTTAACTCATAGATGGGACTGATTAGTATTGAGTTCTGTGAAATTTTAAACTTGTAGCTAATTTTATTGTTTTATTGAAATTTTTATTTGTCTGAATTTTTAAGACGAGGCTTGATAATTTGTATTATTTAGATTTAGATTAGACTGTTGTCATCTTTATTGTTATATACAAAATGTTTTTGCCGATGTGCGCCATGGCCTTCTGTAACGTTGTGGAGTTGTCACAATGGCGTCTTTACACTATGGCTTTACACTGTGGGCTTTTTACTCCGTGGGTGCACTATTAAACTTATACGCTGGTCTCTAGTCTCGGGACGTTTTCAAAGGTACACTGCCACATGCGTTAACTTTTGGGCTTCTTTACAACACACAGGATTCCAGCAGTTCTTGGTCGCTAGTATCAGGTCAAGGGGGTATCACCTTACAAGTCAAGTGGTTCTCGTTACGGCCAATTGACTTTATCTCCACGGGTGTCTAATGGTCAGGGAAAGTTTGGTGTTTGTTTCCATTCATAATACCATCCGTAGTATTATCTTTGTAGTAAATGATGACTACTGAGTTTATTTTTCAGGAGTTTATTAGAATAAATTCAATTTTGGCTTTTAACTTTGAGAGAGAGAGAGAGAGAGAGAGAGAGAGAGAGAGAGAGAGAGAGAGAGAGAGAGAGAGAGTCAGCTTATTTAATAAGTAATGTTTTCGTCTGGTTTCTGCTTGTGTCACATCTTACTTGTGTAGAGGAGTTGGTATATATCATAATGTTGGCTAGGGGTGGCGACCTGTGTTCTTAAGGACGGAATCCTGGTGGCTAAATAGTCTATGACATGCAGCACTCCACTTTGGTCCTTACTTGAGCTAGATGGGTGGTCAGAGGCCCTCTCCAATCAATCGGCTGGTCATGTCAAGCCCTAGCACATATATGATTTTCCTGACCCTATTGTTCTTATGGTAAATTCTCAACCCTTTTTATCATATAGTTGCTAGAAGACAGTGGCCAAGGGTTTTAGTGTCCAGGGTATGACATAAAACTGCATCTAGTGATGGGGTTCCAATTCTGGGACTCTAGGGAGTGTGGAGTACCCCTTCATTGCACTTACTCACAGGTCCACGCTGACCTGGAGTGGTACTACCTGTTAAGGTTCCATCTATGGGTTAAATAGATAAAAAATGAGTTTCAAAATTGTGTTTAAAAATGAGTTTTTAAAAAACATTGAATACCCAACAATAATGAATAAAACAAAAACATCTTTGGCATAAAATAACCCAAGGATTGACATGTCGTAAAATCCAACCAACCAAAAATTCTTAATGATACAAATTTTAATTATTATTCATTTTTTTTTATTGTTAATAAATCTGTATTATTGTTAAATTACATAAAACTTATGATCTTGCAAAGCTTTGAATTAAATGATATTGTTATTTATTTGATTATAGGAAATACTTTACTCTTCTGCTATAAGTATAGTAAGTTACAGTGCAGTGATGCTGATAGATTTTTGATTTAGTGCATCCTGGGACACACATATTTGCTTTGAATGAGTCCCTGGGAAAATTTATGGGTCCCAACTAAAGCTATCTAACTCCTACCTTGTAACCTAATTTAAGAAAATATTGAAATGTATTTACAGTTAGCTTGAAATGGTGAGAAAAGAAAAAGGGAAAACACTGAGATGCAGGGATATGATTTTAGTGTATCCTTTTAGATTTTTTGCATCAGGGACACAGTTCGCCCCTCAGCATCTCTCCAGTGACTTGAGTTTATCTCGGTTTTGGGGTATTTAATCTGGTGTTGTTATTATTATTATTATTATTATTATACTCTTGAATCAATATGTTTATTCACTTAGTCACGTGTTTAGTAAGACTCTGTGATTGAACTCATGACCTCCCGGCAACTAGATACTCTCTAACCAATACTTTTATTCTCTTGGTCACATGTCCTGTAAGACTGGGCAATTGAACTCCTCATGGTCAGGCAACTAGATACTCTTTAATCAATACTTTTATTCTCTTGGTCATGTGTCCTGTAAGACTGGACAGTTGAACTCCTGATGGCCAGGCAACTAGATACTCTTTAATCAATACTTTTATTCTCTTGTCATGTGTCCTGTAAGACTGGGCAATTGAACTCCTCATGGTCAGGCAACTAGATACTCTTTAATCAATACTTTTATTCTCTTGGTCATGTGTCCTGTAAGACTGGGCAATTGAACTCCTCATGGTCAGGCAACTAGATACTCTTTAATCAATACTTTATTCTCTTGGTCATGTGTCCTGTAAGACTGGGCAATTGAACTCCTGATGGCCAGACAACTAGATACTCTTTAATCAATACTTTTATTCACTAGATCATGTGTCCTGTAAGACTTTGCAATTAAACTCATGACTGACTGACAACTAGATACTCTTTAACTGATACTTTTATTCACTTGGTCATGTGTCCTGTAAGACACTGTGATTGAACTCCTGAGTACCAGGCAGCTAGATACTCTTTAACCAATAATTTTATTTACTAGGTTATGTGTCAGTAACACATTCTAGTGGTATGTATTTATCCAACCCTTCTACCATGGGCAGAATGTGACATAAGTTCAATTTTCTTTGAGCGCAGTAAATGTGTTTTGAGATCTAAAATTTAAAATGCTAAAACTTAAAGAATAAAGCAAATTTCAGTCTAATCTACCACTGACTGACAAAATAAATGTTATTTCCAATATTTTAAATTTTCAATACATTTATATTTACATTTCCCAACCCCTCCACACAAGCAGGATGCGACACAAAGTCAATTTCCCTCCCTGTTGGCTGGGGCGTTAGAATGCACCGTCTGCACCTCTGCAGAGAGGTAAGACTCCCCCAATGGAGCCACCTGTTAGCCGTGGGTGGCATCCCATGATGCTTAAGATAGAACCCAGGTGGCTGAGCAGTCCATAACTTGCAATATTCCACTTTAGACTTTCTTGGGCTAGACGGGTGGTCAGAGAGGCCCCCTCCGATCAATCGGCTGGCCACGTCAAGCCCTAGCACCTAATGATTGCCCCAACCTATTGCCCTTATGGCAACCCCCAACCCTTCTTATCGTATGGGTGCTAGAAGGCGGTGGCTGAGGGTCTACATGTGCTGGGAATGACGTTAAACTCTATCTGATGGTGAGGTTCCAGTTCTGGAAGTTTGGGGAATGTGGGACACCCCTTCATCACCATTGCTCCCTGGTCCACTCTGACCCAGAGTGATAGTACCTGTTAAGGTCCCATCTATGGGTTGAATAGAAAAACATGAGTTTATGAATAAAATTGTATTATCCATTAAGAATGAATTTTTCACAACTTTGTCTGCATTAAATGACCCACTGAGGTTGATATGCCGTAAAACAAACCAAACCAAAGTCAATTTCTTAGGCGGAGTTTAACCAGTTTGAATTCTGAGTTTTCCTTCTTGGTTACCAAACCAAGGCTAAAGAACCCAGTAGGCTCCACCATTTACCCATAGCTTTGGGAGGAACAGATGGATTCATATTTCCCAAGGGCATTAGCTGGAAATGAAATGCAAACAGCTTCGTTAGGATTTGAACTTGAGCTGCCGATTGCATTTCCTATGAAAATAACTATAACGCTAAACCAACATCCAAAGACATTCCAGTTTGGTTTGGTTTCTTTGTTTAATGGCATATGAATCTTCATGGATTATTTAATGCCAAATCCATACTTGTAGAACAGTAGTGGTACTATTTAACGCATAGCTGGAGGGAAGCGGGGTTCATACCTTTCCCATGTGTATTAGTCCGAAATTGAATGTATTTGCATGATTGGTGTTCAAACTTGCTTTCTATAATGTCACAGTCCAGTTTGTTAGCAGCTACACCAAAGGGAACCCCCATAGTAACTTGGAGACTTCAATTTTATGTAGTGACCATAACAATCAAAATGAAGACTCTCATCTAAGTAATGGTATAAACCTACTTTCACTTTCACGACAATTTCCATTCTTTTGATTGTGTGAAAAAATATTCTCCTTTATTCTATAGCTAAATTAAACCAGATTAGAGTTCAAACTCAAACACCAAGGCCCACCCCCCCAGGCAGAGGCTCTTTGGTGGTAGTAATTTGGAGATTTCAATTTCATATAATAACCATAACAACAAAAATAAGGACACTCATCTAAGTAATGGTATAAATCTACTTTTACTTTCACTTTCATGACAACTTCTATTCTTTTGATTCTGTGAAAAAAGATTCTCCCTTATTCTATAGCTAAATTAAACCTTGCCGGAAAGTAAATTTGTAGCGAGAGGGAAGACTTACCTCGTGGAGCAAAGCAGGCATGAACCTATCTCACTTGCAGTATGAGTGAAAATCTGTGGTCGGGTAGTGTTCACTTTCATACTGACAAATGAAGAAGCCGGAGGGGAGGAAAGGTGTCTTCTTATAGGATTGTATAGATGCATTGTGGGTAAGTGAATGGACATAAAAGACACCCGCTTACCCTTCTAGGGGTGAAGTCAGGAAGTGAACAGGCGTCAGTCAGTCAGAATGAAAAGAAGGAAAGAATGAGGGAAAAGAAAGGAAAGCAGCAGGAGAAAGGAAAAGAGGAGGAGAAAGAAGGGAAATACAGGATAACTCAAGTTTTTTTTCTTTTCTTTTTCTGGTTAAAAAGAAAACCTAATAGAAAGATCGAGGAAATGATAATAAAGTTCTTATACATTTTTTGGGAAATGGACTCGTCGCCCTGAGTTCAAATTCTGGACGTGGTAATTGCATTTTCACTTAGCGCTAATACCCTTGGGAAAGGTATGAATGCTACTCTCCCTCCAGCTATGGGTAAATAGCAGGGCAGACTGGGTTCTTTAACCATGGCTAGGTAACCAGTCTAGGAGAAGGAAAACTCTGAATTCAAACCTGTTGAACTCCGCTTAAGAAATTGACCTTGTGTCACATCCTACTCGTGCGGAGGAGTTGGTAAATATATATACATTTTTTTTTTATATTCAGTAGTTTGGAAACTATAATTGTTAAGTTTTTAAATGCCATCCTTGGCCAGTTGAAAAGGGCTTAAAGTAAGTAAGTCCTTTGGTAAGCGTATAAGTCCTATCCAGCGTATTGTTAAAGGTCCAGTGATTTAATCCTATACCGTCGTCCACAAAAGTCAAGGTAGTTATGGCCAGTACTCTCGGTTTAAGTATTGTATCAGCAGCAGAGTACTGTCAGTGATTGGCCAAGAGAGATCACGTGGTTCTTGCCAAGTCTATAATTAGGAGCGGGCGTCTAGCAACACACCTTATATACAAAAAATCTTAACAAAATGATTTATTAACTAGGGACTATTTTTAAAGGGGTAGGGCTGGGTTTATTGCCCAGTGCCTGAGGCGCCCCTCTTGAGGGTGAATGCCGACAGGATCAACACATTTTTGTGCCTACCACCCATGAGCTTCGGCTGGGCCAACATAAAAATGTCCTTGTGTCACGCCCTCATAAGTGGGATGAGAGGCAAATACAACTAGGGACCAGTTTAGCTCAGTAGGTAGAGCACCCCCCTGGGAACCACAAGGTTCTGGGTTCCATACAGGCCCTCGCCAACTCAGCACATGAGCTTGAATCTGTGCGGTAAAGTCAGGAGCTGATGCTAGGTGTGGCACTCCACCTCAAATGTAAAAACAATCTCCCTGGTTTTAGTGCTAGTGAAAAGTGGATAGACTCCCAATTACAAAATGAAGGCTCCCAAGTTAAAAGAGAAGGTTCCCAAGTTTGAGGAGGGTTTTACTGTCGCTATTTTTCTTACAAAGGAACGCTGACACTTATTACTGATGTCATCAACTTTATTTTAATAAACACTGTGAAAATGTACAAGGAAAAACTGTTATAGGTGATATACCCTATAGACTATAGTGGAATGCGCCGATGGTTACTATAAGTAACAGGAACAATTATGGTTTGAAGAAGCCGATGCGAGTCAGCTCGTAACTCTATTTGTTGGACACAATTCCCACTTTTCTTTACTGTAATTGTCTACTCTTTTGTTAATACATTTTCCTACATTTGTTACCCGTCGTTTTGTCTTATTTTGACCCCTTGAAACCCCACAACAAAAACAAAAAACATTTAATAAAAAATATAACAGTAAATACTTTTCAAGGAAATAGAAAACCAGAAAGAAATGGCACAAATTCTCAACATGACCAGCCTGACCAGCGGCGTAAACTAAATGGTGTTCATATGTAAGTTCCTCTTACCATTTTCTGGTTAGGGACTCATAGACCACAGCAATATTCAGCACAAAATGGGATCAATAAAACCCACTAAACTACTCTAAGACTGGATATTGTGGTTGTAGTTAAATTTATGAACAAAAATAACTATATAAAAATAAGATACAAATAACTGGTTAATTTAGCAGCTGTTATAGAGGGGTTCCCGAGTCTGACAAGAAATACCTGAAGAAAGCTGGCGGGCACATTGGCCAAAACGTTGTGTAGATAACAATAAGATGAGGACAATAGTCCGAATAATCCAAATTATCAAGCCTCATCTAAAAAAAATTCAGAGAAATAATTTTTTTTCTATTTTTCAACAATTTCTGATCCTGCACTGCACAGTAACTTATTTTTTTGTATTGAAACAGAACCTTTAATATTTAACAATTTATCTTGCTAAAAAATCTTTCTTCCCAAGGAAACTTTTGTCTGATGATCGGGTTGTTTTTTTTTTTGCGGGGTGGGGTGTAAACGGATTGAACTAATAGTAAAAAATGAGCTAAGGAACGTGAGATAATTATTATTTTAGTTTTTATACTACTTTCCAACAAGAGACATATTTTTGGTTTGACCTTCAACCAGATTCTATCTAGATCAAAATTCACACTGGTTATATGGCATCCTGGACACCCACGCAACTTCACGTGGTCATATCCCTTCCGGCACAACACCTGCGCAAATTTACGATGGTCATGCCTCTTCCAGCACGATGCCTACACAAATTTGTTACACCTATGTAACCACGCCTTTCCCTCAATCAGGCCATTTACACGTAACATCCACTCAGTCTCTGGATCTATTGTTTGTACATGTTAACCCCAGACCAATTTCCACCTACACACCAATGCAGCGGAAACAAGGCTAAAGATCTCCTCTCAACCAATATCCAACTGACAAGCTCAATTACACATACAGAAACATTTAATATACACATAATACACATATAAAAGTATTGAAAAGAATAACCAAACATATCCACAAGAAGTATGTATGTATTGTTCTATGAACAAGCAGTATGTGAAAGGATAACAGAAAAAGACTTGAGATTTATGACAGTAAAATGGTCATAACTATGTTGGCTTTATTGTATGATAGCAGGGCAATAAATGAGATCTCTACAGTTCAAAGAACAGAGGCAAAAGAGAACAAAGTGCTGGTACATAAGTCATCACCTGCTGTTACATGACCAGTTTCCAGTTTCCCATTTTAAACTGCATCTAATGGGAAAGTTCCAATTCTGGAACTCTGGGGATTGTGGAATACCCCTTTAATCCCATTACTCCCAGGTCCACCATGACTCGGGGTGGTTGTACTTGTTAGGGTCCCATTTATGGATTAAATAGATTTAAAAAATGGGTATTAAAAAATATTTCTCTGAATGTTTGAGATGAGGCTTGAAGATTAGTATTATCTGTGTTATTCGGACTATTGTCCCCATCTTCATTGTTATTTGTACAACGTTTCGGCCGATATGCCCTCCAGCCTTCTTCAGTCCGACAAGAAATACCTGAAGAAGGCTGGAAGGCATATCGGCTGAATCGTTGTACAAATAACAATGAAGATGGGGACAATAGTTCGAATAACACAGATAATATTAAAAAATATGTTTAAAAAAGAACTGATTTTGAAAAAAAAATTTATTATTATTATTATTATTACATAATAATAATAAAAAAAAATTTCAAACTTACTTCTTTTTTAAACACATTTTTTAATACTCATTTTTTTATCTATTTAACCAATAAATGGGACCCTAGCAGGTACAACCAAGTCATGTGGACCTGGTAGTAATGGCATTAAAGGGTATTCCACAATCCCCAGAGTTCCAGAATTTATTATTATTATTATTATTACATAATAATAATAAAAAAATTTCAAACTTACTTCTTTTTTAAACACATTTTTTAATACTCATTTTTATCTATTTAACCAATAAATGGACCCTAGCAGGTACAACCACCCCGAGTCATGGTGGACCTGGTAGTAATGGCATTAAAGGGGTATTCCACAATCCCCAGAGTTCCAGAATTGGAACTTTCCCATTAGATGCAGTTTAAAATGGGAAACTGGAAACATTTATGGGTTAAATAGATGAAAAAATGAGTATTAACAAATGTGTTTAAAAAAGAAGTGAGTTTGAAAAAAAAATGTAATACCCAACAATTAAATTGATAAAACAAGAACATCTTTGGCATAAAATAACCCAACAAGGGTTAACATGCCATAAAATCCAACCAACCAACCAACTAATCAACCAGTTTCACATTATTATAAGTAAATAATATGTAATGTAAAAATGAAAATAGATAAAAATCTTTCTGTATTTAATATTCTTTTCCTACACTTGAATTTATGTAGCATCACAAATTTGTGTAGGCGTTGTTCTAGAAAAGGCGAATCCATGGCAATTTGTGTAGGCATTGTACTGGAAGAGGCATAACCTCGACAATTTAAGTGGGTGTTGTGAATTTGCATAAGCGTTGTGATGGAAGAGGCTTGACCACGTGAAGTTGTGTGAGTCTCTAGGGTGCTATATAACTGAATATTTTCCCAATGTGACAAGGACTGATACTATATTTGTGCCGTATTATTATTTGATTTATGATCAAGTTCCAAGTATTTCTATCTGTTGTATTGTATTACAGCATGTGAAAAGAATAATAATAAACAATACAGGAAGATTTTATGCATCTTCTAATCTTGGTTAAATCGAACTTAACAAGACCTAAATTCCACCATCATATGTCACCCTGCCAAAAGAAAAAAAAAATACCAAAAATCAGGAATTAACCAAATTTAATGTTGGTATATTAAGGAATAAAAGATATAAGCACCAGTTATTTCATTTCAAAAACATTTTTTCAGGTCAGTTAACTTTGAACCATGTATCTTTGAGAATCTATGTTATGCCTCAAAGATATGTGGTTCAAAGTTAACTTACCTGAAAAATGTAAACATTTTTGAATAAATTAACTGGTGCATTATATCTTTTATTCATTAAGATATCAACACTGAAAATTTCCTTGAAATCGGTTAATTCCCTGATGTTTGGTATTTTTTTTCTTTCGGCAGGGTGACATATGATGGTGGAATTTAGGTCTGTTAAGTTCGATTTAACCCTAATTTTTGTATGGTTGTTTTGTCTTACGGCATATCAACATTTTTTGGGTCATCTAATGCCAAAGCAAGACATTTTTGATAAACAAAGGACTCAACTTGTTTACAGTACCTGTTATTATTTAAGTGGTTACTCAATTTAGTATTGAACAGACTCATCGCTGCTTAACTTTGGTGATCTAACAGGAACCCGTGCTTATTTTCATTTTTACATTACATTTTATCCTGCCACATCAGATAGTTTAAAAAGCGCTACTCTATCCCACTTAGGAATTGCAAGGTTCCTGGTTCGATACTGGTCCCCGCCAATTCAGCATATGTGTAGCACAAATTACCCTTGGGAAAAGGATGAATCCTACTCTCCTTCCAGCTATGGATAAATAGTAGGGCAGACTGGGCTCTTTAACCTTGGTTAGGCAACCACTCTAGGAGAAGGAAAACTCTGAATTCAAACCTGTTGAACTCCACTTAAGAAATTGACCTTGTGTCGCATCCTGCTCATGCAGAGGGGTTGGTAAATATATATGAGTAGCACAGATTGGGTAATCTGATCTGTGTAGTAAGGTGGGGAGCTGATTGTAGGTGTGGCACTCTACCTCAGGTGGACCTAATAAAATGCCTTCGTCTTACTTGGATGGTTTGTGCGATAGGAGGTAGGTGACTGTACAGCTGCTTTTTTGTGGGGTACTGCTTCCAGGATTTGTTCAGAACAGCACACAGCATCTTTGTTTAGTTCCCATTTATCTTTGTCTCTAAGTGTTTTGTTAGAGTACAAGTGGTACAGCCATACAGTAGCACTGACACTGATACAGATTGGAAGAATTCTTGCTTTATCTTATCAGGGAGATCAGATTTCCATATGATCAATAATCTCTCTATAGTAGTCCATGCCTTTCCTATGCATATATTGACATTGTGTTCTGTAGATGAGATATTACTACCTAGGTATGTGAAACTTGCAAACAGATCTTTTTGACCTATATATGAGACCCTAACAGGTACTACCACTCTGGGTCACAGTGGACCCGGGAGTTATAGAAATGAAAGGACACTCCACAGAGCTCCAAAATTGGAACCTCAGCACCAGATGAAGTTTAACATCATACCCAGGACACTATAATAGAAACCCACAAATATTCTTCAAACTATTATTAAGATTACAAAGAGTCATTCCATGTCAATTCACCAGGGCATTACACCCACCGATACTGAATTACCTGAAATTTGGCACAAATGTTCCCCTTCATGAGTTAGGAAAGTGTGCCAAATTATTTTGGCTTAAACCTTACCATTCCGATTTTAGGGGGGGGATATAATTTTCCTATTTTGCCTCAAAATTAAAGCCATGCAGTGTCGCAAAATTTCAGTGTTTTTTTTTTTTTAATTTTTAAATTGATTTTGTTTACTGACAACCGGTGAAAAGCAAAATTCAGTTCCTTTCAAAACTGATCTGGGCTGGGGTGCCTATTGGTGACTTGGTCTGATTTTCCAACTGTTGTATATGTTATGTTATCTTAATTCTTTATTGTTGAGTGAAGATGATTTGTGATCACATCCATACTTCTATTAGAAAACTAGATCACCATAAATAAATTCATAGTCCATATTTATCTTGTTGAGATGAAATCCTATCAAAGTATATTGTAGTTAAGTGGATAGGATGTGAGCCAAAATCTTTAGCTTTTTTAGATGTAAGTGTAATGAAAAGAGAGAGGGAGGAAGTAAGACTAATGAGAAGAAAAGAGAAAAAGAAGGGGAGGGAGGAATAAAAGATGGAAGAGAATAAAGGGAGGAAAGAAAGAAAGAAAAAAAAGAGAAAGAAAAAAAAAGAAAAAAAGAAAGAAGACAAAAAAAAAAGAAAAAATTCAGAAAAAAAAGAAGAAAAAGAAAAAAAAGAAAAGAAAGAAAAGTAAATAAATAAATAAAATAAAATAAACAAAAAAAGAAAGGAAGGAAGGAAGCAAGAAAAGACCAAGAAAATAGAAAGAGAGAAAAATATTAAGAAAATAGAAAGAAAAAAAGAGAAAAGAGAAAAAGAAGGGTGGGAGGAATAAGTGGGAAGAGAATAAAGGAGAGAAAGAAAGAAAGAAAAATTTCAAGAAGAAAGAAGAAGTTCAGATAAAAGAAAGAAACAAACAAAAAAGTTCAGAGAAAAAAAAGAAGAAAGAGAAAGAAGAAAGAAAGAAAAAGATTAAAGGAGAAATAAGAAAAAAAAAAAATAAAAAAGAAAAGAAAGAAAGGAAGCAAGAAAAAGATTTTTTTTAAAAAGCAAGAAGAATATTAAAGAAGAAAGAAAGAAATAGATCAAGAAAAAAAGAAAGAATAGATGAAAAATGATTGAAGAAAACAAAACAAAAGTAAAAGCTCAAAGAAGAAAGACAGAAAGTAAAAGACAAAAAAAAAAAGGAAAAAAAAAAATTCTAAGAAAAATTATTATGTTTTTACATACAGAATCGTTAGTGTTGTTTGAGTGTATATTATTAGTAAATGTAGTGTTATTTTGTTATGTTTTTACATACAGATAAAATACAGAAGACTGAATGATAATGCAAGACCAGGTTGTTGGAAAATTAACAAGGTTTTATTTAATACAGGGCAGAGAATGTTTCTACCCTAAAAGTGACTTAACTAGCTCAACCATGCTCTACGCGTGCATCCAAGTAACATGGCAGAAACCCCACTTCGGGTTCCCATCAGTCCACTACTGATCAAAGGGGAGCAAAATTTTTGTTAGGTTTTCCTAACAAAAATAAAGATTTAAAAAAAAAGATTAAAGAAAAACTCCAAAAAGCTCAAAATAGAAAGAAAAAAAATTAAGGAAAAAATCAAAGTATTAATACTTCTCTCATCTTATTATTTTTAAGCAATTTTACATCATTGCTGACCATCCTGTCAGTTGGGCTGTAGAATACACCGACTGCACTTCTGCAGAGGGGTAAGACCTCTCCAAATGGGGCCACATGTTGGCCATGGATGGGGACCTGCAATACCTGACACAGGAATGTGGTGGGTGAGCAGTCTGTTACATTCACTTACATTTGGATCTCATCTTCTTGTATAGGAATTCTCACACAACCCAGGTAAAAAAAGTCAAGTGAAAAAAGTCACAGAAAAAAACAAAAATGTCTATCTCAAATTCAAAACACATTTCTCTACAAAACTTAACCCTAAACTTAACCTGCCACCATGAATTAATTGTGACTTTTTCCTAGCCAAAATTGTGACTTTTTTTCTTTGAGAAGAAGGTTCCTGAGTTTGAAGAGAAGGTTCCAAAGTTCAAGAAGGTTCCAGAGTCTGAAAAGAAATACTTGAAGAAGGCCGGAGGGCACATTGGCCAAAACATGTAGATAACAATAATCATCATCATGTCGCGCTTTCAGCGGGATATCCATGACAATCTCTCTCATCCGTCCCTATCGCTCATCATTCTCGGGAGGTCCTCTATGCAGCATCCTGTATCCGCACAGAGCTGATCAACGTACGTTTTTGCTGGTCAGCCCACACTGGCTTGTCCATGTGCTGGCTTCCACAGGAGGACGTCGCTTATGAGTTCGTTCTTGCTTCTCCAGCAGTGTCCCGCGTGTCTTGTCCGTCTTACTCGGATGGTTTGGGTGATATGTGGTAGGTGGCTGTACAGCTGTTTTCTCATAGGGTGCTGTTTCCATGTCTTGTTCATGATCACCCGCAGCATTCTTGTGCAGCTCCCATCTAGTTTATTCTCTAGTCGTTTAGTTAGGGTGGTGCAGCCATACAGCAGTACTGACACGACAACGGCCTGGAAGCTTCTGTATGTGTAAATGAGCTTATCTTGTCTTCCCTTCCGTTTATTCAGTGTTGGGGTATCATTGAATATACTAATGCTAATATTGGTCTTTGGTGAGCGGGGACTCAACTAAATATCTTCCCTAGCAACAATCTACCCAGTATTTATATACTAAATGCTTCTGTATGTATAAATGAGCTTATCTTGTCTTCCCTCCCATTTATTCAGTGTTAGTGTATCACGGATATACAAATGATTGGTGAGTGGGATTTCTCTAAATATCTTTGAGAAGGTTCCTGAGTCTGAAAAGAAATACTTGAAGAAAGCCGGAGGGCACATTGGCTGAAACATGTAGATAACAATAAAGATGAGGATAATAATCCAAATAATACATTCATTTTGGGTTAAAATTTGTTTTTCTCAATAATATTAGAACTGTAATGAAACTTGGAATTGCTCTACTACTAAACAATACTATAAAGTACAATGTGCAATATTAATGATTTCCTTTCATGAATAATGCTAAAAGGCATGACTAATGCCTTTTGCTTCAGGTTATGTAACAGAGATTTGAATTGAGCAGGTGGATTTGCAAGAAACACTAGGTCATTCATATATTCTGCATCAGTAATTGTTTCAATGGGATATCATCTGCTTCTGGGTTCTGTCTAGATGACTTACAAATATTATATACCCACATTGACATTGGGTATATAAACGGTGAGTGAGAGAGTTCTCAGATGATAGAGAGACATATTAGAGAGAGACAGAGACAGACAGACAGATTAGAGAGAGAGATTAGAGAAAGAGACAGAGACAGAGACAGATTAGAGACTGTTAAGTCTGTTAAGGAAATGCTAAATCGTAGTCCGTCGCCAATGAGGAGAAGGATGTTTTTTGCTACCCACAAAATCTACGTTGTTCCTTTTCCTCTGACAAACTGACCCTTTAATTCATCAGATAGGTAATTTCTGTTGGATACCATGTGTGGTTTAAATAGATGAACAGATGAGTTGTTATAAATTTATTTAAAAATGAGAGGAGATGATCTTACTTTATCACTTCACTTCTCTAGTTACTCTGGTTCTTGCTGATTCTTCTTCCATCTCCTCCGGCTGCCATTTGTTGTCTAGTTGCTGACTGATTCTTCTAACTAAGGGCTTGTCTTCTTTGGGGCTGATTTTGTTCATTGTAATGAAAACAACTAACAAGACATTTTTTGTTGCTTGATCAAGCTTTTTTTTTTATCTAGCCCATGATTTTCCGCGCAGACTAGATCGACCTCAGCACATCTGCTCTGCTTCAAAGTCAGGTCGAATCTGAAATTCTGACTAAATCTATATCACATGTTTCTCATGGATGTGTGAGATTCGCGCCTCCAGGGGCTAGTTAGGGTCATAGAATGCCAATGAAAACCCAACGGAAATTTACCCACCTATGCTTTTAATTCTAACAAACTTATTTAAATCTAACTGCAGGTATGCTAACAATTTATGACTCCCATAAATTGTAACACAAAGAGTGATAGCCAATAGAGTCGGATGGCAAGGAAAGTCAAAGGAATCTATTGTCTGCATGCCTTGATGACAACGACCACGGCGATGAAATTTCAGTATATAATGTAGAATATCTCCTGACAAAAACCAAAAACTGAATCTAGTGAATTAGCTTTAATATGAATATTATAAATATCTGAGTAACTACACAGTTGCAAATAAAAATTGATATCATTTGAGATGTGAATATCTGATAACTACACAGAGCAAATGAAAAATTGATATCTATCTGAATAACTACACAGTCTTTGCAAATAAAAATTGATATCATTTGAGATGTGAATATCTGAATAACTACACAGTCTTGCAATAAAAATGATATCATTTGAGATGTGATATCTGAATAACTACACAGTCTTGCAAATAAAAATTGATATCATTTGAGATGTGAATATCTGAATAACTACACAGTCTTTGCAAATAAAAATTGATATCATTTGAGATGTGAATATCTGAATAACTACACAGTCTTTGCAAATGAAAAATTGATATCATTTGAGATGTGAATATCTGAATAACTACACAGTCTTTGCAAATGAAAAATTGATATCATTTGAGATGTGAATATCTGAATAACTACAGTCTTTGCAAATAAAAATTGATATCATATCTGTGAGATGTGAATATCTGAATAACTACACAGTCTTTGCAAATAAAAATTGATATCATTTGAGATGTGAATATCTGAATAACTACACAGTCTTTGCAAATGAAAAATTGATATCATTTGAGATGTGAATATCTGAATAACTACACAGTCTTTGCAAATAAAAATTGATATCATTTGAGATGTGAATATCTGAATAATAACTACACAGTCTTTGCAAAAAAATTGATATCATTTGAGATGTGAATATCTGAATAACTACACAGTCTTGGCAAATGAAAAATTGATATCATTTGAGATGTGAATATCTGAATAATTACACAGTCTTGAGATATAAATATCTGAGTAAGTATATAGGCTAATTAAATTTGTTGTAAATATCTGTGTAAATTCATGGTCTAGGTATATGAAAAATTGATTTAATTGTGATGTAAATGTGTAAGTAACTACACAGTCTTGGCAAATGAAACTGAACAGGCTTCAATAAGATTTATTCATCTCCAAATGATATCAATTTTTTGAAACACCCTACAAAATCCTACAAACCAGGAGACAGAGTTTTCTTTGGAAATTATAGAGGTGGGAAAAGCTTCTGGGGGGAACACAGAGTTATCACTAAAAGAATGGGCAGAGTGATATACATGTTCAAAGAAAGAAGATTCAAATGCATTTGAACCAAAAAAGTACAAATTTAGTTCTGTAAAATAGACTGTTATATATATATATGTATTTTATCTTTTTATTTTTTTTCATTTACCAACCCCTCTGCTTGAGCAGGATGCGACGCAAGGTTAATTTCTTAAGCAGAGTTTAATAGGTTTGAATTCAGAGTTTTCCTTCTCCTAGACTGGTTACTTAACTATGGTTAAAGAGCTCAGTCTGCCCTACTATTTACCCATAGCTGGAGAGAAATTTGGATTCATACCTTTCCCAAGGGTATTAGCGTCATGTGAAATGCAAACAGCTTTGTCGAGGAATTGAACTCGGATCAACGAGTTCATTTCCTACGACTCTAACCATTAGCCCACACGCCTAAAAAAAAATAAATAAACTGTTATAAGTAAGTAAAGTAGGTGGGGTGGCCTATTGTCAGTATCAGCTAGTCAGCGAGGGAGTCTATCTCTTTTTCGCTCGTGCTAGACCAGGGAAATTGTTTTTGCATCTGGGGTGGTGCACCACACCTACCATAAACTCCCTACTTTACTGCACAGAAGTTGTGCTACTCATTTGCTGTATTGAACCTGGAGCCTTGTGGTTCCTAGAGGGGTGCTCTACCGACAGAGCAAATTCATACTTATCTAAAGAATATTTTTGTATTGTTTTAATTGTAATTTTTTTCTTTTAGTTTAAAGGACATATTGTTCATTAAAAGATCTTGTAAATCATGAAATGGTTAAAAAATGTGTAAATTAGATATTTTTTCTCTTGTATCTCAATTAGCAAATATAGGCTGAAATATCATCAAAATGGGTATACAATTCATTAATGTTTATTTAACATTTGTGTTAGGAAGACCTAACGAAAATAGAGTTGCTCCCCTTGATCAGTAGAGGACTGTTGGGAAACCCGGAAGTGGGGTTTCCACCATGTCACTTTTGGATTGGGGTCCGGACTGAGTGGATAGCATCTGCACAGCATAGTTGAGCTAGTTAAGTCAGTTTTAGGGTAGAAGCGTTCTCTACCCTGTGTTAAATAAAACATTGTTAATTTTACAAACAACATGGTCTTGCATTATCATTCAGTCTTCTGTATTTTATCTGTATGTAAAACATAACAATTTGTTGTTTAAAAAGTGCTATAACGGTTAGCAAGCTAGTCTTACTGATCCATTACTACTGAATAGCAAGTTTAATCCTCACTGGATGCCCCATAAAAATCCCCATGTAAAAAAAAACCTTATCATAGCCCGGCCTGATAAAAATGATTGTTTTTGCACTTCCAAAAAGCTAGACTCAGTAACGGTGAATGTGTATATATATTTACTTTGTCATTAACTGTTTTATTTACATAATTTCCTCTGAACATCTATCTATTTATCTATATATATAAAAGAAAGTTTTTGGTATGTACGCGTCGACCTATAACTCAGAAAAGCGGAGTCACTCAGATTCGAAATCTTGTATATATATTAATATCCTTCTAACTAAGAAACATGCCAAATTTGGTTATTGATTTTTACTAATTAAGGGATATAATTAATTAATTAAGCCAAAATCACCCAATTTGTGAAACGGTCTGTATACCAACCCTACTGATAATAAAATATTGTTCGCTGCCTGACTTTTTGTTATAGTGATTTACAGTGATACCAGCAGTGAAGTTTAATTTTAGTGAATAAATTTTGCAGTCTAAGCTGGAACAGGACTGAAGCAAAATATCATTTTTTTAACTCACTGTAAAAAATAATTCCATTGATAAAAACTCAATCAAATTATATATTTAGAAAGATTATTTCATTCTCTTTCTAACCATATAAATATATATACAAGATTTCGAATCTGAGTGACTCGGAATTTATCGCCTAATCTTGGCCCAATCTTAAAAATATTTATGTAGTTGGAAAGAAAAGAAAATAATCTTTCTAAATATGTAATTTGTATGCATTTTTATCTATTGAATTATTTTTTACAGTGAGTTAAAAAAAATTGGCTTCAGAGAGCTGATAAGTATGATTTTTTTTTTCAGACTAAATTTTAAGGAAAAAACAATTTTTTTTTCTCGCCTATTTACAGTTCAATCTTCCTTAAGATATTTATATGGTTAGAAAGAGAATGAAATAATCTTTCTAAATATAATTTGATTGAGTTTTTATCAATGGAATTATTTTTTACAGTGAGTTAAAAAAATGATATTTTGCTTCAGTCAGCCTAGAATTCGTAGTATAATTTTTTCATACTAAATTTTAACATAAAATCAAATCTTATTTATTGCATATTTCTGTTCCTATCTTAAAAATATTTATTTGGTTAAAAATAAAATTAAATAATCTTTCTAAATATGTAATTAATGTCTTTTCATACATTGAATTATTTTTTACAGTGAATTAAATAACAAATCAAATGAAAACATTTAACGATAACTCAACTTTTTTTTATTATTCCCGTCATTCGTCAATTGTAAACAAAGCCTTTTTTTTTTTCATAATCGCGTTAATTTATTTATTTTAATATTAAAAATACAAATAAAATCATGATACTAATGTAGAATAGTGCGCAAGAGATAATACCATTAGATTACCTAATCCATTTCATGGAAATACCTGAAAACTCAAATTGTTATCAAATTTATAGTATAGTATACTTTACTATAATAATTTGACATTCGATCGGCTACGCTTTGAATTAATAATGTTATTTTTTTTTTTTAAAGATTATTTATCGTTTTACATAAATTTGATTACTTTATTTAATTCTTTTTTTTTTTTTTTCAAATATTAATTTGAAGTTTAGCAAATCGCGTCATTTATATTTCATTTAAAAAATATAGTTAATCATTGAATTAAAATTTCTTACTATATCATTATGAGATATCATTCCCTCAAATTTGATGAAAAGAAAATTCCCTGACCTCCCACCAGGCCAGATTAAATTAAGATTTTTTATGTGGTGATTTTTATGGGTCATCCTGCAAGGATCGAACTCGCTATTCAGTAGTAATAGCTCTGCAAACGATTATTAAACCATGTTTTATCTCCTCTACCCGGGCTAGTGCATATATAAAGGGCAGTTAGAGTGTATGTATGTCCAGATGAAACTACGAAAAATAAAACAATTAACAACAAAGTAAATATATATACACATTAAATATCACCAGTTCTTGGTTTTTGAGCAAAAATAATGAAAATTTGATTTATATTCGTGAAGATAATTAAAAGATAAAATTTAAATGATAATAGTATGTTTTTGTTTTTTTTTCATTTAATATTTTAGATAGTAGACATTAACATTTCTTTTCAGAGTAGCTGGATCAATGCAAGGTCTATTTTTTTACATAGGGGTTTAAATGGGGCATCCCATGAGAAATCAACTTAGGATTCAGTATTAATCGATCTGCGGAACTAACTTTAAAAAATCCCCTCTACCCAGGCGAGATTTGTTTTATATTCAAAGATATTCAAAAATCAAAATATACATAGAAATATCATTGAACTTCTTCTTAAAAATGTCCAGCATTTGTAAATCTCAAAAGTAAAATCAATGCACCAGGGTTTTTACCCAGCGCCTCTACCAAGGCAACGCTGGGTAGCCTTCTAGTACATACATACACACAACTGCCCTTTGTATATGTTTAGATATGAAAATATACTAAAGATTAATTTGAGTCTATAGTTCACTTTTCTTGTTCTAAAAACCTGTTTTATGATTATTTTTCAGAAATGGCGTCCTTGGTGCATTAGCATCTATTACTGCTCTATTGTGTTTGTTGAAGATCCTTCGGCTTCATTGGGTGCATCACACAACTTGGCATCAATACGTTATTTTCTATGGAGCATTTGCAGAATGTATCATTGGGTAAGTAACATTAAAAAAAGAAAGAAGAAAATGTTTGAGTATAATAAAATCTTTTATTAACTAACTTTCATAATATCTATCCATCCATCTGTCTGTCTGTCTGTCTATCTGTCTGTCTGTCTATCTATCTATCTTAGTCTATTCCTAACTATCTATCTGTCTGTCTATCTATCTATCTTAGTCTACTCCTAACTATCTATCTGTCTGTCTATCTATCTCAGTCTATTCCTAACTATATATCTGTCTGTTTATCTCAGTCTATTCCTAACTATCTATCTGTCTATCTATCTATCTATCTCAGTCTATTCCTATCTATCTATCTGTCTATCTATCTATCTCAGTCTATTCCTAACTGTCTATCTCAGTCTATTCCTAACTATCTATCTGTCTGTCTATCTATCTATTTCAGTCTATTCCTAACTATCTATCTGTCTGTCTATCCCTAACTATCTATCTGTCTATCCCAGACATTCATATCTATCTCAGAGTAAGTAACTTAAAAAGAAAAAAGAAAATGTTTTAGCTAAACTAGATTTGAATATAAAATCTTATATTAACTAACATTCATAATATCTATTTGTCTATCTGTCTGTCTAGCCATCCATCTATCCATCTCAGAGTAAGTAACAATTAAAAAAGAAAGAAGAAAATTTTTTATTAACTAACATTCATAATATCTATCTATCTATCTGTTTGTCTATTTGTCTGTCTATCTATCTATCTATCTATCTATCTATCTATCTCAGGATGTTCATGTCTATGTACCTATCTATCGATCTAAGAATAAGTAACTTACAAAAGAAAGAAGAAAATATTTTAACTAAGCTTGGTTTGAATATAAAATCTTGGTACCATTATAGTATGTGGCTTATCTTTTGAATGTGGCCTGCAAAATCAGGTCTCTCTTATAGTATGTGGCCCACCATAAAAAGCATATTATAAGGTTATAATAATAAGTGCTAACCCAAACCCTATTTCAGAATTTTAGAATATTTTAGAATTAAATAGATCTCTGATTCATGTAAATTATGGATAAATTCTTTTTTAATTATTCTTAATTACTATATACAGCTTATGACTGAATTGCATTTCTTGAAATTGAATACATGTGAAAAATAATTAGTTTCAATAAATTTCCTACTACTTATATCTATAAATATACTCTTACTGAGGTAGAACACATTCAAAAGGGTAGGCCACATACTATAACAGAATCAAAAAGTAGGCCACATACTATAACAGAATCAAAAGGTAGGCCACATACTATAATAGAATCAAAAAGGTAGGCCAATACTATAACAGAATCAAAAAGGTAGGCCACATACTATAATAGAATCAAAACGTAGGCCACATACTATAACAGAATCAAAAAGGTAGGCCACATACTATAACAGAATCAAAAAGGTAGGCCACATACTATAATAGAATCAAAACGGTAGGCCACATACTATAACAACACCAAAATCTTTTATTTAGTAACATTTCATCATGCTTTTTATTCTTTTTTTCTTTAATTTACTTTATTAAAAAGTTTTCTTTCAAAGTATTTGTTACAGAAAAAACTGGTTGGATTCAGTATTTTGATATTTGACTCTCGATATTTTGGTTTAGCTCTGTCAGTAGAGCATCTGCCTAGGTAACCACAAGGTTCTGGGTTTGATACTGGCTCCTTGCAAACTCAGTACATAAACAGCACAGCTTGGATCTGTGAGATAAAGTGGGAAGCTGATGATAGTGTTATATACTCCCCATTTAGTCGGGTGCATATAATTGGTGGAGAGTTCATCTCCGGTTTATAATGAACAGAGACAGAGACAGACAGAGACAGATTAGAGGTGATAGAGTTGATAATTTTACTAGGTAACTTCTCTGGTTACTGATTTATTGCATACTGCTTCTTCGTCTAGGTCATCTAACTTGTCGGACGCCATTTTCTTTGGGCTGACTTCTATCTGCTGGGGGTTGATTTTCCTTCTTGTTTGTGGATTCTTCTTGCAGAGCTGGACATTGCTTGTTTAATATTTAATTAATAAGAAGATTTGGTGTTTCTTGAACAAGTTTTATTTCTTAGTCCATGATTCCCCTGCGGAGGGGTGGGGAGATGGACCCTGGGAGCCGACAAACAATGTCTACACTCCTTGAAAGCCGGGTCGAATCTGTTCTAAACTAGAAACTATTCCCACACATCCAATTGTGCGCCCCTTTTAAGGGGTCAAAGTTTATTAACCGTCACTGGTAATTTTCCATGGGGCCCGGTTATTTTTAAGTTAACGGCCCTAATTCAAATTTTAACTACAGGTACGTTCACAATTTATGATGGCTCATGAATTGTAAAAGTAGGTGTGGTGGTCCACCTCAGGTGCAGAAACAATCTCTCTGATCTAACGCTAGTGAAAAGGGGCTGGACTCCCTCACTGTCCAGCTGATACTGATAATTTGCTACTCCACCAACTTTTACTTACTTTAATTATCACAAATGGGAAATTAAAGGAACTTTATCTTTTTTTTTGTTCATTATTTAGGTGTTTTAAAAATAGCTCAATATTTGCTTTTCTTTCTTTTTGTGATGGAGAATGGGAGTCCGATGGCAGCAATGCACGGCAACTACTGTATTCAAGAAAGAAAAGAAAGCAAGACATTGTCTTGCTTGCCAGAATCGAACCCGCATCCTCCCGAATGCAAAAAATGAGACTTAGGTGTTGCGCGGACGTGAGATTCGATTCAGTTGCCCAGATGATTGTCCTGACCATATTAACCAAAATGTTTCTAACTCGAGTACCCCGGATGTTGAAAGCTATGTCCATAAATAGAGGGAGTCCAAAGAAGACAGAGCAGAGTGGCACGCGCACCTGATTGACCTACGAAACAAAGGAAAGGAAAGGAAGACAGACAGACAGATGACGATTACTTTATCAGTTAACATCAGACTTGATTGCAGACCCCCCCCCCTCAACAAAGAACTTGTTTTTTTTTTTGGGGGGGAGGTCAACAAACTTTTGAATCTATTTCTGCTGGATGTTTTTTACTATTTAGTTTTGTATCTTTATCTGCATTTGAAAATCATTTTCTGAGAAATAGTAAATATTATGTACGAGGGTCGGCAGAAAAGTTCACATCTATTAATAATGGAGATTGTCTGTATTTCTGTCTGTAACAAAAACTACATCATAGCTCTACGTCACAGCCTACATCACAATATTCTTATACTATGTACACCCAAAATTTGAGTAAGCAATTTTTAAATTGTTTTTTACTCTCATCCTTTTTTTTTTTTTTTACAGTAACAAGAAGTTAACTAAAAAGTTTACAAATAAATAAATACCTACGATTTTGTGTAAATTGATGTGGAAAATATTCAAAATAATTGTTTGATTATTACATGCGTGTAACATTTTATTTGAGATGGACGGGGCTCAGTTTTCATTTCAAATTGTTTTATTTTTTTTACTCCTTTGATAAATATGAGGATTTTGCTTACTTATGATACAAACCCTCTGACATCGAATTTTTAACTCCGACCCTCTCAGGCAATGTCTTTCAAAAATTCATTTTTACGATGCCCGGAGGGTGTTTTCTGTTGCTAGTGATAATAACATATCTGCTGTTGATGACTTTTTTTTTTACCTATGGGATCCAAGCACTGCAAAACTAATGGACAAAGTGTATGGACTTCAAAGAGGACTATGTTAAAAAAAAAACTTATTTGGTCACATTCCATGAGAGTATCTTGGTCAGCCTATGATCTTTTCAGCCAACACTTGTATTTTTTAATTAAAATATAAACAAATATGTCTACTAAATAATATTGATTCATGTGTGTGAAGCGGGACTATATTGAAAAATAAACCTCATTTGGTCACATTCCATAAGAGTATCTTGGTTAGCCTATGTACTTTTCAGCTGATCCTTGTATTTTATTATAAAATATAAACAAATATGTGTACAGTATAATATTGATTCATGTATATGAAGGGAGGCTGTGTTGAAAAATAAACTTGATTTGGTCACATTCCATAAATATATCTTGGTCAGCCTATGAACTTTTCAGCTGGTCTTCATATTTTATTATAAAAACATAACCAAATATGTGTAAAGAATAATATTGATTCATGTATTTAAAGAGGTACTGTGTTTAAAAAAAAAAAAAAACACATTTGGTCACATTTCATTAAAGTATCTTGGTGAGCCTATGAACTTTTCAGCCGACCATCAAATAACATTCCTAACTGAAAGGTCAGGTAGAGGAAATGAGATATAATATATCTAAATCAATATTTCTTAACTGCTATGGAAACTGTTAAGAAATATTGATTTAGATATATTTCATCTGAGAAAGATCTGCAGGAATAGCTTTATAACTGCCTTTGTTGGGGAAAAGTTAATTGGGATATTCCCTTCAATGAGTTACCACACAATTCTGCTACTTCAGAAAAATGGTTGTTCATATTCAACAAGATCAATCATTCTCTATTATTCCTCTTTTCTCAGTGTGGTTGTACTTGTTAGGGTCCTATCTATGAGTCAAATAGATCTGTATTATTTTCATTTTTTTTTTCAGACTGTTGTCCTCATCTTATACATATACACAGGCCAATGAATTTTTTTTTGTCATTTGACCACATGTGAGTGTCTTGGTCAGCCTATGAACTTTTCATCCAAACCTCATACTTATTTACTCAAAAATGAGCAAGAAGTGACACAATGGTCAACTTTTAAGCAGATTTTAACAAGTTCAGAGTTTTCCTTCTAGAAATTATTCAATGCCAAAGTCTTCTTTTTTTTTTTACAAACAATTATATGGTTTCAAGTATGCCTATCAAATACTAACAATTCTCAAATATCTATTTTATTTGTCTGAATTTTTTTGAGATGAGGTTTGATAATATGTATCATTTTGATTTTTTGAACTGTTGTCTCATCTTTATTGTGAAATACATATACATAGGCCAATGACTTTTTTCTCGTTTGGCCACATTCCATGTGAGTATCTTGGTCAGCCTATGAACTTTTCATCCAAACCTCATACTTATTTACTCAAATCCCTCCGCCACGAGCAGAAAGTGACACAAGGTCAATTTTTAAGCAGATTTTAACAAGTTCAGAGTTTTCCTTCTCCTAGAAATTATTTAACTCTTAACATCCTGTTGAGAATTTTTTAAGTCCAGAGCCCCATTCCTATAAGGATTTATCAATAAATGGCTAAAAATAGCCTTTTCATTTAAAGTTACCTGTTATTTCACATAAATCAAAGACTGCTAAATATGTTTCCTATTACATTTGAACAAAGGCTATCCTTTGAGGTGGATTAGGAAAACAATGTGACTTCTGGCTGGGTGGAATGAGGTGGATAAGACGTTAAGAGTTAATGCCAAAGTCATTTTTTTTTACAAGAAATTATATAGTTTCAAGTATTCCTATCAAATACTAATAATTCTCAAATATCTATTTTATTTTATTTTTTTGAGATGGGGTTGTATAATATGTATCATTTTGATTTTTTGAACCGTTGTCCTCATCTTTATTATGAAATACACATACACAACGTTTCAGCCGATGTGCACTTTGGCCTTCTTCAGGTGTTTCTTCATATAATTGCTTATAAAAAAAAAATGATTTTAGCATTAAATAACTTCTAGTAGAAAAAAAACCTCTGAATTCAAACCTATTAAAGTCTGCTTAATAATTGACCTTGTGTCACTTCCTGCTTGTAGCAGAGGGGTTTGAATAAATACATATGAGGTTTGGATGAAAAGTTCATAGGCTGACCAAGATAATCTCATGGAATGTGGCCAACTGACTAAAAAAGTAATTGATTATTGAAAAGTTATTTTTAAACATAGTCTACACAATTCTTCTATTGATGTTGCAGTGCTTGGATTCCATTGGTTCAAAAAAGATATTGGTCATTGAAAAAGTTATTTTTCAAATATAGTCTATATATTTTTTCTATTGGTGTTGCAGTGCTTGGATTCCATTGGTCAAAAAGTCATCAACAACAGATATTACATCATCATATGAACTTTTCAGTCCACCCATGTATAAAATTAATTAAAAATAATATAAACTCAACAACAGTCAATATAACAAAGTACTTAGGGGCAGTACTTACAGTTCATATAGCTCCCTCATTGAGGGGGGTGTCAGGTTGTGTCTACATTGTTACTCCCTCACTGAGGGGAAAGTTCCTTCAGTCACAAGAGACTGAGCAAGAGCTCGTTTGTACGAGGCTCAACGTTGGTACCAAAACCGTAAAGAGGGTTCTTTCCCCAACCTGACAAAGGACGTTACCTTTTCTACTTCCTGTCCCCGAAGGCACAGTCCCTACACAGCTCTGTTCATTGGTCAACAAAGATGTTGATCCTTGAAAAGTTATTTTTCAACATAGTCTATATATCTTTTGAAATATATTACACAATTCTCTTATTTTTCAACATAGTCTATATATTTTTTCCAAGTTATTCTACAAAATTCTTATTTTTCAACATAGTCTACACATTAGTATTATTAGCGTTAATCGGACTATTGTCCCCATCTTCATTGTTATTTGTACAACGTTTCGGCCGATATACCCTCCGGCCTCTTCAGGTATTTCTTGTCAGACTCAGGAACCTTCTCGGACTCGGGAACCTTCTTTTCGAACTCAGGAACTTTCTTTTCGTATTCGGGAGCCATCACGGAACTTTGAACCCAACCCTTTATTTATTCCACGGGGGTATCCTGTTCTCATTCCGCTAACCATAGCTGGGGTAGGAGTTGTGTTAATTAATTATTTCCGACAAGAAATACCTGAAGAAGGCTGGAGGGTATATCGGCCGAAACGTTGTACAAATAACAATGAAGATGGGGACAATAGTCCAATTAACGCTAATAATACTAATCTTCAAGCCTCATCTCAAACATTCAGAGAAATAGTCTACACACTTCTGCTGTCAGTGTTGCAGTGTTTAGATTCCATTGGTTAAAAAAATATTAGTCTTTGAAAAGTTATTTTTCAACATAGCCTATGTATTTTTTTCAAGATATTCTATACAATTGTTATTTTTCAACATAGTCTACACATTTCTTATATTGGTGTTACAGTGTTTGGATTCCATTGGTAAAAAAAGATATCGGTCATTGAATAGTTATTTATCAACAGCAGATATGACATTATCATATGAACTTTTCAATCTTATCTATAAATAAACTTAATTGATTTATCAATAAATGGCTAAAAATAGCCTTTTCATTTAAAGTTATCTGTTATTTCGCCTAAATCAAAGACTGCTAAATATGTTTAATATTATATTTAAACAAAGGCTATCCTTCAAGGTGGATTAGGAAAACAAATGTGACTTCCGGCTGGGTGGAATGAGACGGATAAGACGTTAAGAGTTAATGCCAAAATCATTTTTCTTTTTACAAGCAATTATATAGTTTCAAGTATTCCTATCAAATACTAATAATTCTCAAATATCTATTTTATTTGTCTGAATTTTTTTAGATGAGGTTTGATTGTATCATTTTGATTTTTTGAACTGTTGTTTTTGAGATGAGGTTTGATTGTATCATTTTGATTTTTTGAACTGTTGTCCTCATCTTTATTATGAAATACACATACACAGCGTTTCAGCCGATGTGCACTCTGGCCTTCTTCAGGTGTTTCTTGTAATCCATAGGAGTAGATTATTCTCATTCTGTTACAAGTGTTAAGATTTTGTTTATCTGAGTTTAGTAACAATTTAAATAGGGAAGTTATTTTAAATAATTTAACTGTTGTATCAAACAAAGAGTTGAAGAATTTCTGGGTGGAATGAGACAGATAAGATTTAGAGTTAATGCAAAGTCTTTTTTTTTTTACAAGCAATTTATGGTTTCAAGTATTCCTATCAAATACTAATAATTCTCAAATATCTATTTTATTTGTCTGAATTCTTTTTGATATGAGATCTATAAATAAACTTAATTGATTTAATCAACAGATTTATTATGATTAACCGGTTTTTTTTTTTTTTTTTAATATATGCCTCTAAAAATCTCAATTATTTTCTTTCAGCTCTGTTCATTGGGTCATGGGTCGACTTCTGCAATTGGATTTCGTGCTTCAGTATCTACAGTTAGTGCAGTTTCTTGTTCTATGCCATTGGTACTGGGCTTTAGCTAGTCGTGCACTCCGGAAAGAGACTCTTCTAAGAAGGTATGTATATATATATATATATATATATATATATATATTTTTTTTTTTGTTTAACTCATTGTAAATATATTAATATTTTTACATATGAAAGAAAAATATAAGAAGAAAGAAAGAAATAAAGAAAGTAAGGGAAAGATAGAGAGAGGGGGTAAGCATGTGGATGCGATAACGCTAAAGAAAAAAAAAGAGTGAGAGAGAGTTCAATCAAGATTATTGTACTTTTTGCAATATCCTTAAGTGAACATATCAAACGTTGTAAAAGTGCTTTGATCTTATAGTTTTGACGAGTGGAGGGAGAGAAAAATATATTTTATATGCAAAAGAAATATTTCAGTGAGTTCTATTCAATGATATAATGGGGCAATTTATGTCAAATCATCCAGGTCATGTGACCCAACCTCTTCAATTTTTCTGAAATTTTGTCAAGTGTGGATTATGATAAAGTTAGCTAATTCCAAAAATTTGAGCTTCCAATTCCAAAAATTGGTGGAGTTATGTTGATTTTTAGCTCTCCAAATTTTAGGGGGGGCGAAAAATTTTGACTTTTTGTAACCTATTTTTGTCTGTAAAATTTAAAATAAACCAATTTTTAGTAGTTGGGAGTCTCTAGAACTCATTTTACAGACAAAAATAGGTTACAAAAAGTCCCTTTTTTCCCAAACTCACCAAATTTGGAGAGCTAAAAATCGGCCTAACTCTGCCAATTTTTGGAATTGGAAGCTCAAATTTTGGAGATTGTCTAATGTTAACATAGTCTACACCTGGAAAAAAAATTAAGTGGGTGGGTGAAAATTTTACTTTTTTCTGGATGATTTGACATGGAATTACCCAGTAAAAATTTGCTGAGTAAAACACGAAATAAATCTCAATGGTGTCATGGACTGTAAATAAATAGTCAATTTTAATTGATATCTAGTTTTAGAGTAATTAGTGTATGAAATTTATGTATTGATTAAACAAAAAGAAAAAGAATAAACGTCTGAAGATAGTAAGGGCTAGTACAATATAAAAAGTACAATTTTAACTATATGAAAAAAAATAATTAAAAAACATCTGAAGATGATTTTAAAAAATCAAGATAACTCCAGTTCGGCCCTGGACCGCATAAGTTAACATTGTTGATCCCAGGGTGCCATTCCCCCAGGCAACACCTTCCCCCTTAAAGGGGCAGGGCTGGGTTTATTGCCCAGTGCCTGAGGCGCACCCCTTGAGGGGGAATGCCGATGGGATCAATGAATTTTTTGCACCCGCCACCCATGAACTTTGGTTCGTATATGGTCCCACATTAATAGGGCCTTGTACCTAACCCGCACACATGGGTACATGGTAAATATACAGTCCACAACACAATTAAGGCCATTTTTTAACACAAGGCTTTGATGTATTTAGATGATAAATATAGCTTTGACAAGTGGAGGGAGAGTAAAATATGTTCAGTTAAATCCTGCTTAATGGACATAAATTCCACCATCGTATGTCCCCCCACCGAAAGAAAAAAAATATTAAAAATCAAAGAATTAACCGAATTTAATAAAATTTTCAGTGTTGATATATTAATAAATAAAATATAATGCACCAGTTATTTTATTTGAAAACTCTTAAATTTTGTCAGGTCAGTTAACTTTGAACTACGTATCTTTGAGGCGTAATACAGATTCACAAACATACGTGATTTAGTTAGGTCTGGACCTAACACTAAACTTTTGACTCATTCTAGTATTTTCTGTATTATTGGTTATAATTCAATTATGAATTTCACAAAAACCTTTTTATTCTTTATTTCAGATGTCTTGTTCCTTTACTTGCTTTATTAGGCATCTATTTCACAGTCATAGCTATCCTTGGTATTATCCACATTCAACCATCATGGACAGAATGTATGCGTAAGTGAAATACTTTTAATATCTAATCTTTTCTCGTGTACCTTATTGCAAACAGACAATGTTGAACTTTTCATTTTTACATTACATGTTATAATTTCTTCTAAACCAGAGGCTGTATGTTGTGCATTGTTTCTTCCAGGATTTCTTCATAGACAGCATACAGCATCCTTATATATTTCCCAAGCTTTTACCCCAGTAGTTTTCACACACGCACACACATACATGCATATTACTACTGTAAACTGTTCATGTTCCTGACACTAATACATTATTCTGTGTACTTGACATGAGACTTTGATGAGTTGTGGTGCACCTGAGCACTGTACACAATAAATTTCATTATCATTATTTAAAATAGTGCAGCCATATAGTAGAACTGACACTAAACTTTTAAATTGTTAGGAGTCTACTTATCTATGGTTGACACTAAATAATACCTAATAATATCTGTTTTCATTGATATAATATTCCACTAGAAATAATAAAATCCTGGTATCTTTGGTTTAGAAGAAAACTAGCAAGAATATACACCCTCTGGTCATAAGTATTTAAATTTTAATGTAATGAAATATATTAAATTAGTAAACTAACAAAATTGAATAAGAACGCATATAAAAAGATTGGACTTATTTTTATACAGTGTAAAAAAACTACCTTAAAATCAGCTATTATAAATTCGACCTTGAAAACATCACTGGCTAGTGTAATTGGTTGAACAAAAACACGATCCTAATAGGAGGTGGCATTTTTATTATTGTATCTACAAGGCTTGTTCAAAAAATTCTAAGTCTCATTCAGATATTTCATGACGGCTTGGGTCTCTGTTTTGTCAATTTTTATATTTGTCACACATGCCACTTGAAAACACTTGAAAAAGACGTTTAAATCGACCTGTTTTGACTATGTTTTGACGCATGTAAAAAAAAAACTTAAAAACTCTTGTAGAATGCCTTAAAACTATGAAATTAATGTTCCAACTGTTGTTTCTAGTAAGGATCCATGTCCATACACCTTACCTGATAGTTGGTACGGTGGAAACATTTGGGAAAATTTTAGAAATCATGCTTTGAAAGCTTTTTTTACATGCAAGCGTGCTATTAAAAAAAAACAAAAAAAAACGTGTGTAGCAACATTGAAAATTGATAAAATAACATTGAATTTGATATTTTTAGCAATCCTCCATGGGTCTAATAATGCCTGATAGATTGCAACTTTGAAAATTTTGGTTAACTTTGAAAAATTTGTTTAAATTCATATGCTTTAAAATCAATGCTAAAACATTTGAAAAATACATCCAAATCGACCTATTTGTATGTACAGAAATTGAGAGAGAAATCTGAATTAGTTTTTTTATAATATAGATAGTTTTAGTCTTCTTTCTGTGTGAAAGTCTCATTCAGATACTTTATTACTGATTGGGCCTCTGTTTTGTTAATTTTTATATTTATCACATGCCACTCACCTATTAAAATAGAGAAAATATTAAGAGAGACTATATAATAAATACTATCAAATAAATATTTATTAAAATTTATTAATTAAATTTTATGAAATTATTAAATTTTATAAAATTTTATGAAATTATTAAATTATTAAATTAAAATTTTATAAATTTATTAAATTTTATTAAATTTTATAAATTATTAAATTTTATAAAATTTTATAAAATTTTATAAATTATTAAATTTTATAAAATTTTATGAAATTATTAAAAGTTTATTAAATTTATTAAAAATTTATTTAAAAAATATTTATTAAAAAAATATTAAAAGAAAGACTATATAATATTTTATGACTGCTCGGTCCTCTTTTTTTGTCAATTTTTATATTTGTCACACCTGCCACTCACCTATTTGTATGTACAGAAATAGAGAGAGAAATCTGAATTAGTTTTTCTAGTTTTAGTCTTCTTTCTGTGTGAGGCTTAATAGTAAAGAAGTGGAGTCCTCAGCAAGTATCTTGTATCATGTCCTCATGGATTTCCTTGGGTGTCATAACTTTTTTTTGGCAGATAATTTATGATTGCTCAGGCCTCTGTTTTGTCCATTTATAATTTTTGTTGCACACCTCTCACCTTTGTATGGGCCTCACCTGCATAGAAATTAAGACAGAAATCTGAACTGGATTTTTTCTAGTATTATAAAAAGTGGCTCTTCTTTTTATGTCAGGCTTAGAACTTTTTGAACGACACTTGTATACTTCCTGGATCTAACTAGTCAAGAGACTTAAAATTCTATATTATAATATATATTATAATATATATATATATATATATATATATATATATATATAATAATAATATAATATATATATAATATATATATATAATATATAATAATAGAGTCTGATAATAGATGAGAAAAACTTTCTATCAGGGACCCCACTCAAAAGTGTTTTAATACTTTTGAGAGGGGTCCCTTGGAAAGGATTTTTCATTTATCCCCCTCATTTCATTCATTTTTATTTCATCCATTCATTTCATTTTACCATTAATTTTTAATATATATATTATATATATAATATAATATATATATAATAAAGAATGGCACAAACGTTGTAACCTTTGCATCTCCCTCTAGTTAAGAATAATCTATATATTAATACGGTTATTCCTAAATCTTCTGTCTGTTATCATCCTGCAACACCCTCTGGTTAAAAATGAAACTGTCCAAATCGTCCAAGATGCAATGTAAAAATGTGAATACAGATTATCTGGTGTCACTTAATTGCAGATTTTATTTCACCAATTTTAAAAATGAAACATTCCAAATGGTGTTCTGTCACTTAAATGCCCAACATAAAATTGAAATGAATAACAAAAAAGTTACATTTTTGTTTTATTTGTAATATTGAAATTGTGAATTACAGAAGATATTTTGGTAATTTTGATCTTATGACATCCAGGTTTCCTGCCCTAATTTACGCTATGTTTTAGCGAGCCACCATCAAGCGAATTTCCTGCCCAACTTTTTTTTCCGAGTCATGTATTTGTCACTTTTATTTTTTGTATTATTTATTGTAAAGACAACAGTAGAATTTATATGTCATGAAATTGCAAATTATCGTTTCTGGCTTAACTCTTAACATATACTGCCTCATTCTGCCCAGCCAGAAGTCACATTCATTTTCCTAATCTGCCCCAAACGATAGCTTTTGTTTAAATGTAATATTAAACATATTTAAGTCTTATATTAAAGGGAAATAACTGGTAACTTGAAATGAAAAGGCCATTTTTAGGCATTTTTTGATAAATCCTTATAGGAACTTAGATTCTCAACAGGATGTTAAGAGTTAAATAACTTCTAGGAGAAGGAAAACTCTGAACTTGTTAAAATCTGCTTAAAAAATGACCTTGTGTCACTTCCTGTTCATGGCGTTAGGGGTTTGAGTTTTGTGGAAATTCTACAGGTCCTGCTAGTTTTCTATAATTTTTTTATTTTCATTTTTTTTTTTTTTTTTTTTTCACATCTTTTCAGAACCTTATTGGTTGGAGTTATCTGTTGTCACAGTACTTCTGGTTCAGCTTCTTGTAGTGTCTGGTATATTCATTACTCGCCGATTAAATGAAATCAGCACTTTGGATTCATTAAGATGGTCACAAAAACGAGATCTTTGGTGGTGAGTTACAATTTTTTAAATATTTCTAAGTCCATTTCTATTCTTCTTATCACAATTGTTTTATTAACTGTAATGCAAAAAAAAATTGTCTGAATTTTTGAGATAAGAATTGATAATTTGAATTACAGTGTGACACCCCCAAAAATAAACCCAAATTCTGTTTTTTTGGTGGGTTCACCCTGTATATATACTATTACTGATACAGACTACTAACACAAAATAAAAACAACCCAAATTCTGTGGATTTTTTTTTGGTGTGGGGACACCCTGTATATATATTACTGGTGCAGACTACCAGCACAAAAAAAAAACAACACAAATTCTGTTTTTTGGGGGTCACCCTGTATATTACTATTATTGATGCAGACTACCAGTACAAAAAACAAGACCCAAATTCTGTTTTTTTAATTTTTTTATAGTCTGTATTTAGACTAGCAAAAAAATAACTGACTTTGGACGAATATTGCTGCTGCTGTAGCTACACACACACACACACACATATATATATATATTTCAACCAATAATAAACACTCCTAATGTTGTCTGATGATAACAACAGTATAAGCTTTTTTGTCAACCTAATACCAAATTATTACATAAATCAAGAAATTATATTTAATAAGTAATATATAATTATGATGTAATCTTCTTTTCTTTTTCTTTTTTCAGTTTGATTGCAGTATTTGAAACATCTGCATGTGTGACTCTATTCTATGACTTGGCTGTTCAAATACGTAAGTTAAAGTGATTTTTTATTGCAAAATTATTAACTACATTGTCATATAGTACTTAAATAATGAGAATGGAATCATCTGTTTTTCCTATTTTTTCCTCACCAACTCAGAGCATGAGTAGCACAGCTCAGATCTGTGTGGTAAAGTCGGGGAGCTGATGCTTGGTGTGGCACCTTACCTCAGATACAAAAAAATCTCCCTGGTCTACCGGCTTCAATACTGGCCCTCACCAAAAAAATCTCCCTGGTCTAGCACTAGCAAAAAGGGGATAGACACCCTCGCTGTCCTGTTGATACTGACAATAGGTCATTAAGTTAAATGGATTAAATTCTCATTTTCATAGATATATATAAATTCAGCTCAAGGGGCCAGTTTAGCTTAGTCAGTAAAGCATCTGCCTAAGAATCACAAGGTTCCAGCTTCGATACCAGCCCTCACCAACTCAGCGCATAAGTAGCACAGCTCAGATCTGTGCGGTAAAGTTGGAGAGCTGATGCTAGGTGTGGCGCCTTACCTCAGATGCAAAAAAAATCTCCCTGGTCTAGTGCTAGCTGTCCGGCTGATATCAACAATAAGCCACTCTGCCAACTTTTTTTTATATATATAAATCTACTTTGAACAATTTAAATATATTTTCATGAACAGGTTTTTACATAATTTTAACTGATCATATTTAGTTTTATTTGAAATATAAGGGGTGTTGTTGTTATGTTTTTACATCTATTAATAATGGAGATTTGCTTCCGGTTTTTGTCTGTAACAAAAACTAAGTCACTGCTTATGTCACTATACCCGAAATCTTCATAACAGAATAAATACACTCAAAATTTGAGCATGCAACATTAAACAGTCCTCATTGTTTTTTAAAACAAGTTTTAATAGATACATCCCCAGTATCATATATTTATATATAGTTTGTTTTATTTTAATAGATATTCAAAGTTAATAGAACTTAGTTTCGATTTCAAATTATTTTTTTTGTTTTTTTACTCCTTTAATGAATTTTATGATTTCATGATTTATGGTTCAAACTCTCCGACATTTAATTTTTAACTTCCACCTCCTCAAGCAATATCTTTCAAAAATTTATTTTTACATCGCCCGGAGGGTATTTTTTTATTTTGCTAGTACAGATAAAATATGGAGAACTGAATGAAAATGCAAGACCAGGTTGTTGGAAATCAACAAGGTTTTATTTAACACGGGGTAAAGAATGCTTCTACCCTAAAAGTGACTTAATTAGCTCAACCGTGTTGTGCATGCGTCCATCCTGCATGAACCCCAATCCAAAAGTGTCATGGCAGAAACCCCACTTCTGAGTTCCCATCAAACCCTTACTGATCAAGGGGAGTAACTCTAGATTTCGTTAGGTCTGGGACCTAACAGTTGTAAAATAAAATAAAACTAATAAATTGTTCAGATGAAATTTATATACTTAGAAATAGCTGCAAATTATATACTTGTACTTTCAATTTTCAGTGGGAGATAACCAGTCTGGATGCAGTGGTGTATTTGTGAGTAACTTTCAGAAAATCTTTCTTCACTTATCATGTATTATTTAATATACAGTGCTACTTTGACTTACAAGAGCCCTAACTTATGAGTTTCCCAGTCATGAGTTATCACTTTTTGCTTTGTGTTGAGAGATAAAATTTGAGGTACAAGCGAGCTTCAGATACGTTTATATTAATAAGTTCATAAAAAAACATTTTTAAGTTTCTGAATTTATTAGGCCAGAGAAAAATATTATTTATGAAAAAAAAACAAAAAAAAAACATTAAAACATCTTACAGTATATATTGTTTGTTTTTTAATTAATGAACACAAGACTTTGTTGTTTTACTTAGAGCTCATATTTTATTCATTACATTCTATTTTATCATGTTTTTATACAATACAGTGTTATTTTTCTTATTTAAAAACATGTAACCAAAAAAATTAAGATGTTTTTTTGGGGGGAGGGCTGGAAAGGATGAATGGCATTTCAGTTAATTTCATTGGGAAAATTGATTTGATATATGAGGAAATTGAGCAGAAAGAATTAGACTCATAAATCAAGGTGCCACTGTATATATATATATATATATATATATATATATATATATATATATATATTAAATGTAGATATATAAATTGGCCAAAAACCAAACCACCTAATTAAAAGACTTTAGCTTTTCTTAAAGATGAGGAATCAAAGAACAGATTTTTCAACAGCGATAAATGATATCATTCAAGAATTATACAATTTTTGGTAATCTGAACATTAGCTACACAAATGAGAGTAACCTCCCTTTGTTTCTTTCATTTTGAGGAAGCTGTCTGTTTTGGTTGGCCATTTTCATTTCACCGTAAATCTACACTGAAAATACGAATTTGTTCGAATCAATACAACTGAATGTTTTAACACAAAAATATCATTAAATGTTTTCTTAATTGTGCTTGTGCATTATTTGAAATGAACTTAATTGTTATTAAGATCACATTCTATGATATTTTCATGTTAAAACATACAGTTATATTGATTACGATCTAGTGCTAGCAAAAAAGGGGATAAACTCCCTCACTGTCCAGCTAATACCTACAGGTATTTGTGACTCTATTTTTATGATTTGGCTGTTCAAATATGTAAGTTTTATTACAAAGTTATTAACTACATCTGAGTTAGTTAATGTGACAAAAATTTAACTTATTGATCTTCAGTAATAGGACTAATAGTTTCTGTGAAACAACAGTTGAGTCAGGACTAACTCACCCAAGATGGTGGCCATTTATACTGATCAAGGGCACACAACTCCAGATCAAGGGAGATAATCAATACTCCCTTATCATACATTTGTTGTCTGTCAATGTTCAGATAGGATGTTTCCTCGCTGCAAGATATCATACAAACTCTCTGATGATGCTGTAGATTGGAACTATGCTTTGCTAATATCTGAAACAAGAGCTGAGTAAAGACTAGCTCACTCAAGATGGTGGCTATTTATACTTGTCAAGGGCACACAACTCCAGATCAAGGGAGATAATCAACAGTTTCAGTCATTAAAATGCTATTTTAATTGGATGTTGCATGATTGGATTTTATAACTGGCAGCTTTATTATTATTATTAATTTTTTCTTTCTTTCATCTTATTTCTGTTGAATTCTTGAATAAAAAATCTAAAATAGCATATTGTTAGTCAAGTTAATTTTGAATCTTGTAGAAAAAAACTGGTGGTACTTAACTTTTGAGTAGGTGTGTGTATATCATATATATTCTTTCTTTCATTCATTCATTAATTTTATCTATTTATCTATAAGTCAGTTTATATTTCTGTATCTACCTATCCTAATCTCATGTTTATCTATCTATCTATCTATCTATCTCAATCTATTCACATCTATCTATCTCAATCTATTCACATCCATCTATCTCAATCTATTACATCCATCTATCTATCTCAATCTATTCACATCTATCTCTCTATCTCAATCTATTCACATCTATCTCTCTATCTCAATCTATTCACATCTATCTATCTCATCTCTATCTATCTCAATCTATTCACATCTATCTATCTATCTATCTATTCCATCTATCTATCTCAATCTATTCACATCTATCTCTCTATCTATTCACATCTATCTCTCTATCTCAATCTATTCACATCTATCTCTCTATCTCAATCTATCACATCTATCTCTCTATCTCAATCTATTCAATCTATCTATCTATTCATCTATCTCTATCTATCTCTATCTCAATTACATCATCTATCTATCTCAATCTATCTATCTATCTATTATCTATCAATCTCAATCTATTCACATCTATCTATCTATCTATCTATCTCAATCTGTTCACATCTATCTATTTATCTATTCATCTCAATCTATTCACATCTATCTATCTATTTATCTCAATCTGTTCATATCTATCTATCTATCTATCCAGATTTGTCCACATGTATCTATCTATCTATCTATCTATCTATCTATCTCAGTATATTCATATCTATCTATCTATATATCTATTTCTTCTTATATAATTTTTCTTTTTTTTTACTTACAGCTCCATACTCAAGAGCTTTTTTCTCCAATTTTCCTATCCTTTATGGTAAGTGTATTTTGGTTTTCTTACATTAAAAGAATAAGTTTTATAAAGGAATGTTACAGCTTACTACTTCCTTCCCATTCACAGTCGCAGTTGTGAGAGAGCCACTGTGAGCAGCTTAAGGTAAACAAAGAGTTAAAATTATTTCAGACACTAATGCACACCAAACTGGACTGACTGTTTTATCTACACAACAGCCAGAAAATCCTACCTAAATGTGCTGGAAAAATCATTAACTGATGTCTCATTCCATGAAATCGGAGTTGTATATTGGTATATATGCAGTTCCTGGGATATTATATGTGAATATATGTGTGTAATGCAATGCATGTACACTTGGTGTGAGGCTTATATGTGCACATATAATGGGTGAGTATCTTGAAAATCCTGGGTCACATATAACTCATATAGGAAAGCATTATAATCGATCATGGCGTCAGGGAACTTTTTTTTAAAGCGATTGCAACCACAATGCAAGACTAATTCAATGAGATGATGTGAAAATCAAACCCGAAATGAAAATATGGGGAAAAGAAGCTTAAATATTTTCCCCTTTTCTTAATTCTTTATGTTAAATAGATAGAAAATGACTTATTATACTTTTCCCATATTGAAGTATTTAACAATAGCTCTTAAGTAAACATATCAAACGTTGTTATAATTGAATTATCATACTGTTGTATGTCCACAGGTCCCGCTAGTACATTTTAATATTATCTTCTTGAGACTATAAAATACATCTTTACTTTTCACATTATAATCATTTATTTTTATCTTGTTTTAGAATAGCGTAACACTATGTATTATTTTACAGGTACTAAAGCTGCTCTTACCAATATGGGTGATGTTGTTCGTATTCCATCCATTACCACCTGCCGGTGACCAGGAAGATCTCATTCCTGCTTTTAGTGAAGATGGAGTAAGTATTATAAATTTTCTGCTTGTTTTTTTTTTCACTGAATGCTGGTAGTTCAGAAATTGTTTTCTCTATTAATACAATGAATTCATCCTGGCTAATCAAATTTAGCCAAAATATTTTCAAAGTCATTTTATAACCCATACTTATCTTCAACAGCACTACCTCATTTTGTTCATCATATTAACATGTTGGCCGTGATGTGTGCCACATATGGTACACAAAGAAATGTCCAAAACTGCAATGTGGGCCATATATGGTACACACTTATAAAAGTATATATAGTCTTAAAATGGCAATAAATCAGTTTTAATTATCAAATTTCAGAATACAAAACATTCATACAGTTAAGGAGTGTTCAAAGTAAAAATAAGAATGATTTTTTAACTGCAAATGATATATAATGATATAATAATAATAATAACAAATTTGTAACTGCAAACGACAAATTAAAAAAAAACTCACATCCTTGCATTTCAATGAATCCTAGTTAGATGCCTTCAAATTATTCACAAAAAAATCATCAAAGCATTTTGTGCTGCTTTGCAGAGGTAAATCTGAAAGGACTTAACTCTGCAAAGCTGTACACAACCATTTCACTCTGATATCTGGCTTGGTACTGAAATCATACAAGTTAGAACATGGTGCTGGGTGGGAATAAGTATTGCATTGGCAATCGTGACCAATGTATTTATGATATTTATGTTTAAGTTACAAGTGGGAAAATAACAATATATCTGATATCTTTTTATTATTTAAAAAAAAAGAAATAAAAATAGTATATTTTATCATTATGTGTTCCGCTATCATGGCCTATATCATCTATCTACAAAATCCTTTACAAAATAGTATTAATAAAAAAAGGGAATGAAATGACCTATACTTAGTTTCAACAGTACGACAGGATGGTCTGAAAGTCTTATCACCCGCACCAAAATATAACTCTTAATTAATCAACTATAATTACATGAAAGAAGTTGCCAGAAATGAAATAGAATATTATTATTATTATTATTATTATTATGAAAATAATATTATTATTATTATTTTCACTCCTTTTGAGTTTTTCACATCAGTGTTAGTTGATGGTATTTCCCTGGTGGCTGAGTGACAACAAATCTCCTCAGGTCTCCAGGACTCTTCTAAGTATTCTAGCCAATTGCAGCAATGCAGTAGTCTGGATTATTATTATTATTATTATTATTATTATTATTAATATTAATGATATTATATATTATATTATTAAAACAAAAAATGATGAAAGTTTAAGTAGGGGTGACAAGACTATACTTAATTTTTATCATCATATTGAAATATTTATTCTTAACCCTTTTGCAGGCAACTAACATTTTTGTTCTTTTTCCAGTAGCTCAATGTAAGGCATTTTCCTATTCACTGCTCATTGACCAATTAAATATTAATGTATAGGAAATATCTGCCTGCAAAATGGTTAAGTTAAAAGTGGGGAAATAACAATGTATTTGATATCTTTTCATCATTTTTTTAAAATGAAAATAGTATATTTCATCAATATATGTTTCACTGTCATAGCCTATCTTATTTATCTATAATAACATCCTTAAAAAAATAATATTATTAAAAAAAGGGAATAAAACTATCTATACTGAGGTTTAACAGCACTACAGAATGGTCCGAAAGTCTTGTCACCTCTACCAAAATATAACTCCTAATTAATCAACTACATGAAATTACATGAAATAAACCGATGGAAATGAAATAGAAAATAATATTTTTATCAATATTATATAATATATTATTAAAACAAAAAATAATGCAAGTTAAAACAATGTGTGGGGTGTCAAGACTTTCGGACCACCCTGTAAGTTACTGTAGAGCGTGGTCCGAAAGTCTTGTCATCATATATTTTTTTATTTAGATGTAAAATAATTACATAACTTATATTATCAATTATAGGTCCAGTTTAGCTCAGTTGGTATAGCACTTGTCTAGGAATCGCAAGGTTCTTGGTTCTATACCAGCCCTCGCCAACTCAGCATATGAATAGAACAGGAATCTATGCGGTAAATTAAGGAGCTGGTGGTTAGGTGTGGTGCTCCACCTCAGATGCAAAAAAAACTCTCCTTGGTCTAGTGCTAGTTAAAAGGAGATAGACTCCCTCACTGTCTGGCTGATACCGACTTTAGGCCAACCCGACGACTTTTTATATTATCAAAAGAAAAAATAATGAAAGTTAAAACAATATGTAGGGGTGACAAGACTGTACCTAATTTTTCATCATATTAACATATTTATGCCTTTTGGAGGCAGAGCAACAGGACAGAGCAACATTTTTGTTGCCAATGGTACACAGGCAGAGCAACATTTTTGTTGCCAATGGTACACAGGCAGAGCAACATTTTTGTCTTTAGCAGTAGCTCAATGTAAGGTATTTTCCTATTAGCTACTCCTCAACTTATTCAATGTTGATATATAGAAAATATTTGCCTGCAAAAGGGTTAAGTTACAAGTGGAGAAATAACAATATATTTTGTATCTTTTTGACATTTTTTTAATAAAAATAGTATATTTCATCATCATATGTTTCACTATTGTGGCCTATCTCCTATTTAGCTATCATAAAAAGATAACATTGATAAAAAGGGAATAAAACAAAATATTAGAAATTAAATCATTTTTTTTTAAATTCTATATATTGATCAATTTATTTCCATATTATACTCCTATGGCATTCTATATAGAAGGCCAGAGATGTTGAGTGGTACACGTCCCACGTCCCTGACCTACAAAAATCTAAAAGGATGCAGGAAAATTATATCCATGCGTCCCAGTGTTTTTCTTTTTCCTTCCCTCACCATTTCAAGCTAACTGTAAATACATTTCAATAGTTTCTTAGGAACAAATTACACAGGATAGATTACAAGATAGGAGTTAGGCGGCTTTAGTTGTTTCCCCAGATCATAAATAAAAACCCTACAATCTATTAAGAAACTGTAGTTGGGACTATCCAAAAATTTTCCCAGGGACTCATTCAAAGCAAATATGTGCATCTCAGGACACACTAAATCAAAAAGCTATCAGCATCACTGGAAGGCCTATTCATCAGGGAGGTAAAGTCGAGAACTGGGGGTCAAAATAGTTTACTTCTGGTTTGAGATTTTGATGGATTTCCTCTGTAGTTGACTTTAAAAGATTCAAAGAAAATTTGTCTTTTACACTTGGAATAACTTTTACCATTATTCAAATTGAAGTAAGTATGAGATATATTTATTTTATATCCTTCAGACTTAACCATATTATTTTACATTTATTGTAAAAACAACAAAACATTTTGGGTCCAAAATTCACTACTAAAAGATGTCATTCAGAAATTTTCTTGGTTTTAGAAGTTTATTTAAATTTTGTAATTATTTTTTCAAACAAATATAAATTGAATGAAGAAAAGATATAAGCATTTTCGAACAGAGAGAATATAAGTAGCATAAGAAAACGTAGACATTTTTTATATATAAAAATCTTGAAATATCGAATTATTAAATTTATTTATTACATTAACTTTACATAACATTCTTAAATTACCTTTTCATTAATTTTGTTATATAAAAACATTAAATTTGCTTTTCTTTTATGTTTTTTAAGGGTAAACTTAAAATCAAATTTCAACATTTGTTTTTAAAAACCTTAAAGAATAATAGTGAACACAAATTACTCATAAAAAATCAGATTTTATTAATAACAATATCACAGAGAAAAATATTAAAATAACTTTGATAAAATAATGACATTTTTAGATAAATTTTGTAGTCTAAGAATAAAGCCATGGGAAAAAATTAAACCTAACACTATATTGACATTAACTTTTTAGGTGCTTAATAAATAACATTTTTCTTTAATTCTAAGGTGTAAATTATTAATAGAATAGGTCACTAATTAGGACTGAGCCTATTCTACTAGTGACCACCCCAAGCGGAGTTTGATAAGTTTGAATTCAGAGTTTTCCATCTCCTAGCCAAGGTTAAAGCGTCCAGTCTGTTCTACTATTTACCCTTAGCTGGAGGGAGAGTAGTTGGATTCATACCTTTCTCAAGGGTATTAGCGCTATGTGAACTGTAGCTTCGTCCAGGATTTGAACTCGGTAAAATGCCTAATAAATAATATTTTTCTTTAATTTTAAGGTGTAAAATATTACATTACGGTTAGATAAATAAAAACTGTTAAAAAAATTAACATAGATATTGACTTGTTAAAAACTTATACAGTTTACACTTAATACACAAAAAATAGTTTAGCATATTTATTTGGTTTTTAGAGCATTAAAATAGCTTTCTGTGAAAAACATTTTTAAAAAAAGAATGTTTATTTAACATTTTTCAGTCAAGGTTTGTTTAATATTTTTCACTTAAACTTGAAAAAATAATAAAAAAACTTTGGACTTTACCTACCCGATGAATAGATATATATAGAACGCCTTTGTTTGGTAAATTTTACAACTGAAATTTTTAATATGAATGTTAAATTTGCATACCATATAACATACACATAGCATATACATGTAACAACGAATCAGTTTTAAGATAATTTGGTATCCTTGCTTATTGGAAGTGATTTCGACCTTGGAGTTCTATTAAAGCTCTGTATCAGTTAATGTATCTTAGAGTTTGTAAAACTGGATTTCCACAGGTAGATATTACTCTGATCTTGTAAGTGCTTACTGTTAGATTTGCATACCATATAGTTGTATATATATATAAACCAATAAGTTTTAAGATAGTTTGGCATCATTGCTTTTTGGAAATGAGTTCTATCTTGGAGCTCTATTAAAGATTTGCATACCATGTATATTAAAACTCATATAAAACTTATATATAATGTATATATGAGTATAATACTGTATAAAAGATTATTTAAAGAAATTAGTGAAATAGATCACTAATTAGGATTAAGCCTGTTCTAAATTTTTAACATGAATGTTAAATTTGCATACCAAATAGCATACACATATCATATACATATATATTCAATCTTGTGATTTTCTCTTTTTCCCTATTATCACACAGTCATATGATTCTGCCAACCTAGTATGTTCAAATTGTAACTATGAAGAGCAAGGTGAAGAGAAAAAGATAGCAACCAAATCTAATACAATAGAGACGTGTAGAGATTGAAAAATATATTAGCTGAAATGTCATGTTTAAAACAATAAAGTTAATGATCAGAATGATATATGCAATAATACAGTAAATTGCATTCTTACACATGAAAAGAAGAAACATTAAGCTTAGAATTTCAAGATGTTTCTATACATATGCTGTTAAAATTTGAGATTATATGAACATAAATTGGTTAAGTTATTAGATTACAAAATGATATCAATTTTTCTGAAACACTCTATATGATTTTAAAATATTCCTTTAAAATATTTTAATTTATTTCATAAAAACAACAAATATTTATTTATTTATTTTATTTTGCTTGTATATTATCTATGGTACATTTTAATTTGCAGGAACAAATAATCTATCCGCACAGTAATACTGACATGGCTATAGCTTGGAAGAATTCCCATTTTATTTTGTTTCCAGATTTCCGTATGATTGAAAACCTGACAATAGCAGTCCATACCTTTCCTATGCTTATACTAGCATTAGCATATTATTGATACACTAACACTGAATAACGGAAGGAAAAACAAGATAAGATCATTTATAGATACAGGAAAATTTAATACATAATATACATACATTTTGTGGCTGTATTGGGTCAGTTGGTGCTAGGAAGGATATTTAGTCGAGTCTCTACTCACCAAGGTCCAATATTAGCATTAATGAATTCATGATACACTAACACTGAATAAATGGAAGGAAAGACAAGATAAGCTCATTTATACATACAAAAACATTTAATGTATACATATTGAATGGGTTTGTTCTAGGGAAGATATTTAGTTGAATCCCTACTCACTATGATCCCCAATATTACAATTAGTATACCCAATGATATACTAACACTGAATAAATGGAAGGAAAGACAAGCTCATTTATACATACAGGAAAATTTAATACATAATATACATACATTTTGTGGCTGTATTGGGGCAGTTGGTGCTAGGAAGGATATTTAGTCAAGTCACTACTCACCAAGGTCCAATATTAGCATTAATGAATTCATGATACACTAACACTGAATAAATGGAAGAAAAGACAAGATAAGCTCATTTACACATACTTAAATATTTAATAGATGGGTAATTCCATGTCAAATCATCCAGTCCATATCACCCACCCCATTCAATTTTTCTGAAATTTTGTCCATATTTGGATTATGATAAAGTTAGCCAATCCCCAAAATTTGAGCTTCCAATTCCTAAAATTGGTGGAGTTATGTCGATTTTTAGCTCTCCAAATTTAACAGGTGTCGTGAAAAATAATGACTTTTTGTAACCTATTTTGTCTATAAAATGAGTTCTAGAGCTTCACTACTCCTGAAAATTGGTTTATAGAAGCATTTTTGTTCAAGGAATCCAAAACTGCTATCAAAAAAAGGCTTAAAGTCAACCAATTTTAAGTTATTTATAATTTCTTATTTTTTCATAGATTACAAAAAGTTGCCATTTTTCACCAACCTCACCAAATTTGGAAAGCTAAAAATAAATATAACCCCGCCAATTTTTGGAATTGGAAGCTCGAATTTTGGGGATTGGCTAATGTTAACATAGTCACACCTAGAAAAAGAATTCAGGAAAATTAAAGGGGGTGGGTGATAATTTTACTTTTTTCTGGATAATTTGACATTATACATACAAGAAGCATTGAAAAGAATACACGAACATGTCCAAATTATGAGATACTGTGTAAAAGTTTGAACTACTCCCTTATAGTTAAGGTAATATATTTAGAATAGGGAAAAATGGTGCAGTAATGTTAAAGGAAAATTACAGAGAAATGATAAACAGATATGGAAAGAATTATAGATAGATATAGACAGAATTAAAGAGAGAGACAGAGAGAGAAAGACATATATGAGTAGAATTAGAGAGAGATAGGGAAAGAGAGTGATATGAAAAGAATTAGAGAGAGAAAGAGAGATATATGAGCAGAATTAGAGAGAGATAGGGAAAGAGAGTGATATGAAGAATTAGAGAGAGAAAGAGAATATGAGCAGAATTAGAGAGAGATAGAGAGATATAGATATGAGCAGAATAGAGAGAGATAGGGAAAGAGAGTGATATGAGCAGATATGAGAGAATAGAGAGAGATAGAGAAAGAGAGTGATATGAACAGAGAGAGAGAGAAGATATGAGCAGAATTAGAGAGAGATAAAGAGAGTGATATGAGCAGAATTAGAGAGAGAAAGAGAGATATATGAGTAGAATTAGAGAGAGATAGGGAAAGAGCGTGATATGAACAGAATTAGAGAGAGAGAGAGATATGAACAGAATTTACTTTTAATTTTTTTTTGTTAATGAACTCAAATACAGGGTGTAGAGATACCTGAACTGTCACCTGTGTGGTGCAAGTGAACTTAAGCAAGTGGTAATTAGCTCCATCTAGCTAATGTCTCACCTTTTTTTTTTTTTTTTTTTTTTTTTTTTTTCCAAATATGATCAGTTACAATCATGGCTTGGATAGGTGCACCTATGTGTTTGCTGTTGAAACGTTTTAAGACTGATAAATTACATATAAACCGTTGTTAGAGTCCATGTGGTGCAGCCGTACAGTAGCACTGATATAGCTATTATCAAGCATGTTAAATTTTACATCTAGTTGGAAAATTTGGGAAATTGTTAATTAAAATTCAGCCTCTTATTTTTAACCTTTGATAGGGTCCATGTGGTGCTGCTATACAGTAGCACTAATATGGCTTTTGTCAAGTGTGTTAAATTAAACTCATTAGTCAAGGTACCACTGTATTTTGTAAAAGTGCCATCATCTTAGCTGAAACTGGCTCAAATCCTTATTTTCAAATGAAATGAAAAGTTTCAATTTCATCTTTAATGTATTTGTAATGACAAACGATAACACCAATAGACTTTGGAAAGCTTTATCCTCCTTAGAATAATTGGTACACCTATTGAGAGTTTATATAGTTTAGTATTCACTAGAGAGTTCTCCAAGGGGGAAGTAATCATAAAATAGGGCAGGTAACTCTCAATTACTTATTACAGTATTGATAACAATTTGTTTGCCTTGTAGTTTCAAGTTTAAATCATTGATAAAAAGATATAAAAAAAAAATAATGACACTATAGTCCCCTGTTTGTTGGCATGAACAGAGACAAGTTTGTTTGGGTTTTTTTTTTTGGGGGGGGGGGTCTGTTTTACTCAATTATCAACTGTGAAAACTGCTGCTGAAAAAGAGGGTAAAAACCTTTTATGTTTTCTTTACTTCTTTTTCTTCCTTAAATCTCACAAAAAGAGTTCTCAACCAAAGGGGAGACACACACACACACACAAAAAAAAAAGAAACTGCTTCAATTATTTAAGCAGTTACATAATATTATAAAACTTAAATCTACCAGATATAGCCGCCCTGTTTGCGGGAATGAACAAACAAGGTGAATTAAACTTAAATATGCCAAATCTCTATCTTTACTGTCATGAACAGACATAAGTTTGTTTTCTCTACTTCTTTTTCTTCTTTAAATCTCGCCAAAAAAGTTCCCAACCAAAGGGGAGATAACTCAAAACAAACAAATTGTTTTAATATTTAAGCAGTTACATAATATAACTGTAAATTGTCAAATGGCACATTGTAGCAAGAGTCTCATGTTTAGAAAGTTTTAAAACCAAATAAAACTTATAGCAGATGTAGTCTCTTTGTTTGCAGACATGAACATACACAAGTTATTTTTTTTTTTGCATTCCACCAGTTTATCAATTGTAAAACTTATTGGTTGCCATAGCTGCAAAATGGACAAAACCAAAACTATGCTTCTTTACTTTCTTTTCTCCTTTTCTTCCTTCGCTAAAAGAATTCCGAAAGGGGACATGTAATAAGTAATTGAGTCACCTCCCCTTTATGTAAGTTTAAAGTTTTGTAAAACTATATAAACTCCCAAGAGAACTGCAAATGTATTCAAAGTAGAATAAAGCTTACTCATGTCCGACCATGTCTGTTCTCTTATTACTACAGGACACAACTTCAAAACAAAGAGAAACTGCTTCAACTATTTAAGCAGATATATCTGTATAATGTTTGTATAATGCAGCAAGAATGGCACATTGCAACAAGAGTTTTGTGAAAGCAATAACATTTAGCCTGCTCTAACTTAAAGAATAAGTAAAATTCCAATCCAATTGGTAACTTTTGGGACCTGTGTTTGTGTTTATACTGATCATTAAAATTTATCAAGGGAGATAATTACTTTCCTTAATTATAGAATACTCCCCTATATTCCTTTTCTTCCTTAAATCTCGCCAAAAGAATTCCCAAAGGGGAGACAACTTAAAAATAAAAAGAAGCTTCTTCAATTATTTAAGCAGTTACAAATACTAAATCAAACTGTTTTCCCAAAATAGGGGTTTCTCTCAGGCCGCTCATTTTTCTCTTCTAGAAAATTATAATTTTTCAGTTGCCAGAATTTACCCAGAATGTGTTCCCATTGTGGCTGTTGTCATAATAGCAAAAATTCAGCTAGGAATTCAACAAGTTTGTTGTACGCCTTCCCCTGACCTATCACACAAGTGACTTTGCCACTGTTTAAGCTTCGCCAAGAAAAAGTAGGCCTCTTAGTCTTAAAATTTACTAAATTCCCTAAAATAGTAAAAGCTTAAACAGTGGCAAGGTCACTGGGTTCTTGCGTGATAGGTAAGGGGAGGGCGTAAAACAAATTTATTGACTTCCTAGCTGAATTTTTGCCGTCATGACAGTAGCCACACCCATAAAGCCAGTGCACTTGTCCATGAAGAGGATCTCCATATTTTAAATCTCACATTTTACACTCTCCTCTGAATTCTTGTTCATTTAATCCTCTTACCCTTATTTTATTCACACATTTCACAAATGATTCAAATTACACATTGCATTTCCTGAACGACTCAATAAAAGTTAAAAATGTATTTTCCTATTGTTCATTGAATTCACATTTACTATCATCTTCTGTTTGTTTTTTTTTTTGTTCTCATTTTATTTTATATTTTATGATGGGGAAATGAATTTTAAGAAAAGACAATGTTTTTGAAAAAGTACAAAACTGCATATATTCACAAACAGTAGATAAGGCACGACTCTGTAGCATACAAATTTCAAGTGTAAATTGATTGGCAAAATTCACTGGGATGTATTGCATTGTACATACTGTATTGGACAAAAAACAAACAGGCAATGAAAAAACTGAACCATTTATTATTACCACAAATTTTAATAAAACTTTAACACATGTCTAAAAACATAGGAAGTGATTATTTTTTTTGATTATGGTTAAGAACACTTAGTTGTAGTGAAAAAGGTAGGAAATTAAACTGAACCATCATTATTACCAAAAAATTTTAATAAAACTTTAACACATGTCTAAAAACATAGGAAGTGATTATTTTTCTTGATTATGGTTAAGAACACTTAGTTGTAGTGAAAAAGTCATCATTTTCTAAATAAAAAATTCACAGAAATACCAAAGAATAGGAAATTTCTTAGAATTTTTTTCTCCTTGATTTACCGGTAATTTATGAGGAAGTGCGTCCCGGTCTCCTGCCTCAAGAGTTGCTGCCCAGTGACTATCAAAATAACGACCCAGCTCAGTCTATTCAAAACTATCCATCTATCTATCTCAATTTGTTCATATTTATCTATATTACTTTAAATATTAAGATTTTTTTTTATTCATGTTTGTTTAATTTGTTTTTAGTTTAAATAAACAAGAATTACGACAAAAAAAGAAGTGACCCCCCCCCAATTCATTTACTTTTCGAAAATATCTATCTATCTCTATTTGTTCGTATCTATCTATATTATTTTGTTTGTTTATCTATCTATCTATCTCAGTCTATTCAAAACTATATATCCATCTTCATATCTAAACAAGAATTACGACAAATTACGATAAATAAACAAGAATTACGACGAGCTGGGGTTGTTATTTTGATAGTCACCGGGTAGCGGTTTTTGAGGCGGGAGACCGGGACGCACTTCCTCATAAATTACCAATTTACCTGTAATGGGCATGGCTAATCCCCCTGACATAAACGGCAAAGAATCGCTTGTGCCATGCACCAGAGATCCGGACGGGACGAGACGGAATTTGCATAAAGGGTAGCCTAGCGATGATAAAAACAGACAGTGGCTGATACTGTGAGTCAGCAAAAAAGTAAGTGTCTGGGACAGAAGTGAAATTCGATGACTGTGCTGTGTTTTGGGTGTTGGAAAGAAGGAAGTGAGAGGAATGTGCTCAGTTGGTAGAGACTTTGCTGATGGCGAAAGGAATTACTGTGTTCAATTGAACAGACTCCAGTTGGAAAACTTTTTACATTACCACAATTTGACCTTTTTTCAAACTAAGACAACTGTTTACAAGCCATTAGCAAAGAACTAATCACAAATTAAGAGATCAAATCAAAGAAAAGAAAATTCTAACAAATTTCCCATTTTTTTTGGTATTTCAGAGAATTTTCTTTTTAGAAATTTTTATTTCAAGGGACAAGTTTCCACCCTTAAATTTGATGAAGTTTATGACAAACTTGATATTTGGTTGGGTATCCATTGGCATCAGATGCAATAGATTTTCTTTTTATTACAATCTTTTTGATAATAATTCCCAGTTTCTTTAGGATTTATTGAGGAAAACATCAATTGATGGTGATTCAATTTTATTATGATATTATGAAATGACAGTCCACATTCATTGTATGCCACAATTTTACCTTTTACAAACTCAGACAATTGTTTACTAGTCATTAGCAAAGGACTAATCATAAATTAGAATATTAAATCAAAGAAAAGAAAATTCTAAGAAATGGTTAATTCCATGTCAAATTATCCAGGCCATGTCACCAACCCATTCAATTTTTCTGAAATTTTTTCAAGTGTGGATTATGATAAAGTTAGTTAGATCTTGCTATGAAAAAAATCAGAAATCATCAATAACGTAAAATTGGTTGATTTTAAGACTTTTTTTGAAAGCATTTTTGTATTTTATGGGCAAAAATGCTTTTATAAACCAATTTTTAGTTGTAGGGAAGCTCTAAAACTCATTTTACAAAAAACAGATTACAAAAAGTTGCCATTTTTCGCCAACCCCACCAAATTTGGAGAGCTAAAAATCGACATAACTCTGCCAATTCTTGGAATTGGACACTCAAATTTTGGGGATTGACTAATGTTAACATAGTCCACACCTGGAAAAAAAATCAGAAAAATTGAAGGGGCGGGTGATAATTTTACTTTTTTTCTAGATGATTTGACATGGAATTACTCAAATGTCTTATTTTTTTTTGATATTTCTGAGAATTTTCTTTTTAAAAAATTCTGACATTTTAATACAACTAAACGAACTTTGACAACAATGATCAAAGAAAATAATCACTTCCTATGTGTGTATATAAGCCGTGGAAACAATAATAAAAAATGGTTCAGCTTTCTCACTGTCTGTTTATTGGGGGGGGGGGGTCCAATTACTGTAATTATGCAATTTACCAATGTTATTGAAAGGGTCAAGTATTGGCCATATGAATTTTAAATATTTTACAATAATTCAGAATGAAAAATTAACAAATATTATGAATTTGGCACAAAATGAACATGAAAATATTTTTCTCTTGCAGTCAGATTGTTAATCCCATTGAAATTATCATTTTGTCATAATAAGAAAATCTTTCACTCCTGCAATAAAGTGTTATGTTTATTGTTCTTAGTTCACAAACAGCCAAACACAAAATGGCTGCCACAATTTCTCTTACTCTAACTACCAAAACTGGGTTATTTCCTATAACTCCAACATAAAAAAGGGGAACCACTCTGATTGACTGATAAATTATTTATTTATTTTCCCATTAAACTAACCTTAAACCCTAACCCTAACTCTAAACCCTAACCTCGTCTTCTTTTTTCCTAGTAGATGAATAAATAGATAAATAATTTTTCAGTCAGTCAGAGTGGTTCCCCTTTTTTATGTTAGAGTTATAGGAAATAGCCCAAAACTGTTTATAAACATTCAAACTAAAGTTCAACTAACTGTTTAGAGATATTTGCCAAATTATTTTATTTAATTGCTTGAGGCATTTTAATTTGTTTTAAAAAAATCTTCAAAATTATTCAGAGAATACTACCTGCTATTTTGTTAATAAGATAGTGAATTTTTTAACTAGATATTTTTTCATCCTTGTGGTTGTTAAAACATACCATAGTTCCTTAGAAATTAATTTGTAAATTTGGTGAAAAAATAATGTATAATCCTTTTATTTTCTTCTAGTTGTTTAATTTAATGGCTAAAATCAATTATCAATATAATTTTAGATTTACCGAGTTGGATCAATGTGGTTTAAAAATTGATTACATGATCTTTTCCTGAAAGAAAAACTAATGATTAGTGAAAGTTAAATTTTTGGTTGAATTTTATATTCACAGTTAACATGATTCGTTTTAAATGTATTATTAAACTCTAATTACAAAATGCTTCAAAATTACTTTCATCAACTTCTAAAATATCATGCTTTGAGTAGAATATGAACATTCTTATTTGTTAAAAAAATCAGACCATATGACCTTTAGGCACCCCTTTTGCTTTGCTGATTCATAAGTACATTTTTTTCATTTACACCATCAACATCCAGTTGTTTGTTAGGGGTTAGGGTTAGGGGTTATTTTTATAATTTAAAAAAAACTCTAAAAATCGTCTAACAAACAACTGGATATTGACGGTGTAAATGAAAAAAATGTACTTATGAATCAGCAAAGCAAAAGGGGTGCCTAAAGGTCATATGGTCCAAAAAATCTTCAAAATTATTCAGGGAATACTACCTGCTATTTTTTAATAAGATAATGAATCTTTTAACTAAATATTTTTCATCCTTGTGGTTGTTAAAACATACCATATAAAAACATATCTAAAAACAATATTGGCTAGTTATTTAACAGAAATATGACTATTCAAACTGATGCTGTTCAGGATAGAAAATCAATACTGCTATGGGTTAAACATTTTAGAACCACAGGTTCACTGATTAAGAGAAAGACACGTGGAAGACCTTGCAGTGCTCAAACTCCTGAAAATATCCAGACTGTGACACACTCTTAAAAAAATGTTTCACCAGCAAATACACTGTGTGCACCAGTTCAAACCATTATCATAACTGATTGTATCTGAAAAAAAAAAAAATGGTAAAACATTAGCTAGATGGAGCTACCATTTATTTTACAATAAACTTTGGTAATCTGAACATTAGCTACATAAATGAGAGTAACCTCCCTTGTTTCTTTCACTTTGAGGAAGCCGTCTGTTTTGGTCAGCCATTTTCATTTCACTGTAATCAATACAACTGCATGTTTTAACACAAAAATATCATGAAATGTGTTCTTAATAACAATTAAGTTCATTTCAAATAATGCACAAGCACAATTAAGAACATATTTTATTATATTTTTGTGTTAAAACATTCAGCTGTATTAATTCGAACAAATTCATATTTTCTGTGTAGATTTACGGTGAAATGAACATGGCCGACCAAAACAGACGGCTTCCTCAAAGTAAAAGAAACAAGAGGAGGTTACTCTCATTTATGTAGCTAATGTTCAGATTACCATCTTTGCTTTAATAAGGTTTAATTTCAGGTACCTGTATTTAGGTGACTGACTAGTAAGAGACTATTTTATATTCTCACCATCATCCTAATTTATTTCTCTATAGTGGATTGGTGAAAAAAGTAATACAAATATCTCTTGGTTGCAGGGTTTCAGCAGTCAAGAATTACGACATTTTTTGTCGTAATTTCCACTTTTTTAGGGTTGCCATTCAAACAGATCCCAATTGAAATGAAAAAATCTGAAAGGTTATTTTCATTCAACTACAAGAAGGTAAATATATAAAATCTATAGTATGGCCTTATTTTCAGTGATATTAGATTTTGAAATTTACCAATTTCTCCACAAATCATTCAGCTCATTCTACACTCATAGCATTTAATAGATCCTACACCCACACCAATATCAAAAGAGCACTTTTTAACATAATACTATGAATTAAGTTTGTTAATCAATAGATAAAATTTTACTGTGAGAATTTATTTGTCTATATCAGGGCTGTGGAGTCAGAGTTGGAATTGGAACCAATTAAGGGTCACTGGTATCGGAGTCAGTATACTTTTACTGACTCCAATTCCAGTTGATTTTACAGTTTATATGGCCCTAGTTTAGACTGTAAAAGAGTACTTTTGATGATCAGTCTGTAAGAGAGTACTTTTTAAGTTAACTTTGGTTTGGTTTGTTTTATGGCATATCAACCTCAGTGGGTCATTTAATGCTGATAAAGTTTTGAAATAAATTCATTTTTAATGGATAATCAATTTTGTTTATAAACTTATGTTTTCTATTTAACCCATAGATGGGACCCTAACAGGTACTAAAATTTCGGGTCAGAGTGGACCAGGGAGGCAATGGTGATGAAGGGGAGCTCCACATTCCCCAAACCTCCAAAACTGGAACCTCACCATCAGATAGAGTTTAACGTCATTCCAGGACACAAAGACCCTCAGCCACCGCCTTCTAGCACCCATATGATAAAAAGGGTTGGGGTTTACCATAAGGGCAATAGGGTTAGGGCAATCATATAGGTGCTAGGGCTTGATGTAACCAGCCGATTGATCAGAGGAGGCCTCTCCAACCACCCATCTAGTCAAGTAAGGACTAAAGTGGAATATTGCATGTCGTGGACTCCTCAACCACCTGGGTTCTATCCTTAAGCATCATGGGTCGCCACCCACGGCCAACAAGTGGCCCCATTGGGGGAGTCTTACCCCTCTGCAGAGGTGCAGTTGGTGCATTTTAACGCCCCAGCCGACACGTCGGAACTTAATACTGTGAAATAAGTTTATTAATCTATAGATAAAATTTTACTGTGAGAATTTACTTATCTCCAACAGGGCTGTGAATTCAGAGTTGGGATTTGAAATCAGAGTTAGAACCAATTAAGGGGTTACTGGATTCGGAGTCGGAAAAGCTATACCGACTCCAGTTGAATTTACACTTTACATAGCCCTAGTTTGGTTTGTAAAGTTATAAAGTGCACACTCCTTATAAATAGTTTATTAAAAAAAAATCATAGTTTTATATTTATTTGCAAATCATAATCATTTAATTACATAAAGAGAAGTTGGAGTTAGAGGTGCCAAAAATAGAGGAGTCGGAGTTGGAGGTTTTGTCTTCCAACTCCACAGCCCTGGTCTACAAGTCCTATAATAACTGTTTTAGCCTTATTCTTTTCACTTGTATTTTGTGAGATGGTTTCTGTCGGGTAAAATTTTTATAGGAATTTTAAGATCAATATTTAATCTATTATCAATATTGTAGAAAATAGGGTTTAAGCTAAATGTAGGCAAATATTTTTTTTCTAAGTAGAACAAGCTACAAGGTGATTAAAAGAATGTTAGCACCCTTATGGGCATGGCCGATACGTATTACCTTGAACCCCTTAACTGGAGTGAGGAATACTACTTCATGAAAATTGACATGTAGTAAAGTGGGGGTTAATATGTTTTCTATAAATACTTCTTTATCAAAATTGTCATATAATAGAATGGTGGTTCATATATTATCTATGAATACTACTTCATGAAAATTGACATGTAGTAGAATGGGGGGGGTTCATATGATATAATTTCTAACAGTCCCCACATGTTCACTATCCCTGACAACCCGCAGTTGATTAAAAAGAATGTTAATAATTCTATGGGTTTATCTTTATTAGAAAAGCAGAACTTATATCATGGAGACACCTGGGGAAGATTCGAATAATATGTTGAACAGGTGGAAACTTTAAAATCATAATGTCATAAAGAAACTCCCCTATAAATGTTAACATTTTTAAAAAAATACCCTATATATTGATTCCTGAGGAAGGTGTACCTTGAACACCGAAACCGTGGTAGAAAGAAAAACTTTTCTATAACCATATATATATATATATATCTGATGAGTCTATTTATATGTGTATATATTATATATACTAGCAACAGAAAACACCCCCCGTGTCGTAAAAATTAATTTTTGAAAGACATTGCCTGAGAGGGTGGGAGTTAAAAATTCAATGTCAGAGGGTTTGTATCATAAGTAAGACAAATCCTCATATTTATTAAAGGAGTAAAAAAAAAAAAACAATTTGAAATGAAAACTGAGCCCCGTCCCTCTCAAATAAAATGTTGCATGCATGTAATAATCAAACAATTATTTTGAATATTTTCCACATCAATTTTACACAAAATCGTAGGTCTTTATTTATTTGTAAACTTTTTAGTTAACTTCTTGTTACTGTAAAAAAAAAAAAAAAAAAAAAAAGGACGAGAGTAAAAAACAATTTTAAAAATTGCTTACTCAAATTTTGGGTGTATATAGCATAAGAATATTGTGACGTAAGCTGTGACGTAGTTTTTGTTTCAGACAGAAATACAGATAATCTCCATTATTAATAGATGTATGTATATATATATATATATATATATATATATATATATATATATATATATATGGGAAAATATTTTTTAGTGGTTTAGAAGCATGAATGAAATAAAGAACTGAGTAGAATATTATGTTCTAAATTTCATTAATTTACCTACTTCTTCTTCAAAGGTTTGTGTTAGACTAACTGTTGTTTCCTGTCTGGTTCTTTTGGGGTCAGGTGGTGCTTTTGTCTAGCCCTGTCTTTGATGTTGTTTTAATGTGCTGCCCGCCTTCTTTCTGTTGATTCCACGGCTGGGTTGGAAGTGGCTGGAGTAGGGGAGAATCAGGGTTTGTGGGTTGGTAGTAGGATGTGTTTGTAAGTATTTGTAAGAATTTAGATTCCCTAGATCTGAGTTTAAACCTTGTGTGTGTATGTGTGTAGACAGGTATTATCTATTTTGTTTGCACTTTTGAGTAGATGGAAAGTTGTGATCTTTTAGGATGCATTTCAGCTTGTCCAATGTGTGCTATGGCTTGTTAAAGTGCTTTGCTATAGGTGTATATTGAGACTCTTAACCATTCAACAAGAGTTTCAATATGCACTTCAACAATATCGTTTTGCTATAACATTGTTTTACTGTTTAAAAGTGGTGAGGTGTACAGTTCATTGTATCTGGTTAGGAATCTCATAAAAATCAACAATTTAATTTCAAAACCATGCAATGTATAGTGTGCAGGCGGGTAATTCCATGTTAAATCATCCAGGCCATGTCACCTGCTCCCTTCAATTTTTCTGAAATTTTGTCCAAGTTTGGATTATGATAAAGTTAGTCAATCCCCAAAATTTGAGCTTCCAATTCCAAAAATCGGTGGAGTTATGTCGATTTTTAGCTCCCTAAATTTGAGAGGGGGGTCGCAAAAAATGGCGACTTTTTGTAATCTATTTTTGTTTGTAAAATGAGTTCTAAAGCTTCCCTACTCCTAAAAATTGGTTTATAAAAGCATTTTCACCCAAGGAATTCAAAAATGCTATTGAAAAAATCAACCAATTTTAAGTTATTAATGATTTCTAATTTTTTCCTAGCAAGATCAATATCCCCAATGTGCCAAAAAATTAAAACATTGATATTGCAACTAAATATGAAGTGTTTACCTGTTTAAAATGATTGTGAACTTTATTAATACATTGGCTCTTAAAACATTGAATTTTAAGATATTGAAATCACAACTAAGTATGAACAAAAAGAACCTTATCTTTGTATATCACTAAACTAGATATTACTGAAAAATAAGATAATCTTTTTTAATTAAATAATTTTTGTTTTGAAATTGGGAATTTTTATCAGTATATTGATATCTTTTAAAAGATAGAACTAATATAGATATTTGGGTAGGTCAAAAGTTTTGTGTGTCTAAACCATTGAAGTTTCATTAAAATTTGTGGCAATAATAAAATGTGGTTCAGTTTTTTCACTGTTTGGGGTTTTCGGGGGGGGCCCAACAAAAAATAATATAAATTTGCTTCTTTTTTTTTTTTCCATAAATTTCCTGTTTAAGAAAACCATAATCCAAAAACTATCATTCACAGACTTTTCTACCTTGTCTATTCACCAAGAATATATTAAAGTCATTGATCACGTAGTGTTTTGCTAAATTTTCATCTTTAATTTTCTAAAAATTATTCAAAATTCTCAACAAATTAAACCAAAGTTAACTTTGCTTCTTGAAAATGTGCCTTATTCATACTAGCAAATATATGCACCCTCTGGGTGCAAGTATTTAAGTTTTAATGTAATGAAATATTGCATTAAATTAGAAACGCTAATGAAACTAAATAAGAATGCAGATAAAAAGATTTGAAACAGAGGGAGGTATAATCGAAAAATAGAACAACTGAAATTTACTCTTCCATCACTCTCGTCTTTCATTGTTATTTTTTCTAATTTAAGTATTTAGTTAAAATAGGAAGTAAAGAATAAAATGACACTTATCTTTTCTTGTTAATCGATTTTATTTAAGATTAATTGAAGAGATTTTTGCTTATATTCATTAAAATAAAACCAAACAGTTAGAAACCAATAATACTAAGCATATATTTATTAAAATCACATTTTTAATATCAATATGCAAATAAGCCTTCCCGTTCACACAGTAAACCGCTATTTTGTTGTATATATAAATACAATTGCATGTTATTAGTATGTAGATATGGTTAACAGTATGAATAATGTAAAACAATTTTATTAATAATTGAGGTTAAAATAAGGATACATTCATGGTGAATGTGACGTCAATTACTAAGGGAATTGTGACTTGAGTAGTGATTTAGTTTCGGTTACAGACAGAAAAACACACAATCTCCATTATAATAAGATATCTGCAATTTATTGTTAATTTGAACGTGAAAAGTTTCTTTTTTTTTTTTTTTTTTTTTTTTGTCTAAACCAGTGGTTCTCTACTGGGGTAGCACAAATGAAAAGGGGGTAGACTCCTTTGCTGTGTGGCTGATACTAACGACTTTACTTTACTCATATAAAAAAAAAAAGAAGAAGTGTATTTCCTTGTAGTGTGAAATTAACAGTGTAATAAGATGATTGGATGCTTGCTGTTTAATCTATTTCTTAAGTGTTTAGATATTACCAGTTCTGAACATGAATCTTAGCGTGACACACATGGATTGGTATACGAGTCGCACACGCTGGTCGCACACGTACGTTGACCAATCAAATCACTTTTAGGGTAGAAGCATTTCTCTCCTCTATGTTAAATAAAATCTTATTAATTTCCAACAACCTGGTCTTGCATTTTTATTCAATGCTCTGTATTTTATTTGTATGTAGAAATATAATTGATCAAATTAAATTCCAGAGGACAAGGTCACCTCTAGAATGTATAGATAGAGGAATTAAGTATAATTAATCAAATTAAATTACGACAACCAGAAAATTCAGCAAACACCATTTACGACATGCGGAAAACTGGACTGGTGTTTCGACCTTATTTGGTCTCCTCAGCAGTGTATACCATGATCTCCGTCACATGAGATCGAACCAGCGAAACACTACCTTTGGGCCACCAGCCACATACCACACACGGGGATGGCCAAATCATTAAGTCATTGTAATCACGCGCAGCTGCATAACCTTAATTTGTCTTGGAGCCCATCACGTAGCATTCCAGAGGACATTTGATCGAATCGACATTACATTTATTAATAAATAGACTTTTTATCTTTAAATTTTCAGAAAACAATTCACATTTGTTATCATACCTATTATGCTTGCTTTAATATTTTTATCAATCTTTTGTTTTAATTTATTGTTTACTAGCTTAAAAAGCCACCGTATCAAGAGGCAATTAAGCTAGCTCTTGCGGTGGGGTCTTTATTGGGTGTTCAGTCCAATGATGACATTTCATGCATTGAGTACATATTAGATTTTATTAAATTTGAACAATACTTTTCAAATAATTAACAGGTTTAATATTTAAGCTTATCTTTTGAAAGTTCAATGATAATTCTTCTGTTGCCACTTAATTTATGTTTGCCATGTGCAAATATATATATATATATATATATATATATTTAAGATAGAGACAGTAATATGAAACATTGGTAATCTCAGAATTAGAGAAAGTTTATTAATAGCCAAATTAGGTCCTAGTATAAACAATAGATTAGAGCTAAACACTGAATACATAATTAATTAAAATACACGTTCCTCATAGTATATAGTACATAGTATGTACATTTCATTATACGTATATCAAATGAATATTACATAAATATATAAATAGATGAAAATAATAAAATTGAAATTGAATGAACAGCTAAATGTCCATCACGGCTTTGCGCGTGGCGTTTAAAAAAAAAGAACATCACGAGACGCGTGTTTATAACATAAAAAAAAATAACGACCAAAAAAAAAAACCCGTCCATTTCGAAAATCGTCTCTGAAGATAAAGTTTTA
>CM042149.1:113336838-113351838 GCA_023376005.1 Doryteuthis pealeii | reverse complement strand
TTATGTTTTCGTTTTTTTTCTATATAAGTAATTTCATATTTTTATTCAATAGTTTTTTCTTATTTTCATTTGATAGTTATTTTTAAGATTTTTTTTTCTATTAAAGTAAATTTCAATTTTTTTTTTTTTTAACAATTATTCTTAATATTATCATTTTTTTAAAATGTTTTTTTCTATCAAAATGATTATATAAAATACTTATATAATCATTTTTAAGTTTTTTATTATTTTTAAACAATTTTTTTTTTTATAGAAATAATTTCACATTTCTATTTGATAATTATTTTTAAGATTTTTTTTTTTTTTTTTTTTTTTTTTAACATTTTCTATGATCCATGGAATTTTTTTTTTCTCTGGATTTCTGCTAATCAAAATTTAAGTAAATTTTAGTTTCACTTATTACATTATAAATATGTATTGAAAAAAAATATTTAATCAAAAGGAGTGTAACATTTTTAATATTTATTTTCCATCTGCTACATTTTGCTCATTTGCTCATTTCTAATGTTTGAAATTCACATTTTTATTTTCAGGCTTTTGATACTGAAAAAAAAAAAAAAAAAAAAATGCTGACTTGAAAAAAAGAAAAACTACACATCAGTAAATTAATAATTTGAATATCTTCATCATTTTCAGTTTTTAATGTTCAACCTGTATATGTAAATATAGGTGGCGCATATACCTATTAATAATTACAAACAAGCAATAAGGTTTATTTTAGTGGAGAAAAAAAAAAGTGTAATACATAATAAACCTGAAGTTGAAAATATATTCCGAAAATACTTACTTCTCCTCTTTCTATATAAATTGGTTAAAACAATCTTTTGGCTTATACAGGGTGAGCGTAAAATCCTTACTTGGTTATGTAGAACATCTTTAAACTATGTTAAATGGAAACACTAAACTTGTGACATTATGTAGAACACTTATTGTGTTTATGTGGTCAGAATTATTTTTAAAAAGTGTTTATATGTCTGAAATGAAACCACAGAAAAATACTGTATGTGTACCCCATATATATATATATATATATATATATATATATATATATATTGATTTGGCAGTTGGTTTTGAAAGCTATCACAATGCAAGTGTAAAGAAAGACGAGGTCACTAGGATGTTGTTCATTTACCTGTGATTTATTTTCTGAATATTTTGGCATGAAAAATCACTTCGTCAGAAGACTTGTAAAAGTTTGGAGGTTTATAGAGAGGTGCTCACTGCTGCATGTATCAATCCTTATATATATATATACACACACACACACACACACACACACACATATGACAATCTCATTTTATACTGTATGCCAACCAAATATATATATATATATGAATATATATATATATATATATATAATAGAGTTTGCTATATTTATAAGTAAAGAGTGCTCAATATCCTTGATGGCATATGTATATCTAAGGGTAGTGAATACATGAAGTCAACGCCATTTGGTAAATCACACTGTTGATTTATGTCTACACTAACCTAACCAAGATATAAATCATATATATTGATAATATAGTTTCCTATATTTGTAAGTAAAGAGTGCTCACTATCATTGATAGTGCGTATATCTAAGTTAGGGTAGCATAGATATGAAGTCAATGGTGCTTGATTTGAAAATCACATAGGCAATAAACTGTAAGTTACCATGTGCCATTGACTACATGTATACACTACTCTCACTTAGATATACATACTCTATCAATTATAGTGGGCATTCTTTACTTCCAAATATAACCAAGTATATATATATATAGAGTCTATCTGTTCCGAATAAGGGGTATAAACATCCAAAAAAATTTAACGAAATAAAACGAAACTTAATATTCAAAAACTGAGTTTCTTATATTTCACACCCAATGCTTCATACTAAATCCCAAACAATATATATTATAGACAGATATATATATATATATATATAGATATGCATATATCAATTAAGAAGCATACCACTACAACAACACACACACACACACTCACACACACACACACATATATATATATATATATATATATATACAGAGAGAGAGAGAGAGAGAGAGTTGGCATACAGTATTTCTCTGGTTTCATTTCAAACATGCAGATACCATTTTGATAATTGTGACCGCATAAAAAGCATTAATTGAATTGGTCTACATGTTGTTACAAGTTTTGTGTTTCTAACATAGTTTTAAAGATATTTTCCATAACCTACATTAGATAATATACTCACCCTGTACTTTAGAATATAATATAAATTATTTCAAATTCATTTACTACATTATCATCATAATTCACTAAATCTATAGTGATTAATTAACGTCCTATATTTTTTTATACCTGCAAATTATTACTGATAATAATCTATAGTTGTAAAAAAAATTAGGATAAATGTTAGTGGAACTAAAAATAACTCATATTGTATAATATGTTTCCATGACACTTACATACGTTATTTCACAGAATCTCATCTTATTTTTTAACTTTTTGTTGACTTTATAAAGTACGAAAGACGTGGTCTCTGGTGTTCAGGCGTCAAGAGCCGAATTGCAAATGGCTACTTACATGACTATTTATATCTGTATGTCTGGTCAAGGGCAGATAACCCTGTTCAGCCTAGACACAGGGGCAGATCACTATTGTACTTTTACAGACTTATAATAATGTATGTCTATTTGCAGCTATACTATTAAATTCATAACTATGCTGTACATTATACATTTTAGGCAATATTCTTACATCTGAAAATAAGGGACTATAAAAAAAAAAATTAAAAAAAAGAATCACTATATTTATTCCAACTGAAGAAACAAAAATGCATTCCATTAAATGTTTTTATATAAATCGCTGATAGCAACCTTTTTTATATTGTCGTATAAAAATGGGGATAGCAGTGATTTTAAAATGAAAAAAAAAAAATGAAAGAAAAAATTAACAAATCTAAATTTTGATTTATTGAATATGATCTGTATCATACATTAAATGCTCATTTGAATTTTGACTTTGTTATCACCAACGGCATTTAAGTTTGCAGTCAGATGATTGTATACAATTTTAGTATTTAATCGATTATAAAAAAAACATGACCACTTAACTAGTAATTTATTAATTGGAAATACAGTGGTACCTTAACTTACGAGTGACCCAGCTTACAAGTTTTCCGAGTTACAAGTTGTCACTCGGTCAATTTTTTTCTTTGTGTGTTGAGCTAAAATTTGAGGTAGTAGCAAGCTTCAGATACGCTTATGCTAATAAGTTCACTAAAAACATTTAAGTTTCTAAATTTATTACGCCAAAAGAAAATATTATTTATAATAAAAATAAACATTAAAACATATTACAGCACATAATTCATTACATTCTATTTTAGTATGTTTTTATACAATACACTGCTATTTTTATTATTTAAAAGAACATAACGAGAAAAAAATTAGGGCGTTTGTAGGGTGGGGGGAAAACGGATTAATAGCATTTCAGTTTATTTCAATGGGGAAAATTGATTTGATATACGAGGAAATTGAGTTACAAGTGGAACAATTAAACTTATAAGTCAAGGTACCACTGTACAATGAAGTCTCACTGTATATTTGGCAAAATAAAATATAAATCAAGATTTTTTTTTTCCATATTTAACTGTACCTGTGGTTTAGATTCATTTTTCTGTTGTTAATGTTATTGTATTTGTATTGTGTAAAAAAAAAAAAAAAAAAAAAAAAAAAAGGAATACATTCCTTTACTGAGTGCTTTTGCATTTTTTTCTTTCTTTCTTTTTTATTACTGAAATTTTTAAACTCTACGTCGACTGATTGTTTTTTGGGTTTTTTTCTGGTTACGCCAAATGTGATTTTTGTTCAAACTTATGATCAGTATCCTTAATGAAAAAAAAATTAATACAAATCTACAGCTAGTATTATTTGGATTATTCGGACTATTGTTCTCATCTTTATTGTTATCTGTACAATGTTTCAGCCGATGTGCCCTCCGACCTTCTTCAGGTATTTCTTATCGGACTCGGGAACCTTCTCGAACTCAGGAACCTTTTTTTTTAACTTGGATAGCTTCTTGACGTAATCGGGAACCTTTGTGTCGGAGGGCACATCGGTTGAAACAATCTACAGATAACAATAAAGATGTGGACAATAGTCTGAATAATCCAAATAATACTAATTATCAAGCCTCATCTCAAAAATTCAGAGAAATCTACAGCTGTTGGATAAAATAACAAGTTTTATTAACATATCTTGATGGTTATCATTTCTGGATACATGACATTGTGTTAAGGTGTCCAATCATAGTGTAATGGTTAACAAGCTAGTCTCGCATATCCATTACTACTGAATAGTGAGTTTGGATGCCCTATACTTGCAATCTTGTGTCACATCCTTCCCATTGTGAATGGGTTGGGTAGATTGGGTGTCTCATCATGATGTAATGCTTAGCAAGGTAGTCTCGTAGATCCATTTTTACTTAATAGCGAGTTTTATCCTCACTGGATGCATAATACTTGTGACCTTGTGTCACCTTGGTACGGGTTGGATAGATTTGGTGTCCCATCATGGTGTAATGGTTAGCAGACTAGTCCTACAGTTAACAAGCTAGTCTCGCAGATCCATTACTACTGAATAGTGAGTTCAATCCTTGCTAGATGCCTTATACTTGTGTCACATCCTACCCGTGGGTAGAGTAAATTGGGCATCTCATCATGGTGTAATGATTAGCATGCTAGTCTCGCAGATCCATTACTACTGAATAGCGAGTTTGATCCTTGCTAGATGCCTCATACTGTATTTACCTCGTACCCCACTTGTACGGGTTAGGCACAAGGCCCTATTAACGTGGGACCACCCACAAACCGAAGCTCATGGGTGGTGGGTGAAAAATTGCGTTGATCCCGTCGGCATTCCCCCTCAAGGGGGGCACCTCAGGCACTGAGCAATAAACCCAACCCTGCCCCTTTAAATCGAGGGGGCAGGTGTTGCCTGGGGGGATGGCCCCCTGGGATCGACGCTGTTAATTATAGCAATCCCTCCCCCGAGGGGCGGGTTTGCTAGATGCCTCATACTAGAGACCTTGTGTCAAATCCTATATGTGGGGAATAGGTTGGGTAGATTGGGCATCTCATCATGGTGTAATGGTTAGCATGCTAGTCTCGCAGATCCATTTCTACTTACTATTAAGTAGAAATGGATCTGTAAGACTACCGTGCTAATCATCATAGTGTTGATCTTTGCTAGATGCCTCATACTTGCAACCTTGTGTCACATCCTACCCATAGCGAACAGGTTGGGTAAATACTTATATGACCTTGTGTAAAATAGGATTTCATACAAGTTGAATAATCTTGAAAAAGATCCCATAAGGTTTAAATGAAGTATGCTATATTAGTTAGCTCAGTCGGTAGAGCGTTCGGCTAGAAACCACAAGGTTCCTAGTTCGATACCGGTCCTCGCCAACTCAGCGTTATGAGTTGCACAGGAATCTGTGCGGTAAAGTAAGGAGCTGGTGGTAGGTGTGGCGCTCCACCTCAGATGCAAAAACAATCTCCTTGGTCTAGCGCTAGTGAAAAGGGGATAGACTCCCTCACTGATTGGCTGATACCGACATTAGGCCACCCCGACGACTTTAATTTACTTTTATATTACACAATATAGCATATCATTTACAAAATTAGTGTTGCTTTACATTAAGATAAAGATATTTATTTCAAGAATTAGTTAAATTGCATATGCCACTAAAAATTATTCGTTACAGTTAAAAATAAGGAAAAGCTTATTATTATTATTTACTCCTTTTGAGTTTTCACATCAGTGTTAGCTGATGGTCTTTCACTGGAGTCTGAGTGACAGCAAGTCTCCTCAGGTCTCCAGGACTCTTCTGAGTATTCTGGCAGATTGTAGCATATTATTATTATTATTATTATTATTATTATTGCAAGTTATCAAACCATAACACGTGCTATCCTTGTATAAGTTTAACAATGACTAAATCAGTATCATTTTTCCAGTTAAATTCATATTTAGATCTGTCAATTGAAACAATGATATCTATGTAAAAAAAACAAAAAGAAAAAAATATTTTGGGTACTTGGTATGCTTTTTTCTTTTTTTTCTTTTTTTTTTTTTTTTTTTTTTTTTTTTTTTTTTTTTTTGTCATCTCTTGTTAATTAGAAGGGAAGAAAAAAGAAATTACCATGGTGAAAAAAAAAAAAAAAAACGGTTTGGTATTCATTTTTATAAACTTATCCAGCGCATTCTCATCAAATGTTTCATTTTATTTTAATTTTTTCTTTTTTTTATATTAAGCCAGTTGTATTCACATTATCATCAAAATGTATTCTTGTGGCCTTTATGACAAACTAAAAATTATTTTACAGTTTCATTTCTAAGAAAAAAATAATTATGAGGAACACTGTTTACAAGAAAAATAGGACTATAACAAAGATATCAGTTTGCTTTTATTAAAAATAAATATATATTGAATATTTTAGTAATTAAAAAAAAAATCCTACTCTTTGGTTATTTTCTGTTTATTTATGAAGATAGAACAAAAAAAATGTGAAGGGGGCCTAAAAAATTCCAACTCTTAAATTTAGGGAAAAAAACTTTTGCTGATATAATGTCCTCCTAAACTGACTACTTTTCTGTGTACATTGTAAGTTTGGGTTTAAGGGAAAAAGGTCAATAAAAATTAATTTTCTTTTTTATTAATGTTGATTCTTGTGAAAATTTGAAATAATCTACCCAAGCAATAAAAACTCTAGAATATATATATATATATATATATTTTTGTTAAAACCTAGAGTTTTAACTTCAAAGTTTTTTTTTATAGTTTTTACTTATGTTGTTATTGTTGTTAATTCTAGTGAAATTTTAAAATAATCTACCCAAGCAATAAAAAAAATCTATAGAATTTATTTATATGTATATATATATATATATATATATATATATATATATATATATATATATATATATATATATATGATATAGATAAAAGGATATGAAAACAACACAATATGCTGTTAAAGTGAAAAGATTTTATATCATATTCATAGCTAATATTGAACAATATTTCGATTTATAAAATTGATATTGATAAGTCTGGAGTATAAACAAGCTCTGAAGATGATTTTTATAAATCGAAATATTGTTCAATATTAGCTATGAATATGATATAAAATCTTTTCACTTTAACAGCATATTGTGTTGTTTTCATATCCTTTTATCTATACTCATACCGTCGGATTCATTTCCTTTCTCTTAATTTATATATATATATATATATCGGTTTAAGTGTAAAGCATAAACAAATCGAGAAAAAGTCATCTCATACAGCCATATATTCTCGATAGATATATATATATATATATAATATATATATATATATTGTTGAAACCTACGGTTTTGACTTCAAAGTTTTCTTTATAGTTTTTACTTTAGATGAGACTTTCAAAAAATAGTGTAAAAAAATTGATATATCAATACGATGATTTTATAATATGCATATTAAGCAATCCCAGAATCCTGATGACAATTATTGGTAGCCATGAAATTTCACTACATAATGTTGAATGTCTCCTGGACAAAAATGAATCTAGTGAAATAGCTTTGATCTGTTGAAAATTCATAGTTGATAAACTTTTTAGAAATTGCTTATTGAATCTTTTACATCATTTTAATTTTTTTATATATATAAAAAAAAATCAGTTTTATTATTTAGATTATCTCCTCTCTTTTCTCAAGATTTAACTCTTTGCCTACTTTAAACCACTCCCAGCAGCTCTCCCACCACTGATGGTTAGTTTATTATAATTGAGAAGGACTTGGATCACAATAATAATTGGACTTTATTTGAATAGAATGAGTTGGGTAAATTGGGAATTTCATCGCTTTGTAATGGTTAACAAGCTAATCTTGCAAATCCATCACTACTGAAAAGTGAATTTGATCATTGTTGGATGCTCCATACTCATGACCTTGCATCACATCCTAACCGTGGTAAATTGGTTGGGTAAAAAGGGCATCCCGTTGTGGTGTAATGGTTAGCAATCTAGTCTCACAGATCTATTACTACAGGATAGTGGTTTCAATCCTTGCTGGATGCCCCATACTTGTGATCTTTTTACATCCTACCCGTGGCAAACGTGTTGGGTAAATACCTACCTTTAATATACACAATTATTGTGTATATTTTTGTCATGATATCCGTTTGCCTAAACATTCACCCACTTTTCTCAGTCAACCATATGCTGGTTACTGTCTACAGCCATTACTGTTTGAGCTGTAGCCATGGGGGAGTGATTTGTCCAAGTGCTTGCTTACCTACTCTTTTCCTTCAATACCCCAGTAATGTCCCCCTGTAGACAGCCTATTATAGACAATGATTGACAGTGAAGGGTAGGTGAACATTTGAGCTACCAAATATTATATTTGACATGCCATGAAGATTGAAGGTAAGCACTTAGGCAAACCACTCTCCCATAGGTTATTCTCAGTGGCTCTAGAAAGCAGTTAACATATCAAAGACAAGAGTTAACTGCAAAGTGATATACTAGACATAGTACTTGCATTTCACTGTAAAAAATTCTGTTGTTTTTTGTTTGTTTTTTTATGGGGGGGTATTCAAAAGTAACAATAAAAACATTTAAAAAGATAGACACACAATTAAACTTTTGAAATAAGCATAAACTCCTAGCCCAATGTCAGAGTAATTTTTTTTTTCAACTGCGAATTGATTGAACATTCTTAAAGATATGATTTTGCATAACCTACAAAAAATAACCTGCTCAGCCTGTAAATTATTTATAAAATTATTAATTATTATATGGAATTAGATTTTCATATTAGATTATTAATAATTATATTAATAAAATTATTTATTAATTATCAATTATTATATTGAATTAGATTTTCATATTAAATTATTAATAATTATATTAATAAAATTATTTATTAAATTATTAATTATTATATTGAATTAGATTTTCATATTAAATTATTATAATTATATTAATAAAATTATTTATTAAATTATAATTATATATTGAATTAATTTCATATTAATTATTAATAATTATATTAATAAATTATTATTAAATTATTAATTATTATATTGAATTAGATTTTCATATTTAATTATTAATAATTATATTAATAAAATTATTATTAAATTATTAATTATTATATTGAATTAGATTTTCATATTAAATTATTAATAATTATATTAATAAAATTATTATTAAATTATTAATTATTATATTGAATTAGATTTTCATATTAAATTATTAATAATTATATTAATAAAATTATTATTAAATTATTAATTATTATATTGAATTAGATTTTCATATTAAATTATTAATAATTATATTAATAAAATTATTCATTAAATTATTAATTATTATATTGAATTAGATTTACTGAGAACAGGAGTGTGTGTATATATATATATATATATATATATATATATATATATATATATATATATTATACAAATGTGAGGGTTTCACATACACTTCTGCTAGATTACCTGATCATGAATATATATTTTTTAATTAAATATTCTGGGGTTTTTTTTTTTTGGGGGGGGGTCAAAGTATGGGAAAATAAATATTAAAAAAAAAATAAAATAGAATCAAAATTCTAACAAACTTAGACCAAAAAATATCACTTACCTTCATCATTTTTTTTTAAGCTCATGAGTAGCACAGATTGGGTAGTCTGATCCGTGTAGTAAAGTAGGAAGCTGATGGTAGGTGTGGCACTCCACCTATAAAAAAACTCACCCTGGTCTAGTGCTAGCAAAAATGGGATAGACTCCCTCGCTGTCTGGCTGATATCAACAATAGGCCACTCCGCCAATTTAACAACTTTTTTAAGGGTAACACAAAGCCAAACTTTTTTTTAGACCTTATTTTTCTGATGCAGGCATCAGTGGGGGACAAGAAAAGTTTTTAAAAAACGGTCCATACTGCATATGTGGGGAGTTAATTGTGTACTGACAGAAAAGTATAATTGATAAATTCAAATTTTGTAGGACTTTATTCATAAAGTTAAAACCGATATACAACCTGTAAATCATTGTATTAAATTAAGATATAGAGAACTGTAAAGTCAACCAAAGTTATCTCCCCTTGGATCAGCCACTATAAAACATTAGAAAAAAATCTCCAACTTAACTGAACCACAGTTAAGTTTATATCCGAATAAAGCTTAAAGTAAAGCAATTACCTTGTCCATCTTTTATTACAGGAACTATCAACATAAATACCAAATCAGCAACAAAAGTAAAAAGTATGTATAGAATTATTAAATTTAATGTAAATTTTGGTTGCTCTCTTACTTATTCTTTGAAATAAATTAACCGAATCAAATTTTGATGGAGTTTTATGTAAGTAATTCATAGTATGTAATAAAGACTATGTTGCCACATGTTCTAGGAACTAAAAAAAACAAATATGATTATACATTTTTTTTGTTTTTTGTTTTTGATATTAGTAGCATTCATTTTTCTATTTGACGGGCTTTTTTGCTATAAGAATGTCTTCGTGCCAGTCATGTTTTTTCAATGTGTTTATATATAAAAATTTAATTTATTTCTTTGTACTTTGTTTTTTTTTTGGAAGAGCCTACCCTGCTGGTTCTGGTCAAATAGACAAATTAGGCAAATTTAGGCTTATTATGCCAGTCCTCGTAAATTTCAAAGCTAGCATCCAGTTTAACGTCTTTTAATTTTAAAAGGTAATGTAAACAACTTTTTATTTTATATTTATATTTTGTGAAGGATAAAGATACAAAAAATCTTCAAAATAAAAAATATAGATACCGTTAATGAGCTTCTGATCAAACATGTGAATAAATGAAAGGACATGATGAGGGTAAATTTGACTATCATGATTTTTTTTCCAAAGTGAAAAAATGGCATATCAATTGTCAATTTAACAATATCAATTGTTAAAACATAAAATGTAACCCTAACCTATTCCCAACTCTAACCCTAACCCTCCTAACCTAACCCTAACCCAACCCTAACCCTAACCCTAACCCTATTCCCAACCCTAAACCTAACCTATTCCCAACCTAACCCTAACCCTAACCCATTCCCAACCCTTAACCCCATTCCCAACCCTAAACCTAACCCCATTCCCAACCCTAACTATAACATTACCTTTTATAAGGAACATCCTGTTGAGAATTTTCTAAGTCCAGAGCCCCATTCGTCTAAAGATTTATCAATAAATGGCTAAAATGGCCTTTTCCTTTAAAGTTAACAACTTATTTCCTGTGAATCAAAGACTGCTAAATATGTTTAATATTACATTTAAACAAAGGCTATCATTTGGGGTGGATTAGGAAAACAAATGTGACTTCCGGCTGGGTGGAAAATAGGCGGTATAGGATGTTAAGAGTTAAACATCTGGATGCTAGCTTTTAGAACCAGCAAAATAGCCTATTCGATATTTTTCCTTTAGAAGAATTTTTGTATCTTTATCCTTCACAAAATATTTTTAACATTACTTGCATTCATAATAAGAAATATTTACGTGACAGTAAAATAAGTATAAAATTAGGTTTGTTTATTTTACAAGGACCGGCAAAATAAGCCTAAAAGCAAGTTTGTTTATTTGACCAGGACCGGCAGGGTAGCCTATTTTTATTTATTTATTTATTTTTATTTTTTTCCAACTTTCTCATTTGAACATATGTGTATTTTGTTAATAAACTTACCAATGTGATTTGCATCGGCAAGTTTGAAACATTTCGCAATTGACTCTAAGAGTTGAATTCTGTGTATTGGTCAATGTAAATATCACATTTCTACAGACCAAAAAAAAAAAAAAAAATTTAAATAAATTGCACCTAGTTTTATATTTCTTTGTTTTTCATTGAAATTAATGCCCAAATTTGTTTAATAAAAAAAAAATGGTAATTTTCACCTTTAGTTGTTAAAATTCCTAGCAAATAAGGCAATTAGAGTAACCTCCCTTGACTTTCATTTTGACCCAAGCCGGTAACTAATTTGAAAGTCTCCGTGCGAAATAAACAAATCTTAGAAACTTTTTCGAAAACAATACAACTGCATGCTTTAACACAAAAATATCATAAAATGTGTTCTTAATAACAATTAAGTTCATTTCAGATAATGCGCACGCACAATTTTATGCTAGAAATTTTGATAACTAAAGGTAAAAATTACCAAAAAAATACCCTGTTACAAAACCTCAAGTACTCCATCATTGGCTTATCAAGCTATTTGAGTATTTTTTTTTTTTTTTTTCCTTTTTTCTTTTTTTTTTTTTCTTATTGTCAACTTCTGCTCTTTGTACGTTTTTGTTTTATGAAGTAAATTTAACCAAAGGACTGACCTGTGATAGCTTTTATCTGTATCTTCATATATTCATGTATTTTTATTCTTTTTACCTTTTTCTTGCATTTTTATCTATCAAAGAAATATAAAACTGTCTTTGAACGTTCATTTTGTTTGATTTATTTATTTATTTATTTATTTATTTTTTAGAAAGATAGGCCAGATCTGGGTAATTTTCTGATACTGGCGTCCCAGCCTCCTGCCCTAAAATACGTTTGGCGCCGCCTGCTAAAAAGATACTAGCTATGAACCGTATAGCGGTTTGAAGGCATTTTTATCAACAAATTAATGCGATAAGAAAGTGATATTTTACAGACCCCCCCCCCCTTTTTAACGACAAGTAAATGTAAATATTTTAGGCCCCATTTCCTTTTAAAATATCTTTTTTTACAATATTTTTATTGGACCATATTAACTTTAGATGGTTAGTTTTATAATTTTTTTTTTTTAAATCTAAAAATCATCTGTTAAAACAACCGGATATTGATGGTGTAAATGAAAAACATGTCCTTTCTTAATCGAGATCCAAAATGGGTGCCCAAAGGTCATATGGTCCTTTTTATTTTATTTTAATTCAAAACAAATGACATGTCTTTTTAAATAAATAAATAACTAGCAAGGGTCACTTTTTCAGCAGGCACTGCCTAGCGTATTTTAGGGCAGGAGACTGGGACGACAGGATCCGAAAATCGACCAAATGTGGAATGATATTGATATATCCGGGTTAAGGGATATATTATGAAGTTGGTAGTAAGGGATATATTATCGCAGTAGTAGCTGGTGCGTTGAGTAGCAGTACCTCTTCCGAGCAGTCGTGGTGGTAGTCTGACAAGTAGACTAGTAGGCTATATACAATAACGACTAATTATATGATATATCCGGGTTAAGGGATATATTATGAAGTTGGTAGTAAGGGATATATTATCGCAGTAGTAGCTGGTGCGTTGAGTAGCAGTACCTCTTCCGAGCAGTTGTGGTGGTATTCTGACTAGTAGGCTTATGCAATTACCACATCCAGGAATTGAACTTGGGGCGACAAGTCCATTTCCCATGACTTTAACCATTTCACCACGCGCTTCCTGTGATGGTATAAGCGCCTAAGCCTACTAGTCAGAATACCACCACAACTGCTCGGAAGAGGTACTGCTACTCAACGCACCAGCTACTACTGCGATAATATATCCCTTACTACCAACTTCATAATATATCCCTTAACCCGGATATATCATATAATTAGTCGTTATTGTATATAGCCTACTAGTCTACTTGTCAGACTACCACCACGACTGCTCGGAAGAGGTACTGCTACTCAACGCACCAGCTACTACTGCGATAATATATCCCTTACTACCAACTTCATAATATATCCCTTAACCCGGATATATCAATATCATTCCACATTTGGTCGATTTTCGGATCCTGTCGTCCCAGTCTCCTGCCCTAAAATACGCTAGGCAGTGCCTGCTGAAAAAGTGACCCTTGCTAGTTATTTATTTATTTAAAAAGACATGTCATTTGTTTTGAATTAAAATAAAATAAAAAGGACCATATGACCTTTGGGCACCCATTTTGGATCTCGATTAAGAAAGGACATGTTTTTCATTTACACCATCAATATCCGGTTGTTTTAACAGATGATTTTTAGATTTAAAAAAAAAAAATTATAAAACTAACCATCTAAAGTTAATATGGTCCAATAAAAATATTGTAAAAAAAAGATATTTTAAAAGGAAATGGGGCCTAAAATATTTACATTTACTTGTCGTTAAAAAGGGGGGGGGGGTCTGTAAAATATCACTTTCTTATCGCATTAATTTGTTGATAAAAATGCCTTCAAACCGCTATACGGTTCATAGCTAGTCTTTTTAGCAGGCGGCGCCAAACGTATTTTAGGGCAGGAGGCTGGGACGCCAGTATCAGAAAATTACCCAGATCTGGCCTATCTTTCTAAAAAAATAAATAAATAAATAAATAAATAAATCAAACAAAATGAACGTTCAAAGACAGTTTTATATTTCTTTGATAGATAAAAATGCAAGAAAAAGGTAAAAAGAATAAAAATACATGAATATATGAAGATACAGATAAAAGCTATCACAGGTCAGTCCTTTGGTTAAATTTACTTCATAAAACAAAAACGTACAAAGAGCAGAAGTTGACAATAAGAAAAAAAAAAAAAGAAAAAAGGAAAAAAAAAAAAAAAAATACTCAAATAGCTTGATAAGCCAATGATGGAGTACTTGAGGTTTTGTAACAGGGTATTTTTTTGGTAATTTTTACCTTTAGTTATCAAAATTTCTAGCATAAAATTGTGCGTGCGCATTATCTGAAATGAACTTAATTGTTATTAAGAACACATTTTATGATTTTTTGTGTTAAAGCATGCAGTTGTATTGTTTTCGAAAAAGTTTCTAAGATTTGTTTATTTCGCACGGAGACTTTCAAATTAGTTACCGGCTTGGGTCAAAATGAAAGTCAAGGGAGGTTACTCTAATTGCCTTATTTGCTAGGAATTTTAACAACTAAAGGTGAAAATTACCATTTTTTTTTTATTAAACAAATTTGGGCATTAATTTCAATGAAAAACAAAGAAATATAAAAACTAGGTGCAATTTATTTAAATTTTTTTTTTTTTTTGGTCTGTAGAAA
>CM042149.1:113335299-113336738 GCA_023376005.1 Doryteuthis pealeii | reverse complement strand
AAGGAGAGATAAATGTAGAAATAAGTGGACCATCCCAAAATCCATGAGGATGTAAAAGTTTTCAATGTGCATAAATATGTTGAAAAGTTGATGATTCATAAATATGTTGAAACTTTCAATATGTAGAAATAAGTGGACCATCCCAAAATCCATGAGGATGTAAAAGTTTTCAATGTGCATAAATATGTTGAAAAGTTGATGATTCATAAATATGTTGAAACTTTCAATATGTAGAAATAAGTGGACCATCCCAAAATCCATGAGGATGTAAAAGTTTTCAATGTGCATAAATATGTTGAAAAGTTGATGATTCATAAATATGTTGAAACTTTCAATATGTAGAAATAAGTGGACCATCCCAAAATCCATGAGGATGTAAAAGTTTTCAATGTGCATAAATATGTTGAAAAGTTGATGATTCATAAATATGTTGAAACTTTCAATATGTAGAAATAAGTGGACCATCCCAAAATCCATGAGGATGTAAAAGTTTTCAATGTGCATAAATATGTTGAAAAGTTGATGATTCATAAATATGTTGAAACTTTCAATATGTAGAAATAAGTGGACCATCCCAAAATCCATGAGGATGTAAAAGTTTTCAATGTGCATAAATATGTTGAAAAGTTGATGATTCATAAATATGTTGAAACTTTCAATATGTAGAAATAAGTGGACCATCCCAAAATCCATGAGGATGTAAAAGTTTTCAATGTGCATAAATATGTTGAAAAGTTGATGATTCATAAATATGTTGAAACTTTCAATATGTAGAAATAAGTGGACCATCCCAAAATCCATGAGGATGTAAAAGTTTTCAATGTGCATAAATATGTTGAAAAGTTGATGATTCATAAATATGTTGAAACTTTCAATATGTAGAAATAAGTGGACCATCCCAAAATCCATGAGGATGTAAAAGTTTTCAATGTGCATAAATATGTTGAAAAGTTGATGATTCATAAATATGTTGAAACTTTCAATATGTAGAAATAAGTGGACCATCCCAAAATCCATGAGGATGTAAAAGTTTTCAATGTGCATAAATATGTTGAAAAGTTGATGATTCATAAATATGTTGAAACTTTCAATATGTAGAAATAAGTGGACCATCCCAAAATCCATGAGGATGTAAAAGTTTTCAATGTGCATAAATATGTTGAAAAGTTGATGATCATAAATATGTTGAAACTTTCAATATGTAGAAATAAGTGGACCATCCCAAAATCCATGAGGATGTAAAAGTTTTCAATGTGCATAAATATGTTGAAAAGTTGATGATCATAAATATGTTGAAACTTTCAATATGTAGAAATAAGTGGACCATCCCAAAATCCATGAGGATGTAAAAGTTTTCAATGTGCATAAATATGTTGAAAAGTTGATGATTCATAAATATGTTGAAACTTTCAATATGTAGAAATAAGTGGACCATCCCA
>CM042149.1:113252799-113330299 GCA_023376005.1 Doryteuthis pealeii | reverse complement strand
TAGCCACACTGAAAAGGCGTGATATGTTGAAACAAGGTGTCTATGGATTACTATATATATAATATATATATATATACTATAGTGTGGGATTGTCACTGTTTCAGCTTTTACTGGAACGGTGTGCCAAACGCAGTATTATTGGAAGAGTGCTCAATATAAAATAGAGCTGTTATATAATATAATAAAATAAATATATAAAGGTTTTACATGTCTATTTATTTGATGACAAAGGAACAGTCACAACCATTTTGGTTTCATGCGTAAGCAATCTTCAGGTGACGTTGTTTCAAATGCAAGGAAAATCCTTGTATATATATTATGCATATATACATACATATATATAAAAATACATATATATTTTGGCAGCATTATATATATATATATATATATATATATTATATATATATAATGCTGCCAAAATATGTATTTATATATAATATATATAAATACATATATATATATATATATATGCATAAAATATACATATATATATTTATATATGCTATTTGAAAAATAACTTCCGTATTTTTACTGAAAGTATAACAGTAAAAATTGTATTTTTAGCGATTGTACCAAACAATTCATTACAATCTTTTCTTTGAAAAAATTGTGCTTTTGTTTTTTTTACACTTAAAAATGTAATATATTTTCAAACTCGAAAAATTTTTAGTAAAACTCTTAGCCGTGATTTCGTTTCACCTACTTTTGATTTCGTTCCAACTTTTTATATGAGCCTTTGTTTCAAGCAATCGTACACGAGACTAGTAGTGTGAACGTTTCTTCGAGAACATTCAATCATCAATTTCAGTATATTACAATTATTGTAAAAACCTTGCGACATGGTGAGTACAAAGAACAATAATATAATGTTGGTTGGATGTTTTGTTTTAAATTCTAAAGTGTACAATAATTTTCAAGATGAAAAATTTCGATAATGACTCAGCTTGACTGTACGGCGTTTTCTAGCTGCATGGATTTCAGCTTTTTTTTTTTTTTTTGTCACTTCTTTTCTTTCGTTTAAAACTTCCTTTAGTTTAATTAAAACCTTAATGAATTTGATTTTGTTTAATAATGTCTCCCTACAATTATTTTTGTTATGATAACTGGTAAATTTTAGTTTGTTTAAAGTTGCCAGTTAATTTTTCTTCCATTTCATTTTTTGGATAAATAAAAATGCAGCATGATGCGATTTTTTTCTTTTTTTTTTTCTTACGTGAATTGCAATTTTGATTTTGTATGTTTTTTTTTAATGTTTCGAATTTCTTCAAGTTTTATTAACTACGTTACGAAATATTAATTTAATCGATAGTTTAACTGATCATTTAGAAATGATAATTATTATATAGGTATTAAAAATTTTTCTTTGCAATTTCTGTTTTTTTTTATACTCGTGATTTTTCTTTTTTACTTTAAAAAGCAAAATGGTAGCGAGTAACCAAAATTTTATTTTTTGTTATTCGTATTAATAATGTTTCAATTATAATCCGTATGTCTGTTATAAGATGAATATTCTTATTGCAACTCGTTTAACTAATTAATATGTAGTCATTTTGAATTTTTAAAAATTCGGCTGGTAATGCCAATAAGTATATGAAAGTAGCGTGTTAAAAAATGCTACATGTGCTGATAGGAAAATCATGTAATATATATGTAAGATTATAAACTAACGGTAATATTTCTTAGCTCATAAAAACTCTACAGTCCTATCTGAATATTAAAAATATAACATTGTATTTTTCTTGGTTATTAATTTCCAACTACAAATGAATGCCAAGTTATTAATATTTTCCCGTGGTGTATAAAAATCTAAAAATTGGCAAATTTTCTACCGGCAAAACGTTTAAGGTCTGGATTACTGTTTTGTCATAATTTTAAAAATAATTAGTTATTATTTATAATAATTATTTAGTCAGTTATGTTTGAAGATGGCTTGATTTCTTTTAGGATTTATTTTTTATTTTTGAGAAAAAGAAATCGGCTTGAAAAGAGTTGTTGGCCGGTTGAGGTAGCCATAAAGTGGGGGTTCAATTTACAAGATGCTTACAATACCATTTTATACGCATGTTGTAAATTATGAAGCCCCATTATGATAATGCGTGACTGGACACATTTTCCATTTACAATGTAAATTCGATGGAACTGAACCATTTCCTGAAGAAGAAAAAGAAACTATGAATTGGAGATTTTAGGAAAATATTTGAAATCAAGCTCAGTAAATCAAAATACATCCATGGACACAATATTATAAAACCGGCAGTAATTAGTGCTTGGTTGCCTGGATATAGGGAATAAAAGATGCTTCTATTTTCAATGGCTAAATACGACTCTGAGAGATATTAAAAAAAAACCAAAAAACATTTTGCCGTGTTACAATTCTTAGTACAATTGCCGGTAAGCGTATAGGAGTCTATCAATACGAAAACTACAATCAAACTACCTATTTTGAATTAAATCAGTACTTATCTGAAGAAATGGTCCCAAGAAAAATTTAAACCTACAGTGGTCCGAAAGTCTTGTCACCCCATACCAAACTATAAGTCGTAATTAATCAATTATAATTACATAAAATAAGCAGCTGAAAATCAAATAGAAAATCATTATTATATATTATAATTATCTTATATCGTTAAAACAATATGTATGGGGGTGACACGACTTTCGGGCCACCCTGTAGTTAGTCATTTACATTTTACTTCAAAATCTAAGACTGCAGTTTCGCCTTTTGGACAGCTAATACCGAAAATTATTTTATTTTACTTAATAAATGAAATTATTTTATATTCACAAAAACGTCTGTGTGTGTAATAAATTGTTTCAATCTTAATGAATGAATGAACTTATTTTAAGATTGAAAGAAAAGCTTAAAATGAAAATGGCCAAATTAAAAAATATATATTTTTAAGTTGTCAAATTCGGGCACTGTCATTTAAATAATTTCCTTCATCGGTCGCTATCACCTTTAATTTTTCATCTTTGCTGCTTTAAACTGAGGTTAAATAAATTTAAATAATTTTATGCATTAATTTTAATTTTGTTCCGTGACTAGGGTAAAATAATTGTGTGGTGCCAAAAAGGGGCAGGTCCAGGTTTACTGTCCGATGCTTGAGGCACCCCAAAATAGGAATGTAGATGTAACAACACATTTTTTGCACTGGCCATTATATGAGCTTTGGTTTGTGCGTGGCTCTTCACATCAAATGACTGTTAATCCTGGGAGGTCAGGAAAGTAACTATTTTTAGGAATATATTGTTGCACATTTCTACATCTTAAATGCTGCTTGGAATTCATCATTGTAACTACTTCAGTTGTTTTGGTTTTTAATTCTAGTTAAATTATGCAGTGATTTCAAAATGATATAACTTCTTTTATTTATTAAAATAACTCGAAAAAAAAACGCACTCCGGGTGGTGTAAAAAATATATTTTTGACATATTGCCTGCAGGGTGTGGGAAAATTAAATAAATAGAATAAAAAGTTTAGTATTTTTTTAAAATTATTTATTACTTAAAAAAACTCATTGACTCCACTCCACTGAGATATTTGTTTTGTTTTAAGATAGTAGGAAAAAACGTTTCTAAAAATTTCTGATTTAATTATTCACTCTTATCTTTGAGTAAAATATATTTTGTTTAGATTTCATAAAATTAAATAAGAGATTGACCTAGTAAAAAAACTGTTTCCCCTAATATATTTTAGGATAAAAACTATTTTAAATATAAATTCATCTAAAGGTTAATAAGTACTGAAATTTTTGTGAAATTTGAATTTTCATAGAATTTTCATATTTTTATGTAGTAATGATACTGACTATAAATACTCATTGATAAACTTAAATCCTGCAATGGCTGACGTAAGCAGTGACGTAATTTTGGTTACAGACAAGTAGACCGAATCTCTATTATTAATAGATTTATCCTGTGTTGTCGGCAGGGCTTAGAATACACTGATTGTATTCTCCTGCAAAGGAGTAAGACCCCCTCCTAAAAATGAAAGGAGTCCTGGCCATGGCACTGAACAGCATTTAGTGGGAAGGCTCTAGTTTTGGAACTGTGTGGAGTCCCCCTTCAGTGTCATTGCTCCTGACTCTGAGTGGGTACTACACATCTATTGGTAAATAGTTCTGTTTAAAAATTATTTGTGTTCGATAGAACCTTGTGCAAAAAAGAACCTCTTAAGAACTACACAAAAAATAAATATGAATATAGAATAAATGTGATTCCTTAACCTCTAACCACGTAGATGAGCAGTTCATGACGTTAATATTCCACTTTGGCCCTATCTTGGGCTAGACTGGCGGTCGAGAGACCCCCTCTGATCAATCAGCTGGTCACGTCAAGCCCTAACACCTATATGATTGCCCCAACCCTATTGCCCTTATGGCAATCCCTAACCCTTTTTATCATATGGGTGCTAGAAGGCGGTGGCTGCCGGTCTACATGTCCTGGGAATGACGTTAAACTCTATCTGATGGTGAGGTTCCAATTTTGGGGAATGTGGAGCGCCCCTTTATCACCTGGTCCACTCTGACCCGGAGTGGTACTACCTGTTAGGGTCCCATATATGGGTTAAATAGAAAACATGAGTTTATAAACCAAATTGTATTATCCATTAAAAATGAAATTATTTAAAAACTTTGTCAGCATTAAACATTTTTTTTTTTTACCAATAGAAGTATTCGGCATAAAATATCCCAAGGGGTTGACATGCCGTAAAACCCAACCCAACCAACCTACCTTAACCTCTAGTCATAGAATAACCCTAGATGTGTTGACATGCCATTAAAATCAGTCAATCAATCGATAGTGAAACTGCTATTCAGTCCTATTTTCCTAAGTGATATCAGGACTGCGACAACAGTTCTCATGGGATCTTCATTTCAGACAAGTATCTAGAATTTGTAACCACTGAAGGTATCATTCTATGGTTGTAAAAATTTCCTTTGCTGGAAGCTGGTATGATGGGTCTAAATTAAGATTGTACACCAAAAAAAAAAAAAATTTCTTTCTATATTGTCGAGGTTAAAAGTGTGATAAGAGTAACCTGAAGCCAAATGTTTTTAGACCTTATTTTTCTGCTACAAGTATCATTGGGGGAACAAAAAATGTTTTGGTAAATAAAGCTTCATGAAAAAAAAAAATTACTCCCAGGTTTTCTAAGTTAAAGAGCCTTAGTTGATTTCTTTGCTTTGAGAGCTAAAATTTGAGCTAGGAGCTAGTTTGCTAAAAACATTTAACTTTCCAAATTTATTATGCCAAAGAAAAATATTATTTATAAAAAAATATTAAAAGATTACAGCACAATTCATTACATTCTATTATATTATGTTTTTATACAATACAGTGTTATTTTAATTATCTAGACAAAAAAATTTACATTTATTTAAATGGGGAAAATTAATTTGATATGAAATTTGAGTTACATGGGGAACAAATTAAACTCGGAAGTTGAGGTACCATCGTTCATTGCTCATGAAAAAATGTTTTGAAATTCTTATTCCCAAAACATACATTTAAAAAAAAAAAAATTTATTCATTTATTTTTTTTTTTTTAATATAATTAATTTGATATTTATTTTTTCTAACCTTTATGCCCACTTTTTCTTTCAGGCTGTTTTGAACCCACTTAACCCTGTACAGATCTTTAATGCTGGAGCAGAAGAAGAAAAATCTGAAATTGCTCGTTTGGTAAGTATATTTTTAAATAAGTTAATTTCTAATGATATTCAATAACCAATTTAAGATAATAATTGAATTTTATTTTTAACTTATGAAATTTAATTACTAAACAAGAAAAATTATCTTTCATTCTTTTTAGTCTTGCTTTGCTGGAGCCATCACAATTGGCGATCTTGTCAAAAGTACTCTTGGACCAAAAGGGATGGTAAGTTTTATGTTACCTTTTTAACAATTTAAATGAAAACTTTATTTTACTTGTATGAGTAAGAACTGTTTTAACCGAAAAATAAAAATTTTGACTATTTGCTGCAAGCCTCTAAAGCCAGTAGAACAATTCACATACTTAGGTAGTAATATCTCATCCACAGAAAGTGATGTTAAACAAAATAAGGGAAGCATGACCTGCTATAAACAGATTATCGATATATGGAAGTCCGATCTCAGTGACAAATTAAAATGACAATACTTCCAAGCTGTGGTTGTGTCAGTGTTGCTGTATGGCTGCACCACTTGGACCCCAATGCGGCGCCTGGAGAATAAGCGAGATGGGAGCTGCACAAGAATGCTGCATGCAGTTTTGAACAGGTCATGGAAACAACACCGACAAGGAAGCAGCTGTACGGCCACCTGCCTCCTATCTTGCAAACCATCAGAGTAAGACAGACAAGACATGCTGGTCACTGAAGCAAGGACGAACTCATATGCGATGTTCTCCTGTGGAAGCCAACACGTGGACATGCTAGTGTGGGCCGCCCAGCAAGGACCTACATTGACCAGATCTGCAAGGAAACTGGATGCTGCGCAGAGGGCCTCTCACGGACAATGAATAATAGAGAAGGTTGGTGAGAGATTGTCATGGATATCCGTGCTAATTGCATGACATGATGATGATGATTCCCTTCACAATCCTAGTAAATTATTGATTTTAATTCTTAAAGAATAAATAGATCTCTGACATCAAAATCTACAATTTTTTTAAAGTAGGATTTTACTCTTACCAGATGAAAGGGGCCAAAGGGTACATAGTCAATAGTAATTATTAAAACCAACAAGAATTAGTCTGAACAACTCTTGGATTAGTGGGTACTCTAACGTTATGCTCTCATTATTATCAAAACGGAGATGATGTGTTGATATAGAAATAATAGTTGTATACTTATCTCTATACTGGTCCCTCATTGGAGTAGCTTGAATCTTGGTTGCTGGGCTGATGCTCAGTTGGCTGACAATTCCTGGATGTTTGGAGTCTGGAAACCAACTTGTGGGGTGTTGGGGGACATCTTGCCTTGTGCCATTTATTTTTTTGTAATAACCCAAAGGCCACTTCTTTTTCTCATGAGATTTTTATTTTCCCAAGCCAAAACTGCTGAGAGCAAGAGCCCACATCTCACTCTCCCAGTTTTCCACATGTCAGGTCTTGTCCAATAGAAAAATGTCATGTGGCCTTGTGATGATTAATCCTTAAACTTTTCCATTCTAATCCAACACGTAATTCTTATTTTCCTTCTAAAAACTTTTCTTTGTTAAATTACATGTCACTGTTACACTCCTGCCTCTCCCCCCCCCCCATGTAGAAATTGCTAATTTTGATTTTACTTGAAATTATTAAAAATTGTCCTGACAAGTTGTTGCTTTAGAAAGTTCCTTGCAATAATTCAACTCTAGCTGTACTGAAAGTACTGCCTCCCATCGAAACTGCAATAGATATGTTATATGTATGACAATGCTGGATAGAGGAAGTTTTCAGCTACAAAGCATATATATATATATATATATATATAAGTCCAACTTCATAGGCACAGCCATGCAAAAAAAGAATCAAGGCCCTCTTCATTTTGGGTTGACAGCTGTGTTTAATGTATATTGTTGAAATATCTTACCCCCAGCCTGTTTAGTTTTTGTAAACATTTAATAACTATCAGTTGTTTTTTTTTTTTTTTTTTTTTTTGTTGAGACACCTGATTTCATGTTAGATGCACCATTTTGTCTATTAAGCGTCAAACAATATTATTGGTAGAAAGGTTCAACCTCTACTGCCATGCCACTGGCATACTTCTGATGTAGAAAAACCTTATAAAATCAGAGGCATTACTTTTTTGAGTGTGACCTTTTTACAAGCATGCCAAAAAGGCACAGACAATGGTGGTAACTATGTGGGAAAATGAAGTTTTGTAGCCTAAAAGCTTGTTCTATCTAATGGTATAATTCTGCTCTTTGTGTCTATTGTCTTTCCATGCAAATATTTTTGAATGCCTCTCATAAGATATCACATAGTCAACACCATTGTCTATGAATTTTCTACACTTAATTTAATGTTTTAATATTTTGCAAATTAAGATAAGTACTAATATTTAGAATCTTTTTGCAATTAATGTAATTTCTTTTATGATTTAAAAAATAATCTTTGTGACAAATTTTGAAGCATAAGGAAATTTTTGATAAATTACAAAATGGAGATATTGGTTCCTAACTTAAAATAAATGATGCTCTTTAAAACTTGTAAAATATTTACTCTTTTCAAATCTATTAGGAAAATATGCAAGTTTGCTATTGGGGTAGGGGGATTAAACTTGGAAACTTTCTGTTAATGTTTAATTTTTACTATTTTAACCAAGTCATAATTATCATCTGGAACTTTTATATTGAAAGAAACTAATCTTGATTTTGGAGAAAAACAAAAATCAAATTTACTTATCCATTACATATTAGCTTATCAAAATAAAAAACTTAAATAGTCTATAGTTCTTTATATCCTTCCTTAATTCTTCATTTGAATTTTTTTATCTGCAATGTAAATATTCTATGTAATGGTATTTAACTTTCTTTTGTTTATCTTATGTTAGGATAAAATATTATTGAAGCAAGGCCGTATTGAATCAATTGAAGTTACCAATGATGGTGCTACAATTTTGAAATCATTGGGTGTTGACAATCCAGCTGCAAAAGTATTAGTGGGTATGTATAGATTTTAATTTTCCAAATTTTCTATGCATGTGTGTGAAAATTCTGTTTGCCATTTTAATAAGTTTGATTTGTGATGAAAATTATTGCTCCTAATTTCCAAATGTAAATATTAAATGCTATTCAAATTTTTATTTAAAAATTTTAAAAAAAATTATTATTGAAAAAGAAAAGTCTAAATTTGAATACATTGGAATTGACAGAAAATTGATTAGTGATTGACTAATCAATTTTTTGTCAATTTTGATGTATTCCCAAAGTACAATTACTGAAATCCTCAATAGTTATTAAAAGTTTAGTGAATCATGTCAAAAATTTGAATGTATTCATTCAATAATTTTAAGGAATAAAATTGTAAATTGATTTTCTAACTCTAAGATTATTATATTTTAAAAACAAAAAATGTCACTTTTTTTTTCCCCAGATATTTCTAAAGTTCAAGATGATGAAGTTGGTGATGGGACCACATCAGTTGTTGTTTTTGCTTGTGAATTATTAAAGGTAAGGTATAATTTTGCAAGTTTATTCTTCACTTTCTTTTGTATATAACTTTGTTAGTTTAAGATCTGTTAATTTTGTTTTCATGTAGTAAAAGTTTTTGTTTAGAATCTTAATAAGGATAGTACTGGGAAGGATAGACATAATCAAGTTGTCAGCTAGGAATTATGAGCATTTAAAAAAAAAAAATTGTCAGATGCCAAAACACCCAGGGAACTAATGCAGGGTTAAATAAAAATTCTGGTGAAAATATAATAGTAATCATTTGTTATAGATCTAATACAATGTTATGTGTGACTGTTTAATGATATATTATTAAGTAACTTAGAATATAATTGTAGGTTTATATTTTCTCTTATTCAAATTCATATCTAAATATTTTCTTATAATATTTAGTTGTTATTCATTACAAAATGGGAATTTGAATATTTATCATTATTCTGCATAGTTTAGCATAATTTTAGTCAGTGCATTTTACATATTTCTACTTGTCTTCAATTGCTGCTTTAAAAAAAAAAATCATATCCATATTTTTAATTTATGTGTAAAGGAAGCAGAAAACCTTGTTCGAATGAAAATACATCCACAAACAATTATTGCTGGTTGGAGAAAAGCTACTCTTGTAGCTCGTGAGGCTTTGGAAAAATCAGCTGTTGACAATGGGTAAGTTATATTTGAAATCATTCTGTAATATGTAGAGAAGCCCTTTTTGGCTCTAATGTCTTGATTAATTGCTTATGGTAACAAGAAATGTTATATTTTTCGAAAGCATGTTATAAAATCTGAATAATTCGAAATTGAATTAATGTAAGAAAGGCATCCTAATTAGGTGCTATAGGAGAAAATTATTTCAGTTTGCTCAGTTTTTCTCTATTATTTTAGCAATTGTACTTATCAAGGGATCATCAAACTTTTTTCACAGTGTGCCAGATAATTAAAAAAAATAACGAGCACAGGCTGGATAATTGAAAAAAAAAAAAATAATGAGAGTGGACCACATTATTATTGTGTTCAATACTTGCTAGCCAGAACAAAAGCTCTGAGAAAAAGACATAAAACAAAATTTATCTTACCATTTTATATTCATGGATGAGTGACGAAAGATCCATAAAAAAAAATTGAACCAACATATTTATTTTCAAAACATTATCAAAAAACACAACAGTAGCAGAAAGGTTTAGTGAGATTTGTGAAACTGAAGTTTGCCTTTAAAGATATTGTCAATGTTTGGTTTGGAATTGCTACATCCAATCAAGAGAATTGCTTTCAAATGTTTATCAGTCAATTTCGTTTGATGGGTTGATTCCGTGGTCAAGTCCATGAAGATTTAGTAAGCTTAATGATATTGAAATTTAAATGGTATCAGAACGTCTTGTGTTCTGTAAATTTTAACAAATTCAAGTACTGTTGGTGGGCCTGATAAAATGCCTTTGCAGGCCATAGTTTGGTGACCTGTTTCAGTCTATAATCTGATTTCCTTCACACGTGTTTGAATATAGCAACTAATATCAATCTCTAGTAAGACATAATGTTAAATAGCTTGCTAAATATGCATCTTCAGTAGCATTCTAAACATGGAGAAGATATTTAGTTATTCATTACAAAATGGGAATTTGAATATTTATCATTATATAGTTTAGCATCATTTTTTAATCGGTGCATTTTATATATTTCTATTTGTCTTCAATTGCTGTTTAATTTCTTTTTAAAAAGATTATTTATTTTTTTTTTCTCTCTCTTTCAGAAATAATCCTGACAAATTCCGTCAAGATCTTAAAAACATTGCACAAACAACTCTGGGTTCCAAAATTCTCATCCAACATCGTGAGCAATTTTCTAATCTTGCAGTAAATGCCATCCTCAAATTGAAGGTAGGTTTCAGAAGTGGCATGAATTAGATTTTTTTTTAAAATTTTATTAGGTGGTTAACTAATATTCATCTATGATAACTAAGAGCTTAAGACTTTGATCACAGCTAGTTAAGATCACCTTAAAATAATTCCTTAGCACTGATAAAAGATTAATCCATAGAACAGAAAAGATATTTGCTAATTGTATTTTTTATATTATCTCATTGTTCTGCAAAAAAATTCAGTTTTTAGAAAAATATTTAAAAGTAAATGATACTTAAGAGATTTGTTTTGTTGTGTAGATTAGTTCTAAGTAATAAGTAAGTAAAGTCGTTGGGGTGGCCTAAAGTCTGTATCAGTCAGGCAGCGAGGGAGTCTATGCCTTTTTCACTAGACCAGAGAATTGGAGTGACACACCTACCATCAGCTCCTCACTTTACCACACAGATACCTGTACTACTCATATGCTGAGTTGGTGGGGACCGGTATCAAACCCGGAACCTTGTGGTTCCTAGTCTGACGCTTTACTGGCTGAGTTAAGCTGGCCCTTAGTTCTATAATTGTATTTAATTACATCTCCAGCTTGTAGAACTATTTATAAATCTAATTAGTAATGTTAATTGAATTATTATTTTAGTAAGACTTTTTTTTTTTTTTTTTCAAGTTTAGAAATTTAAATTGTGTATGATTAGTTATGTCTTGCAACGTGGCTTATTATTGTTAGAGAGCCCTTTTTTCCCATGAAAAAAAATGGTCAAAAACTTCCTCTGGGTCTAGTAAGTAGGTATACCAAATTTAGTAGCTTTATGTAAAGAATTTGGTCATCGAATAAAACTTTTCCTAATTCTTAAAATAGATTTGTTAATATTTTTGAAAAAGACTTAAGATTTTCTAACATTTAACAATTAATGGTTTTACAATCTCAGCTAGTAGATCATTGTTAGTGATTTTGATTTGGTATCCAATACTTTTGGCCTTGTACCCAATTAAACTTGGTAAATAATTTTCTAATATTGTGTAAAACATGGTAATCTGAACATTAGCTACATAAATGAGAGTAACCTCCCTTTGTATGTTTCACTTAAAGGAAGCTGTTTGTTTTGGTCGGCCATTTTCATTTCAACTGCATGTTTTAACATGAAAATATCATAAAATGTGAACTTAATTGTTAAGAACACATTTTATATTTTCATGTTAAAACATGCAGTTGTATTGATTCAAACAAATTCGTATTTTCAGTGTAGATTTATGGTGAAATGAAAATGGCTGACCTAAAACAAACTGCTTCCTCAAAGTGAAACATACGGGGGGGGGGGTTTACTCTCATTTATGTAGCTAATGTTCAGATTACCCAAAACATGTTACTGGGATTTTTTGTATCAACTTATTAACAATTTTTTATTTTTTTATTTTTTTAATCTTTTGCAATATGTGATTTTTTATTTTATTTTTTATTGTTTCCTCTTTTAGGGCAATGCTGACATCAGTGCTATCCAGATTATTAAAAAATTGGGTGGTGGTATGGCAGATTCTTACCTGGATCAAGGTAAGTGTTTTTATTTTCTGTGAATTAGAAGTAATGTAGAAGATAATATGAAATTAGGTTTTAATTAATGTACAGTAATTTCAAGTTTAACTATTGTTATCGTTCAAATCCAATTGGATTTTGAGATAAAGGTAAAAAATTGCTTAATTGAAATAAATTTCACCATTGAACTTAGCTAAAAGATATCAATTGGTAAATCACCTGTTTCTTTTTTACCTTTTTAGTTTTCATAGAAAAAATAATTTTTTTTTAGTTTTCATAGAAAAAATAATTTTTTTTAGTTTTCATAGAAAAAAAAATTTTATAAACAATTAAAAATGCAAATTTGTAACAGGTAACTTTAAAAAAATCTGGGCACATTAATTCCATGTTTTTTCTCTCTGGTCTTGTTGCCTGGTTTTTTGTTGTGGGGATGCTACTTGTGTAGCATTTCTTGGGTAGGATTAGTTTAGTAGGGCTTATTCTTTCTCTAGGTCTACTACTGGTTTTCTTTCTAGATTTGTTGCCATACCTAGGTTAAAGGGCAGTCTGACCTACTATTTATCAATAGCTTGAGGGAGACTAGTTGGATTCCTACTTTTCTCAAGGGTTATATTGCTATACAAAATGCAACCAGCCTTATTTAGGATTCGAACTCTTGTAGCAGTCCATATCTTATAATGATAACCATTACACCATAAACACCTATCCAGTGTTTTTAATTAACAAACTTATGGCAACAAATTTTAAACTTTTTAGAAATGTTACAAAATCTGAATGACTCAAAATGGAATTAATGTTAGAAAGGCATCATAATTAGGTGCTAGAAGAGCAAATTATTTCTGTTCAGTTTTTCTCTATGATTTTAGCAATTGTATTAAACATTTGTTTTAGGGGGTTCTTTTGTGCAACCTGTTGGTTTGACATATTTTAAGACCTTATGGTTTTAGAATTAGTAGCTACTGCATAGTTTTTAGTTTAAAAATTCCACTTAGAATATTAGCATAAAAATTTTGCATATATTTTTCTCTTTTAAGGTTATCTTCTTGACAAAAAGATTGGTGTTAATCAACCTAAAAGAATAGAAAATGCTAAGATTTTAGTTGCAAACACACCAATGGATGCTGATAAAATCAAGGTAAGTTTTTCTTATATTGTTACATTATGTGTTATGAAATAATTTAAAATCTTAAAGTGTGAGAAATTTGAATGGAATTAGTTGTATCAATTCAAAGGATTATATACAAAATATCTTGAAGCAACACTTTTTTGTAGATTTTCTCCAAAGCATTTGATTCTATACTCAGCATTTGATTCCATAAATCTTGGAACAAATACTTTTAACATTATTTTCCAAAAGAAATTTCTAATGCTTTACAAAGGTCATTGTTTGCTCCTAATGGTGACACATTGGCACCATTTTTATTCATAATGTAATTAGATTATATACTACGAATGTCAATAGATTTAATGAAATAAAATGGTTTTGCACAACAAAAAAAGGGCAAGAAGCAGAAGATATCTCACAGAAACTATTGCTGATATGTTTCTTTCAAATACACCTGCTTAGGCTGAATTTCTGCTGTATAATATGGAGCAAACAGCAAGACGATGGTCTCTATATGGATTCAGATAAAACAGTTCATGCGCTTTAATTAAGTTGATGCCATCTCCTCATTAAATGGCAACTCACTGAAATTAGTAGACCCATCCATAGGTTGTGCTGACATGCCTTCACATAGGCCACATCTACATCACCTATCATCATTTACTAGAGGGCACATAATCCCCAATATGTACTACATGCCAAGAGAGATTTACAGTGAAACATATACTGCAAGAGTGTATAGAATTTGACCTAGTGCTAACAAAATACTACCAAGCAAATAATTTGAAAAAAATTTTTCATGAAAATAAGACCATCCAGGATTTCCCATTTCCTAAAAGAAATGGGATTGTACTAAAAAATATGAACAATTAAACAATAGTAAAAATCTGTACATATATACATTTGTTTTCTACCAAACAACCTCTATGAACTCAAAACTTAGTCGGCATTAAACCCACCAAGGTTGATATGCCGTAAACCAAACCATATACCCTATAGTAGCAATATCTCACTTGCTGAAAGAGATATCAACATATCTAACTAATGAAACATTTGGAGAAAAGGTTAGATAACTACACAAGAATATTGCATGCTGTTTTGAACAAATCCTTGAAGTAGTGCTCTACAAAAGGGCAACTGTATGGCCATTTATCTCCAATGTTGTAAACCATCCAAGTAAGATGAGCAAGACATACTGGACACTGATAGAGAAGCAAGGACAAACTTATAAGCAACATGAACACACCAGTATTTATTAGCTGTCTAACAAAACTGTGCAGACACTGGATGCAATCTAGAAGCCTTACCAAGTGTGCTGGCTCATTGGGGCAGATGGCATTCCATACTGTCGGTATGCTTTGATGCTGATGGTTACAAAATATTTTGAAATCTTAAGTATCAGAAGTTCTAATGAAATTATATCAATTAATTATTATGTGCGCACCTCCAAATTTATGTCAAATCAACTAAGCTGTCTTAGTTCATTTTTAATCTATAGTTAATAAAAGTTAAAGACTTTTATATGAATCGTTTTCTTTGAAATTATTTGTTTGTAAATGAAAACTAATTGATATTATCTTTTTATCTAGGTGTTTGGCTCTAGAGTAAAGGTGGATGCCATCTCTAAAGTAGCTGATCTTGAAGTTGCTGAAAGGGAAAAGATGACAGATAAAGTGAATAAAATTCTGAAACATGAGTGTAATGTCTTTATCAATAGGTATGTATAATGTTGCATTATGAGAATCAGTTTCTTTGTGCTTTATTTTCTTCAAGCATTGGTGATTTAAGAGAATTAGTTTTAGCCATTAGATATTTGTGAAATACTAAGTTCAGAGGTAGAAATGGTCAGCTATAAAAAAAGAAGGAATATTGATTGCACTTGAACTTCTGATAGTTAATAGAACAAAACTAATTATTACTTTGTCTAAATGCAGAATTACAAAAAAGCAGAGAAAATTGGGCATAGAATTTTGACATGATTATTTCAGTAAGACATAATTTAATTTCTCAAAGAATAGAAATTAAATGCTAATTCTCTACTATAGTTCAATTTATATTTTTTATATTTTCTTAAACATTAAATCTGAGTGCTGTTAACTGCATTGATAATAAATTAAACCTTTTAAAAAAATTTTAATTTTTTTTTTTTTTACTTGCATAGAAAATCAATTTTTCAAGTGAAATATTTAAAAAAAAAATTTTTATTACAGACAACTCATCTACAATTATCCTGAGCAGTTATTCTCTGATGCTGGAGTTATGGCCATTGAACATGCTGATTTTGAAGGAGTAGAACGTTTGGCTTGGTTACCGGTAAGCTGTGTGATCTAACTTTTGAATACTCATATTTTGTCTAGGATATTAATATACAGGAAGTAAAAAAAAAAATGAATTGCTAATTTAGTATGTTAAAGTACTTGGTAGGCAAAAAATGTATTTGGTTTAAGTAAAAAAAAATTTAAATGTTATTTTTCCATTAATTTTATTTCACTTTCCTATTTTTTTTATTCAACTTCATAATTCTTTCCATTAATCTGAACATTAGCTACATAAATGAGAGTAACTTCAGATTACCTTCATTCCTACTTAGAGCTTTTTTGGCAAATAACTGCTTGATACCTTTTTGCAATCTTTCTGAAAATGTTGTTTTTTTTTCCTCTTCTCTTTTCATTAAGAATATTCTATAAAGAGCAGAATAAATACTAATTGAAAGTCTAATCTCTGCTGAATTCTGTGGATTAATGAAAAATTTCCAATAATAATTCTAATGGAATATTAAACTCTTAATCATTTGTTCACCAGAAGTTGAGAATATAGAATTTCCTTTCAATCTCATCGTGATATATAACCACACATTCTTGTAGATGATCAGCTTCTGGTATGGGGTTCAATTTCCTTACTTAAAAATTTTTTTAATTTTTTTAATGAATTTTGTTAAAATCAAATGCTCCTGATATCATTTTAGACCAGTTTCTCTCAACCCTAGGATTCTGCAAGAGTTTATTAGGGGTCTGTGAGAATAATAGGCATATTAGATATTAATAATGGTATGTAATGATTTTTATGTGTGGCAGTTCAGCATTAAATCCAGAAAGGGTAAAGTTCCAAATATTAGATCAAACAAGTGTAAAAATATTGAATCACTCTCACTTAGATGACTATTCCAATATTTAGTAGCCAAGTTGAATATCATAAATTGTATTTTAGTAAATCTTCTTATTTCTTTTTTCTTTCCAGGTGCTGAAATTGTGTCCACTTTTGATTCACCAGAAACTGTGAAACTTGGCCATTGTGAATTAATTGAAGAAGTAATGATTGGAGAAGATAAATTAATCAAGTTTTCTGGTAAGAATTTTTATTTTTTTTATTATACAAAATTTAGAAATGTTGTTTGATTTATTGATAGAAAATATTGTTCAGATTTTTAGTTTTTGCTGTTTCATGCATTTTTGAAATGATCTATTTACTACCTTGCTGAATTTTTGAGATGAGGCTTAATAATTAGGATTATTTGGATTATTCGGACTATTGTCCTCATCTTCATTGTTATCTGTACAATGTTTCGGCCGATGTGCCCTCCGGCCTTCTTCATCGGCTGAAACATTGTACAGATAACAATGAAGATGAGGACAATAGTCCGAATAATCCAATATAATACTGATCTTTTTACATATTTAAAATTGTACATAATCCCGTGGTACCTTGACTTACAAATACCCCAACTTATGAGCTATCATTCAGTCGTTTGCTTTGTGTTGTGAGCTAAAATTCGAACTACAAGCAAACTTTAGATATGCTTATGTTCAATAAGATTAGATTTAGTCCACTAAAACCATTTAATTTTCCAAATTTATAACAAAAAAAACAATTATTTATAGAAAATAAAGATGAAAGCATATTACAGCACATAACCCATTACATTCTATTTTATGTTTTTATGCAATAGATGGCTATTTTTCTTATTTAAATAAACATAACAAAAAAATTAGGGTGTTTTGGCGGAAGGCTGAAACAGATTAATGGCATTTCAGTTTATTTTAATGGGGAAATTTATTTGATATAAATGGAAATTGAGTTATGAGCAGAATGAATTAAACTCCTAAGTCAAGGTACTACTGTATTTTATTTGAGGTACATTTCTTTGTTACCAAATTTTCCTCAAATGTCTTAGCTTGTGGAAAAGAAATTTTAATTTTGAAATAAGTCAGAAGACATTGCATTTCATGTAAAGTAAATAAATCAATTTTAATCATTTAATAAATCTTTCTTCATTCAACAATTTTGATTTATATGGTATCTTGATTTTTCTTCCCCTCTCTCTTTACAGGTGTTGCTCTTGGTGAAGCTTGTACCATTGTATTAAGAGGTGCAACACAGCAAATTTTAGATGAAGCTGAAAGGTCTTTACATGATGCTCTCTGTGTCTTGTCACAAACAGTAAAAGAAACTAAAACAGTTTGTGGAGGAGGTTAGTTTCTTTTTAGTTTTATTAAGATTATTCTTTTTAAATTTTTAAATTTATTGGAAGTTTTCAGCGTCTGGATTTTGTATTTCAAAGTTGATTTTATAAAACATGAGTTCATGTTTATTTCTACTATTTGAAATAATGAGCAATTACCATTAATTAATGCTGCTCCACCCCCAACAAAAAAAAAACACTGTCTGCATGTCATGGGTTGTCATTTGCTGTGGGCTATGTATGCTTGATTGCTTAGATTCATGATATATATATATATATATATATATATATATATAAAAAAGACTGATTACAGCATGAAGGTTCCCAAGTTTAACAATTCTGTTGTTCTTGTCAAACTCGGGAACCTTCATGCTGTAATCAGTCTTCATCATTATTGTTATATACACAATGTTTCGGCTGATGTGGGAACCTTCTTTTCATATATATATATATGATATGTATATATATATATAAACTGCTATATTTATAAGTAAACAGTGCTCAGTATCATTGATGGGCATTTATATTTAACTTAAGGTAGCATAGACATGGATTCAACAGTGCCTGGTTACTGACATTTTCTTGCCTCTGCAAAAGAAAGTCTGGTCTGAGATTGCATAGGCAAGAAACTGCAGAGTAACCAGGTGCTGTTGACTTCATGTCCATGCTACCTTAACTTGTATATAATTTCTTCATAGGCACTAAAACTTCTCATGAACTTGCCCCGACCTTAAATGCCCTTTCAAAATCTTTTCCTGCAGTCATTATAGCAATGTCAATTGTAGTCTAAATCTGATGGTAATTTAATTTATTTGTTGATCCTAAAAGTTTTCTCCTTTCTAATAGTAATTACTTCACTTTGCGCCAAGGGAGGTGCACTTTGTGTAATGGTTATTGTTATAGGAAATGAAATCTGTGACTTGAATTTAAATCCTGGATGAGACTATTTGCATTTCACTTCTCTTGGGAAAGGCATAAATCCATCTGTTCTCCCCCAGCTATAGGTAAATGGGGTAGACTGTTTTTTTTAGCCTTGGTAAGGCAACCAGACTAGAAGGAAAAATCTGAATTGAAACCAAGTTTTCTCCACTTAGAAGTTGACATTGTACCACATCCTGCCTGTAGCAGAGGGGTTGGGTAAATACATACTTCACATTATTACTGCCCCAGCTTATGAAAGGGGGAGTCCCTGTGGGCTACAACATCATAGTAGGTTAGTTCGAACTCCAGTCGCACTATTATGTTCTCTTTCAGATTAATACCCTGGGAAAGGTATGATCTTAGTTATGGGTTAAATAGTACAACTACTGTTTTTCTACAAAGATGACTTTGGCATTAATAAACCATGGACAGTAATAGTTTCATAAAATGTTGTATGCAAGAACATAGAATGTTTCAGTATACTAGTAGATTCAAATAAGGGTTTGCACTTACAATAATGTACTTTGCAAAAAGAATGCTAATAATAGAGGTTGTCACTAGACGGTTCTTGTAATGTTCTCCAACTGCTCTAAACAGTAGTACACAAATAGTCTTGGACCAGTTCATTTACTTTCTAAGAAAAGGTAAGATAGGCTAGTCCACAACATAACACTCTACTTATGGTTAGTGGGAGGAGAACTTGTAATTTAAAATTGAAGGGTTTGGAAATCATAATTATGCTAAAATTTAAGTTAATCTAATTTTTTAATTTCAGGTTGCTGTGAAATGTTAATGGCTGAGGCTGTTGTTGATCTTGCTGCTAAGACTCCGGGTAAAGAAGCTGTTGCAATGGAATCGTTTGTTAAAGCACTTAGAATGGTAAGTAATTGTTTTGGTTTTTTTCAATTGATCGATGTGTCCTGTTTATGATATTAAACTGCATCTAGTTGTGAAGTTCCAATTCTGGACCTCTGGAAAGTGTGGAGTACCCCTTTATTGCCATTACTCCCAGGTCCACTCTGACCTGGACTGGTAGTACCTGTTAGGGTCCCATCTATGGGTTAAATAGATCGAAAAATAAGTTTGTAAAATTGAATACCCAACAAGAATGAATAAAACAAAAGTCTTCAGCATGATATAACCCAAGGGTTGACATGGTGTAAAATCTGTGTTATTCTTGTAAAATTTAGGATCCTGTGTAAATTCATCATTTCAGATGATTTACTCTTATAATGTTAAGGTAGAGTAGAATAGAAATTTTTAAAATAATTCTGAATTCACAGGGCTTTGTCCTTTGACTGACCTTAGGGCTGTCCTCTGATTGGTCAGTTTGTTCATGGAAGCAGGAGGTGAATTTGATAGTTATAGTTTAGGTTCTCAATGAGACATATATGTCTCCATCATGGCTATTTCTTCTTGGTGTTTATAGTGAATTTGGGTTGAATAAACAAAAAGTTTGAAAATACCAAATTTAAGTGTTCATTACTAAAAGCAACAATGAACAGAAGAATGGAGACTCAGCCTAGATCCATACAGAGAAGAGACGACCTGATCCAGTCTAGTAGCAGATAGGTACAATAGGGTAAGATGGTGAAAAGAAGGGCCTATGTAACAACAATATAGGGTTTCCCTAAAATGGACATGGCAACTAGAGTTCAAATCCATGATGAGGCTGTTTGCATTTCACATAGTGCTAATCCACTTGGGAAAGGTATGAATCCAACTATTCTTCCTCCAGCTATGGGTAAAATAGGACAGACTAGGCTCTTCAGCCTTGGTTATGCAACCAGTCTAAGAGAATAAAAACTCTGAATTCAAGCCCTTTTTTTTTTTATTAAATGAATAAAAGCAATAATTAAGTTCTGAAGTTAGCTACAAACAATTTACTATATGAAAGCTTAATATTTGTTTGGTTTTTATTTATTTTGTTTTTAAATGAATAAAATTAATAATTTCTTGAATTTCTTATCTTTTTAGATTCCAGCAATCATCAGTGAAAATGGTGGTTATGACAGTTCTGACCTTGTTGCTCAATTGCGTGCGGCTCATACTGAGGGGAAAAGCACTTTTGGTCTTGGTAAGTTTAATAAAATTTCATCCACCATATACACTACTGATTATTTCTTATTTTGGTATTTAAAATGTTCATTAACCTATTTAGGTAAAGATATCTTTGTGAAGGCCTCTTGGAAGATGTAATGGTAATACCGAGAATAATCTTGTAATAAAGAGTTTTGTTCCAGTTAATTCACAAATGATAATAATGAAATTTATTACGTACAGTGCTCAGGTGCACTACAATTTATCAAAGGTTCATGCATGGTACATAGAATAATGTAGTAATGTCAGGAAAAAGAATAGCGTACAGTAATAATATAGATGTATATATGTGCATGCATATGTGTATGGAGAGTGGATATCAAGTATAGTGTTGTTGAATTACAGGAAGCATGGAGGTTTTCAAACCCCGAGTCAAAAAGATTACACAATTTAGTTCAGCATTAAATCCAGAAAGGGTAAAATTCCAAATAGTAGATCAAACATTGGCAAGATGTTTTTACCTTGCAGGAAATGTCCCATTAAGTGGCTTACATAAACTAGGTCTTTTATAGTAATTAGATTTGTTTTTCCCAGAATGCAACGTCAATGGATATTTATATCAGATAAGTATTTTATGGTTTATACCAAGAATAATGGAGGCATGTGGTGTAATGGTTACAGACATTGAAAATGGACATAGCGAGAGCAGTTCAAATCCTTGACGAGGCTGTTTTCATTTCACATAGGGCAAATACCTTTAGAAAATGTATGCATCCAACTATACTCTCTCCAGTTATGGGTAAATAGCAAGATAGACTGGATTCTTTAACTTTGCTATTGTAACTGGTCTAAGAGAAGGAAAACTCTGAATTGAAACCTGTTAAAGTCACTTAAAAATTGACCTTGTGTCACATCCCGCCCGTGCTGTAGAGCTGGTAAATACATACTTCTTTATGTCAGTGTTTTCATATAAGAACATTATTAAGTCAAGTACCGTTTCACCAGGACTGATGATCATTTGGAAACTTGCTTGGGGCTGGCTACAAGCAGTTATTATTTGGGCTATTCATTAGGTATGAATCCAACTATTCTCCTCCCAGCTATGGGTAAAATAGCTCTGGTTAGGCAACCAGTCTGAAAGAAGGAAAACTCAGAATTCAAACCCGTTAAATAAAAAACTGACCTTATGTTGCATTCTGATCATGAGGAGGGGTTAGTAAATATGTATACTAAGAATAATACAGCAAGGCCTTAGGAAGTACTGACCCTAGGCCCCATTTCATTTATGCTGTTAGATATTTATTTTTTAGTGATTGTCTTTTAATAATTAAATATAAAGTCTACATTCCTTGAGTTATAATAGATATGAAATATAACCTGCATCATTTTAAAATTCCAATTAACTTTTTAAAATTTTTAATGAATTATTTTAATTTAATTTAATTTTTTTAAAATTTTTCTTCTGTTTTTTAGATATGACAAACGGTACAATCGGTGATATGAGAAATCTTGGAATAACAGAATCTCTACAGGTGAAACGTCAAGTCCTATTGAGTGGCTCTGAGGCTGCAGAAATGATTTTAAGAGTGGATGATATTGTTAGAGCTGCACCAAGGAAGCGACAACCAGATATGAGGTCTCATTAATCACAACTATAAAATTCTGTTATCAAAACCAACATTCTACAACTCCCTCTCACTAAATATTTTTTTCTTTTTTTTTTTTTTTTTTTGTTGCTTTATCAATTTTTGGAATAAATTGTTCATGCTGCTATAAACTTACCACAAACATAATTATGAATGTCTGCAATTTTCATAAACAATATTACAAATAAACAGTAAAAATAAATTTTGTATTACCTGTTTACTTTATGTGGTTGGAGAGATTAGACACTACTAAATGTATTGTTTTATTTTTCAGATATTTATGTTAATTTAATTATGCATGTGTGTGTGTGTGTGTTAGGTAGTGTGGACACACAGTCAATAGCATTTGGTTAGTGACAGTATCTCGCCTACGTAATTCTCAAACCAAGTGGTTTGAAAATTGCATAGGTGAGAAACTCTGTAACCAAGCACTGTTGACTTCATGTCCACACTACCCTTAGTACTCAATATCATTGATAGAGTATGTATATCTATTTACTTATAAATATAGCACTATATTATCACACACACACACACACACACACACACACACACAAACAGTGTTTAAAAAAAATTTATCATTTGAGATTTAAATATGAGTAACTACATAGTCTAAGTAAATGAAACTAAACTGACTTGGGGAAGGGAAAAAAAAACATGAAATATAGAATTTTGGGTTTTTACAAATGCTGTTTAAATTTGAACGAGCATTGGTCAAGAATTACAAAAAGATTGATTTTTCTCTATATACTATTTAAGTATTTATTTATTTTTCTCCTCCTTTTGGTGCTAAGGCATTTCTAAATGGCTTTGACCACCCAGTTTCTTTTTGTTTCAATGAAACCTCTGCCTTTCATCACAATCCCCTTCATTGTAGGGGTGGGGTGCATTTCCTTTAAAGGTGTGCTGCTTCTTCTGTATTAAATGAATTTGTATTGTGTGGTGGTTGATGTTAATCATGAGCCGTTTCTTCCAAAATGCAATTTTTTTTTCTGCTTTGAGTGTGTAGGAGTGCACATTTTAATAAAAAAAAAACAGGGGGGGAAATGTGAATAAATGTCAAAATGTAAAGAAACGAAAATGTATTTCAGTTTTATATTTGAAATTTTTAACACCTGAAAATCTCTTTGAAATTAAACTGGGTGACCATTGGTTCAACAAGCTCACTGTCCATGTTGACAACTGTTAATGTCCATTATCATTACAGTAAAAGATTAGTTGTTTCATATCTTATTATAATTGAGATTTGGTGTCTGAAACTGAAACTACATCACTACATACCCCACAGGAATTGCCTAAGTTTATCAATGAGTCGAAATCATTAATACATAGACATTGTTAAAATAAGACTTATTCTATGAAAATGTGAGTTAGATTTAAAACAGCCCATATTATTAGTGCTTTTAAAATCCTGCAATGTGTTTATATATCACTAAGAAATAAGTGTTTACATAATATATGGTGTGGTTAATTTGCATACTGGTTTTAACAAAACCGTGTTTGATAAATAACTACTTGGTGTTATTGATCTCTAATATTGTTTATTCTCCAACGTATTAAAATAAATCCTATGAATGATTTTATATCGATACCAAATTATTTATAGTATAGACGGACTCTAAGGACACCCTGTATTTCATTACCTTGAAACTTAAATACTTATGCCTAGAGGGTGCATATCCTTGTTAGTACAATATAAGAAGGTAATTGTGTAAGATAGGTAATTCAATGGGACAGAGGAACATTTATGATTAAATGTATTTTTCAATCTGGAAAATTTTCTTGAAGATTGAACTAAAAAATCTCTAAGGGTAACATGGACATAAGTCAATGGCGCTGAGTTACTGGCTACCATTTGCTTTGGCAAAGATCGTAAGAATGTAGTCAATTTTATTTGTATTTTTGAGATGAGGCTTGATGTGAATAATTTTGATTTTTTTGGACTGTTGTCCTCTTTATTGTGGTATGTATAAAGACAATATTGTGTTTATACAAACCACAAAAAAGATGAGGACAGTAGTCTGAACAATCAAAAGTAATCAACTTTATCGTTTCCTTGCAGACAGAAGTCTGTTACTGGTGTGACCCAATGACATTAGAAATTACAGTATTTACATATTTTTCATTATCATCATCATCATCAGCCAGAGTTTTTATGGTAGTGTGATGCTGAAATCCAGTGCTACACAGCAACACTACCACTGCCAAACTGCATTGGTTCCTTACCTTTCCTTTGGATCACAGCATTAGTGTGGCGAAGGGGGGAGGTGATTTGCTGCTTGGGCAACAGTTCATCCTCCATATGAACTAGCCCAGGCTACGTAGTTTTAAAAAAAAAAAAACAAACTTGGACACTACTCCATGGTCTCTTGTAGACGGAAGGATATCATCATCATCATCATCATCATCAAGGTGTACTGACAGCATAGAATCCTTTGACTCACAATATCTATCCCTATCGGCCATTGCATTTGATAAGTCCTCTAGACAGCATCCAGTGGCCAAGTTAAGCATGTTTCCCTTTGCACTGAAGCCTTTATGAAAGGCATATATCCATTTGTTCTCCCTCCAGCCATGGGTGAATGGTAGGATAGACTGGGTTCTTTGTCTTTACCTAACCACTCCACCACAACCAAGATATGACAAGATTATTCTTAAGCCGTGTTTAACAGGTTTGAATTCAGTTTGCCTTTGCCTAGACTGATTTCCAATATCAATGTTAAAGAGCCCAGTCTGCCCTACTATTTACCCTTAGCTGGAGGTAGAATAAATGGATTCATACCTTTCCTTAGGATATTAGCGCTATGTGAAATTTAGGATTTGAACTTTTATCCATATCCTACACAATAATCATTACACCAATAGTGCGATGGTTACCATCATAGAAAATGGACATGGCAAGACGAGTTCAAATCCTGAACGGGGCTGTCTGCATTTCACATAGCACTATTACTCTTGGGAAAGGTATGCATCCAACTATTCTCGCTATTCTATGTTTACGCTCTGCTACCATTATAACAATTTGCATTGTTTAAAAAAATTTGATCTGAACATTAGCTACATAAATGAGAGTAACCTCCTCCTGTTTGTTTCACTTTGAGGAAGCCGTATGTTTTGGTCAGCCATTTTCATTTCTCTGTAAATATACACTGAAAATACGAATTTGTTCGAATCAATACAACTGAAAGTGAAACAAACAAGGGGGGGGGTTACTCTTATTTATGTAACTAATGTTCAGATTACCAAAAATTCCTCTTAATATACCTGATCGATTTTTTTACAGCTCCTAATACTTTAAAGGGAAGGTTTTGGTAGTGTGTTCGACTAGGAACCTCAACAACTTTTTTTTTTATTAGCTCCTAACATCATCGATTTGCACCTGTTTCATAACATTATACAAGGGAAATAACTCCTTTCTGTAAATGGCTAACTGTTTGTTTATAATGTTTCCTTGGGCATCTTACTATCTTTTCACATCAACATTAAACAAGAATCTTTGCATAGGACATATATATTATTATAATGGAGATTGTGGGTTTGTCTGTCTGTAACCGAAACTACACAAGTCACAATTCCCTTTGTTATTTACACACATTCTCCATGATTTTATTTTTTATTTAAACCTCAATTATTAGTAAAATTGATTTACATCATTAAGACTGTTAACAATATCTACATACTAATAACATGCAATTATATTTATATATTCAACGAAATAGCGGTTTACAGTGTGAATGGGAAGGCTAATTTGCATATTGATCTTAAAAAAATTGATTTTAATAAATATATGCTTAGTATTATTGATTTCTAATTGTTTGGTTTTATCTTAATAGATATGAGCAAAAATCTCTGGGATAAATCTTAACAGAAATCTATTAACATAAAGAAATAACTGTAATTTTCTTCTTTTCTTCCTATTTTAACTAAATAGTTAAATTAGGGAAATTTACCACTGAAAGACGGGAGTAAGGGAAAATGGTGGAACAGTTAGTTTCAAAGTTGTTCTATTTTCCGATTATACCCCCTCTGTTCCAAATATTTTTATCTGAATTCTTATTCAGTTTTATTAGCCTTTCTAATTTAACATGATATTTTATTATATTAAAACTTAAATACTTGCACCCGGAGGGTGCATATATTTGCTAGTATTAATAATGATGCAATATTTTGATATATAAAATGTGCTACAATACACCACTTAAATTTATAGACTAAGCAAGGCAGCATGGTTTAGACCTCAGCCAATCAACAGCTCGAATACTTGGCTAGTTAACTACTTGATCGCTGATACTGATAGACATCCATTTGCAATCATTGACGAAGGGCCTGCAAGATTGAGGAACACTAAGGAGCAACCAAAGGATTCTTCACTAAGGATCGTGCTCTGCTTAACACAAAGGATCTCCGCTGGACAAGTGCTCTTGCTTGAAGCCTAAAGGATGGCCACAAAAATCGTAACAGATGTGGACTAGAAGAGTCCCTACCTCCATGAACTAAGTGTGTCTGTATATGTCTGGCCTGCGCGAGTGGTGGGAATGTAGCAGATGACTACAGATATTGAACTCATGACCTCGTCATGAGGAGTGGCTCGTAGTCAGACTACTGTCACCCCTGTTGAATATGCAAATTTTTTTCTGATTATGATTAGCCCGGATGTAAGATCTTGGGGAGGGCAGTTACTTATTATTTAAGGCCTACCTTCCCACACCACGGCGAGTTGGGTTTTGATCTTCTTAACGTGAAGAGAGACACGCATTGAGCGAGTGAACTTTTTGCGGATTGACAGAGAATTACTGTACTATTGTTGCAGGCAAAAGACTTTGTCGGTGGACTTGTGTGATTGGGGAAATTGATTACAGTGGTTGCTTTCGGTCATCACTTCACAATATATATATATATATGTGAGAATGGGAAATGAATCCGACAATATGAGGAAAAAATGAGTAAAGAAAAGAAATGTAGATGGATAAAAATGAATTTTATCGATATCACTTTTAATCGATATCACTTACATGTGTTTCGGTCTGTTTATCAAAATGTATACGGATTTACGTTATTATTATTATTAAAATAATCAAATGAAGTTGAAATGATGATGATAATAATAATAGGAAAAATGCATAAAATGTTCCATACACAGATTTTGCCAACCTTCAAAAAAAAAAAAAAAATACTACTCTGATGAAGGTCGGCAAAATCTGTGTACGGCTCCCATCTATGGGTCAAATAGAAAAATGTATATAAAAAAAAAATGAGTATCCATTAAAAAGAATTTATTTCAAAACTTTATTGGCATTAAATGACCAACTGAGGTTGATATGCTGTAAACCAAACCAAACCAAACCAAACACTCCCATGCATTGGCCTCCTCCTTCCGCAACTCAAAGGAATTAGTGAGAGACAATGCATCGATAACAGACTCTGTTTCTTAACAACACATTGCCATAAGGAAAATAAACGACCATTTTCGCCCAAGAATCTTTGGAAAAAACTTTTTAAAAACCAGGGATACTGTAAAAGCAGTGTATGATAGCTCAATCGGAGGATGAGCTGCACACCTGTCCTTGATGAGAGCCGCATGCACCTTTTGTGTTTGACACACCTGGATGAGACAATTTGTTCCAAAAATATATGACTCAATTAGCAAAAAAAATTCTAATTGGTTAATAGACTTTAGACTTAGTAATAGACTCAGTGGTTATTTCATATAAATCTAACATGATCGAAGGGGAACCACTCTTGACTGATAAATTTATTTATTTATTGATCTACTAGGAAAAAAGAAGACAGGGTTAGGGTTAGTTTAATGGGAAAATAAATAATTTATCAGTCAAGAGTGGTTCCTCTTTATTTATGTTAGACTTATAGGAAATAACCGACTTAGTTTTTGAAATCTGCCTTGACAATAGACTTCGAGTTTAAGGAGAAATATTTAAAAAGATATCTATCATAATTAGTAAGTAAAGTCGTCGGGGTGGCCTAAAGTCGGTATCAGCCAGCGAGGGAGTCTATCCCCTTTTCACTAGCACTAGATCGAGGAGAGTATTGAACCCAGAAACTTGTGGTTCCTAGTCCGACACTCTATTGACTGAAATTCCATTAATTATTCTCAATTAGATCACGTCTCATTCTTCTTTTTAATAAAAAAAAAAAGAAGTAAAGTCCAGAGTGACCGATGGTCAGTATCAGTTGAACAGTCAGATTATAAAATCACCAGACCAGGGAGATTGTTGAAGCATTTCCAGAATGAGAAGAATTTTGGTAAATGGGCAAAAGCCTTGACGTTTACCAAAACTTCTCTCATTCACCATATAAAAAATATATCTAAGGTAGGTGTGTTGTCTCCCTTTTCAAACCAACCAATCACAGGCCTGCAAGTTTTGGCACCAGAAATTGAAGATAAAAATCTTTCTCTTTTTGAAGCAGCATCTCTTATAGTCGAACGTAAAAATTGTTACTCTCTCTAAGCAGCAGAGATAGAAACGGGCCATCATACCTATGATAACTCACCATAAACATTCCAAGGACTCAGTTAAGTGGACTTGTATTCATTTATATCTATATAATTGATATTTTCTTTTAAACATGTTTTGTTAAACTCAACAGACAATTCTTGTCGGACGAGTTTTTGTTCGATCCTTTCTAACTGTCTGGCTATTTTTTAATATCTGGGTGGAATTGGTGTATGAATCTACCAAAGGTTTTACCACGAGTGCTTTCTGCACAACTTTGTGCCATCATCAGGTGTGGAACTGGTGAGATGTTTCCATTGATATTTTCTGCAGACAATACTATCGTTTGCAACAACAATTATTACAAGTGTATTTTCTTGTGTGTACAAATGTAAGTAAATCGTCAGGGCGGCCTAAAGTCGGTATCAGCCAGTCAGCAAGGGAGTCTATCCCTTTTTCAATAGCACTAGACCAAGGAGATTGTTTTGGCATCTGAGGTGGAGCGCCACACCTACCATCAGCTCCTTACTTTACCGCACAGATCCCTGTGCTACTCATACGCTGAGTTGGCGAGGACCGGTATCGAACTAGGAACCTTGTGGTTTCTAGCCGAACGCTCTACCGACTGAGCTAACCCGGCCCTTGTTTGAAATTCCAAGTTGTGTTCATGTATTTCATGTTTCTATTTCTTGTTAATTCCACATTTGCGGCTTAAATCACCCGATGATACCTGCATTGGAAAAATAAGGTCTAAAATAAATTGGCTTTGGGTTATTCTTACTGTGCTTTTCATTATCAAGTCATACTGGCAGCATGGATTCCCATGACTCTCTCTCACCACCCAACCACTATTGGTCATTGCTCCTGGCAGGTCTTTTGTACAGCATCCAGATTCCACACAGCTATGAAGATCAGACTAAATATTTTTATCTATTTCAACGACAAAAAAATGTTATTTGTTTATTTTTTGCTTAGTTTAATTTATTGAATATTGTGTTCCACTGAATGTAGGGGGCTTCAATGACTAATACAAGGGTTTTTTTTGGGGGGGGGGGATATTTGATATTTTCACAAAATTAAACAGTATAATTTATACAATCAAAAAAGGAATCAAAACTTTCTACATTTTATTAATTTATTTTATGCAATTTCTTTGCAAATTTAAAAAAAAACAAAACAAAAAAAATGTTTATGTGATGTCTTGAAAACAAAATGGCTACCCTTCATCTTTACAATTAGGAAAAAAGATGAGATGAAAAATAGTAGACTTTATTTTTTGTTTTAAGAATTTTTAGGACTTTTAATTTTTCATGTAACAACTCATTTGTCTGAATTTTTTTTTAGATGAGGCTTGATAATTTGTATCATTTAGATTTTTTTTTTACTGTTGTCCTCATCTTTATTTTTATATAGACACCATATGGGACAATGTGTCATCCGGCCTTCTTTAAGTGTTTGTCGAACTCTGGAGCCTTCACAGAACTTTGAATCGAAACCTTTATCTAATCCATTGGAGTAGATCGTTCTCATTCCATTAACTATGACCAGGTACATGATGCAACAGATATAAGGGTTGAGTTAATAGTTTTAAGTGACAATCATCTGAAGGTTGCAGGTTCAATCTGGACTACAGGTGATAATAACATAAAATATTTAACATAGCTTAACTCTTGTGCCCATTCATGGTTAACAAAATAAAAACAATCTACCCCAATGGATTGAATAAAGGTTTCAGTTTGAAGTTCTGTGAAGGCTTCTGATTATGACATGAAGGTTTTCAAGTTCAACAAGAAGGTTCCGGAATTTGACAAAGGCCAGATTGTACATTGTCTGAAACATTGTGTACATAACAATAAAGATGAGGACAGCAGTCCAAAACATCTAAATAATTTATAATTAACTCATTTGTATGTATTGTATGGCATTCTTTTTTTCTTTCTTTTTTTGTTTTAGTAGAAGAAGAAGAAATTTGGTTAAATCCTACTTAATGGACATAAATTCCACCATCGTATGTCACCCCGCCTAAAGAAAAAAAAATACTAAAAATCAACGAATTGACCGAATTTAATAAAATTTCAGTGTTGATACATTAATGAATAAAAGATATAATGCACCAGTTATTTTATTTAAAAACTTTTACATGTATGTTTGTGAATCTGTGTTACACCTCAAAGATACGTGATTCAAAGTTAACCGACCTGAAAAATGTAAGAGTTTTCAAATAAAATAACAGGCGCATTATATTGTTTATCAACACTGAAAATTTCATTAAATTCGGTAATTCCTTGATTTTTAGTATTTTTTTTCTTTCAGCGGGTAGACATACGATAGTAAAATTTATGTCTGTTAAGTAGGATTTAACCAGAAATTTTATATCTGTTAAGTAGGACTTAACAAGAAATTCTTATGTCTTGCCAAAGAAGACCACTCGTTCATAAACCAAATTTTCTAATTAGGAAGTAGAATAAAAAACATCTTCAAAGATTCTATCATCTGCAAGGAATTTTTCCCATGCTAAAAAATGGCCAAACTTTAAAAAAGACTCTTCCTCTTAGAAGTCCATACGGAACCGGCCCGTAAATTCGTGAATCACTAGAGTTCCTTTTATTGTCACCTTCAAGCCAAACATGACCTCTTGGTACGTATTGGATAGTATTTTCAAAATCATTATAAACATGATCGCCTGAAAATGCAATAAGTCTTTTGCATATTAAAACTTTGGGATTTTCTGGGGAAACAGATATAACCACATCTCCTTTAAGAAGTTTGTCCTGTCGAACTGAAAAGTTTTCAGTAAGTACAATATCCGTATTGTCAATAGCCGGTTCCATAGATGATCCAGAGCAATAAACAATACTACCAATGTAAGTGGTTACACAATGAACAACACAGCCAACTTGGGTCACTGTTAATAAAACAGTTCTTACTTTTGGCCATAGTTTGTGCCGCATCTGAAAAAAAAAAAAAAAAAAAATCAGTTTTAGAATTTCAAGGAATTAGTAAAGAGTATCTTGAAGATAAGAAAAAGAAGTGACAGTTATCTCTAGGCTGTAGGTTCAATCTTGGTCATGGATGACAGTAACATAGAATAATTAACACAGCTTAACACTTGTATTCAGTCATGGCTAACAGAATGAGAATAGTCTACCCCCGTGGATGGAATAAAGGGTGTCGGCTGGGGCATTAGAATGCACCGACTGCACCTCTGCAGAGGGGTAAAACTCCCCCCAATGGGGCCACCTGTTGGCCGTGGGTGGCGACCCGTGATGCTTAAGGATAGAGCCCAGGTGGATGAGCAATTTATGACTTGCAATACTCCACTTTGGCCCTATCTTGGGCTAGACGGGCAGTCGGAGAGGCCCCCTCTGATTAATCGGCTGGTCACGTCAAGCCCTAGCACCTATATGATTTTCCCAACCCCATTGCCCTTATGGCAAGCCCCAACCCCTTTTTATCATATGGATGCTAGAAGGCGGTGACTGAGGGTCTACATGTCCTGGGAATGACGTTAAACTATCTGATGGTGAGGTTCCAGTTCTGGAGGTTTGGGGAATGTGGAGCACCCCTTCATCACCATTGCTCCCTGGTCCACTCTGACCCGGAGTGGTAGTACCTGTTACGGTCCCATCTATGGGTTAAATAGAAAAACATGAGTTCATAAACAAAATTGTATCATGCATTAAGAATTAATTTATTTCACAACTTTGTCGACATTAAATGACCCACCGAGGTTGATATGCCGTAAAACAAACTATTTCAGACATATTTACAGCCAAAGGTAAATAGTTACGGAAATTTTCGTGAAAATCGGACTATTAATTGATTTTTCATAGAATTTTTAAAAATCCTCTTCTCGTAACTTGTTTTTGGCTACATTAAATTTCAGTTGATTTAACGGTGCAAAAATGAAAACATTATTTTTCAATCATAATTTTCATTATTTCTGTAAGCTGAAATTTTTTTTTTAAAAAGCATCAGTTTTTTTTTTTAATGTTTAATTTCGAATCGAAAAAAGTTTTTCAAGATGATATTAATTTTTATGCCCCCCCCCCCCACCTTTATTTAACACAATGAAACTTGCATAAAAGTCAAGTATTTTGAATTGGATGTTGCAAAATTTTCCGTTTTAATTTTGATGCCGATTTGCAAGTTAGTCCATTGTTTTCGTTCCGTCGTTCATAATTTTCATAAGTTGAATAATTAAAAAAAAATCATTAGGAGTTTTTTTTTAATGTTTCCTTCTTTTGAATGGTCCAAAAATATTGCAGATAATATTAACCTTTATTCAAGTTTCATTGTGTTAAATATTGGGGGGGGGGGTAAATTTTACACGTCAGATTGGTCATCCCTAATGGTCTAAGTAAGTCGGTAACACAATTTCTCTTTTACTTATGTTTTAGCTGCCACACATTGAGTAAGTGGAGTAAAGTAACTCGCGTGGTTCCAAGGGATCGTACCCCCAGGCAACACCGGCCCCCACGTCTAAAAGAAGTAAGGGTTGAGTTTAGGCGAGACCTACGTAAGGCGATTGTTTAGGGCTCCCCACTTGAGGCACTCAACGGGTATGCCGACGGGACCACGCATTTTTTTTCACTGGCCATTCCATGAGCTTCGATTTAGGTGTGACCCCCCCCCCCCATAAAATAAACTATTCCGGCTTGGAATATTTTTTAGGCAGCACAAAGGATAAATTTGTGCAAATTAAAAACATTCAGTTTGTTCAATTTCCTGTTACCGACAGACATTTTTTTGTTTTATTAAAGTTTGTTTTTTTAAATACAAACAAAAATTTTAAAAAAATGGAATAAAAAAATAAATAATGAATAAAATGAAAAATAAAAAAATAACTAGAAAAATAACTCGAAAAAAATCTAAACAAAAAATAAAGTTTTAATTTTTTAGGGTTAGTTTTTTTTTAACAATCTAACCTAATCCTCTAATAAAAATAAATAAATGTCGGTAATAGGAAAGTACCTAAATAAGTAAATAAATAAAAAAAACTATATAGCTGTGTTGTATTTAATTGTGTTAAAAGAACGTTATTGTAATCGTCTAGAATAATCTAGAAGGAAACGTTCTTAACATTTCATACCAAAAACAGAATTATCGCCCATTATTGAAGAAACCGAAACGAAATAAATGAAAATTATAAACATGAAATAATATAAATAAAATGAAAATTAGACCTGAAATGCATAAAAAATGAAGTGAAAAAAAAATTAGTCGAAAAATTACACGAGGTTTTATTTTTATGTGAATTTTACAAACTGAAAAAATTTACAGGTGCAAAATTATCGCATGAGACAACTTAGAAGACACATGTGCTTAGAAGACGAACTTTAATTTGGGCAGGTAAAAAAATAAATGAAAAGGTTACAACTACGAATGTCAGGTGAAGGGTTTTCACCTGACATTTGAAGCCCTCCGCATTATCAGGTCATTTTTAAAATTTTACATGTATTTAAAAAGTTAAAATATTTTATATCTAAAAACCATAAATAGCAATATTCTATATTTAACTCTTTGCCAATGCCTACCTCAAGCAAAGTACAAAAACTGATAGTTTTTAGTTAGTTCATTATAATTGAGCAGAAGGATTGAGATTACAATAGGACTTTATTTGAATAGAATGAGTTTGAGGTGAATAGATAGTGAACTTTAAAATATCCCATCATACAGGTAAAAAATACCGAGGAAATTTGGTAGGCAGCGATTTAAAAACCTTAATAAGGGTTTGTTTTTAGGTAAATGCAAGGTTAAGTGTAGTCACTTAATTTTCTTCCTGATTTGTTTTATGTTGAAGAACCAATAATTATTTCTGTTGTAAAATTGTTACCTTGGAAGAGTTACCGTTGTTGAATAGAGAAACGATTGTCACATGTTTGCGGTTTAATTTAAAGACCACTGCAACAATAGAACAGCACTAGTCAGTAACCAAAAAGCTGCCCTTTGACCTTATAAGATGTAAGGTGATTTTGGGGGACATTTTTAGGGGGTGGGGTGGAGGTGCGTCTTTTAAGCTGCCCAATATTTTTTTTTATATATTTAAATTTTATTTTTTTTATATATTTATATTTTATATATTTATATTCTATATTTTTAAAATATATATTTATTTTTTTTATATATTATATTCTATATTTTATATATTTTATATTTATATTCTATATTTTATATAAATATTTATATCTTTATATATTTATATTCTTTTAATTTATATTTATATTCTATATTTTTTATATATATATTTTATCTTTTAATATATATTTATATTTTTTATATTTATATTTTTTTATATCTATATTTTATTTATATATTTTATATTTTTTAATATTTTATATTTTTATTTTATATTTTTTATATATATTTATATTTTTTTATATTTTTATTTTATATTTTTTATATATATTTATATTTTTTTACCTATTTATATTTTTTAAATATTTATAATATAAATTATAATATATTTTAATATAGAATGTCCACAAAGTCCGTGTGCATTTTAAAATCTAAAACTCCTTAAAGTGCACATTGACTTTATGGATGCTCTGTATATAGATTTAAACTTCACAGAAGTGTGAAATGGTTAACAAAAATCCAGCCATTTTTGTATATATAAAAAATAAATAAAAAATTACTTTTTTTTTTTTAATTCCTTTTTTAAAAACCATTTTTATTTTTTTCTTTGCTCATAGGAGATTTTAAAAAAATTTTTATTCTATCAATAAAATGTAAATTTAGTTTTTAAAAAAACTTATTTTTCTCTTCCAATCACTGAAAATTTCTATTGACCAAAGATTTAAATAATAAAACAGTAAACACAATACCGAATTTGCTGAGACAAGACAAGGAGATTCTTTAGTTTATCGGCTTCCCGGTGAACTTTATAATTGTGTCCCTTATTTAAAAAAGCAAAGTGTTGCGTTTTCTATTAGTTTGCAAGGGAGATTTCTAATTATTATCTAAAATCAAAGAGCATGCAATAAAAGAGAAATAATCATGAAAAGAAGGATATTTAGCTACTGGTAAACTGAGCCTAAAATGCGTTTTTGACAAAATGACTTTAGCCCCACCTACAGAAAATAATATACCAAAAATCAGGGAATTATCTGATTTTAATGAAATTTTCAGTGTTTATTTATCAATGAATGATGATCATTCATGCATTATGAATGATCTTTATAATGCATTATTTATTTTTTTCAAAACTCATTTTTTTGAGGTCGCTTAATTTTGACTCCTTATGTTGGGGGCGTAACATTTTTTCCAAGTTGGTCTTATATTGTACTAATTACAGTATAAATGAAGAGATAAAAGACCGAAGTTATGAATAGAAACAAAAAAAAAAATTTTTTACGGTGGCTTTTCTATGAGAAAATAAGTACCGAAAATTGAAAAATAAAATGTAAAAAAATAATAGATAATTAATTTTTTGGAGATTTTTTTTACTCATTTCGATAATTATTTAATTGGCTATTATGTTATAAAAAAAAAAATTATACATCGATATTTTTTCTGCTTAAAAAGGGGGGTACATTTTCAATTGAGTTTTTCTTCAAAAGTATACTTTGATGCAATGAAATAAGGTTTGCATTAAATAGATATTTATTTCTAGAATCTAAAAATATAACATTTTAAACTTAAATCAGATTTTTCACATTTTAAATGAATTTTATATATTAATTTTTCATAGCAAAAATACTAACTTAAAGTTTTGAAATAAAATAACTGATGCATTATAAAATTCATTAATTGATAAATCAATACTGAAAATTTCATTAAATCGGATAATTACCTGATTTTTGGTAAATTTTTTTGCAATCGCGAATGTTACATTAAAATTGTAAACAAGCACTTAAAATCATCGAAAAAGAGACAGAATGGCGGATCGCATAGAAATTGACCAAAACAAATCCCTTTAAATGTATTAAAAATAAACTGCATATGTAATGATATTTTTCTTTTTTAATGATGATCATTATGTTACTACTTATCGATTTAGACAAAGTTTGACCTTAAATAATAGATTTAATTAGTTTTAATTCGCTTTTAAAATTCCTAGCAGATGACAAAAACGCCAGTCCCTACATTATATATAATCAAAAACAATAATTTATATCAGAATTATACTAGGAGAAATAAAGTCTGTTTGCGTGTACACTAGGTACCACCAATTTGCCGTGTGAAATTTACACCCCGCCTATATTTAAAATAATGAAACTTGCATAAATTATCTTCAAATTTTTCTGTCCATTCGAAAGAAGAAACATTTTTAAAAAAACTCCTGATGATTTAAAAAAAATTTCAGATTACAGAAATAATGAAAATTATGAACGAAAACAATGTTTACATTTTCACACCATTAATTGAAATTTAACGTAACCAAAAACAAGTTACGACGGGGACTTTTAAAAAAAATTCTTTTAAAAGTCAATTAATGGTCCGATTTTCACGAAAATTTCCATAATTACTTACCTTTTAATGAAAATATGTTTGAAATAGGGTTTTCCTAAAATATATAAGGGGAAATATTTTTTACGAGGTCTACCCCCCCCCCCATTTTATTTTATGAAATCTAAAAAAATGACCGATAAAAACAATTTTTTACATTTTTTCTACAAAATAAGAGTCTGAATAATTATGTCAGAAGATTTTTATAAGTTTCTATACGGAAGTTTTTTTAGTAAAAGAACCATGAATACAGAATTCTGCTAAAAATATCAATAAAGAAATTGTCCTCTTGTAAAAAAAAAACAGATTGTTTTACTTATTTTTCAAGATAACGGTGAGTAATTTTCCCCCCAATCGAATAATTTGATCTTTGAATTAATTGTTTTTCTTTGTAACAACTCTTTGTTTTTTGTTTTTTTTTTTTTACGAGATTTTCAAAAATATCTACGTTTCTTCCTTCAATATGGCTTAAATTGATCACAACGTATTTTGGTGGTACCTAGTGTACATGAAAAAGTTCATGGGTAGATTGAATATGTTTGTGATATAGTCAGTATGTTTTTTGTTTGTTTTTAATGGCATATTAACCTCCGTGGGTTATTTAATGTCAAAGCTATCCCGATTAACTTTTTTTCAGATACCTAAGGTGCCCATTTACACATCTTATTGTAATGGAGATTCAATATCTATCTGTCTGTCTGTAATTAAAACTACGTCACTGCTTACGTCACAATACCCTCAGGAATGTAGTTTGTAAGTCGAGATGTTGTATATTTAAAGTATAGTCAAAATCATTAATACATAGAATAAATCTTATTTATTAACAATGTCTCTATGAAAATATGAATGAGATTTTCCTCAAAAACGCCCATGTTATTAGTGCTTTTAAAATCCAGAAATGTCTTATATATTTGTAAAAAAAAGTATTCAAAGTTATATATACTTGAATACAAGACTCCGACAAAGGATTGATAGACAAAACATTTAATATGGTACAGCACATGGATAGAACAAGATACAAAATACATAGGTAAAACAAAGTTACATGTAGAAAGATAAATACACGTTCATGAATAGTACAAGATATACATAAAGTACAGACATGAGACTAAGAATAGTCCATGCTGTATAATTCACTTACAGTAATGTAAGGGGGGCCAAAAGCCCCAACGAGAAGGGGTAAACCGTGTCTACCCCATGTGTCTCGTAGTTACTGGAACAGGAAAAAAGGGAGCAGCGTTTGAACCAGGCGCTTAAATACTATAGCCCCTAGCGGGCACCAGCAAACTAAAAGGCAGACAACTCTCCCAGGCAAATACGAAACTAACGCTACATATTTAACAAAACTGGGTTTAATAAATAATTACTTGATCTCTAATATTATTATTTTATTCTCCAATGTATTAAAATCAATCTAATGAATTATTTCATATAGAAACCAATTAAAGCATAATTGAAATAGGTGTAATTTTTTTATATGCATTCTAATTTAATTTCATTAGTCTTTCTAATTGAATATATTTCATTACATTAAAACCTAAATTCTTGAGCCCAGAGGGCGCATATTCTTGCTAGTTTCCCTAAAGGAGAATTTGCTATCTAAATAGGAAAAACTTGGGCAAGAAAAAAGGACTTATGTTATCTGTAGGGTAATCTGAACATTACTACATAAATGAGAGTAACCCCCCCTTGTTTTTTTCACTTTGAGGAAGCTGTCTGTTTTTGGTCGGCCATTTTCATTTCACCGTAACCAATACAACTACATGTTTCAACACGAAAAATCATAAAATGTGTTCTTAATAACAATTAAGTTCATTTCAAATAATGCACAAGCGCAATTAAGACACATTTTATTATATTTTTGTATTAAAACATTCTGTTGTATTTATTCAAACAAATTCGTATTTTCAGTGTAGATTTATGGTGAAATGAAAATGGCCGACCAAAACAGACAACTTCTTCGAAGTGAAAGAAACAAGGGGAATAAATTCTCATTTATGTAGCTAACGTTCAGATTACCATCAGTAGTAGTGTTTCAATAAACTGCACTTTTCCCTTTACTGCCAATCTCCACATCACAACAGCATTTCTGTGTTGAGATTTTTTAAGGAACACATATACATGTGGTTAAATAGGCTATTGTTTTAGTATAGCATTTAATTCTAAGACTAACAGCAACAAATAAATGAATTAAAACTTACTTTAATTCTAACAATTTATTAAAGACAAATAAAAACAATGAGTAACAATATAAAGTCCTTACTGTTATTGTTTTATTATAGCATTTAATTCTAAGACTAACAGCAACAAATAATGAATTAAAACTTACTTTAATTCTAACAATTTATTAACGAGCAAATAAAAACAACAAGTAACAATATAAAGTCATTCCTGTATAGAGTTAAGTTTGAGGGACTTACCGGCATGCTGGAGAAGATATCTGGTATCTTAGGGTGATTTCTTGGAGAGGATTTCAAGTTGATGTCTCATCGGAGCTGGTCTAGATTCTGGAGATTTTGGTATTTTGTGCCAAAATTTCTGGGCTCACCATGTGATTGGTATATCTAATCACAGAAAGCCTCTCCCTTACTCAATCCACACACAGGAATTACCATTTTACTGACCCAACAAGGCTAATCATGACCCTCCTGGAGGTCATGTGAAGATACTTATAAAAGCAGGACCTCATTCTCTTTCATCCTCTTTGGCCACTTCATGCAGTGATATCTTTTAGATACAAAATAGGAAAGACCGCTTCGCATCATTACAAGCACAAGAAGGTAGATCAAACACTTTTTAATCCAAATGGTCATGACCATGCCAGAGCCCTTTTTATAGTCAATCTATTGTCGGCTGACTTCTGATTTAGGTTGGAAATTAAAACGGAAAGTTTTTTGGTGGTACCCAATGACAATTTAACTACAGTCTATGAATTAACATTTTGCGAATTGGGTTACAGTTTTAGGGGATTAAGGTTGTTTTAATTACGTATTTCTTAAAAAAAATAAACAACAAAAAAAACAAATTACTATACATTTAATTAACCATTGAAATTAATTCTTGAATCTATTATTGAGACAGTTTGTGTTAGTATTGCAATGTATAATTTCAGTTAAACTTAGTTTAAAAAAATATTTTTCAACATTAAATAATCATATTTGTAAACTTATACCTTGTTTTATTTGGCCTTATTTGTGTTTGAATAGGCCCATAAACAAAAGAGGAAGGAGGAACGTTAGAAGTTAATTACTGTTTCATGTGCTGTTGGAGTTTTTTGGTATATAAGGCATGTGGTGAATGACCACTTCTACTTATAGACTCGCTGATAAACATGTGACCAACCAATTGACCAACCACTGGCAGTATTCTGCTGCTGCTATTATTATTTATACTGTTCTGGTCATACCTACACACATTGCCTTCAGCCTTTGTAGACGATGGATCATAGGATTATATCACTGGACCTTTTGACATAGGATTACATAACCCAGGACTTATTTACTTACCAAAGGATTCTATAGTTCAGGACTTACTTACTTTAAGTCCTTTTCAACTGGCCAATGATGGCGACCAGATACTTAACATGTGCAATAAAAAAAAATGGTGTGTCAGCTGTTACATAAAGGCCGGTCATTGAGACAATAAAGAAAAAGAACAATTTTTTTCAAAACAGAATTAATCTTGGGTTAAAAGTTCATAGTGGTTTGTCGGGGTTAAGCAGTTTATAGTGGTTGTCAATTTATCTATCATCATCAGAAATGAACAGCTCTTGGCGTACTTGACACTGGGTCTATGGAAAAGCTGCAGCAAACAAGGGTATCTCCTCCTTCCCCTTACCTGGATATGCATGTGGGGTTTGGGGACAGCTTGTGAATTTCCTATTCCCTTGTCAGTCCATCCATGAATTCACCACAGGTGGGTTCGTTGGATGGAACAGGCTCAACCAACCCAGGGTGAATGCCATCACAGAATCACAGAAACTCTGCTTAAAAAAAGGGGGAATGCCATCACAGAAACTCTGCTTAAAAAAATACGACATTCTGTCACATCCTGTTTGTGCTAAAGGGTTGAGTAAGTACATAAAAGCAGGGAGGTTAATGTCATTATCTATACTTTAGAATACACCGACTACACCTCTGCAGAGGGCTAAGACCCCCCCATTGGGGCCACCAGTTGGCCATGGGTGACAACCCATGATGCTTAAAGATAGAACTCTGGTGGCTGAGCAGTCCATGACAGGCAACACTTTGGCCCTTACTTAGGCTATACGGATGGTCGGAGAGGCCCCCTCCACTCAATTGGCACATCAAGCCCTAGCACCTAGGATTGTCCTAACCCTATTGCCTTTATGGCAAACCTCAACCCTTTTTATCATATGGGTGCTAGAAGGTGGTGACTGAGGGTCTTACTGTCCTGAGTATGACATTAAACTCTGATGGTGAAGTTCCAATTCTGGAGCTCTTGGGAATGTGGAGTATCCGTTCATCACTATTACTCCAAAGTCCACTCTGAGCCGGAGTGGTAGTATCTGTTAGGGTCCCATCTATGAATGAGTTCTAAAAAAAATGTGCTTAAAAAAAAAAAAAAATTGAGAACCCATCAAGAATGAATAAAAAAAAGTCTTCAGCATAAAATAACCCAACAAGGGTTGACATGCTGTAAAATGCAACCGACCAACCAGTTTGCTCTACAATTTACTCATTGCTGGTGGGAGAATAAATGGATTTACATCTTTCCCAAGGGTAAGTCATACTAAGTATCCAATAGGCACCCCAGTTGGAAACTATTTTGAAAAGAACACTTTTTGCTTTTCACTATAAACTTCCAGTTGTTTGTTTACAAACAAGACAATTTTTTTTGCATTAGAATTTCACAGTAAGATTTTTTTAAAGTTTGTTCATATATATATATACAACCCAAAGGCACGTTTTTATACTCAAATAGTTTTTGATTCTAATAAAAAAATTAGTTATTTCATGTTGTTAATTCAATAGGACATTTTTAATTATAAAACTTTAAACAAAAGACACGTTTTTATATTAAATACACATTTTTATATTAAAATAGTTTTTATTTAATCAGAAGAGAAATGCAGATATGTTTATTTAAATGAAAATATTTTTTATTTACAAAATATTTTTTTATGTTTATTTAAATAAAAGAGTTGTTCAGAAATGGTATCACACAATTTATAAAGTTTATTTTCCATGCGCCTCTCATACCACAACCGAAAGTGTACGGTGAAAAGCAAAAGGTGTTCTTTTCAAAACAGCTCCCAGCTAGGGTGCCTATGGGATACTTGGTCCATCAAGTCTCAAGTAGGGGGCATCCAGTGAGGATCAAACTCGTTATTCAGTCGTAATGAAACTGCAAAATGAGCTTGCTAACCATTACACCATGATAGGAAGCCTGACCTGTCTCAAGAGTATTAGCACTATATGAAATGCAGACATCCTTGTCCTTTGAACTTAGATAGCAGAGTCCACTTCCTAAAATGATAACCATTGCACAATGAGCACTTTTTTTTAATACTTACAAGTAACCTTTGAAAAATAACGGATATATTTCATGGATAAATCTTGAAGAATTAACCAGCATTGATGTCATGAGAATGAACAAGACAAAACAAAAATGGTAAGAAAAATTAACCTCACTTTTTTTGTTTGATTACCAACAAATCAGGTTCTTTTTAAAGTTATTGACATTCACCAAATATTTGGACCCTTTATTAAAAAAACAAAACAAAAAAACGTCCTGAGAGAGAGAGAGAGAGAGAGAGAGAGAGAGAGAGAGTTAATTCCCAAATCAGAAATCATCAATTTAGTGCTAGTAAGAATTGTTTTATGTACTCATTGAAACAGATTATCTCAGTCGGTAGAGCGTTCGGCTAGCAACCACATGGTTCCTAGTTCGATTCTGGTCCTCGTCAACTCAGCGTATGAGTAGCACAGGGACCTGTGCGGTAAAGTAAGGGGCTGGTGGTAGGTGTGGCGCTACACCTCAGATGCCCAAAAAAAAATCTCCTTTGTCTAGCGCTAGTGAAAAGGGGATAGACTCCCTCACTGATACCGACTTTAGGCCGCCCCGACGACTTTACTTATATATATATATATATATATATAATATATATATATATATATATATATATAAAGAATATAACAAATGGACATAAATACAACAGTATGATTGAAAGAGATAGAATTATTCCCCCTTCTTTCTTTCATCACTATAGTTGCTCTTGAAGAAGACCGTTTTTTTTATAAAAGGTCGAAACAGATATGTCAGCATACTATTGACGTTTGTTTTTTTCTATCTCTTTCAATCATTATATATATATATATATATATATATATATATGAGAGAGACACACACACACACACACACACAGCAGAAATCAATAATTTAGTGCTAGTAAGAATTGTTTTAGATAGATAGATAGATAGAGAGAATTGATTTCCAGAGCAGAAATCAACAATTTAGTGCTAATAAGAGTTAGAAAAATCCTTCCAGTGAATATGTTATTTGATGACAAATTATATGTATTTATCAACCCCTTCGCACAAACAGAATGTGACACAAGTTTGATTTTTAAATGGAGTTTAAAAGGTTGGAATTCAGAGTTTAACTAAGGTTAAAGAGCCTAGTCTGCCCATAGCTAGAGGAGGAATAAATGGATGCATACCTTTTGCAAGTGTATTACTGCTATGTAAAATACAAACCACTTCTGGAATAACCCACTGGGATCAACACTGTTAGCTTCTATGGTCTAGGACCAAAGCCACTGTTGGACATATCTACATATAAATAACATGAAATTGTATTTATATATACAACAAAATAGCAGTTTACAGTGTTAACAGGAAGGCTAATTTGCAAATTGATATTAAAAATTTGATTTTATTAAATATGTGCTTAGTATTATTGATTTCTAATTCTATGGTTTTATCTTAATGAATATGAGCAAAAATCTCAGAAATTAATCTAAAAAGAAATCCATTAACAAGAAGAAATAACTGTAATCTTATTCATTACTTCCTATTTTAACTAAATGGTTAAATTAGGAAAATTTAGCAATGAAAGACAAGAGTGATGAAAGAGTAAGTTTCACTTGTTCTATTTTGCGATTATACCACCCTATGTTTTAAATTTATATTAATTCTTATTTAGTTTCATTACATTAAAACTTAAATACTTGGACCCGGAGGTGCATATATTTTCTAGTTACTCTAATAACAAAAATCTTACAATGATGTGTAGTTTTTGCTAAGATTATACATACAGTGTGATTGAAAAGTAACTCAATATTATCTCAGAAAAAATTCAGAATCGACCCAAGATAATGGTATGGTGTAGAATGAATGTAGATAGAATTGTGGGTCCTTTTATCCTTTGCAATACCATGAATACCGAAAGGTATTTCACTATGCTGCAAGATGAAATCTGGCCAGTTGTCAATACTTCGGAGAATATTGAAGACTTTATTTTTATGCAAGATGGTGCTCCTCCACGTTTTGCTATTGTTGTTAATATATTAATAATATCTAACCATTACATAATATTTACTGTCTAGAGTTTTGTTTTTATTAAGAGTCAAACATGTATTGAATAGAAATATTTGATACCATATAACTATTTGAAAATTATTTTTATTAATAGTTACTGGAAGCTAGAATTGTTTGCTAAGGATTATTATTATTATTAGTTACTTCAAACCATCTGAAATCTGTATATATGTAAAGGCCCAGACTGTATGCATATGTGTGTATGTGTACACACACACACACTTTGTTTTGAAAAAGTTTAAATTTTAAAAAAGTGACTATGTAAAATGAGATAAAGTAAAAAAAGAAAACCGAAATTTACTGGAGATATTATATTAGATCATAATTGAAATAATAATTTTTTTTATTTTGAAAACTGTGCTCCCACTTAGGATTAATATGTTGTAAAAATTTTATTTAATGGAGATGCGTATTTCTCCTCTTCTTTTTTTCCCCATGGGAAATGATTTTTGTTGATATATTTTCAATTGTTATCAAGAATCTAACAAGAAAATAAGAATGGTAAAAAACAAAAACAAAAAGAAAAAACCCAACACATTCTGTTTGGTTTCAGACATTCAGAAGAATTTTTAGTCTTTTGAAATAAGAACATTTACCATTGATTCATCTTGTGTTGATGGTGACGAAGAATTTTTTTAACTTTTTAAAGTTTTTTTTACTGTCAAAATAATAATTATTTTTCCAATAAGTTATTGTTTGACAGGTTTAGTCCATTTTCTCTATTAACAAAAAAAAAACACCTCTAGGCAGTGTAATATTTCATTAAAAAATGTAAACAGATCTTTTAATTGTTATCAAGAATCTAACAATAAAATAAGAATGGTAAAACAAAACTGCTAGCAAATTATTGGTATTAGATAGGAATACTTGAAATCACAACTGTGTGCAAATAAATTATTAAATAGAAATAGTTACTTTAAACTATACAACTGTGTACAAATTATTTGTATTAGATAGGAATATTTGATATCATAACTGTTTGGTTTGTTGGATTTTACGACTTGTTAACCCTTGTTGGGTTATTTTATATCAAAGACATTTTATTTTATACGTATTTGATAGGTATTCAAAATTTTTTTTAAAACTCATTTTTTCCTATCTAATCCATAGGTGAGACCCTAAAAGATACTACCATTCTGGGTAGGAGTAATGGTGATGAAGGGGTACTCCACACTTTCCAGATATCCAAAATTGGAACTTCACCATTAGATGTAGTTTAACATCATATCCAGAACACTAAGACCCTCAGCCACCGCCTTCTAGCACATTTATGATAAAAAGGGTTGGGGGATTTGCCATAAGGGCAATAGGGTTTGATTGTTTTGTTTTATGGAATATCAACCTCGGTGGGTCATTTAATGCCGGCAAAATTTTGAAAGATTTGTAGCAATCGTGGAAGAAATTTTTTTAAACCCAATTTTTTTTATAAACAAATTTTCTATTTAACCCATAGATGGGACCCAAACTGGTACTACCGCTCTGGGTCAGAGTGAACCTGGGAGTAATGGTGATGAAGGGGTGTTCAATAATCCCCAAACCTCCAGAACTGGAACCTCACCATCACAGAGTTTAATGTCATATCCAGGACATGCAGACCCTCAGCCACTGCCTTCTAGCACCCATATGATAAAAAGGGTTGGGGCAATCATATAGGGGCTAGGGCTTGATGTGACAACCAATAGATCAGAGGGCATATAACTGTGTAAACAGATGATTTACAGAGAAACAAAAAAGTGAAATTAAAATAAATGAAACTGAACATTGAAAATATCTATATCAATATGCTTGCACTTGTATGTGTTATGCTCTGTTGTCACCTCAGATACTATTCTGCTTTGATTCATAAAAAAATGAATGCATGCGGTGGACCATTCTGTTTTGATTCATAAAATATGAATATGTTATGACCTCTCATCACCTCACATAAATAATAGATAATTCCATTGTGAATACGAGCAAAGAAAGGGAAGGAAAAGATCACGCTGCACACGATGGGGTAAAGGAAAGTAAATACTGAAAGAAAAGTGAGAGAGAGAAAGTCAGTGTTTTAATGCAATAGAAAAAAAAAAAAAAAAAAAAGAAGAAAAGAAAAAATTTCAGCTAAGTTAAAAATAATAAGAAATAAAAATTCAGTGTAGTCTCCATATTTAATATCAAAATCTTCATGCTATTCTTTGAAACATTTATATTACACTTTCTCAATGGTAAAGGATTCCATGTCAGTTAAGTCAAGATTATACTTTTTACATATTGAACTAAATGCAATAGCTCTTAAGTATACAGATCATATGTAATAGTCAAATTATCTTACCATGGTATATCCAAGGGTCCTACCTTTGATTCATTTCTAAATATTTTATTGTAATCATAACTACTAGTCCTTTTAGAAGGACAAGAGACAGGGTTGGCGAGACACGTGCCGCATCATGCACCACAAAATGCAGATGGAAATTTCCCCTTGCAATGTGTGTGACCAAATCTACAAGTCCAGAATTAGACTAATTAACCACCAGAGAGACCACAACTGATGAATGACATGAAGTGAAGTCATTGTCGTCTGCGATGGACTTCTAAAAGGAATAGTAGTTATGATTACAATAAAATATTTAGAAATGAATAAAATTTTGATATTAAATAACCCATAAGGAGTTAGTATGCCATTAAACAAATAAACCTAATTTTCATTTGCATTAATAAATTTAAACGTTTCTCTACCAAAATGTGTATTGTAAGTTTTAGAATCTTCAAGGTTTTTTTTGTTTTTTAAAAAAAAAAAAAAATTTTTTGAAACTATTTCTTTTGAAAACAGTTTAAATTTAGCAGAAAGAGTGAGAGAAGAAAAAAAGATTTGTATCATTAATTTTCAGTGCTGCATAAAGACAAGGGAGATAATCGAGATAAAGAGCAAGAATTGTGTAGTAATCAAAAACCAAAAGGAAGGCACTTTAATACTCAAAATGACAGGCAGAAATAATAAAAGCAACACAGAACACACACATTAATTTATATATATATATATATATATATATATATATATATATATATATATATATATATATATAAAGTGTTTTATAATTTGCTTGAAGCATTGTGTTTATATTGGTTTGGTGGTTGGTTTTGAAGGCTATTCCAATGCAAGTGGAAAGAAAAATAAGGAAACTATGGTGTTGTTTGTTAACCTGTAATTTATTCTTAATATTTTGAAGACATTTTATCTCGAGATATTAAGAATAAATTACAGGTTAACAAACACCACCATAGTTACGTTTATTTTTCTTTACACTTGCATTGTGTAGGCCTTCAAAACCAACCACCAAACCTATATATATATATTGAACTGGTTCACTGTTAGATGCCTTGGTAGAAATGTGCATAAATATTGAAATACAGGTAAGAAAGAAAAAAATTTTTTTTCTTTTAAATCAAAATTAGCGTACACCACACACAATGGGTTGAATAATCATATGAAATGACATTTGGCAGCAAGACACTAAATTTAACCCCCCCCCCCTCACATAAAAAAATGGTTCATTGAAAAACATACAGATTAACCATCATGAATTTGACACCCTTGATTTTTGTGGAATGTTACTTATTTACAAAATACTTTGCAAGTCTTAAGTTGAATAAATAAAAAAAAAAAATTTCTATGCCTTTTTTAAGGCATCCAATGAGGATCAAAACTGGCCATTCAGTAATAATGGATCTGCGAGACTAGCTTGTTAACGATTACACTATGATGGGACACCCTAAGCGTAGTTATTTACACAACTGGTTCATCATGGGTAGGAGGTGATATAAGGTCACAAATATGGGGGCATTCGGCAAGGTTGAAGTAGTAATGACTCTAGGACTAGCTTGTTAACATTACGCCATGATGGGACACCCTAAGCGTAGTTATTTACCCACCTAGTTCACCATGGGTAGGATGTGACATAAGGTCACAAATATGGGGGTATCCAGCAAGGATCAAACTTGCTATTTAGTAGTATTGAATCTGACTAGCTTGCTAACCATTAAACCACGATGGGATGCCTAGGGTATTGGCGAGGTATTTGGCTGTAATAGAAATTCCATATAGGAAAAGAGAACCATAAGAATATTAAATTCAAAAGATAAGAATTAACCCTTTGTGTCTGTTACGTTGATAGTACTTTTATTCCCTCCGCCAGTTTACTGGTGTGGAGACCCACACTTAAATGGCAGAGGGTAAATTTAGGATCAAAAGCCCAGTGATCAAAGGGTTAATGGGAATACCGTCACAAAAATATTGATGGTATACTTGATAGCCAAATCAAGATTTAAATTTTCTGAAAACCCAAAAAAAAAAAAAAAATAAATAAATTCACAGCACACAAAATACAAACTAGGCCTAAATTTGGTCAACTATTTGCACACAAAGTTTGTATCTTGCATATGGTGCAACCCCCCTAATTTTAGGCTAGAATTAGTCTGAAAGTTGTAGGATATAAGTGTGTTTACATATACATAAGGTGTGTGGTCTAATAGTTAGAGTCGTAGGAAAGGGATTCGTCAACGCGAGTTCAATTCTTGGACGAAGCTGTTGGCATTTCACATGGTGCTAATACCCTTGGGAAAGGTAGGAATCCAATTCTCCCTCTAGCAGGGTAGACTGGACTCTTTAACCATGGCTAGGTAACCCGTCTAGGAGAAGGAAAACTCTGAATTCTAACCTGTTAAATTCCGCTTAAGAAATTGACCTTGTGTCACATCCTGCTCATGCGGAGGGATTGGTGTGAGTGTATTATATATTTTAAAAAAAAGAAGGTCCGCAAAATGTATTTTGTTCTCAGAAAAATTTTTAAAATTCTTTTTGTTTTACATATGCAACACGTGTTTCAGATCTTCTGGTATCTTCTTCAGGCTTTGATTGATAATCAATCAAAGCCTGAAGAAGATACCAGAAGATCTGAAACACGTGTTGCACATGTAAAACAAAAAGAATTTAAAACATTTTTCTGAGAACAAAATACATTTTGCGGACCTTCTTTTTTTATAAAATATTGAATTTTCTCCCGTTGGAACCAGAACAACATTTGATATATATATATATATATATATATATATATATATATATATATATATATATATATATGGTAAATAAAAACCAAATACTAAATCAGTGTGATGACCTGAGAAATGTGAAATAAGCTGCAATTATACCAAAGTGTCTAAATAAACAATGGACAACATGTACATCATAAACAGCAACAAAAGCCCACATGTGAAATGTTTTGTAATTTATTTAAAATATCAAAACGATCACTAAAGTCGAGACTTACATTTGAAAACATAACTGAAGAATGAGGTTATGAATAACCAAAAACAATTTTTGAAAAGTTTTTTTTTTCTTTCAATATACTTGATTTATTTCAGCAAGTTTTTTTTATTTTTTTCAATTTTTTTTTATTTTTGGCTGGAGGGGAATGACAATAATGAAGATTGAAACTGAAGGGCTCTTGTTACAGCTGATGAAGTGGGTTTTTTTTTTTGTTGCTTTTTCAACAGTGATTCACAAAGGCAAATTCACAAAAAGGCCTACTAACAGCAGACCCAGCAATTTTTTTAAAATCAAAAATTTAAAAAAAAAAAAAAAAAAAAGAAGGATAATGGCAAGGTTTTTTTTTCTTTTCTTTTTGCAGTGGGTGGAAAGCAGCAACGATAGGTTAAAAACAGAAACAAAAACCACATTGAGGACATAAGAGTTGAACTTTCCTAACAACAATTAAAAAGAAATTACCATTTTTCAGTGCCAACAATAACTGGCCGTTTAAAGTATAGCAGCACGATGCTGAACAGATGAAATCACAGAAAATTGAAGAAAGGGAAGAAAAAATAAAAAATAAATAAAAAAAAATTCTTGACCTCTTGTGAAAAGGAGATTTCTTGAAAGTCTCAAGTAGATTTAAAAAAAAAAAAAAAAAAAAAAAAAATCAAAATACTTAACCCTTTTTACAGGCAGAGCGACATTTTTGTCACCAATGGTAGACACAGGCAAGGTGACATTTTTGTTGACTTTAGCAGTAGCTCAATGTAAGGCATTTTCCTATTGGCTGCTTATTGACCAAAATAAGAAATAGAACTATTTGCAGATGATGTTTAAACTACTTGTTAGACCATCATCAAAAGAAATAACACAGATGGATCTAAAGAAATTCTCATATTGGGAAGATGTCTAGAAATTAAAATTCAACATAGAAAAATTTAAAGTACTACATATTGGATCCAACAGGGAAATTTTTTAAAAAGTAAATTAGGAATGCGATCTAGGGGTTGGCTTTGATGATATATTTAAAACTAACAATCATATTTTGTTTATTATATTGAGGGCAAATGGAATGATTGGCTGGATGATAAGAGATTTTATCTCAAGAGAGGCAAATGTTGTTTTAAAAATATATAAAACCTTATGAGACCTCATATAAAATATTGCATGCAAGCCTGGGCTCCAGTGTCTAGATATGGAAATTGGAGTGTAATATTAAGATTGGAGGGCATACAAAGAGTGACAAAAATAACAAAAAGAGTAAAAGATTACAGTTATGGGGATAGATTAGAGAAATTAGGATAAACTACATTACTAAAAAAAAAAAGAATTAGAGGTGATATAATTGAAACTTTCAAAATAGTTAATTGAATTTTTAATTATAGTAGACATTGTTTTTAAAATATTTCTCCACGAACCTGAAGTTTACTGTCAAGGCAGATTTCAAAAACTAAGTCTTTATTAAGCAATTAGATTGTTTTGCTAATAGAGTAATACATTTTACTGAACAAATTGTCTAAGAACGATTAATTTAGATAATTATTTTGGTAAGAAAAAAGAATTGAAGAGGGCATTTTTGGAAACTATCAGATGAATTTGATCTATATATATAGATATTTTATTAATAGTGTATATGTTTTGTGCAAAGTATTTCTCTTTTAAGGTTGATGTGAGAAGGAAAAAAAGAGTAGGGGGAGATGCCCAAGAAGGCATAATAAACATAATAATAATTCAATGTTAATGTATATAAACATTGCTAGGAGACCCCACTGTGATGTAGAAGTGTGTAAAGGTTGTTTTACAAGATATCACAATTAAAAGTGAGTGCGTTATTATTTTCATGCTATTGTACTATGACACAAATGCTGATCAAATAATGTATATATATATATATATATATATATATATATATACAGACACCATTATTGACGGCATATAGGACGCACATTTTTCCTCAAAATTTTGGCTCAAAAAATTACCTTGTGTCTTATACATCATAGGTGAAGTTTGAAGTTTTATTATTATTATTCCCTGCTATTGAGATCTCTTGTGTATGCTTATTGCTTGCCTGTACTACCAAATTGCTTTTATACAGCTATGTTTCTGCTAGACTATTTTCAACAATAAATGCTTAAATACACTAAAAACCTTTTTTCCTGAATCTGACCAGCTGAAATAGGGGTGCGTCTTATATGCCGTCAAATACGGTGTGTGTATATATATATATATATATATATATATATATATATTAATTGACTTGTTTGAAAATAATCTCTACTTTGCAAATTTTCTGAAGATAATTTGCCCACTCTACAAGGATTAAAGTAATTATTTGCCTGTGAAAGGGTTAACTGACCTAACATATTCATCACAACAGGTTGTGAATTTTTTTATACCTCATCTGTTAGGGAAAAAAAAAAAAAAAGATACTGAAGTTGTTAATAGTTGTTACAAAAAAGTACAAATTAAAAACAAGCTTATTTTGTAAATATCGACTTTATACAGGACATAAAAAAAAAAAAAAAAAAAAAAAAAAAAAAAAAAGAATTAACACAAAATAATTTTAAAAATAAAGAAAAAAAGGAAATAAAAAGGGAAAAAAAAGAGAAAAAAAAGGAAAAAAAGAAAAAAAAAAAGAAAAAAAAAAAAAAAAAAAAAAAAAAAAAAAGAAGAGTTTATTATTTTGTGAAGAGACATTAGCATCACAAGCCTTGTTTGAACTCATTGTGTTGCTTAGAGCCTATAGGTCAGGGGTTACTCCTTGTTAATGGTACCATGTAACCAAATACAACCTGTCACATGTTACTTGGAATAGATGGTTTCTTTGGTTAATAGCATATCATACTTCATGGGTTATTTAGTACTAAAGCCATCCTTGTAGAAGAACAGTAGTGGTACTATTTAACCCATAGCTGGGGGGGAGAGATGAGGTTTCATACCTGTCCCAAGGGGATTAGTCTGAAAGGGAACATAATAGCGCAACTGGAGGTCAAACTTGCTTACTACAATGTCACAGTCCAGAACATTAGACACTATGCTACAGGGCTTCTCCCTGGAATGGAGATGAGGGATGCTATAAGGAAAATACTTAGATTTTATACCTGCTCTGATGTAGAGCATTGAGCACTCTTTCTATGCAAACACTTTCCTTATTTGCAGTTCTTTAGCATCATATATAATATACCAAACTTATTGGTAAACCCTTGCGATAAGAAAAAAAAAAAAACAACAAAAAACAGGCAAATATTTTGATAGTAAAAATATACTACCAAACTTCACCTGGGGGGGGGGGAACCCCAAAAGGGTCATACCAACCAAAAATAATTGGCTAATACTATAACACTTGACAAAAAAAAAAATATATATATATATATATATATATGAAAAATAAAAATATATAAACCACTAGGATTATCTAAAGCTAAAAAATAAAAGTGCTCAATACCTAAGTAGAGCAAATAGAGTCAGATTATTGCCCTGAAGAGCTACTAAGCAAAACTGTTAGTAGGTATATCCGACTCATTAGGTTTAACTATATATATATATATAATTTAAGTTTTGTTAAAACCATGGAACATTTCTTTATCATCTTGAAGTTTTCTGTATATCAGGATCCAGATGGTAGAGAAAGTGTCCTATATTTTTTACCCAAGAACTTTCAACAATGTCACTGGTCATCTTTAGGGGGATTATTGTTTGTAATGGTTGTTTGTTTGGTGTGAGTTTTATCTATTTGGAAGGGATTATTGCAGTCTTTTCTTTTTTGCAATAAATCCTTCGAAATGAATAAAAATAATGCCAAACAACCAACCTCTAAAACCAATAATCTCACTGAGGATGCCCAGTGAGATGGTTGAAATTGCTTGGGTAAAAAATATGGGACACTTTCTCTACCGCCTGGATCCCAATATTTGGAAAAAAAAAAAAAAAAAAAAAGACAAACATCTGCATTTGAAGATCATAAAGAAATATTCCATGGTCTTTAACAAAACCTGCTTAAAAATGCACTAAAGGAAGTCAATTAGTGATGTTACTTCAGTATCCTTACAGATTTCAGGTTTTGCAACATCATATCTATTCAACCAGTAATCCTGACCTGCTATTAGGCTGCCCCTTTCCAGATTCGCCATGTTTAATTGAATGAATAGTTCATGAATTCTTATATATTGGCCCTAGGAGATTGAAGAAAAAATAAAACTTAACTGAATAAAAATATAATTAACCATGGAATATATGCTCCTACATTATATATATATATATTATAGTAAAATTTCCCTAGGACCAGCAATTAGCAACATATTAATATACTAAGATTAAAGTGGTTATCTAATGCCTTGTGTTTAAAGTTTTTAAAATTATCTGACTCTTCTTAAAAGATTACTTACAATTTCAAGTTTGTAAATAAATGCATCTTCTTTAGAGTGAACTTGTTTTTTTATTTATTTTTTCTCTTCAATTAATTAATACACAGAGAACAAGAAAAGAAAAAATTAAACAAAAAGAAAAAAAAAAAAAAAAAAAAGAAGAAAAATCTCCAGAGCCAAGCTGCAATTCAGCAGGTTTTCATGTTGTTCCAGAAAGAACAACAAGTTCAGATCAACGAGCTGGCACCAATGCTCCGAAGAGAGAGAGAGAGAGAGAAAAGACGAAGAGATCAAATTGGAGAGAAGGGGATGGGAATGCCCCTTGTTTTTCCAGGCAGCAAACCTTCTCTTCAGATTTCCTTCAATAAAATATTTTTTCAAATCCATTGTGGCGGCTCTCGGTGGTGTTAATTTGTGATGATGGATAAAATAGAAAAAAAAAAAAAAAAAAAAACGGAGGGGGAGGGGGGGAGAGATTTGCTGGTGGCAGTAAGTGAGTTGCAGTGAAGAAACAAATTTTTTTTTTTCAGTTTTTTTTTTTTTAAAACCATGTCGTGTGTTACATGAAAAAAAAAAAAAAACGAAGAAGAGGGCAAGGGTAAGGCAGGACATGGTCATGAAAAGAAAGTTGAAAGTTGTCTTAGTCCGTCCCAAGAAGCATTATTCATTCCAAGTCTTGTGGCCGAGAGGTGTCACCTGGAAACTCTCAGAGAATTCCTCAAAGAGGAGGACCATTTGCATCTGCCGTTTGTAGGAGTCTGGCACTTGGAACATGCTGCCGTGGCCAGGAATGATGATATCTGCCGTTTGGAGGATATCTGCACGGTGCTGTTCCTGTAGTTCTGGTTTCTCGCTTGACTGTTGCCACAAGTGGGGGTTTTCTAGATCATCCATACATTCAAATAGATCACCTATTGGCAAGAAAAGAAAGATTTTATTTTAATTTTTCATTAAGAGAAAAAAAAAAAAAAAAAAAAAAAAGAAAAAAAAGAAAAAATAGTAAAAAATTTTTAAAAAAATAGTAAAAACAAGAAAAAAAAAAAAATAGTAAAAAACAAGAAAAAAGAAAAAAAAATAGTAAAAAAGAAAAAAAAATAGTAAAAAAAAAAAAAAGAAAAAAAGAAAAAGAAAAAAAAAAAAAAAAAAAATAGTAAAAAAAAGAAAAGAAAAAAAATAGTAAAAAAAAGAAAAGAAAAAAAAATAGTAAAAAAAAGAAAAGAAAAATAGTAAAAAAAGAAAAGAAAAAATAGTAAAAAAAAGAAAAAAAAAAAAGAAAAAAAAAAAGAAAAAAAAGAAAAAATAGTAAAAAAAAGAAAAAAAAATATTAAAAAAAAAAAAAAAAAAAAAAGACATAAAATGGTAAAAAAGAAAAAGAAAAAAAAAAGTAAAAAAAAATTTACCTGCCCAAATCTCTTCATAATTGTGACACAGACAAATCCCCAAATAACCAACAATAAACATTTCCTTACCTGTGATGGCAACAGTGCCATAAGCTGTTCCCTTAACAATAACAGACACATCAGCCCCTGTGTGACCAGGGGTAGGGATCACTTCAACATTATCATCTATTTCATAAGGAATGCCCTACAACACAAAGGAAATGTTTTAACAATAAATAAAAGTAAGCATTAGTGGAACTTACAGAGGGGGGGGGTATATTTTGCCTTTTTATTATTCTAATACATATAACAGACTTTAATTAGAAACAAAATATATCCAATTATATTGGAATTATCAATAAACAATTTTGTACAAGTGTTTTAATATCTTAATCTCTTGCAATGAAAGATTGAGAAAATTTACATAAAACTGCATCATAAAATTTAGGCTATTTTAGTTAAAACTTCAAGCATTTAAATTTAAAGAATAATTTTAGTAATAAAAATAAAATAAAAGTTTTTTTATAAACAATAAAGGGCTGGGTTAGCTCAGTCAGTAGAGCGTTTGGCTAGAAACCACAAGGTTCCTAGTTTGATACCAGCCCTCGTCAACTCTGTATGAGTAGCACAGGGATCTGTGCAGTAAAGTAAGGAGCTGATGGTAGGTGTGGCACTCCACCTCAGACGCTAAAACAATCTCCTTGGTCTAGAGAAAAGGGGATAGACTCCCTTGCTGATTGGCTGATACCAACTTTAGGCCACCCCGACGACTTTTTTCTTTTTATAAGCAATATAAATGGGGATTCAATGACTAGAATTCAAGCCACCTGGATATAGGTATTTCTAAGTAGTTGTTAAATGTGCTGGGCCACAACTCAGATATAAATATATTAAAATTCTGGTCGCCATTTTAAGCGTTTAGTTCTTCTGTTGGTAAATCCAAGTCGGTATTTAGTAAGGGTTCAGTTGATTAATCCTTATAATCCTAGTCTGTAGTGTTCCTTGAAATCCTAGGTAGAAAAGAGAGTAGTATCAATTCTTATTTATTGGATCCTTTCATTTCACTAAGGACAATGGCGTGGGGTCAAAAGAAAATAAATAAATAAATAAAAATAATAATATATATATATATATATATATATCTGCATAAGTGACTCTGCAGGCCAATTCTTGAATGACAGTTTTTGGTGCACTGAATGCACACAAACTGTGATGCTTTCTAGGTCTGCTGTCTTTTCTCCCTCTTTCTGGCTCTCTTTGCTGTTGATGCTACTCTCCTCTGTCTCACTCCTCTCCGTGCCTTGCTTAACGTTGAAGCGCCAAGCCGCTCTATTTTTTGCATCTACCTCCCACGTGTTTGTGACAACATGGCATATCCTCATAACTCTCCTGCAGACATCTTTAAATCATAGGCATGGTCTACCAACCGATAGGGAGCCTTTTACTAATTCACCATACAAAAGGTGAATTAGTAGTATCAATAGATCTCCTTGTAATCATAGTCAGTAGTGTTCCTTCTGGCAGGAAGTCCAATTAGCAGTTGATTCAAGGACATCTGATGAAAATCTTAAATGGTTTTCTGTGCTCATTTCTGATTGGCCAATTTCCTGCTGCTGTTGGGAAAGTTCATAAATAGGAATGGTGATTTGGTGTACATCTTATACCCAGATAATACAACATATCTGATTGGCTATATTGTTACTAGGTAATAGTGATGTAACAATGGGGATTCCCCAGATGGACTTAAATCCACCTGGGTATATGTATTTTAACTCATGGGCTAATGTGCTGGGCTCAGATGTAAGGACACGTCTGATTGGCTGTATTGTTACTAGGCAATAGTGATGTAGAACTTATATTAAAAACTGTTCTCATATATATATATATTATTGTAATACAGTTATAAAATAAATAAACTAGTAAAGTTGGTGGAGTGGCTTATAGTCAGTATCAGCCAAACAGTGAAGAAGTCATTCCGTCGACCAGGGAGATTGTTTTTGCTGAGGTGGAATGCCACACCTACCGTCAATTGCAAAATTATATCCTTTGTTACAAGCAATCTTTTTCAAAGAAAAATTTTAATTAACTATGTATGTTGATAATAGGAATTAAATGATAAATCAAAAAGATACCCTTTTGTAAACTTTGTCATTTAGTCATGATAAAACAATTTATGGAATACATAGTTTGGTAATCTTGAACTTTAAGTGACTAAATTCCTACCATAAAATTGTACTTGCGCATTATTTGAAATGAACTTGTCATCAAAATGAAAGTTAAGTCCCTTTGTTCTTTTTTTGAGAAGAAGATTGTAATCAATGGCAGCCATATTTGATTCAACAATTTTCACGGAGAAAACAGGTCGCTTTTCAAATCATTTTAATCCAAATCTAAAATGGCTTTTTAATAACAATTAAGTTCATTTCAAATAATGTGCAAGTACAATTTTATGGTAGGAATTTAGTCACTTAAAGTTCAAGATTACCCATAGTTTATAAGATTTTAAAAATATATTTAAGAATGGAAGATAAACTTTTAGTAAAATCAGTTCAAATGAAAGATAAGAAATTAATGTTAAAGAAATAGATAAAAAGTTGAGGGAATTAAGAGAAAAAGATGGATTTATTTGCATATTGAAATGAGGAAGCAATGAATGAGGAATGAGGAAGGAGAAGAAGGGAGAGAAGAAGAAAAGAAAGAAATTATTCTTATTCAGAATGTCATGTGAAATTTCAAAATTCTGCTAGAAAAAAAAAAAAAAAAAAAAAAAGAAAAATAAATAAATAAAATAAAATAAGATAAGATAAGATAAGATAAATCAAAGAAAAAAAAAAATTAAAGAAAAAATGAATAAAAGAAAAAAAAAATTAAAGAAAAAAAGATTATTTTAAAATATTTGAAGAATAAAAATTTAATCTGAATTTATGTAAGGAACATAGAATTATAAAGTTTGAAAATTCTTTTTGCTGAAAAGGAAAAAAAATCTGAAAGCACATCATCTTAATCTCAAAACATTTGGTTACAGTTTTTAAACCATTATTTGAAAATTTTCCATTGCTTGTTGAAACAAAAAGACAATTTTATGGCTTTAACTGATTTCAACATTAAATAACCCACCAAGAATTGATATCCCATTAAACAAGGCAAACTAAATTGTTTTATTTATTTCAAATGAGATCGTTCTTTCTTTGTGTTTTTGTTATAATATAGAATATTTAGTTTGATTGATTTTAATGGTATGTTAACCCATCTAGGGTTATTTTTTGCCTAGAGGTTAGGGAATTGCGTTCATTGTACATTCATATTTACATTTTTGTGTCGTTTCATAAGTTTTTGTTTTTTCCCCTCATAAATAGTCCTATTGAATATGAATAATTTCTAAATGGATCTACCATTCTGGGAGAATTATTTGGGTGCTAGTTTGTAATTTTATTTATGGAATCTAAAATGTAACTCAATTTATCAACAAGTTGGTATGAAACTATTCAAAACTGAATGAAGTCTTTATTTTACGGTTTCTGCTTGGTTGGATTTTACAGTATGTCAACTTTTGTTGGGTTATTTTATGCCAAAGACATTTTATGTTTTATCCATGCAGTTTAACATCATACCCAGGACACTAAGACTCTCAGCCACCACCTTCTAGCACATATATGATAAAAAGGGTTGGGGGTTTGCTATAAGGGTAATAGGGTCTCGACGACAACTTCTAAGGGTTTTGCTTTTGGGCTTTACTTGTTTTTAATTAAATGAACTAACAAGACATTTTTATTTCCGGCTTTATTTTATCTAGCCCATATTTCTTATTCGCTGCATGGAGAGACCACCCTATAGCATGTCTAAACTCTTTGATGTCTGGGCTGAATCTCATAACTAAAACTAATCACGCGTTTCTCATGGCGTGTGAGATTCGCGCCTCTATGGATCAGGGTTACCAATGGTCACCGGTAAATTTCCATTGGCTCCCTTGAATTCAAAGTTAACGGATCACTACAGGGTCTGCCAACAATTTATGACACCCGTAAATTGTAACAATTGATCAGGGGGGATCTCTCAGACCACCTGTCAAGCTTAAGGGCCAAAGTGGAGTGTCAGACTGCTCAGCCACTGGGATTCCATTCTTAAGCAAGGCCAATAGGGCTTGTTAAGTGTTGGTGAATTAAAAAATTGAGTTTTTAAAAAATGCTAAAAGCCCTTTTAAAGTTAAGACAATAAGTATTATATAGGTGTGTGAATAAAAAATCATATTTTGCTGCACTGATCACTATCTTTTTATTCATGGATACTGTAAACGTCTTGAAATATATTTTACTTAATTGATTTGGGATATTACAGCTATAAACACAAAATACATAAGAAGGTCTACAAATTCATATGACAAATCCATGTTTGGCTTGGTTTACTTGCTTAATGGCATATCAACTCCTTATGGGTTATTTAATGCCAACATTGGTTTTCTTCAAGATATGCATTTCCAAATTTGTCACCTTTTCAAGAAATACTTCCTTCAAATGAGCAGCAGGAGCCAGCCTTGTATGCTCTTTGGATCTGATTTTTTTCAGGAAAATAAACTTGTTTTTCATTTGAATTCTTAAATGATTTTGTTTTGAAATTAATTACTTTGGACATTTTTCAATAAATATGTCTCAACTTTTAAGAATTAATTAATTTTAATGTAACAATGAAACAACAGCAAATTAACTTTATTAATTGTAAAATAGAATTATTTAAGAATTCAGATGAAAAACAAGTTAAAAATTTTTAATTAAAAAAAAGCAGATAAAAAGAGCACATGTGGGCGGGACTGCTACTAAATTGAAGACAGCATACCTTAAAAAAAAAAAAAAAAAAAAAAAAAAAAAATAAAAGTAAAAAGTAAAAAGAGAAATTCGAGAGTTCATTTCTTGAAATTAACCCCAACATTTAATTCATAACTATATTTTGAATGGTGTGTGATCTACAGGGTGATCGCAATCAACGTATTGGGCACCTCTGCTTTACACTGTCCAAAATTTTATTCTTTCTGGTTTTTCAAATACAATAACAAAGAATAATATAACAAATAATTGAAAAAATAAAATGAAAAAAAAAAACAAAAAAAAAAAACAAAAGAAAAAAACAACAAAGTCAAAAATATAAGAAACAGGTAAAGCATACTACGTAGCGGTTCTTGTCGGCCACCAAAGAGGAAGATTGTAAATACATGTAATTACCTCTTTAAAGTCGTGCATTAAGTACTGGTCTCCCACACAGATATCGTAAGAGACTATGTGGATAGCGTTGGAGAAGAGGTTAAGATTGCCTACATGATCCGAGTGGCCATGGGTGCACACTACGTAGCCAATATTGGATGGGAGAACGTCATGCTTGGCCAGGCCTGAAACAATGGGAGGAAGAACAAAAAAAGAAGCAGTTAGCACTGTCAGGGGGGAGGTTGGTATAATTATCCATCATCATCATCATCGTCACTAGTATAACATGTCAAAGCAAAAGCTCAGTGAATGTCATCCTCTGCATGTGAGTAATAAACAAACAAACGTTTCCATGTAGTTCACCATTTTGAAGAAGAAAAAAAACAACTTCTTTTTAAATCTCAAAATTTTTTTTTAAACATTTAAAAAAAAAAAAAAATTCAATTAACTCTTAACATCCTGTTGAGAATTTTCCAAGTCCAGATCCTCATTCCTATAAGGCTAAAAATGGCCTTTTCATTTAAAGTTACCTGTATTTCCCTTAAATCAAAGACTTAAACATATTTAATATTACATTTAAACAAAGGCTATCGTTTGGGGTAGATGAGAAAAATGAATGTGACTTCCGGCCAGGTGGAATGAGGCGATATAGGACATTAAGAGTTAACCAATATGAAAGCGATGTCAGCATACACATGGCACCCGTTTCAACTAATAGTTCAATATTCCGAATTGAGATTATTAGACCAGTTCATATACTTCGGTAGCAATATCTCATCTACTGAAAGTGATGTCAACATACATACAGCAGATTTTTCGACTGATAGTTCTATTATTTTTTTTTTTAGTATTTCCAAGAATTTTCTTTAGAAAATCATGACATTTTGCAATGTGAAATGCAAAGAGACTTGTACAGGATTTGAATTTGGGTTGTCAGGTCTATTTCCAATAATGATAACCATTACACCACAAGCGCCTCCATCATGTCTGTGTGTTTATCACATTTCTGCTAAAACATATTGATGTAAACTCCATTTGTGAAATAAGCCAATGAGGCAAACTTGAAATTAGTAGACCAGTTCACATACCTTGGTAGCAATATCTCATCTACTGAAAGTGATATCAACATACACTTAGATAAAGCATAGACTACTATTGACAGTTTAATGATCATATAGAAATCTGATCTTTCTGATGAAACAAAACGAATTCTGTCAAGCTGTTGTCATATCTGTACTATTGTAGGGTTGCACCACTTGGCAACACCTAGAGAAAAAGCTATATGGGAACTACACAAGGATGCTGCATGTTGCTTTGAAAAAATCCTGGAAGCAGCACCCAGCAAAACAGCAGCTATCCAGCCACTTACCTCCCATCTCACAAACCATTTAAGTAAGACAAACAAGACATGCTGGCACTGCTGGGGGAAGTAAGGATGAACTCATAAATGACATTCTCCTATGAACTCCTACACATGGACACACCAGTGTTGGCGGACTAATAAAAAATTGTATTTATCAGCTCTGTGCAGACACTGGGTGCCAGCTAGAAATTTATAAAAAAAAAAAAATAAATAAAAAAAAAATCTTTGTGCTTTACTGATAAGCTTCCTCTTAAAATCCTTTCATTAACAATTTTTGTTTGTTTTTTATAAGTTTTGGATATATAAAATTATGCTTTGAAGGGTTAAAATGAAATTGTACTGGGACTACCAAATTAGATTGAAATTATTTCTCGGAATTTTTGAGATGAGGCTTGATAATTAGTATTATTCAGACTATTGTCCTCATCTTTATTGTTATCTGTACAATGTTTCAGCCAATGTGGCATTCTTCAGGGATTTCTTGTCGTAATCGGGAGCCATCATTGAAATTGTTTAGTAATAATTTATTAAAAAAAAAAAAAAAAAAAAAAAAAAAAAATCTTTGTGCTGATAAGTCTTTTACAAATAAGCTCCATCTTTAACCCCTTCACTACCAAGTTTGTTTTTAAGTTTTGGATATACAAAATTATGCTTTATGGAATAAACTTCAGGAACTTGATTGGTTTTTACGGCATGTCAACCCATTCATTTTATGCCGAAGACGTTTTTGTTTTAAAATGATAGGTACTCATTTTTTTTTTTTCAAACTCATTTTTTTTCTATTTGACCCATAGATGGGACCCTAACAGGTACTACCACTTCAGGTCAGAATTGACCTGGAAGCAATGGTGATGAAGGGGTACTTCACATTCTCCAGAACAAAAACTTCACCATCAGGTAGAGTTTAACGTCATACCCAGGACAATAAGACACTCAACCATCTCCAGGAATTTGAAGGAATCAAACTGATGCCACACCTGGCATATAGTCCGGACCTGGCTCCCTCAGATTATTACTTGTTCTGATCCATGGCTCACTTCCTGCACTTGTGAAACTTCAACAACCAAGAGGTGGTGAAAGCTTCAGTGAAGAAGTTCTTTGCCTTGAAGGACAAGAACTAGTATCAACATTGAATCAAAAACTGGTAGAAAAGTGGCGTCACCCAGCATATAGTCCAGACCTAGCTTCCTCGGATTATTACTTATTCTGATCCATCACTCACTTTCTGCACTCGCAATGTTTCAACAATTTAGAGTCTAAATAAACACGACAAGATCTCAGCTGGGTAGTGCCATACCATCTCTGACTACAAAAGCCAACCAGTACATGTCATTCAAATTTAGTCATACAGCTTATATTTTCATTAGTAAAATTTTTACTCCATGCTATATTGTTTGCTTATACCCATTAGTAGTAGTAGTAGATGTAATAGTCTTATGCTGTTCAAAACTATTAGAAAAATGTGGAAGGTATTTCTGCTGCACTCTGTACAACAAATACAAAATTCAAATAAAATATCAAACCAGTTTTTGGTATTAATCCTTTACCTAATTCTGACAAATTTGAAGTTACTTTTTTTTTTTTTTGCTATGTGTTAACAACCTGATCTTACTACCAAGTAAAAATTATCATAAGTGACATAGAGTTATACCTTGTACTACCATATTAACAGAATATATTACTGTAATGAAAATAGGTGGGTTGAATTTTATGGCATGTCAACCCTTGTTGGGTTATTTTATGCTGATAAAGTTTTTGTTTTATTCAGTCTTGTTGGGTAATCAATTTTTTTAAGCTAATTTTTATCTATTTAACCCATAGTTAGGACCCTAATGAGTACAACCACTCCAGGTGAGAGCGGTCCTGGGAGTAATGGCAATGAAGGGTTAATCCACACTTCCCACAACTCCAGAATTGGAATATCACAACTAGATGCAATTTAAAATCATACCCAGGACATTAAGACAGTCAGCCTTTTCTAGTATGTATACGATAAAAAGGTTTGGGGTTTGCTATAAGGGCAATAGGTCCAGGACAATACTATAGGTGCTAAGGGTTAATGTGACTAGCCGATTGATCAGAAAGGGAGCCTCTCTGTCAACCCATCTAGACCTAAAGTGGAGTTTTGTATGTCGTGGACTGTTCAGTCACTAGGATTCTACCCTTAAGCATCACAGGTCACCACCCATGGTCAACAGGTGTTCAAATTGGGGTACAGGGCGAGTTGTAATGCATAGAAATAAAGATTTGAAAAGAAATGTTTGGTTAGAACTATATATATGTTAGTAAAACGAAGCTATGACAGTCGAGCAAGAAGAGATGGTTAAAAAAGAAAAAAAGTCAAGTGTGGGTGGTGGGAATAACAACGTAGGGGGAGGTGCATCTCATTGAACAAGGAAAACAGAAAAGGAGAAAAGAAATAAGAGATTGTAGCCGTGCAGCATTCAGGCATTGGACATTACCTCCTTAAACTGATGCAAGACATACTGGTCACCCACACAGATGTCATGGGATACTATCTGTATGGCATGTACAAACAAGTTGAGGTTGCCCACTTTGTCAGAGTGGCCATTGGTGCACACAACATATTCAATAGATTCAGGAGACACATCATGGGTGAATAAACCTGGTAAGGGCGGAGACAGCAAGATAAAAAAAACAACGAAACAACAAAAAAGATGAATCAACCTCCATTCCCAATCATTTCAGCATTTTTCACAGATTTTTCGACTGATACTTCAATATTCTGATCTGAGATTAGTAGACTACATCATATACCTCAGTAGCAATATCTCATCTACTGAAAGCAATGTCAACATACACACGGCACCTTTTTCAACTGATAGTTCAATATTCTGATCTGAGATTAGCGAACCAGTTCATATACCTTGGTAGCAATATCTCATCTACTGATAGTCATGTCAACGTACACATAGGTAAAGTATAGACTGCTATTAACCAATATTATAAAAAGTAGCAAAAATATGCACTAATAGTTTTGTTAGTTGTAGCAAAAAGTCATTAGCAAAAGAACTAATCACAAATTAGGAGATCAAACCAAGGGAAAGGAAATTAAAAAATGTCCTAATTTTTTTAGTATTTCTGAGAATTTTCTTCAGAAAATGATGACTTTTTGCTATGTGAAATACAAAGAACCCTAGACAGGATTTGATCTCTGGACATTGGGTCCATTTTCAATGACAATAACCATTACACCACGTGCGCCTCCATCATGTCTGTGTGTTCATCATATTGATAAAGATCCACTTGTGAAATAAGCCATTTGAGGCAAGCTTCTGAAATAGGTAGACCCGTTTACATACCTTGGTAGCAATATCTCATCTACTGAAAGCGATGTCAACATACACAGAGGTGGACTGCAATTGATAGGTTAACAACCATATCTGATCTTTGATAAAAATAAAATGGGAATTCTTCCAAGCTGTAGCTGTGACAGTACTACTGTATAGTTGGACCACTTGGATTAATGAAATACTTCTAGAAATAGCGAGATGGGAATTACACAAGGAGGCTGCTTGCCATTTTGAACAAATCCCCAGAGCAGCAGCCTAAACATTTTCCATTGCCTGTCTTCTACCCACAATGCACCATAATGGGAGGTAACTCCCTCTTTACTCATCAAGGGAAGGGACCCCGGATATTTTTGTTAGGGTGATCTTAAAACTCATTCTGAGCTGATAAACTCTTTAGCCATCTGAGCAGAAAAAGCCCAAGATCAGAAATAAAGTAGGGATAGTCAAGACAAACCTCGGTCTCGTACACACGTCAAAACACAGATTTAAATAAGATAGGTTTAGTAGTTCAAAAATTAAAAAAAACACCAGTTGTGACCACAATGTCCTTTGTGTCTATTTCTGAGATGAGTTAAAACAAAAAGACATCATAATTATTATTCTGCACACATTGCAGACTGCTATACTCACAACGGGTTAGCTCAGTTGGTAGAGCGTTCGTTTAGGAATCGCAAGGTTCCTGGTTCGAAACCAGCCCTTGCCAACTCAGCATACGAGTAGCACAGGGATCTGTGCGGTAAAGGAGCTGATGGTAGGAGTGGCACTCCAACTCAGATGCTAGAATAAAATCCTTGGTGTGGCGCTAGTGAAAAGGGGATAGACTCCCTTGCTGTATGGCCGATACCGACATTAGGCCGACCCGACGACTTATACTCACAACATTTCAGCCGCTGTAAAAGTAAGTAAAGTCGTCAGGGTGATCAAAAGTCAGTATCAGCCAGACAGCGAGGGAGTCTACCCCTTTTTCACTAGTGCTAGACAAAGGTGATGATTGTACGCAATATGTACATAATAATAATAATGATGTCTTGTTTAACTTTCTAATGTTAAGGTAATGTTAGTCTATTTACTGCTACAAACAAATCATTTTCATGAAAAACAAGACTGATTACTACTACTACTACCACCACCACCATCACCACATGAGTCACGTGATACAGCATGGTTATGATACAAAAGGTAGGTAGGTAGGTAGGTATCTATTCCAAAATGTTCCAGAAGTACAAGATGTTTCAGAAAAACTGATATCATTTTGTAATCTAATAATTTGGACAATTCTGCATTATTTAGATTTACTGGACTATTGTCCTCAACTTTTTTGTTATAGACACAACATTTCGGCCAATATGCCCTCTGGCCTTCTTCAGGTGTTTCTTGGAACCTTCTAGTTGAACTTGACAAGAAACACCTGAAGGCCAGAGAGCATATTGGCCGAAACGTAGTGTATATAACAAAGATGAGGACAACAGCGAAAAATCTAAATACTACAAAAGCCTTACCTCAAAAATTCAGATGAACAATTGACCAATTCTCATTTAAAATGATCTCAAATTTTAATAGTACATGTAGAAATAACTCAAAATTCTGTTTTGTTTTTTTCAGGTATAGATTGTACGTCTCAAATGATAACATGTTTTTGAAACACCCTGTATTATCAAAAATCCTTTCTTTTTCCATTTTGTCAAGAATAATGTTAGCCATGTTATACTTTCATTTTCTTTTCTATTATATTTACTCCATCATCTTTAAATCTTGATTACTTCCCCACCACACACCCAAAACTTAACTAGAGATGCTGATAGGTACACATCCCATGTCCTGGATGCAGTAAAATCGTATCTGTGCATCCCAGCGTTTATCTTTTTTCTTTCCTCACTAGTTCAAGCTAACTGTAAATACATTTCAATAGTTTCTTAGAAACGAATTACACTGGATAGGTTAAAAAGGTAGGAGTTAGATGGTTTTAGTTGTTTCCCCAGATCATAAATAAAAAACCCTATAATCTATTAAGAAACTGTAGTTGGGACCCATCAAATTTCCCGGTGACTCATTCAAAGCAAATATGTGCATCCCAGGATGCACTAAATTAAAAAGCTATCAGCATCACTGTTTAACTGTATTATAATTCACCAAATATCCATCTATCCATACACCTAAGGCTCCAACATTTTGGGTTCGATTTCAATGAAACTTTCAGGAATTGTGAGAGTCATGCCTGGAGAGATTTTAAACCCATAATAAGAGATCCAGTTGAGAACGGTTTACAAGTTAGATTTGTTTCACCCTTGGTAATCTGAACATAAATGAGAGTAACCTCCCTTGTTTGTTTCACTTGGAGGTTGGCCATTTTCATTTCACCATAAATCTACACTGAAAATACAAATTTGTTTGAATCAATACAACTGAATGTTTTAACACGAAAATATCATAAAACGTTCTTAATTGTGCTTGCGCATTATTTGAAATGAACTTAATTGTTATTAAGGCTTCCTCAAAGTGAAACAAACAAGGGGAGGTTACTCATTTATGTAGCTAATGTTCAGATTACCTCACCCTTTATAGCTTACTAGCCCCCACCGTTGTAAAAGTGTGTTTCACAACATTTTCCCCATTTAATTAGAATCCTCTGCTTCTTCCAAAATAGAAGCATTAATATCATCCTGGACCAATATCAAAACACAAACTTTGTTTAAATCCAAGGGCAAAATGATTAAAAGAACCATTTGAACAGACAACAACACAATAGAACAATACACTTTAAAGTATAAGATAATCATTTCCGAAATAAACTTATGTTAAAATCAGCTGTGTATATAGAAATGGAAAAGGGCAAGACATATTTTGTCATCCACAATAATTTCAACAGTGGGGAGAGGGGTGGGGAAAGGGAATCTATAACACAAATTGAAGAAATTAATCATCAAAGCCAAAGTAGGTATATGCTTACCTTCAAGAATAGTATCTTTATCCCAAGGATTACCTGTGTCGACTATTATATTGTGTGGTCCTTTAATAAGAGTACATGTTCCACAAGCCTTTTGCTGGCCTACAAAATAAAGAAAATAATATTAAAAGCTGATACATTTAGTTGGGGAAATAATTCTTGACCTGAATTTCATTACTTCTAATAGTTGTAAATTTTATACATACACACATGCATACTAACAAAAAAGAAAATGCACTCTGGGCAGTGTAAAAATTAATTTTTGAAAGATATTGCCTGAGAATTAAAAATTCAAGTTTAGAGAGTTTGTATCATAAGTAAGAAAATCATCAAATGTATTAAAGGAGTAAAAAAATAAAACAATTTGAAATGGAAACTTAGTTCTGTCCCCCTCAAAATGTTGCATGCATCTATTAATTATTAATTAAATAATTAATTTGAATATTTTACACTTGAATTTTACACAAAATCGTAGGTATTTATTTATTTGTAACCATTTAGCTAACTTCTTGTTACTGAAAAAAATAATTTTAAAAACTGATTACAGGTTTTTTTTCAATTCTATGTATTGATGATTTTTGGTATTGTAACATAGTTTTGGTTACAGACAAATTGAGACCAAATCTCCATTATTGATAGATCTGATCTGGTTTAGTTTAGCTCAGTCAGTAGAGTGTCAGACTAGGAACCAAAAGATTCCTGGCTTGATACCAACCCTCACCCATTCAGCATATGAGTAGGACACAGTGACCTGTGTGGTAAAGTGAGGAATTGATGGTAAATGTGGCGCTCCATCTCAGACCCCAAAACAATCTCCTTGGTCCAGCACCAGTGAAAAGGGGATAGACTCCCTCGCTGTCTGGCTGATACCAACTTTAGGCCTCCCTGACACCCACACACACACAGAGTATATGTCCAAAAATTACATTTTTATTTTGTTCTATTAATGTTATGATGAATATTAGGTTCTGGCAAAATGAGCCTAAAATGTATTTTTGGCACCCCCCCTACAGAAAATAATTTACCAAAAATCAGGGAATTATCAGATTTTAATTAAACTTTCAGTGTTTATTTATCAATGAATGGTCTTTATAATGCATTTTTTTTATTTTATTTCAAAACTTTCTAAATTTTTTTAGGTCACTTAATTTTGACCCCCCCTTATGTTGGGGGCGTAACATTTTTTCGAGTTGGTCTTACACTGTACTAATTACAGTATAAATAATGAGATAAAAGACCAAAGTTATGAATAGAAACAAAAAGAAAAAAAATTTATGGTGGCTTTTCTATGAGAAAATAAGTACCGAAAATTGAAAAATAAAATGTAAAAAAATAAATAATTAATTTTTTGGAGATTTCTTTTTTACTCATTTCAATAATCATTTAATTGGCTATTATCTTATAAAAGAAAAAATTATACTTTGATATTTTTTCTGCTTAAAAAGGGGGGGGGTACATTTTCAATAGAGTTTTTCTTCAAAACTTATTACTTTATGTATCTAAAATAAGGTTTGCATTAAATAGATATTTATTTCTAGAATCTAAAGATATAATATTTTAAACTTAACATCAGACTTTTCACATTTTAAATGAATTTTATATATTAATTTTTCATAGCAAAAATACTAAATTAAAGTTTTGAAATAAAATAACTGATGCATTATAAAATTCATTAATTGATAAATTAATACTGAACATTTCATTAAAATTGGATAATTACCTGATTTTTGGTAAATTTTTTTGCAATCATGAATGTTACATAAAAATTGTAAACAAGTGCGTAAAACCATTGAAAAATAGATGGAATGGCGGATTGCGTCGAAATTGACCAAAACAAATTGTTTTAAATCTATTAAAAATAAACTGCATATTATTTCTCTGAATGTTTGAGATGAGGCTTGAAGATTAGTATTATTAGTGTTATTCGGACTATTGTCCCCATCTTCATTGTTATTTGTACAACTATGGTTAGCGGAATGAGAACAGGATACCCCCGTGGAATAAATAAAGGGTTAGGTTCAAAGTTCCGTGATGGCTCCCGGATACGACAAGAAAGTTCCCGAGTTCGAAAAGAAGGTTCCCGAGTCCAAGAAAGACAAGAAATACCTGAAGAAGGCCGGAGGGTATATCGGCAGAAACGTTGTACAAATAACACTAATAATACTAAACTGCATATGTAATGATATTTTTCTTTTTTTAATGATGGTTATTATGTTACTACTTATCGATTTAGACAAAGTTTGACCGTAAATAATAGATTTAATTATTTTTAATTCGCTTTTAAAATTCGTAGCAGATGACAAAATTGCCAGTACCTAATAAATATAAACACCAAGTTTTATCTCGTTGCTAAGTTACAGCTAAATGAACAAATATGAAGGTAGAGTTAAGTTATGATTATTTCTTTTTACATTAGATTTGAAGAGGAAAATATTAAATTAAAAAAAGAATTAAGCTAGCTCTTGCAGAGGGCTCTTTATTGGGGCTTTGTGCATGCGAGTACATATTAAATCTTAAACTTTAACAATATTTTTCCAACAATTAACAGTTTTTATCAGAACAATGATATAATTTGTCCATTCGGAATTTATTGCAAATCTTATTGCACAAAAAAAAAAAAAAAAAAAAATATCCAACCACCAAAAATAATTACAGTAATTAAAATTTGGGAATCCAAAATTTTAGGATTGCAGGTCTGAATTCAGCCCGGAATGTTTCTAATTTGGTCATGAGGTCAGCTGGATTCCAAAATGGTATGAAATGTTGGGCTATGGCCTCTAGGTGTAAAGTTGAAAAAAATGTGATGCACTGACAATTGCATTTATTATTAGAGAAGGGATGTTTGTTTTTGTTTGTTAAATTATAAAGAAAATCTTTACTAAGGTTAGCTTAGTCTGGCACAAGGCCACAGAAATACCTGGTCCTTCAGAAGTACTGTAGCCTTCCTTGATGACAAACACTTCGTACATTGTCAGGCCTGAATAGACAGTTCCTGTTGACAAGGGAATAGGTTTCAATCAAACATAAATCTGGAAAAAAAATAAAGAAAAACATTATTAAAAATATTCAGATGGCCAAAAAAAGAAAAAAGAAGTGAAAATGCTGATATTATTTCAGATAAAGAATAATCCCTTAAAATAATTTTGTCACTAGAAAAAAAACACAAAAAAACAAACAATGTAGCTCTCTAATCTAAAGAGGAATATCTATTAAAGTAAACATTTATTCTAGCATAAAAATATATATATATATATAACTTTTTGGTACAGGCAAATTTATATATTTATTAAGGATGTATAGTAATCTACACTATGATATTGAATGGGAGACAGAAAGGAAGGATAGAGTGGGGAAAGTTGTTTTATTGATATAAAACTAGGGCCCTTTTGTCCGGTGCTTTTTCAAGTTTTACAACCGGAGAATGATTAAAAGTCACAATAGTAAATTAAATCAGGGGAAATGATATGAAATTAGGTTAGACAAGAGGGGGGTGGGGGGCGAAAAAATTTTTCCAAAAATGCAAGACCATTTGGGATATTTAATTTTTAAAATTGGGTGAAATAAAATGGGATGAATAAGAAATCTGTGATTAAGTGACACCAGATAATCTGGATTTACATTTTTACATTGCATCTTGAGCAATTTAGACAGTCTTATTTTTAACCAGACGGAGGATTTAGGAACAACCTTATTAATATATAGATAGTATGCAACTTTAATGCAATTCAGAAGAAAAAAAAAGATTTGTCTTAACATCATTGTGAAAAACTATTTCTACAACAAATCCTTAGCATTCCAAGGCAGATATAAAAAGAGGCACAAAAACAACAGTCTGGTTCAAGCTATTTAGGAAAAAAAAATGAATAATAATCATAATTTCTTTTTACTGTTATATCATACTATGTACTGCAGGAAACAGTACGTTCACAGTTGTCAGCCATTTTCACCTGTTAAATCACTCACATCTACCATCTGCCAACTCGGCCCACAAACTTTGATTGCTTTTTGAACAATGCTTCAAGTCAGAATGTTGACTTTCATTAGAAATATCTACACAAGAATATTCTAACCATAAGCATCTGTAAACAAGAAAAAAAAAAAAAATCAAGCCCGACTAATAATACTGTGATGTTACCTCACCATTTCTATTTAAAAAATCTTATTCTGAAAGCCACTGAAATGATCATAAATAAGCAACACAAAGAAACTGGAGTTATGGTTTCAGTAACAAGAAGGTCTTTGCTCTTTGGTTGTGTCCAGAAAATATAAATATTATAGATGGGCATACAGTGGATTAAGAATGCCAAAATTTGGAAATTCAGGCATAATTTCTTATCTAATCGAGCATATTTTTATGGCCTTTGTAATGAAAAAAGAATTTATCAAAAATGTTAATTTTTAGGGGGTCTGAGCCCGAATTACCATATTTGGGCAATTTGGTCCAAAATCCTTATTTTGGGCATAATTTGGATAAAAATGGTCCTTTTACATTTTTTCAGGTCAGTTAACTTTGAACCACATATCTTTGAAGTGTAACACAGATTCTCAGATATGTAGTTCAAAGTTAACTGACTTGAAAAAAAAAAAAAAAAAAAGTTTTTAAATAAAATAACTTGTGCATTATATCTTTTATTCATTAATATATCAAAACTGAAAATTTCATTAAATTTGGTTAATTCCCTGAATTTTGGAATTTTTTTTTCTTTGGCAGGGTGACATACGATGATGGAATTTAGGTCCGTTAAGTTCAATTTAACTGTTAATATTTTGTCTTTGTGTACTTCTAAATCCTAAATTTTAAGCTTTAAAATGTGGGGAAAAAGTGTGTTATACACAAATAATCATGGTACTTCACAAAGAAAAAAGAATTAAATTTAACTTGAATTGTAGGAAATGAAGTAGGAAGTGACTTATTGAGAGACACTCCTGCACAACTTATTCTACGACTCATATCATTTGAAGTATCTTAGTTGATATACACTGAAAGAACCACAACAGATAAGCATAAAAAGTTAAGCAAACTTAGAAAAAACAAATTAACCTACATACAAATAAAAAGGAGATGAACATTAGGGTAGGTCAATTTTTCACTTTTAAAAAATATCAAATTGCCCATCTATGTGAAAGTTGTATGTTAGTATACTGAATACTGATACCAAAAATTAGATCTTTTACTTGTACTATTGTTTGAGGAAATGGCATCAAAGATCATCTGCTAAAATTCACAAAAAAATCATTGTTTTTACAACATTTGGCCTAGAAATTGGTTAGAAAATTTACCGTTTTCAATATTCAGATCAGAAAATGTTATTTTATTTTATTAAAATGAAACGAATGAAATATTAAGTAGAATTCAAATTGAAAATGTGCCATCCCCAAAACCACTGAGAATATCTAGGCTAAATGTTGAAAAAACAAGGATTTTTTGTGAATTCTAGCAAATGATCTTTGATGCTATTTCCTCAAACAATGGTGCAAGTAAAAGATCTAATTTTGGTAGCAGTATTCAGTATACTAACACACAATTTTCGCATAGATGGACAATTTGATATTTTTAAAAAGTGAACCCCCCCCAAAAAAACAAAAACAAACAAAACAACTAACCCTAATGAACATAGCCTCAGGAAATGGAATCAGCAACCCATGTTCAAATCCTGGATAAAGTTGTTTTCACTTTTTGCTAATACCCTTAGGAAAGACACAAATTCATCTCTCCCCCCAAGCTAGGAGTAAATAGTAAAGCAGATTGGACTTGTAGGGATTACATCCCTTACTTGCCATGATTCTCCAATTTGAACCTAGGGGACACAAAAGGTAATTACACCCCATGTCTGCCAAATAGTCACTAGATGGCATGGCCAGCAGCATTATAAAAGACTAGCAGTGGCTACCCAGCGAAGCCTGGGGTAGAGGAGATAAAACATGGTTTAATAATCGTTTGCAGCTATATTACTACTGAATAGCGAGTTCGATCCTCGCAGGATGACCCATAAAAATCACCACATATAAAAGATCTTAATTTAATCCGGCCTGGTAGGAGGTCAGGGGAAAAAAAAAAAAAATTAAATAAACTAATCAAATTTATGTAAAACGATAAATAATCTTAAAAAAAACAAAAAAAACAAAAAAAAAACAACATTATTAATTCAAAGCGTAGCTGATCGAATGTCAAATTATCATAGTAAATATACTATACTATAAATTTGATAACAATTTGAGTTTTCAGGTATTTCCATGAAACGTATTAGGTAATCTAATGGTATTATCTTTTGTGCACTATTCTACATTAGCATCATTATTTTATTTGTATTTCTAATATTAAAATAAATAAATGCGATTATGAAAAATAAAAAAAAACGTTTTGTTTACAATTGACGAATGACGGGAGTTATTGTTAAATGTTTTCATTTGATTTGTTATTTAATTCGCTGTAAAAAAAAATAAAAAAAAAAAAAAAAAATTCCATGTATGAAAAGACATACTAATTACATATTTAGAAAGATTATTTCATACCAAATAAATATTTTTAAGATAGGAAGAGAAATATGCGATAAATAAGATGTGATTTTATGTTAAAATTTAGTATGAAAAAATTATACTATGAATTCTAGGCTGACTGAAGCAAAATATTATTTTTTTTAACTCCCTTTAAAAAAATAATTTGATGAATAAAAATCAAATTGCATATTTAGAAAGATTATTTTATTCTCTTTCTAATCATATAAATATCTTAAAGAAGATTGAACTGTAAATAGTCGAGAAAAAAGGATGATTTTTCGTTAAAATTTAGTCTTTAAAAAAACTTATCAGCTCTCCTGTGCTAATTTTATTTCATTTAACTTGCTGTAAAAAATAATCAATAGATAAAAATGCATACAAGTTACATATTCAGAAATATTATTATCTTTTCTTTACAACCATATAAATATTTTTGAGATTGGACCAAAAATAAGCGATAAATTCCGAGCAGGACAGCTTAGACTGCAAAATTTATTCACTAAAATTAAACTTCACTGCTGGTATCACTGTAAATCGCTGTAACAAAAAGTCAGGCAGGGGACAATATTTTATTATCAGCAAGTGCTGGTATATGGACAGTTCCACAAATTGGGTGATTTTGGCTTAATTAATTAATTATATCCCTTAATTAGTAAAAATCAATAACCAAATTTGGTGTGTTTCTTAGTTAGAAGGATATTAATCTATATGCAAGATTTCAAATCTGAGTGACTCATCTTTTCCGAGTTATAGGTCAACACGTACATACCAAAAACTTTCTTTTATATATATAGAAGTGGCTAAGTAAAAATTCACATTAATGGATCCCCGTCCACCAATTTGACAAGGGAGCTTTGTGTCCCCAACAACTTGTTACAATTTATGGTGTCATAAATTGTTGACAGATCCTGTTGCTGAATATGGGAGCTGTTGGCTTTGAGATGAGAGAGTGGAAATTTACCAGTAATGGTTATAACCTCCTGACCCGTAGTGCATGTCACAAAAAACATATAAGTTAGTTTAGAGAATGAGATTCAACCCAGCCGTCAAAGAGCTTAGCCGTGCTGTGAGGCCGGTCACCCATGTGGTGATATGGGCTAGATGAAATAAAGAAGCTTGATCAGGCAACAAGAATGTATTTTAGTTCATTCAATTAATTGCAATGACTAAAATAAGCCCAACAAGTTAAAAAGAAGAAGCAATTATAAGAACCCAACTAGCAAGAAGCAGTAAAGCAGAAATGAAGTAACCAAATAAGTCTTTAATCTCTGTCTCTCTCTCTATCATTCTGAACTCTCTATTGTATACCCGATGATAGGGTATGTAACAAACTTACTAAGTCGCACACGATAGCTTGCTTAACATATAAATCATTACATTTTCTTTGTCTATCAGCTACAGGTGATGAACTCAACACTTTCTCTACCAAAGACTCATTTCATTTCAATATAAGGAAATTTCGCTCATACAACTCTGTTTGACCACTTTCTTGTATCCATTTGTCATGTTTATATTCTATTCTGTTAAGTTTGCTTAGGCAATAAAATTGCCTTGTTATTACATCATCATGAATTGTTCTTGTATTTGTTCTGTACAAGGAAATGATATTATACCAACTATCATTCTTCTACAGACTTTTTTTTAGCTTTGCTACATGAACCCATTTAGGAGAAGGAAAAATCTGAAAATCAAACCAGGTGTTTTTTTTTCTTAAAAATTGACCTTGTGTTGCTAGCTAACCATTTACTCATAAGTGCAATCTTCACCGAGCACTATTTCAGCCTTGTGGCAAACTAAGTCAAGTATTAAATTATCTATAAAGCAAAGTGACCAAAGGAAAATAGACATTGGAATCAAAACTAATCCAGACTACATGTTGGTTGGTTAGTGTTTAATGGCATATCAACCTTTATGGATTATTTGGTAATTTATGAGGAAGTGTGTCCCGGTCTCCTGCCTCAGAAATTGCTACCCGGTGACTATTAAAATAACGTCCCCAGCTATGTCGTC
>CM042149.1:113217799-113247799 GCA_023376005.1 Doryteuthis pealeii | reverse complement strand
AGCATCTGTGTGTGTATACATATGTGAGAAAAGTAGACAAACACGGGATATTATGGAAACTGGATGTTTATTGTCGACAATGCAATGTTTCGGTCATTTAGACCTTCTTCAGGACTCGAATATATGAAGGTCTAAATGAACAAAACGTTGCATCGTCGACAATAAACATCCAGTTTCCATAACATCCCGTGTTTGTCTACTTTTCTCCACATATTGTCGGATTAACCTCCTCATATTTCTCCCATATATATATATATATATATATATACACACACACACACACACAGGTAGTTAAATAGTCAGTAAAAAAAAAAAAAAAAAAAAAAAAAAAAAAAAAAAAAAAAAACTGTACAAATGCAGAATAGCGCTCAAGCTGACAGGGCAGAAAAAAAAAATCTGGAGGAATTGGATACTGAGAGGGAGAATCAAGACTACCCAGACAACAGTATTGTTAAGATTGGCTAGAATACTCAGAAGAATCTTGTAGACCTGAGGAAACTTACTGTCACTCAGACTCCAATGAAAGACCATTAACTAAAACTGGTGTGAAAAACTCGCATGGAATGATATAAAATAATAATAATAAAAAAGTTCCCAAATCCGACAAGAAATACCTGAAGAAGGCCGGAGGGCACATCGTCCGAAATGTTGTACAGATAATAATGAAGATGAAGACAATAGTCTGAATAATCCAAATAATACCAATAACTTGTTTGCATATAGTTATATATGGTTTCAAATATTCCTAATACTAATAATTTTCAAACAGATCTATTTGACCTATAGATGGGACCCTAACAGGTACTACTGTAGGAGTCTCCAGGGAGTTAATGCTTCCAAGCCATTTGATAAGTTTTGAGGCTCAAATTTGCCCTCTCACAATGAGCTTGAAAGATGAATTGTATTATCTAACCAACCAGAATGATTCTCACTAAATCTAAAACACTTTGTCTGGGTGGGAGCCACATTTGTTTATGTCACACTTATAAACAAAGCCAAAATCGGCTTGTGGGAGTAATTCCTGACTGCAGTCACTAGCTTTCACACCACATATGCTCCACTGCACATGCAAAGTCTTCCTTGCCTGGGGTTCAATCTAGACTTGCTTTGCGCAAACCCAGACATCTCGAGCCAATCTCCACAGTAAGAACTTATTTCCTCTTCCACATATATTACTACTATGCAAACATATTTACTATTCACACAGGCACATATAAAAGGACAAGTAGGTGCTTGTGGTGTAATGGTTATCATCAAAGGATAATGGACATCGTGAAATTCTGGACGAGGCTAGTTGCATTTCATATATCACTAATACTCTTGGGAAAGGTATGAATCCAACTATTTTCCTTCCAGCTATGGGTAAATAGAGCAGACTTTGGAAAAGCAATTGGTTTAGCAGAAGGAAAACTGAATTCAAACCTGACCTTGTGTCACATCCTGCTCGTGCGGAGAGCTTGGGTAAATACCTAGGATTTTCAATTCACACACATCATCTATACATGCAAGAACTTTGCTATTTATTCATGAAAAGATAGTTTCTCCTTGTACATTTTGATATAAAATGTTTTTTGTTGATATAAATATAAATAAGGTAAAAATATCCATTCGACTAGAAAGTTGGGGATGATTCTACTTGGGATCATCTATATCCTCCATATATCCACAATGCATACACATAGATTTATACAAGGATCATTTCAAATCCCTAAGAGAGCTCAATGCAAGATAATAAACTAATTATACACAGAATAATATTTACACTTACAATAAGAAAGGAAAACAACAAACCAGCATTTGGCTATTATAGATTTATATCAGATGGTAACTCAATAAATGAGCCCAGTTTGTCAGACAGCCATTACAAAATAAACAAGAAAATTTCTCATATATTTTGTTTATTTTGTAATGACTGTCTGACGAAACTGGGCTAATTTATTGAGTTACCGGACGATATAAATTTATGATAGCCTATATATATATATACACACACACACACATGCTGATAGGTACGCATCCTATGTCCCTGATGCACAAAAATCTAAAAGGACGCAGTAAAATCATATCCATGTGTCCCAGTATTTTTTTTTTTACTTCTCCCACCATTTCAAGTTAACTAAACACATTTCAATAGTTTCTTAGAAACGAATTACACAGGATAGGTTACAAGGTAGGAGTTAGACGGCTTTAGTTAAGACCTATAAATTTTACCAAGGACTCTTTCAAAGCAAATATATACGTCCCAGGACACACTAAATCAAAAAGCTATCAGCATCATTGTGTATGTGTGTGTGTGTATATATATATATATATATATATATATATATATATATATATAAATAAAACCTTTATGATTATTTGTCTTTTACTGCATACTATGTAATACTAGCTAATAAAAAAAACCTTCATTGCAAACTAATGGAACATGACCACCTAGGGTCATAGTGGACGTGGGAGTAATGCCAATGAAGGGGGGGGGACTTCACACGTCCTCACCACTAGATACAGTTTAAGGCCATATCCAGGACATCTCTTTTTTGGGTGGGGTTTTACCTAAAATATATTCTGAGCACCGCCAACATAGAATTCCTTTGGATAATTGGACCTCTGCTTGACACTCTTGGTACTGTTAACATTTCAGCCAGCCCATTCTACAGCCTACTCACAATTCTAACAATACTTCACTCTACTAATAATCTACTAAAGCTACTTTAGGCATTGTCTATTACTAATCTTATTCTGAGGAAATGAATCAGTTTTTAGATATCATTTAGGAATGATAAAGAAGCAATGTATAGATAAGCAGATTTTTTCCAAGAAAAAAGAAAAGAAATGGCAGGTGGTCAGAGAGAGCTGGATTTAGATCTTGGGGGGGGGGATTGGGGTACTTCTGCTTAGGGGACCCCACTTAAGTGGTCTCAAGATAGAAATTAAATTTGGTACATGAGGAATAAAAAAAATTGAAGTAAAATGAATTTATTAAGAGAAAAAATATATAAGTTGGGTTTTATTTTTCTCAATTATATTAACTATACAAATAACCTTTACTACATTTTTTCAGTTTGTATTATTGAACAAAATGATAGAATTCATTCCAGCTTGCAGGAAATCACCCTTATTTTTTATATAATAAAACTAATTTTATAATTATTATAGGTTTTATAAAAGGAAGTCTAGGTGCCACTCTGATAATGGGGCCTGGGGCAGTTGCTCCTTTATAAATTCAACCCTGGAGAAGAAGGGGTACATTCGAGTCTCAGCAGGGTACCCATTAAAATAATTACAGTACATACTAGTGTAATGAATGACTTTTTAAGACCAATTCCTTACCTAAAAAAACAAGGGGTCATTCATTACACGTATATGGTAGAATCACCAAGACTTAGGGGTTATTCATTACATTTCTTTTTTTTCGGGAGAAGGCATCTGAGTCCGAAAGGAAATAGCTGAAGAAGGCCGGAGGGCACATCAGTCGAAACGTTGTACAGATAACAATGAAGATGAGGACAATAATCCAAATAATACTAATTATCAAGCCTCATTTAAAAAATTCCAAGAAATACTATGCTCCAGTGTTTTTAACTCCCCATTACAACTGATGACATCTTTACAAGATCCTGAACAAGAGTTTTTAAATGTTGCTTTACAACTTCTTTGGTCTCTACCTTTGGTTGGTTGGATTTTACATATCTGTAAAATAAACATCATACTCCAGAGATGCTGATAGGTACGCATCCTGTGTCCCTGATGCACAAAAAACTATAAGGACGCAGTAAAATCACATCCATATGTCCCAGTGTTTGTCGTTTTTATTCCCTCACCATTTCAAACTAACTGTTTCTTAAAAATGAATTACACGGGATAAGTTACAAGGTACGAGTTAGACGGCTTTAGTTGGGACCCATAAATTTTCTTATAAATGTTCCAGGATGCACTAAATCAAAAAGCTATCAGCATCACTGTAGAAGCAATATTCCAATTATCATTATGCAGTAGACTTGCAACAATGCAAGATCCGGAATATTGCTTCTATAGTGAGTATGAGGTTTATTCTACAATATCAACCGTTAGGTTATTTTATGCCGAAGATGTTTTTGTTTTATTTATTCTTGTTGGATACGCATTTTTTGATCTATTTAATAGATGGGACCCTAACAGGTACTACCACTCAGAGACAGAGTGAACCTGGGAGCAATGGCGATGTAGGAGTATACCACATTCCCCAGAGCTACAGAATTGAAACCTCAGCAACAGATGCAGATTAACGCCATACCTAGGAAACCTCTACCCTTGGTTTAATACCTATAAAGGAAAACATGCAAAATGGACATAAGGTGGTCACTAACCTTTTTAGACCATCAAACCTTGTCATGGAATCTGATCATTCAATCATACTACAGCATGTATAATAAAATAAATATGGAAACTGCAGGTTTTCCTAGGATTAATATTAACAACATATCAACCCATGTGGGGTTATTTTATGCCAAGAGGTTAGAGAAAAGCATTCATTATATAGGTTTATATTTACATTTGTGTAGTTGGTTAAAAGGGTGAAGTTATAGTACGCGGCTTACCTTTTTCATTCCGTTATAGTACGCGGCCTACCTTTTTCATTCCGTTATAGTATGCGGCCTACCTGGTTTAAATGTGTCCTACCTCACTAAGAGTATATTTATAGATATAAGTAGTAGGCAATTTATTGAAACTAATTTTTCACATATATTCAATTTCAAGAAATGGAATTCATTCATAAGCTGTATATAGTAATTAAGAATAATTAAAAAAGAATTTATCCATAACTTACATGAATCAGAGATCTATTTAATTCTAAAATTATGAAGTAGGGTTAGGGTTAGAGGTTAAGGTTAGCAATTATTATTATAACCATATATGCTTTTTATGGTAGGCCACATACTATAAGAGAGACATGATTTCGTAGGCCACATACTATAATAGTACCGTTAAAAGTATTTGCACAGTTATATATCAAGCATTCCTATCTAATACAAATAATTTGCACACAATGGTATGATTTCAAGTAAACAATTATAGTTTTAAGCATTCTTAATACAAATAATTTACACGGTTATATGGTATTAAATATCCTTATCTAATGCTAATAATTTTTGAAGAGATCTATAATGTAGACCGACCAGCAAAAACCTACACCAGCTCTGTACGGATACTGGATGCCGTGCAGAAGACCAGATAGCAACGATGGCTGATAGGGACGGGTGGTGTACGTAAGTGTGAGAGAGAGAGAGAGAGAGAGAGAATCATGGGTATTCGTGCTGTCAGCATTACCTTATGATGATTTGACCCATAGATTAAACCTTAACAGATATTACTACTCCAGATCAGAGTGGACCTGGGAGTAATGGCAATAAAGAAGTGACTCCACACTCCCCAAAACTGGAGCCTCACCATCAGATACAGTCTAGTGTCAAACCCAGGAACTTACTATATGCATTAGTGAGGAAACCTACGTACTAAACCCTGAAATACTATTCTTCTGTATCTTCTCCTGTTAATATTATTATTGAAAAATATGATTTTTTTTTAAATTAAAAATAAATAAAATAAAATAAAAATAAATAAATAATTAAAAAATAAACCCACAAAAAGGGTAATATTGTGTTGTAGAAATCGTAGGAAATTTACAAAATATTTAATAATAATATAATTCAGGAATTCAATTTAAGTGTTCAATCTCTATATTGAAATACACAGAAATTTGGAGAGTAGAGAATCCGTTCACCGAAATCTTAGTATGTACTAATCAAACTATCTCTGTTAGCTTTAGATCCCCACTAAGTGTACCGACTCCCCTTCTACGACTTCTGACCCCCCCCCCCCAACATTTATTGACTCCTTAGATATTTCTTATTGGTTCAAGGGGTGGTCGGGTCGGGGGGTGAAATCGAAAACTTGCTCGACTAGGATCTTGTTGCAACTGCATTATTCGTTTGCTTCTAAAATGGAGGAGAGGGTTCAAGTGTGTGAAGAGAGACCAACTACCAGGCATGTTTTTTTTTTTTTTTTTTTTTTTTTTTAAATAATTTTTTTTTATCCCTTACAAAAAGATAAGCCATTTTAAAAAATTTTTTTTTAACCCTTCTCAAAAAGAATATAAGTAGGTATTTAATAACTGAAAAGACTGCAGAACCAAACAACCAGAGAGGATTAAAAAATATTAAAAACAAAAACAAAGATAATAGCGAGCAACAACCTACATGGTTGTTTACCAAGCACAACCTTCTCCATTACAAAAATGCCCACACATTTTTATTTAATACTTGCAACATAACAGTATGATGCTCTTTCATTCTCAACAGAAAGGAAGGAAATACCATTTTTATGAAATCGAGGTCTTCCTGAGGACATAGTCAAAATTATTCAGTTTATTTTGTCAAAACAAGAACGCTTAAAATATTTTACGGAAAGAAGGAAAAAAAAAGCCACAAAAATTCCGAAGTTCGAGAAAAAAAAAATCAATAAATAAAAGATGGTAATGCTAGAATCTTTAAAAAAAAAAAAAAAAAAGAAAAAGTAAATAGAATCTTTAAAAAAATAAAAAAGGGGTTATTTAAAAATTTAATTGTGTATGAAAGGAAACAGGTGAATTATTTTTACAACTATACAAACAAATAATATCTACTATTACTACAGTATTTATTACTACTAAAAAACAAGAGTTAGTTACAGTTTTGATTAAATTATCGTAAAAACAGAAAACAGTTAACATAACTGTTTATGTAAAACCGTTAAGTTTTTAACCATTATTTTTGACTATCGCGAAAACGGATTCCAATGCTTTAAAAAGAAAAATTTTAAATTTCTAAATGGAAATTAAAAAAAAAAAAAAAAAAAAAAAATGAGCGTGAAAAAATGTTGAAGCATTTCAAAATAAAAATAAATCAGAATTGTTTAATTTGCCAAATCAGAAGCAGAGACAATATTTACAAAAAAATAGATAAAACTGAGAGTGAGAGAGTGAAAAAAATTTTTTTTCATGAAACAAAAATTTTCCAAAACAATCATAACCGAGAAAAAACTACGGAACGAAAAAGTAAAATCTTATATTTACCTTTCCCTAGTGGAGAAAATTATTTTTTAAAAATGAAATAAAAAGGTAAAAATTGCAACTTTTAACTGCAATCAAATTTAAAAATTAAATTCATCCCAAATACAAGAAACATTTAATCTATAAAGTTTTAAAAGGCATCAAATAAAATCTTGGAAAATTTCTTAAAAGAAAATAATTTTTATATTCATTAATTTTTGTTATCCTAAATTTCAATAAGAAATAAGTATCAATTAAAAAAAACTAAAAACAAAAAAATGTTAATTCAAATTTATTAATTGTTTTTTTTTTTTTTTTTAACTGAAGTGAATGATGCTTTATTATTTTAAAAAAAATTGCAAGGTGTTTTTATCAGTAAAAAAGCTGGTAATGAGCCCAAGCCAAATGAAAGCACTCCCTCAAAATCGTGGACCCATGCTAACTAGCACATTTGGGCCCCCCATCATATCTGTTCTGTCCGGGTTTTATTTTGGTAATTAATTATTCGTTTCAGGGCATTTCTGTACCTTATATACAAAAACGATTTTGTTTAAGTATTCGTAGAATACTTAAACAAAAATTGGTCCTTGTGTACAACTTTTTACCTTATTCTAATTGTATTTCAATTTCAATCTCTGGCTCCTTTAGGTCAGGAAGAATTCAACATACACAAGTTATATTTATTTTAGATAAAACCTGTCCTGTATAAAATACAGAATGTATCTAAAATTAAGTATAAATTTTAGGTTGTGTAAAATTATCTTTAAAAAATCTGCTAATATTATGAAAAGAAAACTGATCAAATAATAATAATAAAAAATAATAACATGAAACTTTCTTGATTGAAGAAATTTAAAATAGGGGTTTAAATTTGCCATATTTAAGTCTTTTTAAAATTTTAAATGCCAGAAAGATAAATTAAAAAATAATATATCTCATAGAAACAATTTTCTAAAGTGAAGAAAATTTAAATTTTATCCAATTCTGAAAATACAAACGACTATTTAAAAAAACAACAAAAAACTAAGTGTTACAATTCACCTCAACACATGGTAAAAAAATTTGAATGAACGATTTGGGACAAAAATTCATTATTCCGGACTTTTAAAGAAAAAGCAAAGAAAAAAGAAAATAAAAAGAAGAAAAAAAAATCAAAACATAATTTTAAAATCAGAAGTTCTAGATCTACCAACTCAATAAAATAATAATAATATTCGATTGGTCTTTCCTTGTTTGTTTATAAACCAAATATTTTAAACACAGTAATAAATCGATTTTGTGTTACGACCGACATTTCCAGAACTAGAAATGCAACAGCGAATAATAAATATTATCAAGCAAGACTTAAAAATAAACAAAAACAAAATATGAAAAATAGAAAAGAAAACTAACCAACTGCGAATATCCACGTCCAGTAGGTATAATACACAGTGGCAGCTAAAAACTGAATTAAGTAGAATTTTCGTGAAGCTTTTCAAGAGATATTCTTGAAAGTTCCAGGCTGTAAAAGAAGATACCACTATTGTAGCGACCTGTGGGGCGGTGCTTACGCGGTGTAGTTCCTGTGTAAGCGTCCCATTAATAAAAACGAACTTTCATGTAGCTAGAATTATTGGTTTGATTCGAGCGTAGCATTTTTAAAATCGTATTTCATAATGTGTTAATAACTTTGCCAACTAATCAATTTGTTCGGGAAAATAATCCCACTTGATAGGTTTTAATAATTTTATATAGCAAACAATAGGGACCTCCAATTTGACGGGTCAAATTTATCCCCTTATATTTAACACAATGAAACTTGCATAAAGGTTAATATTATCTTGAAAATTTTTGGACCATTCAACAGAAGTAACATAAAAAAAAAAAAAATAAAATAAAAAAAACTCCTGATGATTTAAAAACTTTTTTTTCAGCTTATGAAAATAATGAAAATTATGAACGAAAACAATCTTTACATTTTTGCACCGTTAAATCATTGAAATTTAACGTAGTCAAAAACAAGTTAGGTACCACCAATTTTCCCTGTGAAATTTACCCCCTCCTATATTTAACACAATGAAACTTGCATGAAAATTAATATTATCTTGAAAAATTTGTTTCCATTCGAAAGAAGAAACATTAAATAAACTCCTGATGATTTAAAAAAAAAAAAAATTTCAGCTTACGAAAATAATGAAAATTATGATTGAAAAATAATGTTTTCATTTTTGCACCGTTAAATCAACTGAAATTTTATGTAGCCAAAAACAAGTTACGACAAGAGGATTTTAAAAAAATTCTATGAAAAATCAATTAATGGTCCGATTTTCACGAAAATTTCCATAACTATTTACCTTTGGATGTAAATATATCTGAATTATTTTTTTCCTAAAATATATTAGGGGAGATATTTCTTTTTTACGAGGTACCCTATTTTATTTCATGAGATATTAAAAAAATGAACCGTCAAAAAACGATTTTTACTTTTTTTTCTATAAAGATAAGAGTCTGAATAACTATATAATTTTTTTTGTATAATACTCAGGACAGTAGTTTTTGTAGAAAAAAAAATCATGAATTCTGAAATGAAGTGCTAAAAAATGTCATAATATTATTATTTGAAAACTTTTTTTTTCTTTTTTAATTGATATGATGTACTATATTCTATGTCAAGAAAAAAAAAATTTTTAAGAAATTAATTTTTAAGAGATTTTAAATCTTTTGTTTGCTTAAATAATTTGTGTGTTTTTTTTTTAATGTTTAAAAATCTTTTTTTGTGCGTACAAATCGAATTTTTCATGGACATTTAAATATAATATAACACTGAATTTTAGAATTCAGGTGAACTAGAAATTTGTCCGATCTACGATATATTAATATTTTTAAGAGTATTTAAGAGTTTTTTTTATTTATTGTTGAATAGTAATGTTTGATTCTTATAATATACGGAAGAGCAAAACTGAAAACGTTTGTAATACTTATTGTCTTTTCTTTGCTTTAATTACACTATAAGTTCAACTAAAAATATTATGGAGTTATTTTGAAACTACTACAAAAGAAAAAAAATCTTTCAAAAATCGTTGAAAACCAATAATTGGTTATTGAATATGTACAAGAAAACAATTATGTCGAATACAGCCACCCATATATTTAAATGTATAATTGTCAAAGAGAGATAATATGTAAAAATACAGTCCCCGTTTCTATATAAACATCACCCTTTTGCATGTAAAACGGACTATTTCATTTATCTTTTTTATTACCGGTGAGTAATTTTCTCCAATCGGATAATTTGATCTTTGAATTAACTGTTTTTCTTTGTAACAACTCTTTATGATCATTACCTTTTTTTTGCAAGATTTTTAAAAAACAAAGTTAAAAGAATATCTACTCTCGTTTATTCAATATAGCCTAAACTGATCACGTGACCCGATTATGGTTATCCTTAATGATTACCAATTTTATTTTAAATTTTATGAAAAATCAAACAGTTGGATTTTCATGAAAATTTCGGTAATTACATATCTTTTGATGAATTTATGTTTGAAATAGGTTTTTCCTAAAATATATTAGGGGAAATATTGTTTTATGAGGTTTGCCCCACCCTATTTTATTTTAATAAAATAAAATCAGATTTCATAAAATAATCTTATGAAATCTGAAAAAATGAACTGATAAAAAACGATTTTTAACTTTGTTCTATAAAGATAAGAGTCTGAATAATTATATCAGAAAATTTTTATAAGTTTCTATACGGGGTTTTTAAAAATAAAAGAAACATGGCTACTGAATTCTGCTAAAAAATGTTCTTCACCTGCCGTTTAAGTCTGTGAGGTAAGGGATCAAATAAAGGGAGAAGTAGAAAAGGGATGTGCGAACAACATAATCCCAATAGCACGAGGTTGAAAGAAAATTTGGATCAAGTAACCAATAGGCACCCCAGCTGTTATCTAGATTCAAAAGGACAGGTTTTGCTTTTCACCGTCAACTTCCAGTTGTTTAACAGACGATAACGTCTTTCGTTTATAGTTTTATAATTTAAAAAAAATGCTATTGAAGTAAAGTAAAAGTAAAGTCGTCGGGGTGGCCTAATGTCGGTATTAGCCATGCAGCATGGGAGTCTATCCCCTTTTCACTAGCGCTAGACCAAGGAGATTATTTTAGTGTCTGAGGTGGAGCGCCACCCCTACCATCAGCTCCTTACTTTACCGCACAGATCCCTGTGCTACTCATATGCTGAGTTGGCGAGGGTGGGTATCAAACTAGGAACCTTGTAGTTTCTAGCCGAACACTCTACCGACTGAGCTAACCCGGCCCTATATATATACATATATACATACATATATATATATATATATATATATATTTTGCTACTTTTGGCATATTTAGCTGCAACCAGAATATATATATATATATATATATATATATATAATTGGTGCTGGCTGAGTGGTTAAGGAGCCTGACTGATGATGGATTGATCAGGTTCTGTCCCAGTTGGAGGTAGCCTGTAAATGTCTAGCCACACTGAAAAGGCGTGATATGTTGAACAAGGTGTCTATGGATGAATATGTATATATATATATATACATATATATATATATAATTTTAGAAAACTATATTTTATGAGTATTTTTAAATTTCAAATAAATTAAATATTATAAATTAAATATTTAAATTACAAAAGACAAAGTGTTATTTTTGCTTATATTAACAGCTCTAGACTGACCATAATTTTAAGAGGATATTACAGTTTAAAGAATTAACTATATGTAAAGATAAATATAATTATTATAGGTATATTACAATATTTAAACTTGTTACCATAAAAGTGTTCACCTTGAACTTATTCCTCTTGGAAACAAAGTAAAAATAACCTGGCCCATATGAAATAAGTAATTTGTAAAAAAACGTGTCTTTAATATAAAAACGTGTCTTTCGTTTATAGTTTTATAATTTTTAAAAAATTGCTACTAAAGTAACAACAACATGAAATAACTAAAAAAAACGTTTCTAAAAGAATCATCCGTTAACAAACAACCGGAAGTTGATGGTGAAAAGCAAAACTTGTCCTTTTGAATCTAGCAAACAGCCGGGGTGCCAATTGGTTACTTGATCCGAAAATTCTCTACAACTATAACAAGAGAGAAATTTATGATCCAAAATTGGAATAGAGCCTGAAAATTCTTAACCTTTAATCATCTTCTCTATTACAATTAGCGCCATCACTTGGAATGCTTGAACGGCCAAGAAACATTTAGATAGTCCGCAATTATCAAGGCAATATTCCCAACAATTTTGTTTGTGTGTTGCAAAAAATAAAAAAAACAAAAAATAAGAGATGATTATCATAAAGAGGCACAACTGATACATTTTTAAATTTGAAGTTCAATTGTGGGTGTAACTAGAAAAAGTGGTACTCTGAACATTAGCTACATAAATGAGATTAACCTCCCCTTGTTTATTTCACTTTGAGGAAGCCTTAATAACACATTAAGTTCATTTCAAATAATGCACAATTAAGAACACATTTTATGATATTTTCATGTTAAAACATGCAGTTGTATTGATTCGAACAAATTCGTATTTTCAGTGTAGATTTACGGTGAAATGAAAATGGCAAACCAAAATATAAGGCTTCCTCAAAGTGAAACAAACAAGGGGAGGTTACTCTCATTTATGTAGCTAATGTTCAGATTACCGAAAAAGGTTAGGAGGCGCTCGTTGTATAATGGTCATTGTTGTAGGAAATGGATAAGGTGGCACAAGTTCAAATCCTGGATGAGGCTGGCTGCATTTCACATAGCGCTAGTACCCTTGGGAAAGGTATGAATCCAACTATTTTCTTCTAGTTATGGGGAAAATAGTAGGGCAGAGTGGGCTCTTTAACCTTGGGATGGCAAACGGTTTAGGAGAAGGAAACTAAATTTAAATCTTGTGTCACATCCTGCTCGTGCGGATGGGTTGGGTAAATACAAACTTGAAAAAGCACATTTTTTTAAAATTGTGTGGAGGATGGTTTTTGCTACAAGTTATAGCGCAGTCGATAGAGCATTGGACTAGAAACCACAAGATACTGAGTTCGATACCAGCCCTCGCCCACTCAGCGTATGAGTAGCACAGGGGTCAGTGCGGTAAAATGAGGAGCTGGTGGTAGGTGTGGCACTCCACCTCAGATGCCAAAAACAATCTCCTTGGTCTAGAGCTAGTGAAAAGGGGATAGACTCCCTTGCTGTCTGGCTGATACCAACTATAGGCTACCCCGATAACTTTACAATTATTATTATTATTATCTCCATGAGAGTTTTTCACACCTACCTAAGATGGTAGTTCACTGGAGGCTGAGTGACAGCAAGTCGCCTCAGGTCACCAGGACTTTTTTGAGTATTCTAGTTGATCTTAACAATGCTTTTGGAAAAACAAATTTTGGTTGTATTAGAACAGGGATCACCAAACTTTTTGCATGGTGGGCCGAATAATTGAAAAAATAATGAATGAGGGCCACATTATTATTGTGTTCAACGCTTGCTAGCCAGAATGAAAGCTCTGAGAAAAAGATGTAAAACAAAATTCATCTTTCCATGTTATATTCTTGGATGAGTGGCGTAAGATGCACAAAAACAAATTTAACCAACATATTTATTTTCAAAACATTATCAAAGAGCGCAACATTAGGTTTGGTTTTGTTTTGTTTTACAGCATATCAACCTCAGTGGGATATTTAATGCCGATAAAGTTTTGAAATAAATCAATTCTTAATGGATAATACAATTTTTTTATAAATACATTTTTCTATTTAACCCATAGATGGGACCCTAACTCCGGGTTAGAGTGGACCAGGGAGCAATGGTGATGAAGGGGTGCTCCACATTCCCCAAACCTCCAAAACTGGAACCTCACCATCAGATAGAATTTAACGTCATACCATGGCCAACAGGTAGCGCCATTGGGGGAGTCTTACCCCTCTGCAGAGGTGCATTCTAACACCCCAGCCGACAGGGCGGAGCGCAACATTAGCAGAAAGGTTTAGTGAGATTTGTGAAACTGAAATTTGCCTTTCAAGATATCATCAACGTTTGGTTTGGAATTGCTACATCCAATCAAAAGAATTGCTTTCAAATTTTTATCAGTCAATTTTGTTCGAAGTCCATGAAGATTTAGTAAGCTTAACATGATATTTCAATTTAAATGGTATCAGAATGTCTTGCATTCTGTACGTTTTAACAAACAAATTCAAGTACCGTCAGTGGGCCTAATGTGGCCCACAGCCAGTAGTTTGGTGTCCCCTGTATTAGAAGTATAAAAAAAAGATTAGAATCAAAATCATGTTCTTAATGTTTAATATTTTTTCTGATATTTCAAGGTGCCTACCTCTTTCTCCAAGCTTTATTTTTAGACTGACTGTTTCTTACCTTTGCTATTATACGTTACTAAAAATACCCTAAAAACAAAAGCAAAAAAAAAATAGGCCACTATTTGCCACCAAAAAACTACAGATTTGTGGGTGTTTATAGCTAGTTAACGTTTCAAAGGCTAAAAGTCATCTGAGGAAAGTTTATTTGTGTGCAAGAGGCTTAACACACTTGTGGTCAAAAAGTAATTACTGATATGCTGGAACTGGGTGTGGGGTTGAGGAGTGTTTGCTGAAGTACTGTGACTAATAAGAAGCCAGAAGGGAGTAGAGGTGTCTTCTTATAGGGGAGTGCAGTACATTGTGAGTAAGTGAGTGGGGATAAAAGACACCCGCTTACCTGATGAGGGGGAAAAACTGGTCATTCAGTGAACAGGCGTCAGTGAGAGAAAAAAGAAGCAAAGAGAAAAGAAAGAACTCGGGAAGAGAAAGGAAAGCAGGAGGAGTAGGATGAGGAGAAAGGAGGGAAATACAGAACTTTATGGCAACAAGGAATTGCATTTTTCAAAAACAAATTTGTTGACCAGCGTTGACAAAGTTTTTTTTTTGCTAAACCAGAAGATGTTGGTTGGTTTATTGATTTTAACAGCATATCAACCCGTCTGGGGTTATGTCATGCCTAACGGTTAGGAAGTAATATATGCTGTGTATTTATATTTATACTTTTTAGTAATTGGTTTTAACAATGTGTTAGCACCATTGGGGATCATGTTGTATGGTATTAATTAAGTTCATGTCTATATTCTATGGTATAATTTTATTTCCCTAAAAAAGGACAGAATGTCCTCTATGCTGACATTTTCAAATAGATCTTTCATATTGTTTGCATTAAAATAATGGTTTCTGATGCGAGGAAAAAACCTGCATTCCATGAATAAGTGTTTGACATGTTTCACACTGTGGTTGTTGTTCCTGTTTGAGTATAAACCAGAAGAGTGACACCCAAGAAAAAGATCTTGAAAACCATGATTATAATTAATGATATTATATATTATACTATAAAAACAAAAATTAATGAAATTTAAAACAATATGCATGGACGACAATAATTACATAAAAAATGGATTGATATGCTGTTAAAATGAATAAAATCAATCAATATGGGGTTGAAAAGTACTTACTGATGTGCTGGAAATAACGAGAAGCTAGAAGAAAGGTAGAAGAGACTTCTTATAGGGAAATGCAATGCATTGTGGATTAGTGGTTGGGAATAAAAAGCAACTGCTTATCTGAAAATGGTAAAACTAGTCATCTTGTGCACAGGTGTCAGTGAGAGAAGAAGGAAGCAGAGAGAAATGAAAAGAAAGAACAAGGGAAGAGAAAGGAAAGCAGAAGGAGGAGAAAGGAGAGAAATACAGCACAGCATGATAATATCAAGGAACTGTTTTTCATTTTTCAAAACAAATTTGTTGACCAGCAGTGAGTGGATTAAAGTAGACAAAGAGTTAAACAGTGATAAAAATTGCCTTTCTGTTGAGCTACAGTCATTGAAAATGAAGGTGATTACATTTTTTATGATAAAAAAAAAAACCCTCCAGGAGGTGTAAAAATAAATTTTTGAAAGATATTGCCTGAGAGGGTGGGAAAATTAAATTAAATGTTTAATGTTTTTTAAAAATTAATTACTTACATATTCACTCCACTCCACTGAGATATATTTTTACAACAGTGGTGACCTCCAAAATATTTCTAAAAATGTCTGATTTAATTATTCAGACTCTAATCTTTAAAGAAAAATTTAAAAATCGGACGAGTAAAATATATTTTATTTGGATTTTATAAAACTAAATAAGGAGGGGAGGGCGGTAGACCAAGGGAAAAAAAAAAAAAAATTCCCTAATACATTTTAGAACAAAAACTATTTTAAACATACATTCATTTAAAGGTGAATGAGTATCAAAATTTTTGTGAAAATTTGACAATTAATTGATTTTTCATAGAATTTTAATGTTATTTTCTATGTAGTAATAATACTGACTATAAATCAAATACTCATTGATAAACTTAATTAATTCTTGAAATGACTGTGATGTAAACAGTGACATAGTTTCAGTTACAGACAAATAGAGACTGAATCTCTATTATCAATAGATATTTAAATACATTTAACATTTGTTTTTATATCTGTTAAAACATAATCACTTTCCAGAAAAAAAAAGGAATAAACTTCTTAAATGCATTCTCATTTACAGCTATGGGTAATTAGTAGGACAGACTGGGTTCTTTAACCTTGGCTAGGCAAACAGTCTAGGAGAAGGAAAACTCTAAATTAAACCTGTTAAACTCTGCTTAAGAAATTGACTTTGTGTCACATCCTAGGAGGGGTTGGTAAATAAATTAAAAAAATAACGTATTTACCAATCCTTCCATACGAGTAGGATGTGACACAAAGTCAATTTCTTAAACAGAGTTTAACAGGTTTAATTTAGAGTTTTTCTTCTCCTAGACTGTTTGCCTAGCCAAGGTTAAAGAGCCTAGTCTGCCCAACTATTTACCAATAACTGGAGGGAGAATAGTTGGATTCATATCTTTCTAAAGGGTACTGGCACTATGTGAAATACAAACAGCCTCGTCCAGGATTTGAACTCGGTTTGTCATGCCCATTTCCTACAACAATAACCATTACACAACAAACACCTCCTTAAATATCATCTATATGTATTATAGAAAGATTATATCTGTCTGTTTGTTTGTATAACAATTTATAAAAGAAAACCTGTGGAAATGAGCAAAGGCCAAAGTTCAATATAATCCACACCCTATTTTTGTTAAAAAAGGGCCGGGTTAGCTCAGTCGGTAGAGCGTTTGGCTAGAAACCACAAGGTTCCTAGTTTGATACCGGCCCTCGCCTAAGAAATTGACTTTGTGTCACATCCTAAGGGGGGGTAAATAAATTAAAAAAATAACATATTTACCAATCATCCACACGAGTAGGATGTGACACAAAGTCAATTTCTTAAGCAGAGTTTAACAGGTTTAATTTAGAGTTTTTCTTCTCCTAGACTGTTTGCCTAGCCAAGGTTAAAGAGCCTAGTCTGTCCTACTATTTACCTTGTGGAACTTGTGGAAACAAGCAAAGACCAAAGTTCAATATAATCCACACCCTATTTTTGTTCAAAAAGGGCAGGGCGGGTTAGCTCAGTCGGTAGAGCATTTGGCTAGAAACTACAAGGTTCCTAGTTCGATACTGGCCCTCGCCAACTCAGCGTATGAGTAGCACAGGGATCTGTGCGGTAAAGTAAGGAGCTGATGGTAGGTGTAGCGCTCCACCTCAGATGCAAAAAAAAATCTCCTTGGTCTAGCACTAGTGAAAAGGGGATAGACTCCCTCGCTGATAGGCTGATACCGACTTTAGGCCACCCCGACGACTTCACTCATTTTCCATAAGAAAAGCTAATAATCAAAAATAAAATAAATCAATGATATATTAAAAAATTAATTAAAAAATGATTAAAAAATTGTTACATAATTGTTAGTATCCTAACACTTATTTACAGTAGTGTAGAAACCAAAATGGCTATTATAAGTTGCAGCCGGCGGCCTTGAAGGATTGAGTGACAAGGCTTGATCTTATCCTGATCCTTCCGGTGAATACCGTGAGAATCGGTGGAGAAGACCCTCTTCCGGTTTAGATTAGAAAGAAAGTTTAGTCAGTATTGGCCAAACCATGAAAGTGGTAAGTCGTGTTAAGCGCATGGCCGACTCAATCTGCGCAGTTAGTCTGGTGGGGATTTCGGAATAAAATATGATCTAAAGCAAATCGAAGTCTTGGGTTATTATCTAAAAACTACCAATGACACAGGGCTTCTGATAAAGAGAAATCCCCAATGGAAGACCAGACATGAAGTCTCCAAGATGAAGTCCAGACGCTAGAAGAAGAACTTAAGATACCAAAGATGAGCAGAAGAATAATAGAAGTAAAGAGAGAGAGTATACAACAAAATAAAATAAATTTATAAAGGATAAAACATGATGAAAAGCAAAAAAAGAGAATACAAACAATAATAATAATAAAAACAGAGCTAGTAACCAATAAGCACCCCAAATCATCAACTTAATGAAAGGTTCCTATTTTAACTCATCACCCGTAACTTCAGCTTCCAAATTTTTGTAAACAAATGATTTTAATCAGAAGTTTATGTAGATGTTGAACTCACAATAAATTAAATAAATAGATGGTTGGTACACGTAATCAAATTAAAATTTAGTAGCAAAATCTTTTTTTTAAATAAATACTTTTTAATCAGAAATTTATATTTTTCAACACTTTCGATGATTTAAAAAAAGACGAAAGACGTTTTTATACTAAAATAGTTTTTACTTAATCAGAAGAGAAATTCAATTATGTTTATTTAAATAAAAATACAGTTCTTTATTTATAAAATATTTTATGCTTATTTAAATAAAAGGATGTCATTCAGAAATAGTATCACACAATTTGTAAAATTTATTTTTGTCAGATACAATATAATTGCAAAAACCATCTGTTTGTTTATTTTCAAATATTTGAAAGCGAAACTTACCGGTGACGAGTTAAAATATGAACCTTTCATTAAGTTGATGATTTGGGGTGCTTATTGGTTACTTGGTCCATAAAAACAAACAACTTAAAAACAAGAATATATAAAGAATAAAATATAACAAAAACAAATATATAGAAAAAGAATTTTTATTAATCTATGTATAAATATAGAAGAGAGATTTGGTTTTAACTTTTTAAATCTCAGGCAATGTTGGGTTGATCTGCTAATAATATTAAATACAGCAGAATTGGAATTAGATCAGCAGAGTGATGCCAACTTTTATACTATTTCTCCAAATTTTTGAGATGGGACTTGATAATTCTGCATTATTTAGATTATTCAGACTATTGTCCTCATCTTTATTGTTATCTACACAATGTTTCGGCCGATGTGCCCTCTGGCCTTCTTCAGGTATTTCTTGTTGAATAATTATTGGCACAAGGTCAATTTTTAAGCAGAGCTTGAATTCAGAGTTTTCCTTCACCTAGACTGGTTCTCTTACCAAAGTTAAACTGAACCTGAACTGCCCTACTATTTATCCATAGTAGAAGCATGGTGTAATGGTTATCATCATAGGAAATGGACTCAGTGACCTGAGTTCAAATCCTGGACGAGGCTATTTGCATTTCACATAGCATTAATACTTTTAGGGAAAGGTATGCATCCAACTATTCTCCCTCTAGTTACTTTTAAATAGTAAGACAGACTGAGCTCTTTAACATTGGTTAGGCAACTGATTTAGGAGAAGGAAAACTGAATTCAAACCTGTTAAAAAAATTGATCATGTGCCATATCCTATGTGTGAAAACGAGTTGGTAAATATATATCATTTACCCATAGCTGAGGGGAGAAAAGTCATGCCTTTCCCAATGGCATTAGCATGAAATGAAATGCTAACATTCTTGTCCAGGATTTGATTGTTGGTTGATTGGATTTTACAACTTGTCAACCCTTGTTGGGTTATTTTATGCCAAAGACATTTTGTTTTATTCATTCCTGATAGGCGCACAATTTTTTTCGAATTCATTTTTTCGTATTTAACCCATAGATGATACCCTAACAGGCACTACCACTCCAGTTCAGAATTGACCTGGGAGCAATGGTGATGAAGGGGTACTCCACATTCTCCAGAGCTCCAGAATTGGAATTTTACCATCAGATAGGATTTGAATTCGGGTCGCCAATTCCATTCCCTACAATGGTAACCATTACGCAAAGAGTTCCTCCAATTATTAATCTCCTGTAATAGTCTTGTAAGTATATAAAAACATATGAGTCTGTTAAAGAATATGTTTTATTAAATATTTCCTGAGAACAAGTGTCATTACATGGAGAGTTTTTGGAGATTAATTTCTGTACATAATGTACAGGCTGGTCTGAAAGTCTTGTCACTCCTACATATTGTTTTAACTTATTTTTTATTTTAATCATATGATATATGATATCGGTTATTTCCTATAACTCCAACATAAACAAAGGGGAACCACTCTTGACTGATAAACTATTTATTTATTTATTGATCTACTAGGAAAAAAGAAGACAGGGTTAGGGTTAGTTTAATGGAAAAATAAATAAATAATTTATCAGTCAAGAGTGGTTCCCCTTTGTTTATGTTCGAGTTATAGGAAATAACCTGTAATATCATTAATTATAATATATAAAAAAAGTAAAGTCGTCAGGGCGGCCTAATGTCGGTATCAGCCAGTCAGCGAGGGAGTCTATCCCCTTTTCAATAGCGCTAGACCAAGGAGATTGTTTTTTTTAGCATCTGAGGTGGAGCGCCACACCTACCATCAGCTCCTTACTTTACCGCACAGATCCCTGTGCTACTCATACGCTGAGTTGGCGAGGACCGGTATCGAACTAGGAACCTTGTGGTTTCTAGCTGAACGCTCTACCGACTGAGCTAACCCGATTGATAAGACTTTTGGACCACCCTGTAGATAACCATTAACAACTGAAAATGTAGTTGCCCTGTTTTCTAAATTCTGTACATTATATTCCTAAATGATCAATCCCTACTTCAGATAGCGCAAATCAGATTGGCTGAAGACGTAACCTCCTTTTATCAGTTCCACAAGAATTGCTGCTATGTTCGTGCAATCATCTGTAAAATGAAAAAAAAAAAAAAAGAAGTTATGACTGTTATAACCAAAATATTAGGAACAATAAATAATAATACAAAACAGTCAAATGTATTTTTAAACTCAACAATATTGGCTTACATTTCTCACTGACGAAGGTACAGGAGGATTTATATGATAAGATTAATTTACAGTCCACATGTGCATGTCGTCATGCAGCCATCTTGTTTCTTCTTCCTTTCTAAATGCTGCTCATGCCCTTTCTCATATTGCCTTATACTACACAGTCATAATGTTCATCAGAGAAGAGTTATCTCCCCTAAAAAAACACTTTATTCATTAGAATTTATCACATAATTTTTAGATGATTATCATATAATCAACATTCAATATCTCTCTCTCTCATATATATATATATATATATATATATATATATATATATTTATTTATTTATTTGTTGAATTTTAAAAAAATAATTGTTTTCTATAGGCAACTACCCAGGTTTCAAGCTATTTCGCTATCATCAGGTTGTTAATAATTCTTCCGGTGTTTATGTGAAGACATTTCTTGCTGTTATGTTTTTGGATCACAAATTACGTCGGTTGATTATTGTGGACGCTCTTTATGCTTTAGATTTTGTTTTTGAATTTTTCAGTTTTTGCATTTTTTTTTAAAAATGCTCACAAAGTTATCTCCCTTTAACCGTATGAAGTTTCGTTCCTAATTAACTAGAGACTGACATAAATATATATCTATATATGTATCTATATATCTATATATATGAGGAGGTGGCTGAGTGCTTGTTGGGGGTGGGGTGTGGTAGGGAGAAGTTGGGTTAAAATTCTTGGTTGGTTAGAAGGAAATGTTGACTCATTGTATGAAGAGTGGGAAAAAAAATCCCCTAGCCAACTATATAAATAATGACCATTCTACCCGATACCTTCTTGTCTCGTCTCGCCTCCCCACTCAAAGAATCAACAATTTTATCCACACCTACCATAAAACTGATGGCCTAATTTTGCCCCCCCCCCCAACGCTCAACAACTTTCTCATACTATTCCCCACTCTTCATACAATGAATCAAAATTTCCTTCTAAACAACCAAGAATTTTAAACCAACTTCTCCCTACCACACCCCACCACCAACAAGCACTCAGCCACCTCCTCATTATATATATATATATATATATATATATATAAAAGATTTTTTTGATGTTTGTTTTTTAGAAGCATTGTTGAATAAATTATTATTTATATTTTGCTTGAAGGCAATTATAATGCATGTATCGCATAAAATTCGATAATTATAGAAAATAATCTTGACAAGTGAATCCCGGCAAAGGATGGCTCACTATGCAAAACACCGTACAGACTGTTTCGACTTTATTAAGTCTCATCAGCGATGTATACTAACTACTTATCGAATTTTATGCGATACATGCATTATAATTGCCTTCAAGCAAAATATAAATAATAATTTATTCAACAATGCTTCTAAAAAACAAACATCCAAAAAATCTTATTCGCTTTGCCGAAGAGCTTACGGCCTGGTTTGTTTACTACTCAATCAACGTCCCCTTACCTACTATGGTAGAGGCGTGTAAGTATCATTGACAAGGTTAATTTCGCAGGGATTGTTCGCTATGTACTGGCGGACGAAGCGATATTGTCTCTGACTATGCCTGCTGAGGTCCCGGTTTCGATTTCTGTCGGAGGGAAGTCGTTAGTATACATCGCTGATGAGACTTAATAAAGTCGAAACAGTCTGTACGGTGTTCTGTATAGCGAGCCATCCTTTGCCGGGATTCACTTGTCAAGATTATTTTCTATAATTATCGAATTTTATGTGATACATGCATCATAATTGCCTTCAAGCAAAATATAAATAATAATATATATATATATATATATATATGAATTTAACATTTAGAAAAAACAATTAGTAATTATATGCTGACAGAAATCTGTTTCGACGCCTTATGGAAGGGTCATCTTCAACGAGCAAAAAAAAAAAAAATAAAAAAAATAAAAAATATATGAGAATATTTCATATATTTTTTTTTTTTTGCTCGTTGAAGATGACCCTTCCATAAGGCGTCGAAACAGATTTCTGTCAGCATATAATTACTAATGTTTTTTCTAAATGTTAAATTCATTCTGTCGGATTAATTTCCATTTATTTACATATATATATATATATATAGTCAATCACAGATGTATCACGTCTCTTCAGTATGGCTAGACATTAGCAGGCTACCTCAAGCCGGGATGGAAACCCGAGTGATTTATCATCAGTCAGACTTCTTAACCACTCTGCTATCAGCACCTACAGACTGAAAGGAGGATTTTAACTGATAAATACATACATATGTATGTCTGATGATTGTGCACACTTACATGAGACTTCAAGTAACAGAATTCTAGTATTCATAATTATAATATTTTTTAGGTTTATATCTGATCTGCTATAACAGCATTGAGCAATTTTCTTATGCAAACTTTTCTCATTTGCACTTCTTTCATAGGGTGACCAAATGAGGCTTATTTTCTAACATAGTCCCCCTTGTGGTCAACACATGTCTTCCATCAGTGTTGCAGTGCTTGGATCCCATTGAAGAAAAAAGTCATCAACAGCCCATATGACATCAACATATGAAATTTTTAGCCAATGAAAATTTGAGTCCTCCCTGATTATATATATATATATATATATATATATATATATATATATATATATATAAGGTGTGTCATAAAAGTATCAAGATTGAAGCTGTATTTACCAAGATGAAAATGAACAATGAATGGAACGTTAATTTTTTCAGAATACAATGTGTGCCATAAAAGTGCCGAGTTTGAAGCTGTATTTACCAAGATAGAAATGAACAATGAATGGAACGTTAATTTTTTCAGAATACAAGGTGTGTCATAAAAGTGCCGAGTTTGAAGCTGTATTTACCAAGATAGAAATGAACAATGAATGGAACGTTAATTTTTTCAGAATACAAGGTGTGTCATAAAAGTGCCGAGTTTGAAGCTGTATTTACCAAGATAGAAATGAACAATGAATGGAACGTTAATTTTTTCAGAATACAAGGTGTGTCAAAAAGTACAAAAAAATCTCAATACTTTTTTGATACACCTTGTATATATATATTTACCAACCCCTCCGCACGAGCAGGATGCGACACAAGGTCAATTTATTAAGCGGAGTACAACAGGTTTGAATTCAGAGTTTTCCTTCTCCTAGACCGGTTACCTAACCAAGGTTAAAGAGCCCAGTCTGCCCTACTATTTACCCATAGCTGGAGAGAGAGTAGGATTCATACCTTTCCCAGGGGTATTAGCGCTAAGTGAAATAATTGCCACATCCAGGATTTGAACTCGGGGCGACGAGTCCATTTCCCATGACTTTAACCATTACACCACGCGCTTCCTTGTATATATGCATGCAAAAATATTGCAGTTTGTGTGTATGTATGTCTGGAGGAAACTATGAAAATAAAACAATTAATAACATAATAAATATATATACACATTCACTATCACCAGATCTTGCTTTTTGAGCAAAAATAATGAAGATTGGATTTATATTCGTGAAGATAATTAAAAAATAAAATTCAAATGATATCAGCATGGAATATTTTTTGCATTTAGTATTTTAAATAGGAGACATTAATTTTTCTTTTCAGAGTGTCTGGATCAATGCAAGGTGTTTTTTTTTTTATGTTGGTGATTTTAAAGGGGCATCCTGCGAGGATCCAACTCGAGATTCAATCATAATGGATCTGCGAGACTAACTCTTTGCCCCCCCTACCCAGGCGACACTGGGTAGCTGCTTCTAGTTTAACATAAGTGTAAAAATAATGTTGACTTACCTATTCCACTGTGATGTCTTCCTAAATGTGGCAATTTTAATTTTTGTAACATTGATGGGAGGTTATTAGGCCAAACTGAGGTGTGATTAGAAAATGCCTGTGGTTATAAAAGAAAAGAAAAGGAAAGAGATTTTAAAATATCAGTATTAATGCTTACTTAATAATAATGAAATTTATTGTATACAGTGCTCAGGTGCACCACGACTCATAAAAGTCTCATGTCTAGTACATAGAATAATGTATGTGTTGGGAACATGAATAGCGTACAGTAATATATACATGTATGTGTGAAAAATAGATGGAAATTAATCCGACAGTATGAAATTTAACATTTTGAAAAAACAAATGATGTTTTGTTATGTAATTGCTGACAGAATCTGTTTCGACCAAATCGATAAATTGGTCTTCATCACGAGCAACATAGATGGGAAAGAAAGATATCCGTTAAAAGACTGTTTACAAAAACGAACGCTGTATTCAACCTCTGAAAATTTTTAAAAATGCGTGTTCTGTTTTAAAAATAAAATAAATTTTATTTTTAATTTTTAAAAATCAGAAGCATTATAGTTTATAGTAAAACTCAAAAGAGTTTGTTGTAAAATTATATAAAAATGTAAAGTGGTTATCAAAATTGTTTAGGATATATTTCAGCTGTTAAAATAATATACAAGTCCACAGCGTAATTTGAAGAAAGATGTTAGAGTTCCAAAATTTGAGTTTTACTATAAACTATAATGCTTCTGATTTTTAAAAATTAAAAATAAAATTTATTTTATTTTTAAAACAGAACATGCACTTTTAAAAATTTTCAGTGGTTGAATACAGCGTTCGTTTTTGTAAACAGTCTTTTAACGGATATCTTTCTTTCCCGTCTATGTTGCTCGTGATGAAGACCAATTTATCGATTTGGTTGAAACAGATTCTGTCAGCAATTACATAATAAACATCATTTGTTTTTTCAAAATGTTAAATTTCAACATGTATGTGTGCGCGTACGTGCATATGTGTGTGGATGGGATTATCAGGTATAAGAGAAAGTAGAAGATAGTTGATAATTTTGTTTAATGGCATATCAACCCTTGTGGGCTATTTAATGAGAAATCTTGTATTTTTAAATATACATATGATTTGTAAGTGAATAGCTGGTAGGTAAATAATTTTGTTTAGTTTGTTTTATAAAGTAGCAGAAATATTTTTCATCAACTTCAGGTGTATCAATAAACAGGTAAAAATAATTTTCATTAACTTGCTAATAGATCTATTTGACAACATAGATGGGACTCTAACAGGTACTACCACTCCAGGTCAGAGTGGACCTGGGCGTAATGGCAATGAAGGGGTACTCCACACTCTCTACAGATCTAGAATTGGAACCTCACCACTAGATCCAGTTTAGAGTCATACTCAGGATACTAAATTAGCAGAAATAATTTTTATGTTAAATTTTTCACTAACTTTATGTCTATTAAAAAGTCATAATTTTCTTTATGTCTATTAAAAGTCTTAATTTTCTTTATGTCTATTAAAAAGTCTTAATTTTCTTTATGTCTATTAAAAAGTCTTAAGTCTTAAAAGTCTTAATTTTCTTTATGTCTATTAAAAAGTCTTTTATTTTTTTTATGCCTATTAAAAAGTCTTAATTTTTCTAAAATTCTTAGAAATATCAAAATAAATAAATTTTTTAGAATTTTCTTTTCATCGATTTGATATCATAATTTGTGATTAGTTCTTTTCTAATGACTTTTTACTACAACTAAGAGAACTTTGATAACAATAATCAAGGAAAATAATCACTTCCTATGTGTTGTTAAGCCATTGAAGTTTCATTAGAATTTGTGGCAATAATAAAAAAATGGTTCAGTTTTTACACTGTCTGTTTTTTTTAAAAATTTCTTTTGACCAGTACTGTAAATAAAAGATAATAAAAGATAATAACACTTTATATTTTCAGTTTTTTTTCAGCCAGTAGCTCAGGGTCAAGGGTAATGGGCATGGGGAGCCCAGGATCTATGGCAGTGGGCAGGAGAGGCTCAGGGTCAACTGCAATGAGCATGGGGAGACCAGGATAAATTGTAATGGGTATGGGGAGCCCAGGGTCAATTGCCATTAGTATAGGAAGGTCAGGGTCAATGGCCAAAGGCATGGGGAGCCGAGGGTTAATGGCAATGGTCATGGGGAGCATAGGATTATGGTAATGGGTATGGGGACCCAATGTCAATGACAATGGACATTGGGAGCCTGGGGTCAATAGCAATGGCCATGGAGAGGTCATTGGCAATGGCCATGAATATGAGGGGGGTAGGGGTCAATGGTAAAGGTATGGTCACCCAGGAATCAATGGCAATAGGGATCCGAGGGTGAATGGCAATAGGTGTGGGGAGCCTATGGGCCTGAGGAGTCCAGGATGAATGGCCAAAGATATGGGGAGGTCAGGAACAATAGCAACAGTCATGGGGATCCCAAGGTCAATGGCAATGGTCATAGGGAGCTTAGGGTCAACGGTAAACAAGCATGGGGAGGCCAGGGTTAATTGCAATGGGGAGACCATGGTTCTAAGGGTTAAATAAGAGAAAATAAAAGATATTTTTACCTTTTTGATGTTAATCCAACGAGAAAAGTAGGGTTTGCGCTCCAGGTCAAAGTATGCGCACTGACCAGGCAACCTAAACATAGAAAATGTATAATTGAAAAATAGAAAGTGATGAAATTAGAAAATGAAATAAAATCATCAAAAAGTCAAAAATTCAGATAAAACATTTCAAAGAAAACAAAGTCATAAATCATAGAATTTTGTTTTTAATCAAATTGTAAACAAAAAACACAAGATAAAAGATTATAATACAATGATATTATATCTATCTATCTGATAGATATAATCATTGTATTATAATCTATTATTAAACTAAAGCTGAGTAAATCAATTTTTGTCTTCTAAAGGCTTTTTTACTAGTTTAATTTCACAAAAGTTATACTAAAATATTCCTTAGTTTTAGGATTGAGTTATGTTTGAAAAAAATTCGATTTTAATTGGTTCTAATTAGTTGTAATTTGCAATTAAGTCAAAAACTGACCGTCTCTCACTTGATATTCTGCCTGTCACTTTCCCCTTCTCTATGTATATCTTGATTACTCCTAGTTATATATGTTAGTTTCTCAATGAGTGTTGGAGAGAAAAGATATTGGAGAGTTATGAAGCATATTTAATAACATCTTGGCTCTTAATAAATTCAAATTAGGTTAAACATTCCCTTTCTTAGAAATCTATACAAATGATTTTAATGTTTTTGTTTTTTAATTCCCCGGTCGTATTTATTTATTTATTTGATTTAATTTGCTTTGCAAACTCACTTTTCCCTAATCCCAATTATCTACCTGGTGCTCAATGGTGACCCAAATGAGTCATGTTTTGTCTAGTATTAATATAATATTAGAATGAGAAATGCTAGGTGATCATGTAGAATAGAAAGATAGATAAAACGCACCAACCCAGGGTTGACATGCTGTAAAAATTAACCAACCAGCCAACCAATCTATAAACTACATACACCCACATTTCTTGCACACAGTTTTTTTGTGAGTTACAAGCCGCCCCCCCCCCCCCCAAAAAAAAAACAAAAAACAAAAAAAAAACAAAACAGAATTTTCAAAAAATGATTTTTTCAGAGCAGAGATGTAAATACATGTCCACCTAGAAGGGCTTCCTAGGCTCAACTCCTACTCACTAAATTCTACTTTCCCCAAAGTCCGTCTGGTCACATGTCTCTCTAAAGCCAATGAGACCCCATTCCAGATGAACTTGGGTTAAGACCTGTCAATTTAAATCCACTGTAATTTTCCACAGTGTTACCATTAATTTTAAAATCTACACTACACTTCCTTACAAAAATGAATAGCTATGCCTATCCATTATATATACAGAAATACATAGATGTAAAAAAATAATGATGGTACAATTTAAAAGAACAAATAAATTAACATACATTGTTTTTTTAAATCCCAATCTCCAAATGTTACGAAAACTGATTTCACTTGTGGCTCCAAAGTTTTATTTTGCAACCATCCATTCATCAAAATCCTGAATGTTGAAAAAAAAAACAAAACAAAAAGAATGCAAATTAAAAAATAAGATAAAAATAAAAATAAAACATTTGTATATTACAATATAAAATGATGACAGTCTGTTTCATATCTATCTATCATATATTTCTTTCACAGTCTTTTCATATCTATCTATTTATCTATCCCAGTTTTTGTCTATGTATCAATAAATAATAAATCTATCTCTATGTATATCTATCTATGTAAATGTCCTTCATTGGCAGAAAGTGTTTAGATATTATGACTAACGAACATGTGTGGAAAGTCCCAAAATTACGTACGCATTTCTTTATATATATTCTTTTTTTTTTTGTTTTTCAGTTATATTATTTGTCATCATTCTATATATATATATATATATAATATATATATATCTAGAATGATGACAATAATATAACTGAATAAGAAAAAGAAAAAGTAAATATGCCTTCCAAGCATAACTTAAAATCAATTACATACATACTTATCCCCACCACAAACATGAGTAAAATGCAATTATAAGATCAATTTCTCAAGCTGAGTTTAAAAAGTCAAAGTAAAGTCGTCCAGGTGGCCTAAAGTCAGTATCAGCCAGACAGCGAGGAAAGTCTATCCCCTTTTTCACTAGCGCTTGACCAAGGAGATTTGAGGTCAGTCAATCAGTCAGTATATTGTTCGTTTGGACAACTGGCTAAGCACAACTGCCCTAGCGCCCAAACAGCTGGTACTTATGGAACTCAAGAATAATCCATTCATGTATTTGGGCTGAATTCCATTCCTTGAGTCTTGATTGGGTGCTTGGTTTCTAATGATGTTATGAGGGCTTCATAAATACTCTGGCATATTCTGCAAGTAGGATTGGCAACAGAGGTTAGGCTCCGTATTGAGTTATAGCTACTTCGTTGCCTTGTCTTACAATTTTCGAGGTATTCTGAGGAACTTAGTATGATTATTCTAACAATTTTTTATTTGATGGTGGACGCGTGTA
>CM042149.1:113092458-113217699 GCA_023376005.1 Doryteuthis pealeii | reverse complement strand
CGGAGATAAACCAATAGCCTATATTATTATTAAATCCTTGATATAAAGGGGAACACTTTCTCAATGTTGTTGATGTTTTTTAATGTATTTAACTAAACCCTATGTAGCAAGATATGACACATAGTCAATTTTTAAGGCAAAGTTTAAACAGGTTTGAATTCAGTTTTTTTTTTTCCTTACACTGGTTACCTAAATCCAAGGTTATAAGAGCCCAGTCTTGCCCTAACATATTTACCCATAGCTGGGGGAGAATAGTTGTGTGCATACTTTTCTCAAGGGTATTAGTGCAGAGAAATGCCATTAGCTTTTTCGAATTTAAACTTGTTTGTTACTGTCTCTATTTCCTACTATGCTAACCATTAACTATGTGCAACCTTTGTAGGCCATCCTCTCTGTGTCTTGCCTCTAATTGACCTCTCCTGCCCTGTCGGCTGGGGCGTTAGATATATGCACGACTGCAACCTCTGCAGAGGTGTAAGACTGCCCCAATGGGGCCACGCTGTTGTCGTTGGGCAATCTTGTGTAATGTTAAGGATAGAGTCCAGGTGGATGAGCAGGTTCATTGACATGCAATACCTCCACTTTGGCTCTATCTGGGCTGACGGGCGGTCTGGAAGTAGGCGCCCCTCCGATCAATCGGCTGGTCATCGTTCAAGCCCTAGCACTATATGATTTTCCAACCCTATTGCCCTATGGCAAGACCCACCCCTTTTTTACATAATGGGTGCTATGAAGGTGGTGGCTTGTTGGGTACATGTCTCTGGTGAATGAACGTTAAAGCTCTATCTTGATGTGTGAGGTTCCAAGTTTTGGAGGTTGGTGAATGTGGACACCATCCTTCATCACCATTGCCTCCCTGGTCCTCTTGACCCGGAGTGGTAGTAGCTGTTTACTTTCATCGGCATTAAATGACCCACTGAGGTTGATATGCATAAAACAAACAAACCAAAACCAAATCAATGATCTACTTCTTTGTACTGTCTCTTAGAATGTGCACCTCTTTCCAGTGTTTTCCTGGTTGAAACTACTACTTTGTTCTTTTTAGCCATTGCCATTCTAAATGTTTCTGCTAGGCAGTTCTTACCATTGTGAGATAAAGAGAAAGGACAGAATTCACATTCATTACATTCATAACACTGTGGAATGTAGCTAAATGTTTTAACACATTTAAACCAGGGTTACCAACCTTTTTTTACGGTGTGGCCAGATGATTTGAAAAATATAACGACCCACGGTGGATAATTTGAAAGTCGACTAATGTGAATTGGAACTAGATAGCAGGTAATTGTGATTAAAGAAGAATCGTGAATTTGGCAGGTTACGTTTAGTCTAGTGAATGGAATTGGTGATTGAACTAGTGAAAGGACTAAGATTTGCAGGTAGATGGACTAATGAAGGTATTGGATTGCAGATTGTCTAATTAGTGAATGGCCGCAATTGCAGGTAGTCTGTATTAGTGGTAGGATCTGTAATTGCGTTACTCAGACTAGCGAAAGATAATCAGAATTGCTAGTAGATCTGACTAGCAAAGGATACCGGATGTGCAGATAGTCAGACTAGTATAGAAACCGATTGCAGGTTGTTGGATAATGTATGGAACCTGATTGCGGAAGTTGGAACTAGTGAAGGAACCGGATTGCGGTTGTTGGATAATGTAGGGACCAGATTGTAGGAAGTTGGACTAGTGTAGGGACGCGGATTGCAGGTTGTGGGATAATGTAGGAACCGGATTGCAGGAAGTTGGACCTAGTGTAGGAACCGGATTGCAGGTTCGTTGGATAATGTAGGAACCTGTTGCAGGAAGTTGGAACAAAAAAAAAAAAACCTTAGTTTTTTTGGAAAAAGGACACCGCGGGAAAAACAAAATTGCCCCAAAGGTTGTTGGATAATGTAGGGACCAGATGTAGGAAGTTGGACTATGTAGGGGACCGGTTGCAGGTTGTGGGATAATGGTAAGGGACTAGATTGTAGGAAGTTGGACTAGTGTAGGGACCGGATTTGCGGTTGTGGATAATGTAAGGACCGGATTGCAGGAAGTTTGGACTAGTGTAGGAAACCGGATTGCAAACGGTTGTTGGATAATGTTAGGGACCAGATTGTAGGAAGTTGGACTAGTGTAGGGACCGGATTGCAGGTTGTGGGATAATGGGTTTAAGGAAAAACCGGATTGCAGGAAGTTTGACTAGTGTAGGAACCGGATTGCAGGTTGTTGGATATGTTAGGAACCTGAATTGGCAGAAGTTGGACTAGTGAAGGCAACCCGGATTGCAGGTTGTTGGATAATGTAGGGACGGATTGCAGGAAGTTGAGCTAGTGATTGCAGGTTGTGGATAGATGTAGGAACCGATTTGCAGGAAGTTGGACTAGTGTAGGAACCGGATTGCAGGTTGTTGGATAATGTAGGAACCTGATTGCAGGAAGTTGGACTAGTGAAGGAACCGATTGCAGGTTGTTGATAATGTCGGACCAGATTGTAGGAAGTTGGACTAGTGTAGGGACCGGATTGCAGGTTATGTGGATAATGTAGGGAACGGATTGCGGAAGTTGGACTAGTGTAGGAACCCGGAATTGCAGTTGTTGATAACATGTAGGAAACCTGATTGCAGGAAGTTGGACTAGTGAAGGAACCGGATTGCAGTTTGTTGTATAATGTAGGGACTGGATTGCAAGGAAGTTGGACTCAGATGATTTTGCAGTTTTGGATAATGTAGGAACCGGATTGCCGGAGGAATGTTGGACTAGTTAAGGAACCGATTGCAGGTTGTTGGATAATGTCAAACCGGATTGCACGGAAGTTGGACTAGTGGAAGGAACCGGATTGCAGGTTGTTGGATAATGTTAGGGGATGGATTGCAAGGAAGTTGCGACTGTCGCAGCGACCGATTGCGGAATCGGACTAGTGAAGACACCAGATTACAGGTAATCGGATTATTGAAGGACTAGATTGCAAGTTGTCTAATAGTAAAGTAGCAAATTGCATGTAGTCAGATTAGTTCAGGAAAGTATTACTGGTATTTTTAATTATTGGAATGCACTGGATTGCAAGTTAGTCTGCTTAGTAAGGAGACAAATTATGAGAATAATCATTTGTTTGCACAATTATTGATTTCAATTATACTTCACTAAGACTAATAATTTTTACACATGGTTTTCAAGTAATTCCTATCTAAATTACTAATATAATACAAAACATCTGCTAGATAAATAGATCAAACCTAGACAGTTTACTAGCACGCAGCAGAATGAACCTGGCTGATAATTGACAATGAAAAGAGTGACTTTACACCACCCAGAAGCTCCAGAACCGAAGACTTGCTACCAAGATGTGGTTTAAGTGGTCATACACAAGAATGTTGAGTCTAGTCTGCGCCTACTTTGCTCATAACTACACTGTAGCGAAGAGTCGAAATAATCTTACTTTGTGGGGTGAAACGGGCACATACATGTCTTGCAAAGCAGAAGGAAAATATGACCAACTCTGTGTCACATTTATTTTTTTTAAAAACTGCGTCTCATGTTCAAAGTGAACCTCACAAGGATGAACTTGTGGCGTATGCAGATGTTATATTCTCATCATACACCCCAAATCATACGTCAGGTATATAATGGCTGGGTCATGTTCGCCCAATGGATGATGGACTAATACCGAAGGATACCCTTTATGCAGAGCTTTCGTCTAGTAAGAGACAGATTGGTCACCCCCAGCTGCGTTTCAAGGATGTCTGCAAGAATGATCTTAGGTGCTTTGGTATTGCCCCTTCCAGCTAGGAAAATTCTATAACTTCAGGGGCACAAAAACTATATTATAGTCTTCCGAGACTGAAATGCCAATATAATTTTCGTCATACAATGTGTGATAGCACGTGCGATACCCTGCCCTCATCAGCTGCCAACTAGGAGTGATAACACAGTTTCAGTAGCTAAGGCAGTACTACCACTTCCTAGCGCTACCAAGCAGCTTTCGCCACCAGACAGGGTATTAAAAAAAATAAGATATAATGCAGAGAAGAAATTATAAGATCCGTTCATCGGAGAAGTTTTGTTATCAGTGCAGTTTGTTATTTAAAAATGCATTTGTTTTCGACCGTTGCGAACTTGACTGTGTGTTAATGTGTTCTGACCGTGACGTCAACATACGGCTATGAGTAGATAATATTAAAAGAGAAAAGAATGATATGAAGACGTTGCAGACTTTTTGTTTTGACCTAGGTAGAGGGGTAATCTGAACATTAGCTACATAAATGAGAGTAACCTCCCCTTGTTTGTTTCACTTTGAGGAAGCCTTATGTTTTGGTCCGCCATTTTCATTTCACTGTAAATCTACACTGAAAATACGAATTTGTTCAAATCAATACAACTGAATGTTTTTACATGAAAATATCATAAAATGTGTTCTTAATAACAATTAAGTTCATTTCAAATAATGCACAAGCACAATTAAGAACACATTTTATGATATTTTCGTGTAAAAACATTCAGTTGTATTGATTCGAACAAATTCGTATTTTCAGTGTAGATTTATTGTGAATAAAAATGGTGAACCAAAACAGACGGCTTCCTCAAAGTGAAAGAAACAAGGGGAGGTTACTCTTCATTTATGTTTCTAATGTTCAGATTACCAACTTCAAATACTTACATTATTTCAAATTATATTGATCATAGGGAGGTTGTAATATCACATTCTACAGAAAGCGAGTCAGTATACGTATAGGAAAAGCATGGATTGCAATAAACAGATTATTGATCATAATGGAAATCTGAATCCCTCTGATAAGATAAGCGAGAAAGTGGTAAACCATACAGTAGTACTGACACGGCTTCGGCTATTTTCTTTCATCAGAGAGATCGTTTGTTTGTTTGTTTTGTTTTACGGCATATCAACCTCATTGGGTCATTTAATGCCGATAAAGTTTTGAAATAAAATCAATTCTTAATGGATATACAATTTTTTTATAAATACATTTTTCTATTTAACCCATAGATGGACCCCAACAGGTACACCACTCCGGGTCAGAGTGGACAGGGAGCAAATGTGATGATGGAGCGCTCCACATTCCCCAAACTTCCAGAACTGGAACCTCACATCAGATAGAGTTTAACGTCATTCCCAGGACATGTAGACTCGCAGCCACCGCCTTCTAGCACCCATATGATAAAAAGGGCTGGGGCTTGCCATAAAGACAATAGGGTTGGGAAAATCATATAGGTGCTAGGGCTTGACGTGACCAGCCGATTGATCGGAGGGGGCCTCTCCGACCGCCCAAGATAGGGCCAAAGTGGAGTATTGCATGTCATGAACTGCTTTATCCACCTGGGGCTCTATCCTTAAGCATCAAGGGTTGCCACCCACGGCCCCAACAGGTGGCCCATTGGGGGAGTCTAACCCCTCTGGCAGAGGTGCATTCTAACGCCCGCCGACAGGGCGGTCAGAGAGATCAGATTTTTATATGGTCGTTAACTTTGTTGATAGCAGACCATGCCTTCTCTATGTGTATGTTGACATTACTATCAGTATGATGATATATTGCTACCAAGGTATAATGAAACTGGTGTACTAATTTCAGCGGCTTGCCATTTAGTAAGGAGATAGTACCATCTTGATAAAACACATGAACTCTTATTCTGTATAACTTAACAGATATAGAATAGTAAAAAAAAAGTGTTCAGTTATACAAAGATCGGAGATTGCATCTTTTATGTGTGATTGTTGTTGAAGATATTTTGAATTGTTTCCAAGAATGCATAAAAAGGGACACAGTGTTCACACGATTTGGTGGTATGTACAGCCACATGTCCGGACCCAGTTAACACGGTCGCAGAAACAAGTCAGTTACTGAAATAATTAGCAGAAAAGGGTTCACAATCTGCATGAGAATATGTGTGTATGTATACGGCATGAACATGTGTTAATGTATGGATGTGTATGGTAGTGGCCAAACAAGTCAGTTACTGAAATAATTAGCAGAAAAAGAGTTCACAACCTGCATGAGAATATGTGTGTATGTATACGGCATGAACATGTGTTAATGTATGGATGTGTATGGTGTGGCCAAACAACTCTGTTTTTAGAAGTTAGATATTTTGTGTGACGTTTTCTGTGGTGAACAGCTGACTTACCTCTGGCGATACGTATCTGTTTGGCTTGTCAGGTTTTGCCTGAACCAAACTGAAAAACATAGTTGCCATTGACGGGCAGATTTTATAGGGTGTGGTCTTGTTCTGTCTCGTTCATGGTGTGGGCGTGAGGGAACCTATGCAAATTATGCCCACGAGAACAAAGTTCTTTGGGTCATTGGAGGAGTGGCCATTTTGTTGCAGGCAGAAAGACTATTGCAGAAAAGGGATTACTGTGGTTGATTACAAAGACTCAAGTCCAGAAATATTTACAGAACTTGTATTCTCGACTGAGTTATATTTCTCTTTCTATCTATTTACATTTTCTTTCTTTTATTTCTCTGGATATTCAATAAATGAAAACCTGATGGGTTTATGCCGAGTCAGGGGAGGCAACTCCTGTTTTACCTTTCATTCATTTTATTTTATGAATGAATTTATATGCAAACATCACTAAAATAGGATAACTTCGAAAATTAAAATAAACAATTTTTTTCCTGATTTTGTATAATGAATAACCCCTAATTTTCAGCCACAAAGAGGTGTTTTTATCACATCTTGAGGTGACTGAAGGGAGGTAACTCCATGGCTGTCCCGATTTTAAATTACTTCTAAGAAAGCAAAAAGTTATTTAGATTTTATTAGTTTTAATGAAGGAGTGCAATTTCCTTTGAAAAGTATGTCACTAACACAGACACGAAACGAAAGAAATTAAGAGCAAATTGTTTTGTGACGCTATAATGAAAACAAAGACATAACCACCCCACACATACACACAAAGATATATATATTTACCAACACTTCCGCATGAGCAGGATGTGACATAAGATCAATTTCTTAAGCAGGGTTTAACAGATTTGAATTCAGAGTTTTCCTTCACCTAGACTGGTTACCTAGCTATGGTTAAAGAGCCCAGTTTGTCCTACTATTTACCAGGGAGAATAGGTGGATTCATACCTTTCACAATGGGAAAATGCAAAAAAGCCTCATTCAGCCCATTTCATTTGACTCTAACTATTACACCATGCACTAAATATGTGGTAACAGTCTTCCTTTTCATATAGTATCACTCAGTTTAAAATTGATGTCAAGGTCTTTTTTTTTTTTTCTTTTTTTTTTTTTTTTTCGTTTTAACATGAATATATTGAAATCCTATATTTGAAAAAAAAACATCACAGTGAAGAGCAAGTACAACAGCTAGTTTTCAACATTGATATTAAACCTTTTTCAAGCAGAGTGATATTTTTGTCAGCAACAGTATACATGCAGAGCGGTATTTTTGTTGGTTATTATTAGTAGTTCAATGTAAGGCATTTTTTCAATGGGTTCTCATTTAGCAATTCAATGTTGATTAATAGAAGCATTGCTTGGGGGCCCCACTGTGGTGTTGGATTAATTAAGTTTGTTTTGCAAAATACCATAATTAAAAAGTAAATGCTTTATTGTTTTTCATGATATTTCTCTGAATCTTATAGATGAGGTTTGATAATTAGTATTATTTGGATTATTTGGACTATTGTCCTCATCTTTATGGTTATCTGTACAACATTTTAGCCAACGTGCCCTCCAGCCTCTTCAGGTATTTCTTGCCAGACTCGGGAGCCTTCTTCTCAAACTCAGGAACCTTCTTTACCACAGCTATAGTTATTGGAATGAGAATAGGATACCCCCGTGGATTGAATAAAGGGTTCGGTTCAAAGTTCTGTAATGGCTCCCGATTACAAGAAGGTTCCCGAGTTTAAAAAGAAGGTTCCCGTGTTTTCATGCTATTTTACTATGTCACACATAAATAAAATAATCATGTTTCGTTTGTTTTTTGGGTTTTTTTTATATATATATCATTGATTGATATGTGTGATATACCTTCGATTTTACAAATTTTCTATAAAAAATTTGCCCACTCTGTAAGGGTTTTTAAAAATTATTTGTCTGTGAAGGTTTAATAGCTCTATTTTATGAAAAAGTCTGCCAGACAACTGTAAATTATCTTTTCTTTTTTCCTATATAATCTTGTGTTGTTTCCTATGTAATTTTTTGTTTTTTCTATATTTATAGGAGATTATAGAGTTCCCAGTTTTGAAGATTAATTCAAGGACATTAGAGACTGAATCCAAATTCCACACTTACGTTCAACCAGAGGTACACAAAAAACTTACACCATTCTGCACGAGGTAAGTTATCTTAACAAACTTACAACATAGGTAAAAGTGGGTTCCCTATGGTATAGTGGCTAACATGCTGGACTACAACACCATAGTAAATTTACTGGTGATGAAAATTCCAAGTATGGCCGCACCATTGCTTTGTTTAGCTGTAACAATGTTTTCATTATTCTTATTTTCTTTGGCAGGGTAGCAGAATAATGACCTATGTGTTATATACCTATTATGTTTTTAACATACTGATAAAAATATGGAAGATTGAAATGATAATGCAAAAACCAGGTTGTTGAAAAATTAACAAGGTTTTAATTTAACACAGGGAGAATGCTTCTACCCTACAATGACTTAACTAGCCCAACCGTGGTCAGCTGCATCCACACAGTCCAAACCCCAGTTCAAAGTAACATGGCGGAAATCCCATATCCGGGTTCCTGTCAGTCCCTACTGATCAAAGGGAGCAACTCTATTTATATTAGGTCTTCCTAACAATACACCTTATGTATCAGGTATATAAATGGCAAGAGAAAGTGGAGTTGATTTCTTAAGTGGGTTCTACATTGTTGTTTTAACCGCGCAGTAAGAAAGATGGCACCTTGGGAGCAGACGACCCTCACGTCTGTTCCTATTGACTAACATAACAGCCAAAACTAACTATTCTAAGTCCGTACCTTCTCACACCTTGCCTTCAGCCAATCAGAAATCGGCAACCAGGTCAGCGAAAGGGAACTGCTTGTCAATCACTTCTACAACAGTTAATGGTAACTTTCCATTTACCATACTGTTATTCAAATCTTATTAGATATACAGTCATAATTTGTAGGCAACCCACGAATTATGTAACATATGCTCAAATCCTTTTTTTTTGTATTAAAATCTTTTTTCATTGTAGTTGACTGGAATCATTCAAGACATGGTTATAACCAACCATCTTTGGCAGACGTACTTAAGGTAAGAACCAAGTTTCTTTGAAAAATTATATATATATATATAATATATATATATATATATATATATATAAAAGTTGCAGAAACACATACAACCTATCAAATATCGGACATATTCTGCCAAAATAATAACTCAATGCCTGAAGAAGACAACAGATCAGAAACACGTGTCGCATATGTAAGATAAAAAGAATTTTTTTAAATTTTTCTGAGAACATAATACATTTTGCGGACCTTCTTTTTTATAAAATATTAAATTTTCTCCCGTTGGAACCAAAACAACATTTTTATATATATATATATATATATATATATTATATATATATATATAGTCATCCACAGACACGTGTTTCCAACTTATGAAGTCTCTTCAGTTGTGGCTAGACATTGTAGCTACCTACAGCCGGATTGAAATTTGATCGGTTCAGTGTCAGTCCGTCACCTTAACCATCAGGCTGTCATCACCTACAGAATGCGAAGGGATTTTAACTGTTTTAATACACACATCACTTTTTATTTAAAGGCCGTCATAGAGTGCTCCATCCCTTATATAGGAGAGCGTTGCGTTTATGCTTTTAGTTGGCGGTCATCAGCGAAAATCCCCCCCCAGAGTGCCTCAACCCTAGGGGATGGGGAGCATATATATATATATATATATATATATATATATATTATAGATCACTAATTAGGACTGAGCCTATTCTAGTACTAACCACCCCAAGTGGAGTTTAACAGTTTTGAATTCAGAGTTTTCCTTCTTCTAGACTGGTTGCCTAACCAAGATTAAAGAGCCCAGTCTGTCCTACTATTAGCCAAAGCTGGAGGGAGAGTAGTTGGATTCATACCTTTCCCCAGGGTATTAGCGCTATATGAACTGTGGCTTGTCCAGGATTTGAACTTGGGTCAACGAGTCCATTTCCTATGACTAACCATTACATCATGCTACCAACCTCATTTATTAATACTCGTGTTCCTTATTTTTATGACCGTTATCATCTTGCAACACCCTCTGGTTAAAAATGAGACCGTCCCAATTGTCAAAGATGAAATGCAAAAATATAAAATCCTGATTATCTGATGTTGCTTATCCACCAAATTTTTATTTCTTTAGAGTGTTATCACCTCTGCTAAATGATAGACCATTCTGTTTTTGTTATAAAAAAGATATAGGGGAGAAAAAGGACATGCTACACAGAAAAAATATAATAAGAAAGAAAGCAGGGGAAAGAAAGAGAGAGGGGGTGAGTGCACGGAAGCAATAACACTAATCAGTTTCAATCGCACATAATGAAAAGAAGGAAAGAATGAGAAAAAAAAGAGTGAGAGAGAGTTAAATTAAGATTATTATACTTTTTACATATTGAACTATTTCGCAATAACTCTTAAGTAAACATATAAAACGTAATAATTAAATTATCATACTGTGGTATATCCCCAGATCCTGCTAGTAATTTATGAAACCCCCTCATGGCCTTATCCCAGCTTTCCTTTCTTTTTTGTTTTTTCCTGTTAATTAAGGGTGTAGCAGAAATTCCTTACATTTTAAACTTTTATCTGTGTGATGCAAGTGTTCCACTTTGGCAGGCTGAGGGTTATCTGTACGTCTTTATTACATTACCTTTCTGCATTGGCTGCAACTTTTTGTCTTTCATTTCCTGGACTATTTTTCTGGCCGTCGTCTGCTAGCTAACTTAGGACCTCTACTCGTTGCGTCTGTGACAAAAGCACCTCTGGGGGACCCCCCGCCGAAAAGGTAAACAATTAATAAACAAAAAGAGAGAGGTGTATAACAAACAAACAAGACAGAGTAGGGCAAACATTCAAATGTACCTATATGGGGCCTTAATCTCATATACTACTTATTTATATTTATAGGACAGTTAAGTTTTGGACACCAGAGAGGACAGTTGGAGTTGTCCACTAGAAACCAGCTTAGCAGAGGTTCCTAAGGAAAGCGGGGGGGGGGGACCCATCTCGGCAACCATGGGAGAAGTGGGAGATAGCAGCAATGCAAGTTATATACCTCATCTCTGACCATTCTAATGTTCACCTGGAATTGTCTTCACTTTCATCTCTCTTTGTTGTTGTTTTTTTTTCCTATGACACATGGGGGCGTTCCAGACACGGCGTTGGGGTTGACGGACGATAAGACGGCCAGTGACAGAGATCAATCCGGACAGACTGCTATTGATCATCAATATTCTCTTCAGACGTCCTGTACGTAATGATTCAGAGTATTGATCTGGGAGACTGCTATTGGTGGTAATCGATATTCTCCCAGACGACCTGGACAAGAATGGTGGAAGTGACTATGATGACGACCCCCCATGTTGTCATAATATAACTAACTAATACTACCTTTATATATACACACACACACTTGCGTGCACCCAATTGCATTTGTGCAGCATGCGTAGTGTTATACAAGCAAACTTTAGCAAATGGTAATGGTAGTTCCATCTAGCTAATTTTTTACCAATTTATTTTGGCCATGTTGGTAGAGCGTCCTCCTAGGAACCACATGGCTACTGATTCAATACCTGCCCTCGCCAACTCAGTGTATGAGTAGCATGGGGATCTGTACAGTAATGTAAGGAGCTGATTGTAGGTGTGGCGCTCCACCTCAAATAAAAATTGTAAGAATATTCATACTAAGTCCAATTACCGTCGAATTGGTAAGACAAGGCAACAAGTAGCTATAACTCAATACGGACCTAACCTTGTTGCAATCCTACTGCAGAATGCCAGAGTATTTATGAAGCCTCATAACATCATAGAAACCAAGCACCCAATCAAGACTCAAGGAATGGAATCACCCAAATACATGAATGGATTATTCTTGAGTTCCATAAGTACCAGCTGTTTGGGCGCTAGGGCAGTTGTGCTTAGCCAGTTGTCCAAACGAACAATATACTGACTGATTGACTGACCTCAAATCTCCTTGGTCAAGCGCTAGTGAAAAAGGGATAGACTTCCTCGCTGTCTGGCTGATACTGACTTTAGGCCACCTGGACGACTTTACTTTGACTTTTTAAACTCAGCTTGAGAAATTGATCTTATATTGCATTTTACTCATGTTTGTGGTGGGGATAAGTATGTATGTAATTGATTTAAGTATGCTTGGAAGGCAGTATTTACTTTTTCTTTTTCTTATTCAGTTATATTATTTGTCATCATTCTATATATATATTATATATATATATATATATATAGAATGATGACAAATAATATAACTGAAAAACAAAAAAAAAAGAATATATATAAAGAAATGCGTACGTAATTTTGGGACATTTCCACACATGTTCGTAGTCTAATATCTAACACTTTCTGCCAATGAAGGACATTTACATAGATAGATAGATACATAGATAGATTTATTTATTTATTGATACATAGACAAAAACTGGGATAGATAAATAGATAGATATGAAAAGACTGTGAAAGAAATATATTGATAGATAGATATGAACAGACTGTCATCATTTTATATTGTAATATACAAATGTTTTATTTTTATTTTTATCTTATTTTTTAATTTTGCATTCTTTTTGTTTTGTTTTTGTTTTTTCAACATTCAGGATTTTGATGAATGGATGGTGCAAAATAAACTTTTGGAGCCACAAGTGAAATCAGTTTTCGTAACATGTGGAGATTGGGATTTAAAAACAATGTATGTTAATTTATTTCTTTTAAATTGTACCATCATTATTTTTTTTACATCTATGTATTTCTGTTATATAATGGATAGGCATAGCCTATCATTTTTGTAAGGAAGTGTAGTGTAGATTTTAAAATTAATGGTAACACTGTGGAAAATTACAGTGGATTTAAATTGACAGGTCTTAAACCCAAGTTCATCTGGAATGGGGTCTCATTGGCTTAGAGAGACATGTGACCAGACGACTTTGGGGAAAGTAGAATTTAGTGAGTAGGAGTTGAGCCTAGGAAGCCCTTCTAGGTGGACATGTATTTACATCTCTGCTTCTGAAAATCATTTTGAAAATTCTGTTTGTTTTTTTTTGTTTTTTGTTTTTTTTTTTTTTGGGGGGGGGCTTGTAACTCACAAAAAACTGTGTGCAAGAAATGTGGGTGTATGTAGTTTATAGATTGGTTGGCTGGTTGGTTAATTTTACAGCATGTCAACCCTGGGTTGGTGCGTTTTATCTATCTTTCTATTCTACATGATCACCTAGCATTTCTCATTCTAATATTATATTAATACTAGACAAAACATGACTCATTGGGTCACCCATTGAGCACCAGGTAGATAATTGGGATTAGGGAAAAGTGAGTTTGCAAAGCAAATTAAATCAAATAAATAAATAAATACGACCGGGGAATTAAAAAACAAAACATTAAAATCATTTTGTAAGATTTCTAAGAAAGGGAATGTTTAACCTAATTTGAATTTATTAAGAGCCAAGATGTTATTAAATATGCTTCATAACTCTCCAATATCTTTCTCTCCACACTCATTGAGAAACTAACATATATAACTAGGAGGTAATCAAGATATACATAGAGAAGGGGAAAGTGACAGGCAGAATATCAAGTGAGAGACGGGTCAGTTTTTGACTTAATTGCAAATTACAACTAATTAGAACCAATTAAAATCGAATTTTTTTCAAACATAACTCAATCCTAAAACTAAGGAATATTTTAGTATAACTTTTGTGAAATTAAACTAGTAAAAAACCTTTAGAAGACAAAAATTGATTTACTCAGCTTTAGTTTAATAATAGATTTATAATACAATGATTTATATCTATCAGATAGATAGATATAATATCATTGTATTATAATCTTTTATCTTGTGTTTTTTGTTTACAATTTGATTAAAAACAAAATTCTATGATTTATGACTTTGTTTTCTTTGAAATGTTTTATCTGAATTTTTGACTTTTTGATGATTTTATTTCATTTTCTAATTTCATCACTTTCTATTTTCAATTATACATTTTCTATGTTTAGGTTGCCTGGTCAGTGCGCATACTTTGACCTGGAGCGCAAACCCTACTTTTCTCGTTGGATTAACATCAAAAAAGGTAAAAAATATCTTTTATTTCTCTTATTTAACCCTTAGAAACCATGGTCTCCCCATTGCAATTTAACCCTGGCCTCCCCATGCTTGTTACCGTTGACCCTAAGCTCCCTATGACCATTGCCATTGACCTTGGGATCCCCATGACTGTTGCTATTGTTCCTGACCTCCCCATATCTTTTGGCCATTCATCCTGGACTCCTCAGGCCATAGGCTCCCCACACCTATTGCCATTCACCCTCGGATCCCTATTGCCATTGATTCCTGGGTGACCATACCTTTACATTGACCCCTACCCCCCTCATATTCATGGCCATTGCCAATGACCTCCATGGCCATTGCTATTGACCCCAGGCTCCCAATGTCCATTGTCATTTGACATTGGGTCCCCATACCCATTACCATAATCCTATGCTCCCCATGACCATTGCCATTAACCCTCGGCTCCCCATGCCTTTGGCCATTGACCCTGACCTTCCTATACTATGGCAATTGACCCTGGGCTCCCATACCCATTACAATTTATCCTGTCTTCCCCATGCTCATTGAGTTGACCCTGAGCCTCTCCTGCCCACTGCCATAGATCCTGGCTCCCCATGCCATTACCTTGACCCTGAGCTACTGGCTGAAAAAAAAACTGAAAATATAAAGTGTTATTATCTTTTATTATCTTTTATTTACAGTACTGGTCAAAAGAAATTTTAAAAAAAAAGACAGTGTAAAAACTGAACCATTTTTTATTATTGCCACAAATTCTAATGAAACTTCAATGCTTAACAAACACATAGGAAGTGATTATTTTCCTTGATTATTGTTATCAAAGTTCTCTTAGTTGTAGTAAAAAGTCATTAGAAAAGAACTAATCACAAATTATGATATCAAATCGATGAAAGAAAATTCTAAAAAAATTTATTTATTTTGATATTTCTAAGAATTTTAGAAAATTAAGACTTTTTAATAGGCATTAAAAAAAATAGACTTTTTAATAGACATAAAAAAATTAAGACTTTTTAATAGACATAAAGAAAATTAAGACTTTTAATAGACATAAAGAAAATTAAGACTTTTTAATGACATAAAGAAAATTAAGACTTTTTAATAGACATAAAGAAAATTATGACTTTTAATAGACATAAAGTTAGTGAAAAATTTAACATAAATTATTTCTGCTAATTTAGTATCCTGAGTATGACTCTAAAACTGGATCTAGTGGTGAGGTTCCAATTCTAGATCTGTAGAGAGTGTGGAGTACCCCTTCATTGCCATTACGCCCAGGTCCACTCTGACCTGGAGTGGTAGTACCTGTTAGAGTCCCATCTATGTTGTCAAATAGATCTATTAGCAAGTTAATGAAATTATTTTTACCTGTTTATTGATACACCTGAAGTTGATGAAAAATATTTCTGCTACTTTATAAAACAAACTAAACAAAATTATTTACCTACCAGCTATTCACTTACAAAATCATATGTATATTTAAAATACAAGATTTCTCATTAAATAGCCCACAAGGGTTGATATGCCATTAAACAAAAATTATCAACTATCTTCTACTTTCTCTTATAACCTGATAATCCCATCCACACACATATGCACGTACGCGCACACATACATGTTGAAATTTAACATTTTGAAAAACAAATGATGTTTGTTATGTAATTGCTGACAGAATCTGTTTCAACCAAATCGATAAATTGGTCTTCATCACGAGCAACATAGATGGGAAAGAAAGATATCCGTTAAAAGACTGTTTACAAAAACGAACGCTGTATTCAACCTCTGAAAATTTTTAAAAGTGCATGTTCTGTTTTAAAAATAAAATAAATTTTATTTTTAATTTTAAAAAATCAGAAGCATTATAGTTTATAGTAAACTCAAATTTTGGAACTCTAACATCTTTCTTCAAATTACGCTGTGGACTTGTATATTATTTTAACAGCTGAAATATATCCTAAACAATTTTGATAACCACTTTACATTTTTATATAATTTTACAACAAACTCTTTTGAGTTTTACTATAAACTATAATGCTTCTGATTTTTAAAAATTAAAAATAAAATTTATTTTATTTTTAAAACAGAACACGCATTTTTAAAAATTTTCAGAGGTTGAATACAGCGTTCGTTTTTGTAAACAGTCTTTTAACGGATATCTTTCTTTCCCATCTATGTTGCTCGTGATGAAGACCAATTTATCGATTTGGTCGAAACAGATTCTGTCAGCAATTACATAACAAACATCATTTGTTTTTTCAAAATGTTAAATTTCATACTGTCGGATTAATTTCCATCTATTTTTCACACATACATGTATATTATTACTGTACGCTATTCATGTTCCCAACACATACATTATTCTATGTACTAGACATGAGACTTTTATGAGTCGTGGTGCACCTGAGCACTGTATACAATAAATTTCATTATTATTAAGTAAGCATTAATACTGAATATTTAAAATCTCTTTCCTTTTCTTTTCTTTTATAACCACAGGCATTTTCTAATCACACCTCAGTTTGGCCTAATAACCTCCCATCAATGTTACAAAAATTAAAATTGCCACATTTAGGAAGACATCACAGTGGAATAGGTAAGTCAACATTATTTTTACACTTATGTTAAACTAGAAGCAGCTACCCAGTGTCGCCTGGGTAGGGGGGGGGCAAAGAGTTAGTCTCGCAGATCCATTATGATTGAATCTCGAGTTGGATCCTCGCAGGATGCCCCTTTAAAATCACCAACATAAAAAAAAAAAACACCTTGCATTGATCCAGACACTCTGAAAAGAAAAATTAATGTCTCCTATTTAAAATACTAAATGCAAAAAATATTCCATGCTGATATCATTTGAATTTTATTTTTTAATTATCTTCACGAATATAAATCCAATCTTCATTATTTTTGCTCAAAAAGCAAGATCTGGTGATAGTGAATGTGTATATATATTTATTATGTTATTAATTGTTTTATTTTCATAGTTTCCTCCAGACATACATACACACAAACTGCAATATTTTTGCATGCATATATACAAGGAAGCGCGTGGTGTAATGGTTAAAGTCATGGGAAATGGACTCGTCGCCCGAGTTCAAATCCTGGATGTGGCAATTATTTCACTTAGCGCTAATACCCCTGGGAAAGGTATGAATCCTACTCTCTCTCCAGCTATGGGTAAATAGTAGGGCAGACTGGGCTCTTTAACCTTGGTTAGGTAACCGGTCTAGGAGAAGGAAAACTCTGAATTCAAACCTGTTGTACTCCGCTTAATAAATTGACCTTGTGTCGCATCCTGCTCGTGCGGAGGGTTGGTAAATATATATATACAAGGTGTATCAAAAAAGTATTGAGATTTTTTTGTACTTTTTGACACACCTTGTATTCTGAAAAAATTAACGTTCCATTCATTGTTCATTTCTATCTTGGTAAATACAGCTTCAAACTCGGCACTTTTATGACACACCTTGTATTCTGAAAAAATTAACGTTCCATTCATTGTTCATTTCTATCTTGGTAAATACAGCTTCAAACTCGGCACTTTTATGACACACCTTGTATTCTGAAAAATTAACGTTCCATTCATTGTTCATTTCTATCTTGGTAAATACAGCTTCAAACTCGGCACTTTTATGGCACACATTGTATTCTGAAAAAATTAACGTTCCATTCATTGTTCATTTTCATCTTGGTAAATACAGCTTCAATCTTGATACTTTTATGACACACCTTATATATATATATATATATATATATATATATATATATATATATATATATAATCAGGGAGGACTCAAATTTTCATTGGCTAAAAAATTTCATATGTTGATGTCATATGGGCTGTTGATGACTTTTTTCTTCAATGGGATCCAAGCACTGCAACACTGATGGAAGACATGTGTTGACCACAAGGGGGACTATGTTAGAAAATAAGCCTCATTTGGTCACCCTATGAAAGAAGTGCAAATGAGAAAAGTTTGCATAAGAAAATTGCTCAATGCTGTTATAGCAGATCAGATATAAACCTAAAAAATATTATAATTATGAATACTAGAATTCTGTTACTTGAAGTCTCATGTAAGTGTGCACAATCATCAGACATACATATGTATGTATTTATCAGTTAAAATCCTCCTTTCAGTCTGTAGGTGCTGATAGCAGAGTGGTTAAGAAGTCTGACTGATGATAAATCACTCGGGTTTCCATCCCGGCTTGAGGTAGCCTGCTAATGTCTAGCCATACTGAAGAGACGTGATACATCTGTGATTGACTATATATATATATATATATGTAAATAAATGGAAATTAATCCGACAGAATGAATTTAACATTTAGAAAAAACAATTAGTAATTATATGCTGACAGAAATCTGTTTCGACGCCTTATGGAAGGGTCATCTTCAACGAGCAAAAAAAAAAATATATGAAATATTCTCATATATTTTTTTTTTTTTTTTTTTTTTTTTTTTTGCTCGTTGAAGATGACCCTTCCATAAGGCGTCGAAACAGATTTCTGTCAGCATATAATTACTAATTGTTTTTCTAAATGTTAAATTCATATATATATATATATATATATTATTATTTATATTTTGCTTGAAGGCAATTATGATGCATGTATCACATAAAATTCGATAATTATAGAAAATAATCTTGACAAGTGAATCCCGGCAAAGGATGGCTCGCTATACAGAACACCGTACAGACTGTTTCGACTTTATTAAGTCTCATCAGCGATGTATACTAACGACTTCCCTCCGACAGAAATCGAAACCGGGACCTCAGCAGGCATAGTCAGAGACAATATCGCTTCGTCCGCCAGTACATAGCGAACAATCCCTGCGAAATTAACCTTGTCAATGATACTTACACGCCTCTACCATAGTAGGTAAGGGGACGTTGATTGAGTAGTAAACAAACCAGGCCGTAAGCTCTTCGGCAAAGCGAATAAGATTTTTTGGATGTTTGTTTTTTAGAAGCATTGTTGAATAAATTATTATTTATATTTTGCTTGAAGGCAATTATAATGCATGTATCGCATAAAATTCGATAAGTAGTTAGTATACATCGCTGATGAGACTTAATAAAGTCGAAACAGTCTGTACGGTGTTTTGCATAGTAGCCATCCTTTGCCGGGATTCACTTGTCAAAGATATTTCTATAATTATCGAATTTTATGCGATACATGCATTATAATTGCCTTCAAGCAAAAATATAAATAATAATATTCAACAATGCTTCTAAAAACAAACATCCAAAAAATCTTTTATATATATTATATATATATATATATATAATGAGGAGGTGGCTGAGTGCTTGTTGGTGGTGGGTTGTGGTAGGAGAAGTTGGTTTAAAATTCTTGGTTGTTTAGAAGGAAATTTTGATTCATTGTATGAAGAGTGGGGATAGTATGAGAAAGTTGTTGAGCGTTGGGGGGGGGGGGCAAAATTTAGGCCATCAGTTTTATGGTAGTGTGGATAAAATGTTGATTCTTTGAGTGGGCGAGACGAGACAAGAAGGTATCGGGTAGAATGGTCATTATTTATATAGTTGGCTAGGGATTTTTTTTTCCCACTCTTCATACAATGAGTCACATTTCCTTCTAACCAAACAAGAATTTTAACCCAACTTCTCCCTACCACACCCCACCCCCCAACCAAGCACTCAGCCACCTCCTATATATATAGATATATAGATACTATATAGATATATATTTATGTCAGTCTCTAGTTAATTGGAACGAACTTCATACGGTTAAAGGGAGATAACTTTGTGAGCATTTTTAAAAAAAAATGCAAAAACTGAAAAATTCAACAACAAAATCTAAAGCATAAAGAGCGTCACAAATAATCAACCGACGTAATTTGTGATCCAAAAAACATAACAGCAAGAAATGTCTTCACATAAACACCGGAGAATTATTAACAACCTGATGATAGCGAAATAGCTTGAAACCTGGGTTAGTTGCCTATAGAAAACAATTATTTTTTAAAATTCAAACAAATAAATAAATAAATATATATATATATATATAATATATATAAATATATAAATATATATATGAGAGAGAGAGATATTGAATGTTGATTATATGATAATCATCTAAAAATTATGATAAATTCTAATGAATAAAGTGTTTTTTTAGGGGAGATAACTCTTCTCTGATGAACATATGACTGGTAGTATAAGGCAATCATGAGAAAGGGCATGAGCAGCATTTAGAAAGGAGAAGAAAAACAAGATGGCTGCATGACGACATGCACCATGTGGACTGTAAATTAATCTTATCATATAAATCCTCCGTTACTCAGGTCAGTTTTGAGAAAATGTAAGCCAATAGTTGTTTGAGTTTAAAAAACATTTGGACTGTTTTGATTATATTATAGTTCCTTCTAAATCTGCTCATGCCCTTTCTCATATTGCCTTAACTACCACAAGTCATAATGTTTCATCAAGAAGAGTTATCTCCCCTAAAAAAAACACTTTATTGCATTAGAATTTATCACATAATTTTAGATTGATTATCATATAATCAACATCAATATTCTCTTCTCTCATATATATATTATATATATATATATATATATTATATGATATATATATATAATTTATTTATTTATTTGTTGAATTTTAAAAAAATTAATTGTTTTCTTATAGGCAACTACCCAGGTTTCAAAGCTATTTCGCTATCATCAGGTTGTTAATAATTCTTCCGGTCTGTTATGTGAAGACATTTCTGCTGTTATGTTTTTGGATCACAAATTACGTCGGTTGATTATTGTGGACGCTCTTTTATGCTTTTAGATTTTGTTTTTGAATTTTTCAGTTTTTGCATTTTTTTTTAAAAATGCTCACAAAGTTATCTCCCTTTAACCGTATGAAGTTTGTCGTTCTAATTAACTAAGACTGACATAAATATATATCTATATATGTATCTTTTATATATCTATATATATGAGGAGGGGCTGAGTGCTTGTGGTGGGTGTGGTAGGGAGAAGTTGGGTTAAAATCTTGGTTGGTTAGAAGGAAATGTTGACTCATTGTATGAGAGTGGGAAAAAAAATCCCTAGCCAACTATATAAATAATGACCATTCTACCCGATACCTTCTTGTCTCGTCCGCCTCCCACTCAAAGAATCAAATTTTATCCACAACTACCATAAAATGATGGCCCCTAATTTGCCCCCCCCCCCAACGCTCAAACAACTTTTCTCATACTATTCCCCACTCTTCATACAATGAATCAAAATTTCCTTCTAAACAACCAAGAATTTTAAAACCAACTTCTCCCTACCACACCCCACCACCAACAAGCACTCAGCCACCTCCTCATTATATAATATATATTATATATATTATATATAAAGATTTTTTGGATGTTTGTTTTTAGAAGCATTGTTGAAAAATTATTATTTATATTTTGCTTTGAAGGCAATTATAAGGCATGTATCGCATTTAAATTCGATAATATAGAAAATAATCTTGACAAGTGAATCCCGCAAAGGAGGCTCACTATGCAAAACACCTACAGACTGTTTGACTTTATTAAGTCTCATCAGCGATGTATACTAACTACTTAATCGAATTTTATGCGATTACATGCTTATAATTGCCTTCAAGCAAAATATAAATAATAATTTAATTCAACAATGCTTCTAAAAACAAACATCCAAAAAATCTTATTCGCTTTGCCGAAGAGCTTACGGCCTGTTTGTTACTACTCAATCAACGTCCCCTTACCTACTATGTGAGGCGTGTAAGTATCATTGACAAGGTTAATTTCGCAGGATTGTTCGCTATGTTACTGGCGGACGAAGCGATATTGTCTCTGACTATGCCTGCTGAGGTCCCGGTTTTCGATTTCTGTCGGAGGGAAGTCGTTAGGTATACATCGCTGATGAGACTTAATAAAGTCGAAAACAGTCTTGACGGTGTTCTGTTATAGCGAGGCCATCCTTTGCCGGATTCACTTTCAAGATTATTTTCTATAATTATCCGAATTTTATGTGATACATGCATCATAAATTGCCTTCAAGCAAAATATAAATAAATAATATATATATATATATATATTTATGAATTTAACATTTAGAAAAAAACAATAGTAATATATGCTGACAGAAATCTGTTTCGACGCCTTATGGAAAGGGTATCTTCAACGAGCAAAAAAAAAAAAATAAAAAAAAAAAAAAAATATATGAGAATATTCATATATTTTTTTTTTTGCTCGTTGAAGATGACCCTTCCATAAGGCGTCGAAACAGATTTCTGTCAGCATTATAATTACTAAATTGTTTTTTCTAAATGTTAAATTCATTCTGTCGGATTAATTTCCATTTATTTACATATTATATTATATATATAGTCAATCACAGATGTATCACGTCTCTTCAGTTGGCTAGGACATTAGCAGGGCTACCTTCAAGCCGGGATGGAAACCCGAGTGATTTATCATCAGTCAGACTTCTTAACCACTCTGCTATCAGCAGCTACAGACTGAAAGGAGGATTTTAACTGATAAATTACATACATATGTATGTCTGATGATTGTGCACCACTTACATGAGACTTCAAGTAACAGAATTCTAGTATTCAATAATTATAATATTTTTTAGGTTTATATCTGATCTGCTATAAACAGCATTGAGCAATTTTCTTATGCAAAAACTTTTCTCATTTGCACTTCTTCATAGGGTGACCAATGAGGCTTATTTTCTTAACATAGTCCCCCTTGTGGTTCAACACATGTCTTCCATCCCAGTGTTGCAGTTGCTTGGAATCCCATTGAAGAAAAAAGTCATCAACAGCCCATATGACATCAACATTATGAAATTTTTTAGCCAAAGAAAATTTAGTCCTCCCTGATTATATATATATATATATATATATATATATATATATATATATATATTATATTAAGGTGTGTCATAAAAGTATCAAGATTGAAGCTGTATTTACCAAGATGAAAATCAACAATGAATTGGACAACGTTTAATTTTTTCAGAATACAATGTTGTCCATAAAAGTGCCGAGTTTGAAGCTGTATTTTACCAAGATAGAAAATGAACAATGAATGGAACGTTAATTTTTTCAGAATACAAGGTAATTGTCATAAAAGTGCCGAGTTTGAAGCTGTATTTACCCAGATAGAAATGAACAATGAATGGACCGTTAATTTTTTCAGAATACAAGGTGTGTCATAAAAGTGCCGAGTTTGAAGCTGTATTTACCAAGATAGAATATGAACAATGAATGGAACGTTAATTTTTTCAGAATACAAGGTGTGTCAAAAAGTACAAAAAAATCTCAATACTTTTTTGATACACCTGTATATATATATTTACCAACCCTCCGCACGACAGGATGCGACACAAGGTCAATTTATTAAGCGAGTACAACAGGTTTGAATTCAGAGTTTTCCTTCTCCGTAGACCGGTTACCTAACCAAGTTAAAAAGCCCAGTCTGCCCTAACTATTTACCCATAGCTGGAGAGAGAGAGTAGGATTCATACCTTTCCAGGGGTATTAGCGCTAAGTGAATAATTTGCCACATCCAGGATTTGAACTCGGGACGAGTCCCATTATCCCATGACTTTAACCATTACACCACGCGCTTCCTTGTATATATGCATGCAAAAATATTGCAGTTTGTTGTATGTAGTGTCTGGAGGAAACTATGAAAATAAACAATAATAACATAATAAATATATATACACATTCACTATCACCAGATCTTGCTTTTGAGCAAAAATAATGAAGATGGATTTATATTCGTGAAGATAATTAAAAAATAAATTCAATGATATCAGCATGGAATATTTTTGATTTAGTAATTTTAAATAGGAGACATTAATTTTTCTTTTTCAGAGTGTCTGGATCAATGCAAGGTGTTTTTTTTTTTTATGTTTGGTGATTTTAAAGGGGCATCCTGCGAGGATCCAACTCGAGATTTCAATCATAATGGATCTGCGAGACTAACTCTTTGCCCCCCCCTACCAGGCGACACTGGGTAGCTGCTTTCTAGTTTAACATAAGTGTAAAAATAATGTTGACGTTACCTTATTCCACTGTGATGTCTTCCTAAATGTGGCAATTTTAATTTTTGTAACATTGATGGGAGTTATTAGGCCAAACTGAGGTGTGATTAGAAAATGCCTGTGGTTATAAAAGAAAGAAAAGGAAAGAGATTTTAAATATTCAGTATTAATGCTTACTTAATAATAATGAAATTTATTGTATACAGTGCTCAGGTGCACCACGACTCATAAAAGTCTCATGTCTAGTACATAGAATAATGTATGTGTTGGGAACATGAATAGCGTACAGTAATTAATATACATGTATGTGTGAAAAATAGATGGAAATTAATCCGACAGTATGAAATTTAACATTTTGAAAAAACAAATGATGTTTGTTATGTAATTGCTGACAGAATCTGTTTCGACCAAATCGATAAATTGGTCTTCATCACGAGCAACATAGATGGAAAGAAAGATATCCGTTAAAAGACTGTTTACAAAAACGAACGCTGTATTCAACCTCTGAAAATTTTTAAAAATGCGTGTTCTGTTTTAAAAATAAAATAAATTTTATTTTTAATTTTTAAAAATCAGAAGCATTATAGTTTATAGTAAAACTCAAAAGAGTTTGTTGTAAAATTATATAAAAATGTAAAGTGGTTATTCAAAATTGTTTAGGATAATATTCAGCTGTTAAAATAATATACAAGTCCACAGCGTAATTTGAAGAAAGATGTTAGAGTTCCAAAATTTGAGTTTACTATAAACTATAATGCTTCTGATTTTTAAAAATTAAAAATAAAATTTATTTTATTTTTAAAACAGAACATGCACTTTTAAAATTTTCATGTGGTTGAATACAGCGTTCGTTTTTGTAAACAGTCTTTTAACGGATATCTTTCTTTCCCGTCTATGTTGCTCGTGATGAAGACCAATTTATCGATTTGGTTGAAACAGATTCTGTCAGCAATTATTACATAATAAACATCATTTGTTTTTTCAAAATGTTAAATTTCAACATGTATTGTGCGCGTACGTGCATATGTGTGTGGATGGGATTATCAGGTATAAGAGAAAGTAGAAGATAGTGATAATTTTGTTTAATTTGGCATATCAACCCTTGTGGCTATTTAATGAGAAATCTGTATTTTAAATATACATATGATTTGTAAGTGAATAGCTGGTAGGTAAATAATTTTGTTTAGTTTGTTTTATAAAGTAGCAGAAATATTTTTCATCAACTTCAGGTGTATCAATAAACAGGTAAAAATAATTTTCATTAACTGCTAATAGATCTATTTGACAAAACATAGATGGGACTCTAACAGGTACTACCACTCCAGGTCAGAGTGGACCTGGGCGTAATGGCAATGAAGGGGTACTCCACACTCTCTACAGATCTAGAATTGGAACCTCACCACTAGATCCAGTTTAGAGTCATACTCAGGATACTAAATTAGCAGAAATAATTTTTATGTTAAATTTTTCACTAACTTTATGTCTATTAAAAAGTCATTAATTTTCTTTATGTCTATTAAAAAGTCTTAATTTTCTTTATGTCTATTAAAAAGTCTTAATTTTCTTTATGTCTATTAAAAAGTCTTATTTTCTTTATGTCTATTAAAAAGTCTTAATTTTCTTTATGTCTATTAAAAAAGTCTTATTTTTTTTATGCCTATTAAAAAGTCTTAATTTTCTAAAATTCTTAGAAATATCAAAATAAATAAATTTTTTAGAATTTTCTTTTCATCGATTTGATATCATAATTTGTGATTAGTTCTTTTCTAATGACTTTTTACTACAACTAAGAGAACTTTGATAACAATAATCAAGGAAAATAATCACTTCCTATGTGTTGTTAAGCCATTGAAGTTTCATTAGAATTTGTGGCAATATAAAAAAATGGTTCAGTTTTTTACACTGTCTGTTTTTTTTAAAAATTTTCTTTTGACCAGTACTGTAAAATAAAAGATAATAAAAAGATAATAACACTTTATATTTTCAGTTTTTTTTCAGCCAGTAGCTCAGGGTCAAGGTAATGGGCATGGGGAGCCCAGGATCTATGCAGTGGGCAGGAGAGGCTCAGGGTCAACTGCAATGAGCATGGGGAGACCAGGATAAATTGTAATGGGTATGGGGAGCCCAGGGTCAATTGCCATTAGTATAGGAAGGTCAGGGTCAATGGCCAAAGGCATGGGGAGCCGAGGGTTAATGGCAATGTCATGGGGAGCATAGATTATGGTAATGGGTATGGGGACCCAATGTCAATGACAATGGACATTGGAGCCTGGGTCAATAGCAATGGCCATGGAGAGGTCATTGGCAATGGCCATGAATATGAGGGGGGTAGGGGTCAATGGTAAAGGTATGGTCACCCAGGAATCAATGGCAATAGGGATCCGAGGGTGAATGGCAATAGGTGTGGGGAGCCTATGGGCCTGAGGAGTCCAGGATGAATGGCCAAAGATATGGGGAGGTCAGGAACAATAGCAACAGTCATGGGGATCCCAAGGTCAATGGCAATGGTCATAGGGAGCTTAGGGTCAACGGTAACAAGCATGGGGAGGCCAGGGTTAATTGCAATGGGGAGACCATGGTTCTAAGGGTTAAATAAGAGAAAATAAAAGATATTTTTACCTTTTTGATGTTAATCCAACGAGAAAAGTAGGGTTTGCGCTCCAGGTCAAAGTATGCGCACTGACCAGGCAACCTAAACATAGAAAATGTATAATTGAAAAATAGAAAGTGATGAAATTAGAAAATGAAATAAAATCATCAAAAAGTCAAAAATTCAGATAAAACATTTCAAAGAAAACAAAGTCATAAATCATAGAATTTTGTTTTTAATCAAATTGTAAACAAAAAACACAAGATAAAAGATTATAATACAATGATATTATATCTATCTATCTGATAGATATAATCATTGTATTATAATCTATTATTAAACTAAAGCTGAGTAAATCAATTTTTGTCTTCTAAAGGCTTTTTTACTAGTTTAATTTCACAAAAGTTATACTAAAATATTCCTTAGTTTTAGGATTGAGTTATGTTTGAAAAAAATTCGATTTTAATTGGTTCTAATTAGTTGTAATTTGCAATTAAGTCAAAAACTGACCCGTCTCTCACTTGATATTCTGCCTGTCACTTTCCCCTTCTCTATGTATATCTTGATTACCTCCTAGTTATATATGTTAGTTTCTCAATGAGTGTGGAGAGAAAGATATTGGAGAGTTATGAAGCATATTTAATAACATCTTGGCTCTTAATAAATTCAAATTAGGTTAAACATTCCCTTTCTTTAGAAATCTTACAAAATGATTTTATGTTTTGTTTTTAATTCCCCGGTCGTATTTATTTATTTATTTGATTTAATTTGCTTTGCAAACTCACTTTTCCCTAATCCCAATTATCTACCTGGTGCTCAATGGGTGACCCAATGAGTCATGTTTTGTCTAGTATTAATATAATATTAGAATGAGAAATGCTAGGTGATCATGTAGAATAGAAAGATAGATAAAACGCACCAACCCAGGGTTGACATGCTGTAAAATTAACCAACCAGCCAACCAATCTATAAACTACATACACCCACATTTCTTGCACACAGTTTTTTGTGAGTTACAAGCCCCCCCCCCCCCCAAAAAAAAAAACAAAAAACAAAAAAAAACAAAACAGAATTTCAAAATGATTTTCAGAAGCAGAGATGTAAATACATGTCCACTAGAAGGCTTCCTAGGCTCAACTCCTACTCACTAAATTCTACTTTCCCCAAAGTCGTTCTGTCACATGTCTCTCTAAGCCAATGAGACCCCATTCCAGATGAACTTGGGTTTAAAGACCTGTCAATTTAAATCCACTGTAATTTTCCACAGTGTTACCATTAATTTTTAAAATCTACACTACACTTCCTTACAAAAATGATAGGCTATGCTATCCATTATATAACAGAAATACATAGATGTAAAAAAATAATGATGGTACAATTTAAAGAAATAAATTAACATACATTGTTTTAAATCCCAATCTCCACATGTTACGAAAACTGATTTCACTTGTGGCTCCAAAAGTTTATTTGCACCATCCATTCATCAAATCCTGAATGTTGAAAAAACAAAAAACAAAACAAAAGAATGCAAAATTAAAAAATAAGATAAAAATAAAAATAAAACATTTGTATATTACAATATAAAATGATGACAGGTCTGTTCATATCTATCTATCAATATATTTCTTTCACAGTCTTTTCATATCTATCTATTTATCTATCCCAGTTTTTGTCTATGTATCAATAAATAATAAATATCTATGTATCTATCTATCTATGTAAATGTCCTTCATTGGCAAAAGTGTTGAATATTAGACTACGAACATGTGTGAAATGTCCCAAAATTACTTACGCATTTCTTATATATATTCTTTTTTTTTTTGTTTTCAGTTATATTATTTGTCATCATTCTATATATACTATATATATATATATATATATATATAAATGATGACAAATAATATAACTGAATAAGAAAAAGAAAAAGTAAATACTGCCTTCCAAGCATACTTAAATCAATTACATTACATACTTTATCCCCACCACAAACATGAGTAAAATGCAATATAAGATCAATTCTCAAGCTAGTTTAAAAAAGTCAAAGTAAAGTCGTCCAGGTGGCCTAAAGGCAGTATCAGCCAGACAGCGAGGAAGTCTATCCCTTTTTCACTAGCGCTTGACAAGGAGATTTGAGGTCAGTCAATCAGTCAGTATATTGTTCGTTTGGACAACTGGCTAAGCACAACTGCCCTAGCGCCCAAACAGCTGGTACTTATGGAACTCAAGAATAATCCATTCATGTATTTGGGTGATTCCATTCCTTGAGTCTTGATTGGGTGCTTGGTTTCTATGATGTTATGAGGCTTCATAAATACTCTGGCATTCTGCAGTAGGATTGCAACAAGGTTAGGTCCGTATTGAGTTATAGCTACTTGTTGCCTTGTCTTACCAATTCGACGGTAATTGGAACTTAGTATGATTATTCTACAATTTTTTATTTGAGGTGGAGCGCCACACCTACAATCAGCTCCTTACATTACTGTACAGATCCCCATGCTACTCATACACTGAGTTGGCGAGGGCAGGTATTGAATCAGTAGCCATGTGGTTCCTAGGAGGACGCTCTACCAACATGGCCAAAATAAATTGGTAAAAAATTAGCTAGATGGAACTACCATTACCATTTGCTAAAGTTTGCTTGTATAACACTACGCATGCTGCACAAATGCAATTGGGTGCACGCAAGTGTGTGTGTGTATATATAAAGGTAGTATTAGTTAGTTATATTATGACAACATGGGGGGTCGTCATCATAGTCACTTCCACCATTCTTGTCCAGGTCGTCTGGGAGAATATCGATACCACCAATAGCAGTCCCCAGATCAATACTCTGAATCATTACGTACAGGACGTCGAAGAGAATATTGATGATCAATAGCAAGTCTGTCCGGATTGATCTCTGTCACTGGCCGTCTTATCGTCCGTCAACCCCAACGCCGTGTCTGGAACGCCCCCATTGTCATAGGAAAAAAAAACAACAACAAAGAAAGAGATGAAATGAAGACAATTCCAGGTGAACATTAGAATGGTCAGAGATGAGGTATATAACTTGCATTGCTGCTATCTCCCACTTCTCCCATGGTTGCCGAGATGGGTCCCCCCCCCCCGCTTTCCTTAGGAACCTCTGCTAAGCTGGTTTCTAGTGGACAACTCCAACTGTCCTCTCTGGTGTCCAAAACTTAAACTGTCCTATAAATATAAATAAGTAGTATATGAGATTAAGGCCCCATATAGGTACATTTGAATGTTTGCCCTACTCTGTCTTGTTTGTTTGTTATACACCTCTCTCTTTTTGTTTATTAATTGTTTACCTTTCGGCGGGGGTCCCCCAGAGGTGCTTTTGTCACAGACGCAACGAGTAGAGGTCCTAAGTTAGCTAGCAGACGACGGCCAGAAAATAGTCCAGGAAATGAAAGACAAAAAGTTGCAGCCAATGCAGAAAGGTAATGTAATAAAGACGTACAGATAACCCTCAGCCTGCCAAAGTGGAACACTTGCATCACACAGATAAAAGTTTAAAATGTAAGGAATTTCTGCTACACCCTTAATTAACAGGAAAAAACAAAAAAGAAAGGAAAGCTGGGATAAGGCCATGAGGGGGTTTCATAAAATTACTAGCAGGATCTGGGGATATACCACAGTATGATTAATTTAATTTTACGTTTTATATGTTTACTTAAGAGTTATTGCGAAATAGTTTCAATATGTAAAAAGTATAATAATCTTAATTTAACTCTCTCTCACTCTTTTTTTTCTCATTCTTCCTTCTTTTCATTATGTGCGATTGAAACTGATTAGTGTTATTGCTTCCGTTGCACTCACCCCCTCTCTCTTTCTTTCCCCTGCTTTCTTTCTTATTATATTTTTTCTGTGTAGCATGTCCTTTTTCTCCCCTATATCTTTTTTATAACAAAAACAGAATGGTCTATCATTTAGCAGAGGTGATAACACTCTAAAGAAATAAAAATTTGGTGGATAAGCAACATCAGATAATCAGGATTTTATATTTTTGCATTTCATCTTTGACAATTGGGACGGTCTCATTTTTAACCAGAGGGTGTTGCAAGATGATAACGGTCATAAAAATAAGGAACACGAGTATTAATAAATGAGGTTGGTAGCATGATGTAATGGTTAGTCATAGGAAATGGACTCGTTGACCCAAGTTCAAATCCTGGACAAAGCCACAGTTCATATAGCGCTAATACCCTGGGGAAAGGTATGAATCCAACTACTCTCCCTCCAGCTTTGGCTAAATAGTAGGACAGACTGGGCTCTTTAATCTTGGTTAGGCAACCAGTCTAGAAGAAGGAAAACTCTGAATTCAAAACTGTTAAACTCCACTTGGGTGGTTATACTAGAATAGGCTCAGTCCTAATTAGTGATCTATATATTATATATATATATATATATATATATATATATATGCTCCCCATCCCCCTAGGGTTGAGCACTCTGGGGGGGGATTTTCGCTGATGACCGCCAACTAAAAGCATAAACGCAACGCTCTCCTATATAAGGGATGGAGCACTCTATGACGGCCTTTAAATAAAAAGTGATGTGTGTATTAAAACAGTTAAAATCCCCTTCGCATTCTGTAGGTGATGACAGCCTGATGGTTAAGGTGACGGACTGACACTGAACCGATCAAATTTCAATCCCGGCTGTAGGTAGCTTACCAATGTCTAGCCACACTGAAGAGACTTCATAAGTTGAAACACGTGTCTGTGGATGACTATATATATTATATATATATATATATATATATATATATATATATAAAAATGTTGTTTTGGTTCCAACGGGAGAAAATTTAATATTTTATAAAAAAGAAGGTCCGCAAAATGTATTATGTTCTCAGAAAAATTTAAAAAAATTCTTTTTATCTTACATATGCGACACGTGTTTCTGATCTGTTGTCTTCTTCAGGCATTGAGTTATTATTTTGGCAGAATATGTCCGATATTTGATAGGTTGTATGTGTTTCTGCAACTTTTATATATATATATTATATATATATATATATATATATATATATAATTTTTCAAAAGAAACTTGGTTCTTACCTTAAGTACGTCTGCCAAAGATGGTTGGTTATTAACCATGTCTTGAATGATTCCAGTCAACTACAATGAAAAAAGAATTTTAATACAAAACAAAAAGGATTTGAGCATATGTTACATAATTCGTGGGTTGCCTACAAATTATGACTGTATATCTAATAAGATTTGAATAACAGTATGGTAAATGGAAAGTTACCATTAACTGTTGTAGAAGTGATTGACAAGCAGTTCCCCTTTCGCTGACCTGGGTGCCGATTTCTGATTGGCTGAAGGCAAGGTGTGAGAAGGTAACGGACTTAGAATAGTTAGTTTTGGCTGTTATGTTAGTCAATAGGAACAGACGTGAGGGTCGTCTGCTCCCAAGGTGCCATCTTCTTACTGCGCGGTTAAAACAACAATGTAGAACCCACTTAAGAACTCAACTCCACTTTCTCTTGCCATTTATATACCTGATACATAAGGTGTATTGTTAGGAAGACCTAATATAAATAGAGTTGCTCCCCTTTGATCAGTAGGGGACTGACAGGAACCCGGATATGGGATTTCCGCCATGTTACTTTGAACTGGGGTTTGGACTGTGTGGATGCAGCTGACCACGGTTGGGCTAGTTAAGTCATTGTAGGGTAGAAGCATTCTCCCCTGTGTTAAATAAAACCTTGTTAATTTTTCAACAACCTGGTTTTGCATTATCATTTCAATCTTCCATATTTTTATCAGTATGTTAAAAACATAATAGGTATATAACACATAGGGTCATTATTCTGCTACCCCTGCCAAAGAAAATAAGAATAATGAAAACATTGTTACAGCTAAACAAAGCAATGGTGCGGCCATACTTGGAATTTTCATCACCAGTAAATTTACTATGGTGTTGTAGTCCAGCATGTTAGCCACTATACCATAGGGAACCCACTTTTACCTATGTTGTAAGTTTGTTAAGATAACTTACCTCCGTGCAGAATGGTGTAAGTTTTTTGTGTACCTCTGGTTGAACGTAAGTGTGGAATTTGGATTCAGTCTCTAATGTCCTTGAATTAATCTTCAAAACTGGGAACTCTATAATCTCCTATAAATATAGAAAAAACAAAAAATTACATAGGAAACAACACAAGATTATATAGGAAAAAAGAAAAGATAATTTACAGTTGTCTGGCAGACTTTTTCATAAAATAGAGCTATTAAACCTTCACAGACAAATAATTTTTAAAAACCCTTACAGAGTGGGCAAAATTTTTTATAGAAAATTTGTAAAATCGAAGGTATATTCACACATATCAATCAATGATATATATATAAAAAAAACCCAAAAAACAAACGAAACATGATTATTTTATTTATGTGTGACATAGTAAAATAGCATGAAAACACGGGAACCTTCTTTTTAAACTCGGGAACCTTCTTGTAATCGGGAGCCATTACAGAACTTTGAACCGAACCCTTTATTCAATCCACGGGGGTATCCTATTCTCATTCCAATAACCATAGCTGTGGTAAAGAAGGTTCCTGAGTTTGAGAAGAAGGCTCCCGAGTCTGGCAAGAAATACCTGAAGAGGGCTGGAGGGCACGTTGGCTAAAATGTTGTACAGATAACCATAAAGATGAGGACAATAGTCCAAATAATCCAAATAATACTAATTATCAAACCTCATCTATAAGATTCAGAGAAATATCATGAAAACAATAAAGCATTTACTTTTAATTATGGTATTTTGCAAAACAAACTTTAATTAATCCAACACCACAGTGGGGCCCCCAAGCAATGCTTCTATTAATCAACATTGAATTGCTAAATGAGAACCCATTGAAAAAATGCCTTACATTGAACTACTAATAATAAACCAACAAAAATACCGCTCTGCATGTATACTGTTGCTGACAAAAATATCACTCTGCTTGAAAAAGGTTTAATATCAATGTTGAAAACTAGCTGTTGTACTTGCTCTTCACTGTGATGTTTTTTTTTTTCAATATAGGATTTCAATATATTCATGTTAAAAACGAAAAAAAAAAAAAAGAAAAAAAAAAAAGACCTTGACATCAATTTTAAAACTGAGTGATACTATATGAAAAGGAAGACTGTTACCACATATCTTAGTGCATGGTGTAATAGTTAGAGTCAAATGAAATGGGCTGAATGAGGCTTTTTTGCATTTTCCCATTGTGAAAGGTATGAATCCACCTATTCTCCCTGGTAAATAGTAGGACAAACTGGGCTCTTTAACCATAGCTAGGTAACCAGTCTAGGTGAAGGAAAACTCTGAATTCAAATCTGTTAAACCCTGCTTAAGAAATTGATCTTATGTCACATCCTGCTCATGCGGAAGTGTTGGTAAATATATATATCTTTGTGTGTATGTGTGGGTGGTTATGTCTTTGTTTTCATTATAGCGGTCACAAAACAATTTGCTCTTAATTTCTCGTTTCGTGTCTGTGTTAGTGACATACTTTCAAAGGCAAATTGCACTCCTTCATTAAAACTTAATAAAATCTAAATAACTTTTTTGCTTTCTTAGAAGTAATTTAAAATCGGGACAGCCATGGAGTTACCTCCCTTCAGTCACCTCAAGATGTGATAAAAACACCTCTTTGTGGCTGAAAATAGGGGTTATTCATTATACAAAATCAGGAAAAAAATTGTTTATTTTAATTTTCGAAGTTATCCTATTTTAGTGATGTTTTGCATATAAATTCATTCATAAAATAAAATGAATGAAAGGTAAAACAGGAGTTGCCTCCCCTGACCCGGCATAAACCCATCAGGTTTTCATTTATTGAATATCCAGAGAAATAAAATGTAAATAGATAGAAAGAGAAATATAACTCAGTCGAGAATACAAGTTCTGTAAATATTTCTGGACTTGAGTCTTTGTAATCAACCACAGTAATCCCTTTTCTGCAATAGTCTTTCTGCCTGCAACAAAATGGCCACTCCTCCAATGACCCCAAGAACTCTTTTATCCTTTTTGTTCTCGTGGGCATAATTTGCATAGGTTCCCTCACGCCCACGCCATGAATGAGACAGAACAAGACCACACCCTATAAAATCTGCCCGTCAATGGCAACTATGTTTTTTCAGTTTGGTTCAGGCAAAACCTGACAAGCCAAACAGATACGTATCGCCAGAGGTAAGTCAGCTTGTTCACCACAGAAAACGTCACACAAAATATCTAACTTCTAAAAACAGAGTTGTTTGGCCACTACCATACACATCCATACATTAACGCATGTTCATGCCGTATACATACACACATATTCTCATGCAGGTTGTGAACCCTTTTTCTGCTAATTATTTCAGTAACTGACTTGTTTGGCCACTACCATACACATCCATACATTAACACATGTTCATGCCGTATACATACACACATATTCTCATGCAGATTGTGAACCCTTTTTCTGCTAATTATTTCAGTAACTGACTTGTTTCTGCGACCGTGTAACTGGGTCGGACATGTGGCTGTACATACGCACAAATCGTGTGAACACTGTGTCCCTTTTTATGCATCTTTGGAACAATTGAAAATATCTTCAACAACAATCACACATAAAAGATGCATCTCCGATCTTTATATAACTGAACACTTTTTTTACTATTCTATATCTGTTAAGTTATACAGAATAAGAGTTCATGTGTTTTTATCAAGATGGTACTATCTCCTCACTAAATGGCAAGCCGCTGAAATTAGTACATCAGTTCATATACCTTGGTAGCAATATCTCATCTACTGATAGTAATGTCAACATACACATAGATAAGACATGGTCTGCTATCAACAAGTTAACGACCATATAAAAATCTGATCTCTCTGACCGCCCTGTCGGCTGGGGCGTTAGAATGCACCTCTGCAGAGGGGTAAGACTCCCCCAATGGGGCCACCTGTTGGCCGTGGGTGGCAACCTGTGATGCTTAAGGATAGAGCTCAGGTGGATAAGCAGTTCATGACATGCAATACTCCACTTTGGCCCTATCTTGGGCTAGACGGGCGGTCGGAGAGGCGCCCTCCGATCAATCGGCTGGTCACGTCAAGCCCTAGCACCTATATGATTTTCCCAACCCTATTGCCCTTATGGCAAGCCCCAGCCCTTTTTATCATATGGGTGCTAGAAGGCGGTGGCTGCGGGTCTACATGTCCTGGGAATGACGTTAAACTCTATCTGATGGTGAGGTTCCACTTTTGGAGGTTTGGGGAATGTGGAGCGCCCCATCATCACCATTGCTCCCTGGTCCACTCTGACCCAGAGTGGTAGTACCTGTTGGGGTCCCATCTATGGGTTAAATAGAAAAATGTATTTATAAAAAAATTGTATTATCCATTAAGAATTGATTTATTTCAAAACTTTATCGGCATTAAATGACCCACTGAGGTTGATATGCCGTAAAACAAAACAAACAAACAAACGATCTCTCTGATGAAAGAAAATAGCCGAAGCCGTGTCAGTACTACTGTATGGTTTTACCACTTTCTCGCTTTATCTTATCAGAGGGATCAGATTTCCATATGATCAATAATCTGCTTATTGCAATCCATGCTTTTCCTATACGTATACTGACTCGCTTTCTGTAGATGTGATATTACTACCTCCCTATGATCAATATAATTTGAAATAATGTAAGTATTTGAAGTTGGTAATCTGAACATTAGGAACATAAATGAGAGTAACCTCCCCTTGTTTCTTTCACTTTGAGGAAGCCGTCTGTTTTGGTTCACCATTTTTATTTCACAATAAATCTACACTGAAAATACGAATTTGTTCGAATCAATACAACTGAATGTTTTTACACGAAAATATCATAAAATGTGTTCTTAATTGTGCTTGTGCATTATTTGAAATGAACTTAATTGTTATTAAGAACACATTTTATGATATTTTCATGTTAAAACATGCAGTTGTATTGATTACGGTGAAATGAAAATGGCCGACCAAAACAGATGGTTTCCTCAAAGTGAAACAAAAAAGGGGAGGTTACTCTCATTTATGTAGCTAATGTTCAGATTACCTTGAAGTCTTTATTATAATAACCAAGGATTTTTCAATGATATGCCATACATGTATATAGTAAAATTAAGATTATAAAATTAAACAAAAATTACACAAAATGCATTAGCCTATTACAGTCTCTTGCGGCATCCATAGCAACCTCTGGTCGAACTCTAGGGTTCCAGGGAACACTGCACAAGACTGATTATAATATCCTTGAGGTAAAATATGTCTGTCGGTGGTTATTTCCTATAACTCCAACATAAACAAAGGGAAACCACTCTTGACTGATAAATTATTTTTTTATTGATCTACTACGAAAAAAGAAGACGGGGTTAAGGTTAGGGTTAGTGTTAGGTTTTGGGGTTAGTTTAATGGGAAAATAAATAAATAATTTATCAGTCAAGAGTGGTTCCCCTTTGTTTATGTTAGACTTATAGGAAATAACCCTTTCGGTAACCAAATACTTGTTCTGTTTGTGAGGGATTTTTGGTGAATATAAAATTCTGTAGTTCCTATTTTTTTTAATTAAAAAAATTATTTTGTTACCATTATAACCGGCCTTCGCTCAAAGGGAAATAACTCTAAATTCTTAAATTTAATGGTAAAGGCAGGAATATAAAATGGTTATAGTTGTGGAAAATTGTATTTAAAAAAAAAGCTTGCTTTCTGAACAATAGTCTACCCGGTAATCTGAACATTAGCTACGTAAATGAGAGTAACCTCCCCTTGTTTCTTTCACTTTGAGGAAGCCTTATGTTTTGGTCGGCCATTTTCATTTCACTGTAAATCTACACTGAAAATACGAATTTGTTCGAATCAATACAACTGAATGTTTTTACACGGAAATATCATAGAATGTATTCTTAATTGTGCTTGCACATTATTTGAAATGAACTTAATTGTTATTAAGAACACATTCTATGATATTTTCGTGTAAAAACATTCAGTTGTATTGATTCGAACAAATTCGTATTTTCATTGTAGATTTACAGTGAAATGAAAATGGCCGACCAAAACATAAGGCTTCCTCAAAGTGAAACAAACAAGGGGGGGTTACTCTCATTTATGTAGCTAATGTTCAGATTACCCCTCTACCTAGGTCAAAACAAAAAGTCTGCAACGTCTTCATATCATTCTTTTCTCTTTTAATATTATCTACTCATAGCCGTATGTTGACGTCACGGTCAGAACACACTAACACACAGTCAAGTTCGCAACGGTCGAAAACAAATGCGTTTTTAAATAACAAACTGCACTGATAACAAAACTTCTCCGATGAACGGATCTTATAATTTCTTCTCTGCATTATATCATCTTATTTTTTTTAATACCCTGTCTGGTGGCGAAAGCTGCTTGGTAGCGCTAGGAAGTGGCAGTCCTGCCTTAGCTACCGAAACTGTGTTATCACTCCTAGTTGGCAGCTGATGAGGGCAGGGTATCGCACATGCTATCACATATTGTATGACAAAAATTATATTGGCATTTCAGTCTCGGAAGACTATAATATAGTTTTTGTGCCCCTGAAGTTTTCCTAGCTGGAAGGGGCAATACCAAAGCACCTGAGATCGTTCTTGCAGACATCCTTGAAACGCAGCTGGGGGCGACCAATCTGTCTCTTACTAGACGAAAGCTCTGCATAAAGGGTATCCTTCAGTATTTGTCCATCATCCATTGGGCGAACATGAACCAGCCATTATATACTTGACGTATGATTTGGGTGTATGATGAGAATATAACATCTGCATACGCCACAAGTTCATCTTGTGAGGTTCACTTTGAACATGAGACCAGTTTTAAAAAAAAATAAATTGTGACTACAGGAGTGGTCATATTTTCCTCTGCTTTGCAAGACATGTATGTGCCCGTTTCACCCCACAAAGTAAGTTATTTCGACTCTTGCTACATTCTTCAGCATAAAAACGTGTTCAAATTATGGACGAGGCGGTCTGCATTTCACATGTCCTTGAGAAAACTGTGAATTCATCTCTTCTTTCCCAACCACTAGTTATGAGCAAACAGTAGCACAGACTAGACTTCAACATTCTGTGTATGACACTAAACTACATCTGGTAGCAAGTCTTCAGTTCTAGAGTTCTTGGTGGTGTAAAGTCACTTTTTCATTGTCATTATCACCAGGTTCATTCTGGCCTGCAGTGGTAGTAACTGTTAGGGTTTGATCTATTTATCTAGCAGATGTTTTGTATTATATTAGTATTAGATAGGAATACTTGAAACCACATGTAAAAAATATTAGTCTTAGTGAAGTATAATTGAAATCATATAATTGTGCAAACAAATGATTATTCTCATAATTTGGCTCCTTCACTAAGCAGACTAACTTGCAATCCAGTGCATTCAATAATTAAATTACCAGTAATACATTTCCTCAACTAATCTGACTACATGCAATTTGCTACCTTTACTAATTAGACAACTTGCAATCTAGTTCTTTCAATAATCCGATTACCTGTAATCTGGTTTCTTCACTAGTCTGACTTCCTGCAATCCGGTTCCTTCACTAGTCCAACAACCTGCAATCCGGTTCCTTCACTAGTCCAACTTCCTGCAATCCGGTTCCTTCACTAGTCCAACTTCCTGCAATCCGGTTCCTACATTATCCAACAACCTGCAATCCGGTTCCTTCACTAGTCCAACTTCCTGCAATCCGGTTCCTACATTATCCAACAACCTGCAATCCGGTTCCTTCACTAATCCAACTTTCCGGTCCCTACATTATCCAACAACCTGCAATCCGGTTCCTACATTATCCAACAACCTGCAATCCGGTTCCTTCACTAAGCCAACTTCCGGTCCCTACATTATCCAACAACCTGCAATCCGGTCCCTACATTATCCAACAACCTGCAATCCGGTTCCTACATTATCCAACAACCTGCAATCCGGTCCCTACATTATCCAACAAGGTTCCTTCACTAATCCAACTTCCTGCAATCCGGTCCCTACATTATCCAACAACCTGCAATCCGGTTCCTTCACTAATCCAACTTCCTGCAATCCGGTCCCTACATTATCCAACAACCTGCAATCCGGTTCCTTCACTAATCCAACTTTCCGGTCCCTACATTATCCAACAACCTGCAATCCGGTCCCTACATATCCAAACAACCTGCAATCCGGTTCCTACATTATCCAACAACCTGCAATCCGGTCCCTACATCCAACAACGTGCAATCCGGTTCCTTCACTAATCCAACTTCCTGCAATCTGGTCCCTACATTATCCAACAACCTGCAATCCGGTTCCTTCACTAATCCAACTTTCTGCAATCCAGTTCCTACATTATCCAACAACCTGCAATTCGGTTCCTTCACTAGTCCAACTTCCTGCAATCCGGTTCCTACATTATCCAACAACCTGCAATCCGGTTTCTTCACTAGTCCAACTTCCTACAATCAGGTTCCTACACTAGTCTGACTATCTGCCATCCAGTTCCTTTGCTAGTCAGTCTACTAGCAATCTGGTTCTTTCGCTAGTCTGAGTAACTGCAATTCAGTTCCTGCACTAATCAAACTACCTGCAATTTGCTTCCTTCACTAATTAGACAATCTGCAATCCAATACCTTCATTAGTCCATCTACCTGCAATCTTGTCCTTTCACTAGTTCAATCACCAATTCCTTCACTAGACTAACTACCAGCAATCCGATTTCTTCTTTAATCCAATTACCTGCTATCTAGTTCCTTCACTAGTCCGACTCTCAATTATCCAGCCTGCGCTCGTTATATTTTCAATTATCTGGCCCACCATAAAAAAAAGGTTGGTAACCCCTGGTTTAAAGTGTTAAAACATTGGCTCTTCCACAGTGTTATGAATGTAATGAATATGAATTCTTCCTTTTCTCACAATGGCAAGAACTGCTAGGCAGAAACATTTGAATGACAATGGCTAAAAAGAAAGTAGATGGTTCACCAGGAAACACTGAAAGAGGTGCACATTTTAGAGACAGTACAAAGAAGCAGATCATTGATTTGGTTTTGGTTTGTTTTGTTTTACGGCATATCAACCTCAGTGGGTCATTTAATGCCGATAAAGTTTAACAGGTACTACCACTCCGGGTCAAAGTGGACCAGGGAGCAATGGTGATGAAGGGGTGCTCCACATTCCCCAAACCTCCAAAACTGGAACCTCACCATCAGATAGAGTTTAACGTCATTCCCAGGACATGTAGACCCACAGCCACCGCCTTCTAGCACCCATATGATAAAAAAGGGGTTGGGTCTTGCCATAAGGGCAATAGGGTTGGGAAAATCATATAGGTGCTAGGGCTTGACGTGACCAGCCAATTGATCGGAGGGGGCCTCTCCGACCGCCCGTCTAGCCCAAGATAGGGCCAAAATGGAGTCATGAACTGCTCATCCACCTGGGCTCTATCCTTAAGCATCACAGGTCGCCACCCACGGACAACAGGTGGCCCCATTGGGGCAGTCTTACACCTCTGCAGAGGTGCAGTCGGTGCATTCTAACGCCCCAGCCGACAGGGCGGGCAGGTCATTGAGGCAAGACACAGAAGAGGTGGCTCTACAAAAAGTTGCACATAGTATAATGGTTATCATTGTAGGAAATGGACACAGTAACACAAGTTCAAACTCTGAACAAAGCTATTGGCATTTCTCATAGCACTAATACCCTTGAGAAAAGTATGCACACAACTATTCTCCCTCCAGCTATGGGTAAATTGTAGGGCAGACTGGGCTCTTTAACCTTGGTTAGGTAACCAGTGTAGGAAAAAAAAAACTGAATTCAAACCTGTTAAACTTTGCTTACAAATTGACTTGTGTCATATCTTGCTCATAGGGTTGGTTAATACTTTAAAAAAAAACATCAACACTTGAGAAAGTGTTTCCCCTTTTATCAAGGATTTTAAAGATAATTAGGTTTGGTTTGTTTTGTTTTACGGCATATCAACCTTGACAAAGTTGTGAAATAAATTCATTGGGTCAGAGTGGACCAGGGAGCAATGGTGATGATGGGGTGCTCCACATTCCCCAAACCTCCAGAACTGGAACCTCACCATCAGATAGAGTTTGTCATTCCCAGGACATGTAGACCCTCAGCCACCACCTTCTAGCACCCATATGATAAAAATGGGTTGAGGCTTACCATAAGGGCAATAGGGTTAAGGGAAAATCATATAGGTGCTAGGGCTTGACGTGACCAGCCGATTGATCGGAGAGGGCCTCTCCGACCGCCTGTCTAGCCCAAGATAGGGCCAAAGTGGAGTATTGCATGTCATGAACTGCTTATCCACTGGGCTATATCCTTAAGCATCACAGGTCACCACGGACAACAGGTGGCCCCATTAGGGGAGTCTTACCCCTCTGTAGAGGTGCAGTCGGTACATTCTAACGCCCCAGCTGACAGGGCGGTTTAAAGATAAACATGTATATACATTTACCAACTCCTCTGTGCATACCTTTCCAAAGTGAAGTGAAATGCAAACAGCCTCATCCAAGATTTCTAAAGAAAAGGCATCTTCCTATGGTTAAGAAGCTAGTCTCACAGGCCAATTACTACTGAGTAGTAATGTAATATATCACCTGATCAACAAATTGACAGCCGGAAGACCAGGTGCAAATGACTCACATGTAGGCACAGGAAATGCATGGGTGTTAACATGGGTCTGAAAAAAAACCCCAAGATATTGCCTTGATTGAACTGAACTTCAACAGCTGGAAAACAGGTGTAAGTGACAACGCATAGGCACAGACAATGTGTGGGTGTAGCCTATAACCATTAAAAACAAGCTGCGTGGGCGAGGAGGTGTTTCTACAGGAGAACTGTGTAGGTGTCATGATCAAAGAGGCATGGCTATGTCGAGTTAGAGAGTTATATAAACTCTTAGAACTTTGGGTTGTGAGCCAGATCGCTCGCTGTCAGAACTCCCGAATGCTTCTATGTATGTGCATTCTCTACCGATGACTGTTTACACACATCGAAGAATAAAAATATAACTTTATGTAAATTTTTTTCACTCGGGAGGGTTAAATTTATTTTGTAAACACGGATTTTGCGCAATCTTTAGACACCGTTTACAGCCATATTTGAGCAAAATTGACCGAAAAAATAGTTTTAAATGTATTAAAAAATTTTACATGTGTAATATTATTTTGCTTTTTTTAATTTTTTGACTAATGCTCATTAAGTTACTACTTTTCGACTTAGACAAAAATTTGACCTTAAATAATCGATTTAATTAATTCGAATTCGTTTTTAAAATGAAAAACAGACGAAAAATTGGGTATGCCTAGCTCAATGAGCTATCTATACTAGGCATACACAGCTAAGCTCATGAATCCTTTCTGGGTAACGTGATAGCATTTTTCTTTCATAAAACAACTTAAAAATTTTTAAAAAGACAATTCATTAATTTCAGTTTAATTTTACATTTATTTCCTCCACAGCCGTTTGACTTTCACTTTGTTTTATTATTATTTGTTAAACTTTGATATTTCATATCCGCCCTCAAATTTCTACATCAACACAATTTGTTTATCCTCCCATTTCCATGCAAAGGTCCCTGACACCATCTGGTTTGTTAGTTTCTTAGAAATTTAAAAAAAAAAAAAAAAAAAAAAGATTGTCAACATTTTTTTTGAAAAATCGATGAGCCACCTTTTTTCTTTTTGTCTTTAAATGTAAAAACTTTTCTTATTCATGTCTGTCTTAAAATGAAAAATACAGACAAATATTTGTATAAATTTTAAGAAAATAAATAAACATACGAACAAATACATTTATCATTTAATAATAAATGTATTGTTCGTATGTTTATTTATTATTTATTTTTTTTAACAACAAAATCGCAGACAGTTTTGAAATCATTTTTTTTTAAAAAAAAAAAAAGAAAAAAAGAAAAGCTATAATTAATTCGTTAATTGAAAACAAACAAAAAACAACAGATTCCGTTTCAGATTCATTCACGATTCGGCGATCGCGGAAAATTAGTCCCCTTATATAATTTATATTGATTCAAGAATTTCCACGTCTTATTATATAATTTTAGTTTACAAGTTATATAATATAATTAATTAATTGTTATATATATTATATAAGGCATGAAAATTCTCGAATAAATCTCGGATTTTTAAGCAATAATCAAACAAGTAATAATATTTAAAAAAAACAAAAAACAAAGAAAGTTAGATTTTGAATGTATTTTTTACACCTCTTTAATAAACGCGCAAGCATGTGATAAAAATGCCGGGACAGCGCGGTGATTTGACTTTCGCGAACTTACAGCCAGTCGAAAACTTTTGGGTACTTGTCCAAATTTATGAAATCGACTGCTTTTAAAGCAATTTAGACAACAGAATCGATAAATTAAATGTAGAACAGACTTTTTCTCATTAAAATTAAAAAAAAAAATTACCTGTGGTACAACTTTCTTTTGATTATCACATGTTGCCTCAAAATCCAAAACAAGAAAATAATCGAACACTTGCATTTTTCGTGTCCGAAATTTTGAAGATACAGCGTACCCTTGTTTATGTTGTAAACTATTATGTGTCAGAGGGGAAAGGAATTTCAAATTAAACTGGGATGAGAAAACTTGAAGTCGAATGGACAGAATACTGGACAACATCGAGAGCGAAATTAAAGAGAGGAAAAATAAATAAAAAAGTAAATAAAAAGACCAATGTTAATCATATAAACACTGGAATGGATCTGCAAACTTATTTCGTTCCATCTACCTAATAATTATTCTCGTAAAAATAGAAAATAAAAGGAAAAATATGTACAACCCAAACATAAGTAATTTTAAAGCACTTTAAAAAAGATTTCCAAAGATAAAAATAACGAGACGATAGTTTTTTTTTCTTCTTTTAAATAAAACCCTTTCATTAATTTTCGGTATTTCTCCAAGTCAAAAATGATTTCCACTCCTTTCTTTTATCAATTGAAATCATGCACCCAGATAAAAATGTGATATTTTATTTTTGTGTTGACATCATATTTGATTAATTTCTATCTTTATGTATAAGATAGTCACACTTACTTGAAAAATGTAAAATACACCTAATGAAAATAAGTGCTTATTTTTTTTTAATTCAACGAACGAAGAACGGAAATTGTCGAAATTGGCCGAAAGGTTTAGTCGATGATGGCGTCGTTTGATGTTGCTTGTGTAAACGACCAACGCTGAAGTATGTAAGAAAAAAAAATAGTATTGGTACTTACTAGGCACACAGGACACTGTTGTCATGTCATGTTTTGTTTTAGATAAGAAAAACGGATTGCCATCTTAAGGGTAAGGACAAATCAAGTGTCAGATTTTATCATTTATTCCTCTATTTTCTAAGTTTGTCGATTGTTTTGAAATATCCGTTGGCAAATTCGCTCTATTACAACCACCACGTATTAATGTGTACTTTGCGAATACACAGTGGCTACAAAGTGGGGGTTTAATTTGTATTTTTTTTCTATTCTAAACGGAACCCCTTCTTTGGGACCACTGAGTTATAGTAAACAAGTCATTGATCTGTTGTGACTTCTTTTTCGTTTATTTTTTTATTTTTTTGGTATTTTTTGTCGACATTTTTTATTTTTAAGTTCCCTGCAGTGGAAACAGATTTTTGGGAAATAGATTTTCCCTCCCCATTTTTTTTCTTCATCCAATTTTTATTTTGCATCGTCAAATAAACATCACCCACCCTGTTTATGAAATTCTTTAACATACCTGTTAAGTGCTTAAAGTTTAGTCCAGTTTATTTTTTAAAAAATCTCCTTAATTCTATTCTTTTTTCAAAGCTCTGTTAATATCTCATATCATTTATTAAATAACATTTAAAATTTGATATAGGCTTTAAAATTATGTTTAATGGTTAATTTTGCTATTTTTAAAAATTAAATGTTTTTATAATGGGCGTTTTATGCAACGTTGGTTATTAAATGGGGGATCATCTCTTTTTAGATTTATTTATTTTATTTTAGTGATACTATATGTCTAACTTTTTATTTTTGTTTTAAATCTTCATCCTGGCTAAATTCATAAGTGTGTTACCTTTTTTTTCTCTTTTTTATTACTGCATTTTTGTTTTTAAATTCCTACTGAATTTAAAAGTTCGTCAGTTAAACAAAATAAGTTAATTTAAAAAAAAACAACAAAAAACAAAAACATGTTTACTTATTCATTGTAAATCGATAAATATTTTCATATATTTATTTATTTATTTTTTCACCTATTTCTGTTATCTTCAGTATTATCAACCTTATATACTCCCCTTGCCTTAAATCTAAAAAAACCCACTCCTTTTCGTGTTACCTTCCTGGTATTTATTCGTTAAAAAAAGTAAATAAGATAATCAAATAAACAAATAAAAAACACCTTGCTACCTAGGTTGAAATTTACGTAATTTTTCTCTAGTTTTTGATGAAGGAAGAAACATGACACATTTTGGGTGACTATATTTAAATTCGAACTGCGAAAAACAACAAACCTAGATTTGTGTACTATTATCACTAGTCTATTTGATGGGAGGGGGTGTTTTTTGTTTATTTATTTATTTTTTATTGTTAATGCAACAGTAATTTCATAATTTAAGTGCTATTCATTTTAATAATTTCTTAATTAATATTTAAAAAAATTAGAATAAAGATAATATAGATAAATCATAGCTCGAAACCTGAACATTGGGTTTAAAAATATCACAACACAACAGTTGTTATTTGTACTTTTACTATTAATTGCATCTCTTAGAAATAAACACTAAAGGTAATTAAGTTATCGTGTTTTATGTAAAATTAGTTTAAAGTTGTATTAATTTTTTTTATTATAAATATTTTTTGTTACCTGGGAAGTCTGTATATAATTTCTCAGGTGTGTTTTCTACAATAATTGTATATGTTGATCCCCTTAAAAAATATATTTTACATTTTTTTTTTTTTTTTTTTTTTCAAAATTGGACAATATGTAAAAAAGGAAGTTATTTACTATTCAATTACATTAGCATTTATTTTTTTCATTTAGTTTTTCGAGATATTCACTTTAGTTGTTGTTGAATGTTTGCCAAATGGGGCAAAAATGCATCACAAGATCGAATTATGACCTTCACTTGTACAGTATTTCGTCAAAGTGAACACTAGTAACCCCCCCCCCCTATTCGATTGATTATTTCATTTTTGAAGAACCTCCCCTAATAACGGGGGGAAAAAGTGGGACCAGTTTCCTCGTCTCCCTAGTAGTAGTAATCTACCCACTACAATCGGTTTCGTCAAGAAGGGACTAATTTTTGCTTGACGATATCTCACAAACAACTTTCCCATATTTTCTTGCAGCGATGCGTGTACACACTTGTGTAACATTTTAGTAAGTTGACTGTCATTTTTGTTTTTACCCCTTAATTTCCCCCTCTTTTTTTATTCATTTCGCAAATCTCCAACCAAGTTTTTATTTATTTATTTATTCGTATGCTTCTCAGTTATTTGTGAATGTATGTCAACATTTACAACAAGATTTCAACTATTAGAAATCTTTTTTTCTGATTATTTGTTTCTCTGTCACGGGTGTAAATTCGTTTTCTTCCGGGATATCTTTTAAGTTCACTAATTTTGTGTTGGCAATACTTAATTAACTATTAAAAAGGTTTCTTAGTTTTAACATAAAATCTGGTTTATTTATCTATCTTTGCTTATTTCCATACCACCACATAAAACTTGCGTTAGTATTTTTCTCTTTAACTCTGAATATAGTGAACAACAACGGTATTATTTGTATTTATTTGTAGTACTATTACTAAGTTAGTCATTATAACCGTGTGTTGTATCTAGTTTTATATATGAGCGTAAAATGTCTTGCTTAACATTAAGAATAATTACCCTCGTGATTTGGTTTCTGTTTTTGTCAATAGGTAGTAGGCACCTAAGAAGAATCTTTTCTTTAAGAAAAAGAAAAGGCTTGTTTTTACTGTTTATTTATTAATAATAATTTGTTTGGGTGTACATATTTGATTGGAAACCTTTCTTTTTAGGTAAGCATTGAAATTACGATCTAAAAAGCATGTCTTGGTCATTTTTTATTTGTTTCCTGTTTCACATTTATTAAGATTTGGTAGTTAAAGAGTTAAAAAAAAGTAATTTATTTATTTATTTATTCATTCGGCAATAGACACGTGAGAACCGTATATATCTAACACTCATTTTTATACTGTGCGATGTAAATTCCTCCACATGGAGAAAAGGGATGCTTATTCTCCAGTTTTGCAGACACCTAATCACATGATGACGGACCAGTTTCAGACAGCTCCATCGTTGTCGTCGTCGTCGCCGTCGTCGTCTTACTTGCTTGTTTTTTATTTAAACATTACCTCATATACCGTTTATTTTTTTCTCTCTCAACATTCTTTTGTTTTTAGTTAAAAGCTGCACCCTTTCAACCTAGAAAAATCTTACTCTTTATTTATTTTGCATATTAATTCCGATTGATTAAGTCTGGTAAGCTTTAGTATTTGCGCCATCACACCAATACCACCACCTCCATTACAACCACGGATGATGATTGTTTCTGCATGAAAAAGCAAAGCGGATGGTTGCATGGTGATATTAACTCACAATCATTTTGGTCGGCTCTATTCTTTTTATTGACATACCATTTTATTCATATCTTCAAATTTTGTGGGCTCTCAATTTCGCTTATCTATTTCAAAAGCAAGTCAGTGCTCTCTTACTTACGACGATACGAATTACATCACGCATCTTATCAGTACATTCGTGTGATTATAAAATCAGCTGTTCATTAGCTCCGTTTCGTGTGTTCTAATAAGTTTTCTTCGTTGGCTGGTTGCGTGATATCTTTTAATATTGTATACATTCGTCATCGTCATTCTTTATCATCTGATGTTTGTCTTTTTTTTTCTCTTCCCGTAACTGGGGCGTGTCTCATTGTCACCTATATTAATAGTAAACAACAGCCTTTTTTTTTTTTTTTAAATTGTCATTTCATTCATTGTTACTTGCAGAAGCAGGTTGTGTCACAAGCACTACATTTGTTCTCCTTTAGCATTGTCAAACCACGCTCATTCACTATTTTTAGTTTTGTCATTTCAATAACCCCAGAGTCAAAACCAGAGAGGTCGGTATAAAAATAATCAAGACGAATAATCGCATTATTTCAAGAGTTTTTGTATCGGTAGATTTAATTTTAATTAATTGATTTTTTTGATTCCGCTAAGTTAGTAGTGTTTAATGTTTATTGTTTACAAATTTTGAACTAAGAAACATGTTTTCATTATTTTATCTTTATAGCTAGTATTAAATTTAAATATTTAAGATATGATTTAAAAATTTTTTTATTGTAATATTTCTACGTGCTCTTATAGCGGGGGTTTCGAAATTTGAGACCATAGGTGATATTTTTTATTCCAGTGTTGGGTTCTTTCATGTTTCTATAGGGATTTTATAGTAGCATATTATCATTGGTATTTTTTAAAAATTATTGAGAGGGTGAATGAATGAATGATCTCCAAAAAGTTTGGCTGAATTTATGTAAGAAAAAAATTAAAGGAACTGATCATTTTTAAGCGACAAATCTCCTAGTATTTTTTTTTTAGTAGCATATGAATTTTTTTGGTTTAACTTTCTTAAATTATTTCATGGCAGAGAGAAAATTATTAATAATAAAATAATAACTCCTCCCAGGGGTTTCGCTTGAATTAGGCAAAAAGCTCATATTATTCAATAATACATTTCTAATGGATTTAATTTGTTCATATCGTAATCGATAAATCCCTTAAAATTTATCTCGTGTACCAATAAAATGTTTTCACGTGCCACAGGTTCACTTCTTTATCATTTAAAAAAGTTTTGTTATATTTATCTATATTTACTGTTTATATGATTATGAGTTAGGATTCATTTTTTTTACAGTGTATCTGCAAAAGATATAGACAATTTTAAATATTTGGTTAAAAAAATTCTTTAATTCCATTGACAAAAAATCAGTTTTGTAGGGAAACACTTGAAATTTATTATTATGGCTTTCAGAATCACCAGGTGTTTCATTGTCAGTCTGGATGGGTATACAAAATTATAGTTGTTGACAAAGTATTTTGTGTGCTTGAATTTAAGTAATATTAATTAGTTGTATATCTCCTACATGGGTAAACTGACCAAAGAAAGCAATATTTAAAGGAAAAAAAAAGTTGAGTAGTAAAGGAGACAATGTGCTCAGTATATAAATAAAAAAAAATATATATAAGTATAAGTAAAAAAAAACAAAAAAAAAAAAACAAGCATTTATTTTATTTTCTATATGAAACATTTAGTAAGGAGATTATAGCTCTCTCAAAGTTCCAAAAAAGATACACTTAGTGTTGTTTCATGCTTAGGACTAAATTTTGTTTATTAAGCTCTCTGATAAGATAAAGTGACAATTCTTTCAAGTTGTAGCCATGTCACTACTACTGTATGGCAGCACCACTAGGACTCGTACAAAACACTTAAAGAAAAGACTAGATGGGAATTACACAAGAATGCTGTGTGCTGTCTTGAACAAATCCTGGAAGCAGCACTCTACAAAAAAGAAGCTGTACAGCCTCTTACCTCCTATCACACAAATCATTCAAATAAGACTAACAAGACATGCGGGACACTGCTGGAGAAGCAAGGATGAACTCATAAGTGATGTTTTCACGTGGACACACCAGTGTAGGTTGACCTGCAAAAACCTAGATCAATCGGTTCTGTGCAGATTCTGGATGTTGTGCATAAGACCTGCCAGGGATGATGACCGATAGTCATGGGAATCCATGCTGTTAGCATGACCTGATGATTGATTTGAAGATTTGCACAACATTTTTTCTGTGCAAGGTTTGGTCAGTAAGAAAGATTTGTTGAACAGTTCATATCTTGGAAGGTTGCCAGAAATATCTTCTGGAGAAAGTTGAATTCTTCTGTTGTAGTCAAGATGTTCCTTCCAGAAATATCTTCTCAAAGAATGGTTGTTGAAAATTATTTGAACAGTGGAGATAACAGGTACTAAAAGTTTTGCTTGCATTCCTGACTTGTTTGGATGTGGCAGCCCTCAAAAAAAGAAGAAAACACCAGTTGTTTGGTTGGTGACATCAAATTAACAAAGGTTTCTAATTTGAGGGATCTGATTTCCACAGGATAAGTTCTACTTGCAAAAAAAAAAAAAACTTGTTCAAGATATTTATGAATGAAGAGTAGGATAAATGTTTCACACCAATTCATACAGAATTTTTAATTTTTATTTTTAACAAAATATTCTACGAGCAAGCATTATATTAAACGTGGTACAACAATGGTGTAAAATCTTACTTGAATTCTTTGGGTGTTCATAGTCCTGTAAGGTTTCCGTTTCAATGCTAAGACAAGACAAAATTCCATTGCTGGGTTTGGAGACAAAATCTCTCTTCTGTTCAATAAACAGAGATAAAAATGCAGGTCTTATTCATTTAAAGAACAGGACAAAAAGAGGCTTATTTGAATTATGGGATTGACATGTGATGTCAAAAGACACGCCCACTAATCTATGGGAAGGCAATTATTTATTATTTCTCTACAGGTCATTTATGAGATTTATGCAAAGCGGACATTACTTTCTCTCAGGAGAACCGTTTATGAAAATAGTCACCAGGGGTTGAACATGATTCTTTGGAACATGGTAAATGTATCTGATAAGGAACTTTTAGATGGATTCTATCTTTATATACATTTCTCTGGTGCGTGGTGTAACGGTTACAGTCGTAGGAAATGGATTCGTCGACCTGAGTTCAAATCCTTGACAAGGCTGTCTACATTTCACGTAGCGTTAATACTCTTGGGAAAGGTATGCATCCAACTGCTCTCCCTCCAGCTATGGGCAAATAGTTGGACAGTTTACCAGGTCAGTTTCCAGATGCCATTTCAACGAATCCATTCCCAGGGCAGCAAGACATTCAGAATATGGCAGATGCCTAATGGAGGGTATTTGTTTGGTTGCACATCTCTGTACAGTTTCCAGGAGGTTAATGTTTTGAGCGAGATAGGGGTTCCAGACTGGTGATGCAAATTCCAAGTGTAGCCATACCATAGCTTTAGATAATATTCTTTGTTGAAAATAAGCAAAGGATAGAGACTAGCAAATGTTTTGAAGTTTCTTTTATATTCTACAATTGATGTGATGCATTTTTAACCCTTTTTGCAGCGGATAATTTTTTAAATTCCTTGTAGGGTGGGAAAATCATTTTCAGAAAAGTATGGGGGCATTCACTGATGATCAGACCCATTATTCAGTAGTAATAGATCTGCAAGACTAGTTTGCTAAGCCAATTAATCATATATAAAAACAAACAAACAAAAGCTGATAATTTGATCAGCAATTTTGTGTTATAGTAAAATAACATATAAACAATAAACTTCTCGTTTTTAATTATGATATTTTGCAAAACAACCTTTACAAAATCCTACACAACAGTTGGGCCTCTTAGAAATGTTTTTATATGTTAACGACAAATTGGTCAACATGCAGCCAAGCCAATAGGAAAATGGCTTACATTGAGCTATCATGCTGCTCTGCCTAAAAAAAAGTTAAAAAGGGGACACTTTTAGCATAAACACTGATATCTTGATTAAAATTGGAAGCGTTTGCTTGTCTGTGGCTTAAGTTATATAGAATAAGCCAGCGAGTTAATCTATCAGCACATACAAGGTATGCATGATCCCCAACATAGAATAGATCCATAGCAATTTGCTGAAATGGTCAATCAGGAGATTGTGTCAAGGTAATCGGCTCTTGTGGTTGAATAGGGGCGATTTTTGAGCATACCATGCAATTGACCCTAATATTGTAGATTAAGGCATCCATCCCAGGCCAGTACACAGACTCATTAGCACGTACTTTCATGCCAACCACACCCTGGTGTGCAGAATGTAGGCAATGCAGAATTTTTCTCTGTTGAGTTCTGGAGATGACAATCCTTCAATCCAACAATACCAGGCCAAATATGATTATTCTACAAAAATGAATGCCAAATTCAAAGAACGCTTAATTTGGTTGCAAAAATGTAACAGGTGGAAAGTCTTTCTTATGCCAAGAGCAATGATTTTAGAATTATTTGGTCTTTAACAGCATATCAACCCTTGTGGGTTATTGAATGCCAAACCTTGTTTTTTTTTTTTTTAAATTTATATATGATTTGTTTAACTTCATGTGTATTGATAAATTGGTAGAAATAATTTTCATTAACTTGTGTATTAATGTTGTGGACTAGCCTGGCATACCTACTGCAGAGAGTGAATGCACTGGTCTAGGACTATTTATACACGGCTGTCTAAGATCATCTAGGTGATTACTGAGACTGTGAGGATTATGGAACCATTACGTGAACTGTCTACCGCAAGGTTTTAGCACTCTGTTGCGAGTTACTATATGTCTGGCACATATGTAGTTTCATTGTACTAGTATACTGAATACTGTAAGATCCAGTATACAACAATTAATTAAATACGGGTAATTGACCCTCAGCCACTGTCTTCTAGCACCTGATCAAAAGGGTTGAATGTTTGCCATAAGAGCAATTTTAAAAATAAGGTTGGGACAATCATATACTTGTTAGGGTTTGACATGATCAGCTGATTGATCAGATGGGGCCTCTCTGACTGCCCATCTAGCCCAAATAAGAGTCAAAGTGGAGTGTTGCATGTCATGGAACCACTTGTTATCCAAGACACAGACTGGTCAGTCACCATAGGCCCTCACCCACAGCCAACAAGTGGCTCCATTGAGGGGGCAGATCTTATCCCCTGCAAAGGTGCAGTTGGCATATTCTACAGCCCCATTAGAATTATTAGGCTTTTGTAACATGTTGATATAACTGCTCTATTGATACATTAAAAGTTGGCTATAGATTATTTGCTGTAAGTTGGTCTGAAAAAAAATACTGCTTCAGTTTATATTGAAAACAACTTGTTGATGCACTTTGTTACATTTATATTTAAACTTTCTTTTTTTTGTTTATGGTTGAGTCATGATGTAAAATCAACAATTAGTAGGGCACTCTGTGTAGTATCTTATTATATGGAGATTTGGAGTATCTGTCTGTAACTGAAACTATGTCACTGTTTACATCACAATACCTTCAGGGATTGCCTAAGTTGATTAATGAGTATTTAATTCATAGTCAAAATCATTAATACACAGAATAAATTTTATTCATTAACGCTGTCTACTATGAAAATCTGAGTTAGATTTGCCTCAAAACAGCCCATATTAGAACATTTAAAATCCTGCAATGTGTTGTATATATCACCAAGAAATAAAGGTTTACATAATATATAATGTGGTTAATTTTCATATTGGTTTTTACAAAACCGGGTTTAATAAGTATTTGCTTGGTGTTATTGATCGCTAATATTATTATTTTATTCTCCAACATATTAAAAGGAGTGGTAGTACCTGTGTGGGTCCTATCTATGGGTTAAATAGAAAAATGTATTGATAAAAAGAATTGGGTATCCGTTAAGAATTAATTTATTCCTGAACTTTATCGGCATTAAATGACCCACTGAGGTTGATATGCTGTAAACCAAACCAAACCAAACCAAACCAACCAACATATTAAAATCAATCCTATGAATGATTTTATTTAGAAATCAATTAAAATATAATCAGAATAAGTGTAATCTTTTTATATGTGTTCTTATTTAATTTTGTTAGTCTTTTTAATTTATTATATTTCATTACATTAAAACTTAGATACTTATGCCTGGAGGGCGAATATTCTTGCTAGTAATAATTAATGGTCATAGTCATTGCTAGTGAGTTCAATTCTCACTAGTTAGCAATAATAGTTAATGTGAGTCAGTTCAGTTTTCATGGGGTGCTGTATTTCAACTATTTCAATTTATGGATTTTACTAGTACACTGCAATTAACTCAATATTTTATTTCCCAGAACACTGACAGCAGTAGGATTGGGTTACTTACTACTCACATAAATGACCAAATGGGTTAGAAAGGGCTCCTTAGCCTTGGTGGCAACCAATCTAAGTCAAGGAAAAGTTTGACACAAAACCTCTGCTGCCTTTCAAGGAAAGGCTAGGGGTGTAAACCCCGAAAACACATCAGAAGCTGGAGTCCCTAAGATGGGGTGATGCTGAAATCCAGTGCTACCCAGAAACTCCTACAACACTACTGTTGCCAAACTGCATTGGTTCATTACCCTTTTTTTTTTTAATCACAGTGGCAGTGTGGAGAGGGGGGATTTGCTGCTTGGGTAACAGCTTGTCCTCCATATAAACCCGCCCAAGCTATGTAGTTCCAATTTTTTTGGACACTACTCCATCGTCTCTTATAGACAGAAGGATGCCAATAATAACTAGTACACTGACTGACTGTTCGCTTGGATGAAATGATTATGTAAATTCTCTTCAGATACCGACTTTTAGGTTTGGTGTTTAGACTCCACTTTTCCTGACATTTCACTCTGGTAGTTAGCCAAGTTGAATAAATTTCTCTGAAGCTGAAAGTGGTCTGGTGTTCTATCTAGAGTGTCAAGTGGATGAGACTCATTAGCATAAACTCACCTAATTGGGATTGGAGCCTGATCGTTAGTTATGTATTTAAAAAGCACCCTTCCTCCCACTCAATATTTCTTGGTGTCATGTAAATGTTAACAAATCCTTTTCTTGAATCAAATTCTATAAGTGTTTTTATTTGGAGATAGATTACACATGAATTAAAAGCTAAATGTTTTAACATTGATGGTTAGGGTAAGTCAATTTTTCACTTTTTAAAAATATCAAATTGTCCATCTATGCGAAAGTTGTGTGTTTGTATACTGAATACTGATAACAAAAATTAGATCTTTTACTTGCACCATTGTTTGAGGAAATAGCATCAAAGATTGTCTACTAAAATGTACTAAAAATCCTTGTTTCTCACAAAATATAGCCTTTAGAAAATGAGGATTTTTAGTGCATTTTAGTAGATGATCTTTGATGCTATTTCCTCAAACAATGGTACAAGTAAAAGATCTAATTTTTGTTATCAGTATTCAGTATACAAAAATGAAGCGTCCTTAGCATAATGGTTATCATTCATTGTAGGAAATAGACACGGCGGCACGAGTTCAAATACTGGATGAGGCTGGTTGCATTTCACATAGTGCTAATACTCGTGGGAAAAGTATACATTAAACCATTCTCTCTCCAGCTATGGGTAAAGAGTAGGGTAGACTAGGCTCTTTTAACTTTGGTATGCTAACTAGTTTAGAAAAAGGTATTATTCTGAATTCAAACCCATTAAACTCTGCTTTAAAATTGACTTTGTGTCATATCCTGCTAGTGTAGAGGAGTTAGTATATGAATATATATCTGAGATGAAGGATTGTTATTATTATTCTGTACACATTGCAGACTGCTATACTTATCTTGGCTGCTATACTCACAACGTTTCGGCTGCTGTACTCTCCAGCTGTCTTCAAGGCATGGACAACTGAATGAGAACCGTCTACCCCTGGGATTCAAATAAAGGATTAAGTTTGGAAGATTACCTAGTATAACAAAAGACACCTAAAAAAGGATGGAGAGTACAGTGGCTGAAATGTAAGTATATCAACTGAGATGAGTATAGTAGTCTGCTATGTATAGAGAATGATAAAAGTCTGTAAAATGTAATTAATCGGTATGGATATTATCATTAGAAATTGGATATACATTGATTGAAAAAGATTAAAAGCTACACTGACCCTAACAATGACGTATATAGGGACATATGTGAAACTGATAGTTTTTTTTTTCTACATAAAATCGACTACCTCTGTTCCATAATGGTTGTTACATTTTATGTATGAAATTTATGCACAAATACAACAAATATTATGGAACAGAGATAGTATAGTTTTCTGTGGTGACTGGTTTGAGATGTATTTATTTACAATTAATAATTAATTAGCATCAATTTGCATGAATATAATCACTTTAAAGTATATTAGGATAGTGAATAGGTTTTTTTTTTAATGTTTTTAATTTATTCTGGTATTTTTTTGTGTTTATTTTATTTATTGATTTACTATGACTTTCTTCATGTTTATTTGTTTATATATATATATATATATATATAGTAATATAGTGAAAAATTGAAAAAACACAAGTTCATAAAATGAGTGAGGTTTATTTCACTAAACCAGTGTTTTGATCTGTTTCAATAGATCTTCATCAGGGCTTTTGTTAATTTAAATTTATTTTTCCTCAAATTAACAAAAGCCCTGATGAAGATCTATTGAAACAGATCGAAACACTGCAGCATTGGCGAAATAAACCTCACTTGTTTTATGAACTTGTGTTTTTTTTTTCAATTTTTCAATGGAAATGAATCCGACAGTAGTCGGATTCACTTCCATTTTCTCTTCACACACACACACACACACACACACACACACACACATATATATATATATATATATATATATATATATATATATATATTATCTCATGTTCAGGCAGTAAAGTAAAAAGCTGCTACTCCCAGAGTCCGACTTGACAGTAATATTAGTATATAGATGACAGAAAAGTGACACCTACAAACAACATAAGTAGGTAGGTAGATACAAATAAGTTTATTATTATTCATATATACAAGAGTAATGTATTGTCCTTTACCGCTGCTCTAACTATAAATCTCCAGGTACAACAGCATTACTTTCTGTCATTGTTCCAAAGCCTTACAGGATTAATAGGTTTATCAATCCAACCAAGATTAAGTAAATAATAATTCAATAATTCCTCTCTGACACACCATTTTTCCAACATTTGATTCTGCTTAGAAAACTTACAATCTTTTCTCATATTTTGATTAATATTCATTTGCAGCTCTGGATTACTGTCTCTATCAAATGTTATGTTAGCCACTCGTGGTGTAATGGTTATCATCGAAAGAAATGGACTTGGTGACACAAGTTCAAATCCTGGATGAGGCTGTTTGCATCTCATAATAGCACTAATACTCTTAGGGAAAAGTATGCATCCGACTATTCTTCCTCCAGCTATTTTCCATAAATATTACTTTATGAAAATTGATATGTAGTAAGTAAAGTCATTGGGGTGGCCTAAAGTCGGTATCGGCTAATCAGCGAGGGAGTCTATCCCCTTTTCACTAGCGCTAGACCAAGGAGATTGTTTTTGCATCTGAGGTGGAGTGCCACACCTACCTCCTTACTTTACTGCACAGATCCCTGTGCTACTCATATGCTGAGTTGGTGAGGGCCGGTATTGAACTAGAGAGTAGGGGTTAATATATTTTATTTTGTGAAAATTGGGGTGGGTGATATATCTTAAATGTGCGAGAGGGGCATGAGATCCTAGCACCGGCCCTGATTATGACAGCCACTATTGAGATATGAGTCTGAACAGATCAATGTATAATAATGATAATTCCTCATTTAAAAATTAATTGTAAAATTTATGGGTGCATATCGCTTAAATGTGTCTGGCCCCCTGTCCTAAAAAATACTAAGCGGTGCCTGCTCAAAAACCAACCCACACTACTCTTTAACTATCTAGCTGTTTGAAGGCATTTTGTTTAATAATGTATTGATTGTTTTTATTTTCGAAACTTGGTTGTATTTATTTAAAAATTTGTGACAGTTGTTTTGAATTAAAATAAAATGAAAATACCAGAAGAAAAAAAAAAAATTTTTAAAGTGGGTGGGGGTAAAATATTTACATTTACTTGTCGATAAAAAACCTGGGTGTTGGCTTACTTTTAATGCCTTCAAAATCATAAAAAAAGTTTTTGGTCGATAAAAACGCCTACAAACCTCTAAAAAAAATATCTTAGAGGTGGAGGGGAGGTAAAATATTTACATTTACTTGTTGAGAAAAGTCTGGAGAGGGGGTAAAATATTGCTTTCATATCGCATTAACTTCAAACAGCTAAGAAGTTAAATAGTAGCATGGGTTCAAAAGCATAAAAAAAGTTATTTGTCAATAAAAACGCCTTCAAACTGTTAAGATATCTCAAGGGTGGGAGTAAAATATTTACATTTACTTGTCGAGAAAAGACTGGGGGTGGTGGTGTAAATATTGCTTTCATATTGCATTAACTTTTCAGGAAAAACACCTTCAAACAGCTAGGGAGGCCAGGACACATTTATACGATAATACCCAATTTATGGCTATAACAACCAAAATGAGAACACTAGTCTGAATAGATTAGTATGTGTTAGGATTAATACATAAACACAGAAATAATTAAGCTGTCAATTTTACTACTTGTCTTAAAAGCAAGAGAATTTAGTTTTTCTCTCGGGAATGTTTGAAGACTTTCAAGTTTTTAGTTAATTGTTCACAAAGTATAACACAAATGTTAATCCCAAAAGACTGACTGACTGTTTATATGACGACAGTGGAGGCATGCTTAGTGTAATGGTTATCAAGTATTGAATGCAAAATTATTTGTACAAATATTGAAAAAATTGAGCAAAATGATATATTTAATACATGCCTTTTTTTTTTTTCTTGTTACTTCTGTAGGAAATGAAATTAGTAGCCCAAATTCAAATACTGGACTAGGCTGTTTGTATTTCAGTTCATGTTAATGCCCTTCGAAAAGGCATGAATACATCTGTTTTTCCCTCAGCTATTGGTAAATATTAGAGCAGAGTGGGTTCTTTAGTCTTGGTCAGGCAACCAATATACAAAAAGGGAAACTCTGAATTCTAACCATCTTTACTCCACTTAAAAATTGACCTCATCCTGCTCGTGGTGGAGGGGCTAGGTAAATACATACTTGGTACATACTCATCTATAAAAAAAGATTTTGAAAAAATTTAATGCGGTCGTTAAAAAAATTTGGTTTCAAGATTTGGTTATCAAATATACCCATATTTATATCTCTAATAATAGTTGTGGAGGTCAGTGTGACAATGTCTCGTATTCTTTTCAACTTTACTCCTAGAAGCCATAACTCAACATATGATACCATTTTGGAATTTTTATAACTGCAATGATTTTTGGGATTTTAAAAAAAATTTTTTTTTTAACAGGATTTTTTGTGAGAAATTCTTTTGTATAATAACAATTTTTATAAGTTGGAAATAAATTTGGAAATAAAAATTAATTGCAAAATCCAACAAAGGTCACCCATGAAATAGAAGTAATTGTTTGTACAGAAAGTAATGACCTATGTACATCAAATTATGTTTAAATTAAGTGGCAGCAGAAGAATTATCATTGAACTTTTAAAAGGTAGGACTAAATATTAATGCAATACTTAAATGTAGTAATCAAGAGCTCTCCACAAGAGCTAGCTTAATTTCCGCCTGATAGGATGGCTTTTAAGCTCGTAACTTATAAAGCTACATCAAATTTTACGACAAATATTTAAAGTATCAATAGTATTTGCCATTTTCAATCCATTATGTGACCTAATTTTCTGAAGATGAATTTTCCTAGCACGACTTGATATAAAACTACTAGTTTTAGCTTAACTTTTAACTTCCTGTAAAAAAATTTATAAAACTAGGATTTTGAGGTTGACTACAAAAATAGGTGGTTTGTTTAAAACTATGTATAAAGCTATTATTATTATTATTATTTTGCTCTTTGCAATGTTTTCACCCTAATAATAACTGGTAGTTTTTGCTGTAGTCTGAGTGACATCAAGTCTCCTCTTTAGGTACTTGGAGTTTGTTCTGAGTGCTCTGGCTATGATTGGCAGAGATGCTGATAGATACATGTCCTGCATTCATGATGCACAAAAATCTAAAAGGACGCAGTAAAATCATATCCATGCATCCTAGTGTTTTTCTTTTTTTTCCTTCACCATTTCAAGCTAACTGTAAATACATTTCAATAGTATCTTAGAAATTAATTACACAGGATAGGTTACAAGTTAGGAGTTAGACGGCTTTAGTTGTTCCCCCAGATCATAAATAAAAACCTTACAATTTATCAAGAGACTTTAGTTGGGACCCATCAAATTTCCTAGGAACTCATTCAAAGCAAATATGTTCATACCAGGATGCACTAGATCAAAAAAGCTATCAGCATCACTGGATTTACTGCCACCTTTATATTTTACTTGAAGTGGCTATCCGACACTATATAATAAAAAGTTAGTCTCACATATCTATTGATTGTTTTGTTCTTACCTTATTGATTTATGTTTTAATCACAAATGCAAACAATGACTTTCCCTTTTCTTACTATTTAAATCCTAATTCTTAAATATCTTCCCAGATATGAATAAAATCTCCATTATTTTTGCACAAAAACCAAGCTCTAGTGATAGTGAATGCGTATGTATATTTACTTTGCCTTTAATTGTTTTATTCTCATAGTTTCAGCTGGACATACATACACACCAACTGCCCTTTATATATGCATAGATAGATATAGATAGATAATTATTTTAACTCTCTGTCAAGGTCAAGATATTTCTTGAGTTTTTCATTTTTCTTTATTCCAACGCTTTGATCTGCTGGAATGACAAAATCTACTGAGACATTTGTGTCTTGTTTATTATAACTAAGTCTGGTTTTCTGGCTTGGGTTGGGTGAATTTGTTTCTTTATTTCAAAGACTTAGAGAATTTTGTGGCTTGTATTTTATTACTATTACTACTACATTTTTAGAGTGATCAGTATTTGAATAGTATTAATCCTAAAGTTTTATCTATAAGATAACAGTATTGAGAATGAAGTGCTGTGTCATGCTTACACAAGAAATAGAGGTAAATAAAACATTTTTAGCCAATCATTTTAAACTCAATGATTAGGTTTTATCAATTGGAAAAAAAAAAGTTTTATCAATGTAAAAATTATTTTTCACCATATTATGTAATACTAGCTACACTACCAGTGCTTGCTGTAATATTTTTTTCCAGATAGATTTTCAATTTGCAATCATGCTAAAAAAAAACAAAAAAAACTTTCTGAATTTTTAAATGAGACTTGGTAATTTGTATTATTTGGATTTTTCAGACTGTTGATCTCATCTTTATTGTTATATATACACAAATTTCAGCCAGTGTGCCTTCCAGCCTTCTTCTGGTGTTTCTTGTCAAACATGGTACCTTCTCGTCTGAATCAGGAACCTTTTATGGAACTTCAAACCAATCTCTTTATTTAATCCATTGAGGTAGATTGTTCTCATTCCATTAACCATGACTGGGTATAAATATTAAACTATGTTAAGTATTGTTAATCGGCTGGTCATGTCAAGCCCTAGCACCATATGATTGCCCCAACCCTTTTTATCATATGAGTGCTAGAAGGTGGTGGCTGAGGGTCTTCATGCTCTGGGAATGATGTTAAACTCTATCTGATGGTGAGGTTCCAGTTCTGGAAGTTTGGGGAATGTGGAGCACACCTTCATCATCATTGCTCCCTGGTCCACTCTGGCCTGGAGTGGTAGTACCTGTTAGAGTCCCATCTATGGGTTAAATAGAAAAATGTTTATAAAAAAAATTGAGTATCCATTAAGAATGAATTTGTTTCAAAACTTTATCGTCATTAAATGACCCACTGAAGTTGATATGCCGTAAACCAAACCAACAGAAGTAAATAAATGGTTCAGTGTGAAGTTCTGTTGAGGATCCAGAGTTTGACAAGAAACACCTGAAAAAGGCTGAAAGGTACATTGGTCGAAACATTGTGTATAACACTAAAGATAAGGAAAACAGTCAAAAAGTCTAAATAATATAAAAAAAACAAAAAAACCTTAACCCTGATTGATTTTGGTTTCAGACTTTTGTACACAAATATGTAAAACCTAAATGATGTTATATGAAAATGAAGATCATTACCATATATTTGTATGGGTGTCTATATGTAGGAATTTTATTTTTAATTTTTAATTATAGTCGTCAAAAAACAATTTGATCTTAATTTCTCATTTTGTGTCTGTGTAGGTGGCATATTTTTTTAAAGGCAATAAAAAGGCCTAAATATTGATGTACTTTGCACCACCTCATAAAAACTTATAAAAATCAAAGTAACTTTCTGGCTTATAAAAGTTATGCACAAAATTATTATTTGTATATATGCAAATTAAAGCAATAAAATTTCAACATAGAACAGTTATTTATCAAAATCTACTTTTTAAAATCGTTCTGCAATTTAGATATCCCCATGACAATGTTAAACATCATTATATACATATAATACACATTGCATGTTGATCATGATGATTAATGATTTGCATTATTCCACACACCTTCCACTTTGTTATATATGATGTATATCATTACTAATGGAGGTGCGTGGTCTAATGGTTAGAGTCGTAGGAAATGGACTTGTCAACCTGAGTTCAATTCCTTGACTCTCCCTCCAGCTATGGGTAAATAGCAGGGCAGACTGGACTCTTTAACCATGGCAAGGTAACCAGTCTAGGAAAAGGAAAACTCTGAATTCAAACCTGTTAAACTCTGCTTAAGTAATTGACCTTGTGTTGCATCCTGCTTGTGCGGAGGGGTTGGTAAATATATATATATATTACTAAAATTCTCATTGTATTTATGTAACCCTAATCCAGCAATATATTATGATGTATTAACATGGAAGCGCTCCTGGCATAACGGTTATCATTCTAGGCAGTAGACTCTGCTACCTGAGTTCAAATCTTGACTGTTTGCATTTCACATAATGTTGATACCTTTGGTAAAGGTATGAATCCAACTATTCTCCTCAAGTCATGGGTAAATAGTAGGGTAGACATATCTCTTTAACCTTGGTATGGCAACCAGTCTGAGAGAAGAAAAACTCTGAATTCAAACCAGTTGTAGACCTGGAAAGAGATGGGCTCTGCCAGGCTATTTGTGCTCAAGATGCTCTACATTAGTAGGAATCTCCCCCTTACAACCAAACCAAATTACGGAATATGTTTTTTTTTTAACTTAAAGAATAAGGCAACTTCTGGTCTAATTTGTAATAAGAATTTTGTGGGGTATGCTAAATGTCATTTTTTTAATCATCCAAATTCTTGATATAATAGAGATAACTATGGAATGCTAATTATAATCCTTTACTCCTTCCTCGATAGAAGCATCAATATCATCATGGACTGTTATTACAATGAGAAGCCAGTGGATCCTGGTGATTATCTAGATTTAATTAAAAATACATCCCCAGTTCCCTAAATTTCTAGATACTTTAAATCCTCGCATTGTCGATCTCTTGCATGTTTGGAATGTTTTCTATTATTTGATCTTCTTACATTCCTTGCACAGTAGTTTTCTCGGGATTCTTGTTTAGTGTGAGATGTCTTAGATTTCACACAGTAGAAATCTCTCCTCCCAGAATATTTTAAACATCAGTTAAAATTTCTTTGTAAGAATTTCTTTTGTAAACAAAACCAAACCAAATTTAACACTGAAAATGTTTTAAGGGTGAATGTATTGCAAACTATGTTAATTGGTTTATCGTGCTATAAGTGTTGCATCTAAAAATATGCATATATATAAGTGCTACGCATGCACACACTCTTGCCACGTACTCATCTTACCTAGAAAAGCATCTGGGAAAGAGATTGGTTATTTTTGGCTGGCTGAACAGCCTCTTGCATCATTGTAGGTATATCCTCAAAAATGCCTTCTGTAATTGCTATTCCCATTTGGTGGTGTGTGTGTATGTGGATAAAGACTTGTTGCCTCTAAGGTTTGCATGCAGCAACCTAATTAATCGGTTTCTTTTCTCCATCAAATTATTTTTAGAAGCTAATGGGTAAGGAAAATTAAAACAATCCTATATATATATATATATATATATATATATATATATATATATATATGTTGAAAGGTAAATAAATAAAGGAAAGAAAATGTTGAATGGATAAAAATGGTTTAATGAAATGCCAACACGTGTTTCGGCCGAGAGTTTGTCTATGTACACCTTGTATTCTATTTATTACTATTCTAAATATGAATTAAAATAATATTTTTCCATTATTATTATTTTATTTCATAAAGGGGTGGGGGTAAAATATTTACATTTACTTGTCCATAAAAAACCTGGGTGGTGGCTTACTTTTAATGCCTTCAAACCACTAAAAAACGGTATTTGTCTATAAAAACACCTTCAAACTGCTAAAAAAATTTTTTTAAAGAGGGGGAGAGTTAAAGTATTTTCTTGTACAGAAAAGACTTGAAGGGTGGGTAAAATATCGCTTTGATATCACATTAATTTTTCGGGAAAAACACCTTCAAACAGCTAGGGAGTTCAATCGTAGTGTGAGTTGTTTTTTTCAGTAGGCACCACTTAGCGTTTTTTAGGGCAGGAGGCCAGGACACATTTAGGTGATATGCACCATATATATATATATATATATATATATATATATATATATATACTAGCAGAAGTACTTCTTTGTGCTGGGTGCGAAATCGAGACTTGAATTGTAGCTAGTTATAATGACAGTAAAATGATTGCTCAGTACAGTTAGCTCATAAGTGTTGTTTACACTTGATATATATCTATATCTACATACACACACACATGTAATTTATCAATATTTTAAAAAATTTGCCAGTATGCGTGTGTCTGTGATCTGACATTTTCAACAAATGCTGAAAGGAATTTGACATATGTAATCAGTGAGATGGAAAAATCATATCAAATAGACCTGATATGTAGTCATTATCCATTTAAAAATCAGAGTTGAAGAGTCAAAAGTGCCAAAATAAATTAATTTCTGATGAACTAAGGTATTCATATATTTATTTATTTATAATATTCCATATATGTAAAAATATATACACAAAATCTTTATGTATGTTTGAGTTCTCAATTTTGGTTGAATCCTATCATGGAAACACTTGATAACACACACACACACATATATATATATATATATATATATATATATATATATATATGAAGTGTTCCAAAAAATCAATTATTTATTCTTGATGGTAATGTCAATGCTATAATGTTTCACTTTATGCAACCTTCATCAGAACACGTGGTGAAATCTTGTGTGAAGATGGTAGGAGACCTTTGGGAATATTATTACTATTCCCAAGTCTCCTATCAGCTTTTATAAAGGAAAATTAGTGGAAACCAGGAAAGACTAAATTTCAATAAAATCCACACCCTATTTTTGAAAATGAGGGGGTAAAAAAAATTTTTTACTCTCATTTTCCATAAGAAAATCTAAATAAAAATATAATATGGGTATAAATCAATAATATGTTAAAAATGGTTTTAAAAAATGAAACAAATTAATAAAGGATAAAACATAATAAAAAATCAAATAAAAGAATACAAAAAAGAATAATAATAAAGATAAGCAACTTTAAAAACAATATATAAAGAGAAAAAGATAAAACAAATATAGAGAAAAATAATTCTTATTAATCTATATATAGATATAGATAAGAGATTTATTTTTAACTTTTTGAATCCTGGGCAATGCTCGGTTGCTCTGCTAGGTTTTTTAAATTTTTAAATCTATTTTATATATAATCTTATAAGTGTTGTTTGTGAAAAAGTTTAGTTTTGAAAATAAATAATTCAAAATTTAAGTGTGTGACATTTGATAGATTTATCAATTTAAACTTTTTTGTTTCTTGTCTGGCTATTTAGTCCTAACTAATTTATAAATCATGAAGTGAATTTGTTTTGAAATACATAGTTTATTTTCTAACATTTCTATTTGATTATAATTTCAACATGCAAAAAATTTCTGGTCTCTTTTCGTTTTGGGAGATTATCTTGAATGATTTCCTATCTGTTATGCTGGAATATTATTCATCAAGTGTTTAATTGCTTCAAAAGCGGATTAAAAAGTTCCAATAAAAGCATTGTTTCCTAATTACTTTTGATGTCATCAGATGGGCATCTTTTTAGTAGATTAATGTTGAAGCCAAGGTTATTGATTTCTCTAGTTAATAAACTGATTATTATTTTATTTTATTTTCATCTTTGTCATTTGATATGTTCTTATATTATCACTGACTTATTATGAGTTTATGCTTCTTTGTTTGTAAGATCTAAAAAGCTTAAATTTTTCTTTCTTTCTTTCTTAATTATACATAAATCCATTGTCACTAAATTTGTTTGTCTGTTCACTTGAATGTGCCATGCTGAATGTAGTGAATCAAATTATATAAGATTAATGACTTAAAATTAGCATGATATGAAACTGTACAGATAGTGAGAATTTAGCATAACCGGATAAACACAAATGTGCATGCTAAAATATTCTAATTTTTTTTCAAAACTGTAGTTAAATGTTGGTGCATAATTATTTAAATAAGTCTCATTAATTAAAAAAAATATATATAATCTGAAAGTTTATTAGGGAAAATAATAAAAAAAAAGAATGTTAGAAAATAAACTGTTATGTATTTCAAAACAAATCCTATATATTGCAACTATTTACTTTATCATTTGCTGATTAGTTAGGACTAACCATCCAGACAAAAAACAAAAAGGTTTAAATTGATAAATCTCTTTAAGTGTCATGCACTTAAATTTAATTTTTTTTTCAAAATCTTAAAAATCAAGATTTAGACAAAAAATTAATAGAAATTTTCAGTCTCATTAATTAAATTTTTTTTTTATTATTTCAAATGTACAATGTTCCAATTTGATAAGTTTAAAAGAAAAAATCTTTGAAGATTTAGAATATTTTTTTCTAGGTTTTAGGCTTTTCTCAACTTATAAGTTATAATGAAATTTATTGTGTACAGTGCACTACAACTCCTCAAAGTCTCATGTCTAGTACATAGAATAATGTATTAGTGTCAGTAACATGAATAGCATACAGTGATAATATACATGTATGTCTGCGCGTGCGTGCATGGAGGTGGGTATCAAGTATAGTGTTGGTGGATTACAGAAAGCATGGAGGCTTTGGCAGCCTACAACGGATGCAGGCAGTTTATTCCATGCCTCAGCAACTCTGAGCGTGAAAAAATGCATTTTAGTTTTGGTCATTCAGAAATTTTCTTTAAGAAAAAAAAAAAAAAGAAAAGAAATTAGAGAATAGGCAGCAGATTAAAAAAAAAAATCATTTAAATTTTTATAAAACAAAGTTTCTTAAAGAATAGATGACAAAAATTATGAGGTAATTTAAAAAAAATTTTTTTTAACACATGCTCTGTTGTATTTAAGAATGGCACTGATAATATGATTGTATTATAATGTTAGAAATGTACTTTTGTTATTGTAGGTAATATCAGATTTTTCTCACTTTTGATCCTTCATACTTCAGCTCTCCATGAGGTGCTCATAAATTTTTGTGGGCTTTGATCGCTTTTGGGTAAGAAAAAGTTAACTCAACACCCACTTGACCTTTCAATTGAGTTGACTTGTAACAGACACCCACTCTAAGCAAAAGTAGGACGAGTCAAAAGTTTTGCAACATTTTAGTAATGTGAGACACATTTTGGCAGTTCCAGATGCTTTTGATGAAGTTGTGAAAGTGACAAACCATACTGGACTGTGAAATACCGAGCTAACCTGATATTCTTTGAGTGCTACTTTCCAGATTTACCTATATGACTTGGAGCATGGTCTTAGAATCCACATTTTTAGGTCTACCTGATTATGCCTGATTGTTGAGGATCATTGAGTTCCTTGCAACCTGAGTGAAATTTTTTGAATCATCTGGTTACTTACTATGATCAACTGTGCTTTCACCTTTTGCACAACAAATGTTTTTTGGTTTCTTTCACTGTGTTGGGGTCCAGTGTTAACTTGTAAAGCATAAGTCTCTAAATTATACTGTTGCATATTCATCTGTGTAGCTTTCAAATCACACATAAATTGAAGCAATGCACATGTCAGTGCATCAACTATCATGGGTAACTAGCACATGATATGTGCCACAAACTAGCATATGCCAAAATATTGCAAAACTTTTGACTCACCCTAGTATTTTAAGTAAAAAGTAAATAAATAAAAATAAAATCTAATTTCATTAGATTAAGAAATTTTAATTGAACTGTATTTCTATAATTATTACTTTATTTTTGGAAGATATTTAATTACAGAGTTAACATTTTTCTGTTGGTAGACATTATTATCTAATAGAAGTAATTTTAGATGACAAAAATTGACATAAGATATTGAATCTAAAATCTGCTTTATGTATACAAAATTTACTTTTTTTTATAACTGAATTTCTTTCATTTAAACCAAAATTAAAACATCATAAAATAAACTCTTCTATTAAAAAAAAATTGTTATGCAAAAATGTCTGATTAGTTTGTTTTTTTTCATTTAATAAAAGAAAAACAATCCCCCATTTCATATACAGAGACTCAAAATAACCCAAAAACTTAAGTAGGTATTTATCCAACTAGTTTGTCATGGTTAGGATGTGACACAAGGTTGCAATTATGGGGCATCAATCAAGGATCAAACTTGCTATTCAATAGTAATGGATATGTGAGACTAGCTTTCTAATCTCACATGCCATCTTCTGGAAACTTATATAAAATCAATGGTATGGCTAGCAAACAGTCTGGATTTAAACCTGCTTTAAGTATACAAAAATAATTTTTCTGTTTATATTATTTTCTTGGAACATTGGAGTTATATATGCAAAATATGAAAAGTATATCTGATTCACACTCTTCAATGTCTACAAAAATGTACACGAGGTTTAGATTTTATTTTATTTTTTGTTGTTGTTGAAGGGGTGATCGTACATTAGTAGTATAATATAGCAGCAAATAAGACAAAAAATTTCTTTAATAGTAAATTAATTTCTCATATTTTATCAAATTACAAAAAGGTCATTTAAAAATGAATCATCTCTTTTAATACAATATAATTATGATATTTTTTCAAATATCTACCACTCGGACAAAAACTACAAAATAATGTAACATCTTTTATTTTTAATCCTTTTACTCTGACAATTCAACAAAATGATAACTGCATATAGCATTACTTTGGCTATGTGACAAAACCAATTTTAATCCCTCCTCTTGATTAAAACAAACAGCCAAATGAATAATGTTTTGAGAATGACTCTTAAACTATCCGATATATTTAGATATAATTTTTACCGTTTTATCACTTTTTTTTGTCTGCTTCTTATTTGTTACCTATTTGCGAGGGGATCAAATATGAATTTTTTTAATGTTTATTTTAAGAATTTATTTCAGTAGCTTTCAAATTGTTGGTAATACTTTAAACAATTTAAAAAAATATTTTTCATTAGGTTTTAATGATTAGTCTTTAAAAAAAAAATATTGCACATTTATTTCTTTATTTTTTTCCGTGCCTATTTAATTGAAATCATTAGTTATATTTCTTCTTCTTGCTCTATTGTCAAATGATATGTTTAAAATTCTAAATTCATAAGAAATCTTCATTGTACTCAGACAAGGTAGTTGTGGGTACTCATGATTTTGCTGATATAAACAATCTCTTTGCTTACTTGGTAAATTCTTTCTAGTTCATATTACATTTTTGTTTGTAACATTTTCCTTTTTATTTTTTCTGGAAATGGGTTTCATTTCATCTACACTGCTCATGTATTCTAAGTAGTTTTATTAAGCAGGTTGTTTTAATATTTTTCAGTTTGTTATACAATTATTATGTAATTTTTTTTATTATGTTTAATGGTTGTCATGGGAAATGGACATGGTAACCTGAGTTCAATTCCTGCATGAGATTGTTTGCATTTTACATAGTATTGATATCGTTGGAAATGTATGTATCTGCCTATTCTCCCTTAAGCTATGGGCAAAAATAGGGAAAACTGGGCTTTTCAACCTTGGTATGCCAACCAGTCTAGGAGAAGGAAAATTCTGAATTCTAACTTGTTAAACTCCACTTAAAAAATGACCTTGTGTTGCATACTGCTTGTGTGGAAGGTTGGGTAAATACATGTGTGCATGTACACACACACACACATTATATATATATATATATATATTATATATAGCCATGAAATAACTTTTGCAGTCATCATAAACTATATGGGTAATCTCATTTTCTCATATCTAGTTTTAATGTACAATTGTCGACTGAAAAGTTCATAGGCTGACCAAGATATGGAATGTGACTGAGATTTATTTTTCAATATAGTCCCATTTGCGATCCACACACTTCTTTCATCAGTGTTGCAGTGCTTGGTGCCCATTGGTCAAAAAAGGCATTAATAGCTGATATGACATGATCATATGAACTTTTCAGCCTGCCCTCATAGACAAAGAATGGAAAAGAAAAGCTTTATGGAGAAAAAGAATGAGCTGTATAATTTAACTTTTCTGTGCTAGTAAAAGCCTATATGGGCATTTAGATATAAATTCTAATGTTCAAATATATAAATATGTTACATTTTGATATTTGACTATGAAAAAATATTTCATTTCAACATTCTAGCTATCTTCACACCCTTTTGATGAAAAAAGTATATGTAATTAATAATGGCTTTAAAGTTGTATAAAAGTTGATTTTATTTTCATAGTGTTTATGCTATTAGTAAGAATAAAGTTTCAAGAAAATTCACATATAACAATTATTTGTATCCACTATATAGAACAAATTATATTTGTGTTTGAAAATGGCTGAAAAGCCAAGCCACATTGCAAATGGGACCATAGAAATATATAACTGATAATGTATAATTGACAGTTTTTTTTCATAAAATTTAAAATAAAATGCTGCTCTAGTCAATTTGCTCTGACCACATATTTAAGAATGCATAACCGTTGACTCAGCATTTTTTGGCTCAAATGACCAAGCAGAGGTCTAAAGGTTAAGAAGTGAAATTCCAGTCTAAGTGCAGGGTTGGTGAGGCTTTTTATATCAAATAAAAATTCACCTAGGAAACCGATTTCAAATATAGCAAATGCTTTTTGATATGACTAAAAATTTATATCTAATTGAGACCAACATTCCTTAATTGATGTTTAATCATTCATATAGATTTTTGAAGTGTTTTTATTTATTTAAAAAGATTTTCTAAATTTTTTTTATAGGTTTGAAAGCTTTATAATGCATGACTAAAATTTTTCTGCAATTTTTTGTGTGTGTTTTGTTTGCTTGAAATATTTTCCTCTAATCATCACTGTCAACTTTTAATTATTTTCTTTTTCTTTCTTTCCTTTTATGAAAACACCCCCCACCCACATATCCTCTGCCTGCACATGACTGCGCTTTGGTAATGAGTCATCATAATTTATTATTATTATTTTTATCTTTTTTGCCTGTTGGCCCTAAATGTCTTCATTCTTTCTCCTTCCCTCCCTTCCTAACCAGTTTTCTGTCCTAAATCAAATTTACACCCTTTTTCCTCCATCTCCATGGAGTTACCAATCAAGAATCTTTCCTGCAGATATTTCGTCTTTATTTTGGAGATTAACTGTGTTGGTATACGATGGTCGACTGAAAAGTTCATAGGCAGACCAAAATACCCTCATGGAATATGACAAAATGAGGCTTATTTTTCAACACGGTACCCTTGCTGTCCACACACTTCTTCCATCATATATGTGCTAAAAGGCAGTGGCTGATGGTATTAGTGTCCCGTTGTGGTGTAATGGTTAGCAAGCTAGTCTTGCAGATCCATTACTACTAAATAACGAATTCAATCCATGCTAGATGCCCCCTTATACAAAAAATCCCCATGTTAAAAAGATTGTATTAATCTAACTTGGTGGAGGGTCAGGAATTTTTGAATTTTTAAAAAATTTTTAATTTTTAAAATGTCCTGGTTATGATGTTAAACTATATCTAATGGTGAGGTTCCAGTTCTGGAGCTCTGGGGAGAGTGGAGTATCCCTTCATTGCCATTACTCCAAGGTTCACTTTGATCTGGAGTGGTAGTACCTTTTAAGGTCCCATCTATGGATTAAATAGATAAAAATGAGTTTAAAAAATTGAATGCCCAACAAGAATGAATAAAACAAAAACATCTTCAGCATAAAATAACCCAACAAGAGTTGACATGCTGTAAAATTCAACTAACCAGCCACTTCTTCTATTAGTGTTGCAGTGCTTGGATCCCATTGGTCAAAAAAGTCATTAATTGCATCATTGTATGAACTTTTCAGCCCACCCACATAATTAAATAAAATCCTATGAACTAGATTTGTCAGTGGCATGTACTGTACACTAAAGCTTATATATATATATATATATATATATATATATATATATATATATATAATATATATAATATATATATATATATATATATTTTTTTTTTTTGAATGAATTAACACTTACCTTTTAGTTTGCAATCAACTGACTCTCCCTAAATATTTATTTACTATCTGAAAACCTGCTTTACTAGTAGCTAATAACACCAAACTATATTTTTGTGAGGATGAGTTAATAAATATCACTGCAGAATTAATGTTTATGGTCCCCTGGTGGCTATTGTTCCTACTACAAATATAAACACAACAGATTTTTTAAGACTTGATTTTCTGGTGACCAAAGGGGGGGAAAAAAGGTTATGAATTTGGTTTTGTGGCTAGAAAATATTTAGCTAGGTGTCCATTTTATATGACTAAAGGTAAAAATATAGTTTAGTTCATTTGATAGACATAAAGTAAGGGTCCAGTTTAAGACTATAAATAATGGTTCGAAAGTCTTGTCACTCCTTATTTTAACTTTCATTATTTTTTGGTTTGGTTTGTTGGATTTTATGGCATGTAAACCCTTATTGGGTTATTTTATGCTGAAGATGTTTTGTCTTATTCATACTTGATGAGTATTCAATTTTTTTAAAAACCTGATTTTAAACACATTTTAGATGGGATCCTAACATTGAGTGGACCTGGGAGTAATGGCGATGAAGGGGTACTCCACACTCCCCAGAGCTCCAAAATTGGAATTTTACCATTAGATCCAGTTAATATCATACTCAGAATACTAAGACTTTCAGCCACTGCTTCTAGCACATATATGATAAAAAGGTTTGGGGCTTGCCATAAGACATAAGAGCAATAGGGTTGAGACAATCATATAGGTACTAGGGTATGCTGTGACCATCCGATTAATCGGAGTGTCCTCTCTGATTGATCGTCTAGCCTAAATAACGGCCAAAGTGGAGTGTTGCATGTTATGGACTGCTCAGCCACCAGAGTTCCATCCTTAAGCATCAAAGGTTACCACCCATGGTTAACAAGTGGCCCCATTGGGGGGTATTTTACCCCTCTGCAGCGGTGCAGTCAGTGTATTCTACTGCCACACCGACAGGGCAGTATTATTTTTTGTTTTAATAATATAATATATAATTTATTTAGTTATTTTACTTCTAGAAAAATCTTTAAAAAGATTAGATTACTTTCTGGAATTCTGGGTTGTACAAAGTCAAAAATTATCCGCACTCTTGTTTTTTCAATGTATTTACTCAAAAGCTGGGGATAAACAAGTACATCATTTTTCTATATAATTGTGACAGAGAACACGAGGTGAGTGGCGAACGTCAAGCTTGCCGTATTCTCGAAGGAAGTGGGCTAGGCTTTGCCTGGCTGTAGAATCGAACCCGCGTCCTTCAGAATGCGAATGGGCGACACATTGGCACCGAAGTCAAGATGCTACAGTCCCGGACGTAAGTGCCAGGTGCCCGGATGATAGCTATGAGGATTCCGGCAGCCGGGATTGGCTCAAGAATCTTGTGTGTGGGGTGCAGACACCCGGATGTTGAGGGGAAACTAGTATAAGTAGAAGTGGGCAGGAGTTGAGTTGCGATTTTGAGTTGCTGAAGATTTTACGATGACCGATTTTTTTTTTTTTTTTTAAAATTTTTTTTTTTTAATAGCTGCTAAAGATTTTTTGACGGCGACGACATTGTTGCCCCCCCCCTTTCAACAAGTCGAATATTTATTTTTCCCCCTCTATTTTTTTTTCATTCTAGAATAATCTCCTTCTTTTTTTATGTACTTGGCCCAGAAATCCATTAGCTTGCATATTTCCTCCAAGAAAAAGATTTTTGGTTGGTTGTGCAACCATTTATGCACGGCTTCTTTCACATTTTTATTTCTGTGTCACACTTGTCTGGTCACTTTTAAACTTCTCTATCCACTCATACACACTTCAATGTGGTAGTGCACTCTGAAGAATTTCAGCCCTTGACACTCCTTCCGACCACAGAAATTGGGTCAATGTTCTTTGTTCTCCCTTGCTGCATACTGCTAATGGATACGTGATTTTTATACTGTAAAGACAGCAAAATGGTGCAATCAGGCTCAAACTTCAATCACATGACCAAATATAAGCAGAATGCTGTGTAACAATAATAAAGATATATTATGGTGAAAGTGTGGATAATTTTTGACTCTCCCTTGTATTATATAATCATTTTACCTCTAAAAAAAAATGTAGGGGTGACAACTTTCGGCCACCCTGTACTTACAATTTAAATTGTACGTCTCCTAAAACTTTTTGAATTATCAAAGCAAACATACAATAAATAGAGAAAACTTGGTAATCAATTGAGTGATGTGATGGAAACAGACAAAAAAGACATTTAGTTAATTGTAAGACATTGGTTGTGTTAACCCTTTTGGTGTGGAGGGAAACTCTTGTTGCCTAAATATACTTAATGTGTGAGATGCAACTTTTGTCTACATTACTTAAAAATCTGGGATCTCGTGTGATATACCCCAAAAGTGCCTTTTGTTTGATATAAAGTAAAGTAGGCCAAGTGGCCTATTGTCAGTATAAGCCAAACAGAAAGGGAGTCTATTCCCTTTTCACTAGTGCTAGAACTAGGAAGATTGTTTTTGCATCTGAGGTGTGTAGCCACACCTACCATAAGCTCCTCACTTTACCGCACAGATCCAAGATATGCTACTCAAATGCTGAGTTGCTGAGGACCTGTATTGAACTGGGAATCTTGAGGTTCTGAGGCGGATGCTCTACTGACTGAGCTAAACCAAAAATTCTCTGAGACTTTGAAATAAAAACAAATCACCCAATCCAAGCCAAAAGACCAGACACTGGCCCTAAAAAATTTTTAATAAAATACAAAAAAAAAAAGCCAAACAAACTTTATTACTTAGTTTTAAAACTTTAGTAAAACAATTAGTTTTAAAAGTATTTATGAATAGAAAATATCTTATATACACAATTGTGTAATATAAAGTCGGTGGGGCGGTCTAATGTTGGTATCAGCCAGACAGTGAGGGAGTCTATCCCCTTTTCACTAGGACTAGACCGAGTGCAAATGGTCTAGTGCTAGTGAAAAGGGGTTTTGGCATCTAAAGTGGAGCGCTACACCACACCTACAATTGGCTCCTCACTTTACTGCACAGATCCCTATGCTACTCATTCGCTGAATTGATGATGGCTGATATCGAACTGTGATTCTTAGGCTCTACCGACTGAGCTAAAGTCACACAATATCCACATTTTTTTCCCTTCAATGTTTTGTATTTCAAAATGTATTGTCATATTGTAATTGTGAAACTCCAATAATTCTTTTTATTTGCTAGCTTTTTTTATTTCATGGTTAAAAGTGCATTCCAGCCATAAATTTTGTTGCAAAATACATTGCATTAAAAGGGATAAATTAAAATTTAAAAACTAATTTAGCATTGTTAATTTATAGAGTTGTTTACTTTTCTTTGTTTAATTCCAAAAGCTTTTTGTTATTGTTTTATCATAGTGTGGTTAAATAGTTTAGTGATGTACCAGTCATGATACTGAATCATCAGCTTTTAATTTAACTCTAGTGCCATCTGGTGGGGTAATCTCAGATTTTTGAAATTTTTTTTTTTTCTTTGAATACTGAGATTTTGAGTTTGCTGAAAAACCGGCTGTTATTCTGGATTCAGACTTAGGTGGGAGTACATCTACTGTTTATATTGACTTGGTTCTATTTGTAGCTTTGGCTTTGAAACTACTTGTAAGTGTCTCTCTCTCTCTCTCTCTCTCTCTCCATACAATTATATATATATATATACACATGGTATGTCAAAAAAATATCAAGATTTTTTTGTACGTTTTGACGCACCTTGCATTCTGAAAAAAAACAAAAACAATCCAACTCATTCTTCATTTCTATCTTTTCAATCAATTTTAAACTTTGTACTTTTTTGGCACACCTTGTGTGTGTGTGTGTATGTATGTATGTATGTGTATTATATATATATTATATATATTATTTATGTCTTTTTATGTTGAAGTTGGGCATTATTATGAAGCATTTAAAAATAAATGAAGGAACTCGATGTTATGGAGTACTGGATTCACTTATTTTTTATTATTTGTTATCATAAATTTTCGGGGTCGTTAGATTCCCTTCTTCAAATAAATGTTGCTCCTGTTCAACGGATCCTTTGTCTTTGTTGTTATTGACAGCGGCAGCTTCTGTAAAATATTTGTAATAACGGAGTGTATATATATATATATATATATATATATATATATAGCTGAGTGAATCAATGATTGTTTGTTAAAAACTTTTTTCCTATTTAGTTTAATGACACAAAATTTATATCAAAGATATGAATTTTATTTTTAAAGAAATTTCATTTGCTTTACAAACTCACTTTTTCCTAATCCCAACTATAAAAAAATCTTGATACTTTTTTGACACACCTTATGTATTTGTTTGTTGGGACCAGTCCTAACAAAAAATATCTAGAGTTGCTTCTCTTGATAAATAAAGGGGAGTGAGCTCTTGTGAGGGTGCATTGTGGGATAAACCGTAAGTGGAGATTTCTCTGTGACACATAATGATACATTATATTTTGATTGGTCACAAAATTTTACTTTATCTGTTTTGGGTAGAAGCATTGCTCTACCCTACGTTAGATAGATCCCTTCCAGCACAGGTCTGTCTTTTTTATTTAGTGCTCATCATTTGTTTGTATGTAAAATGTAGCATGTTTGCGTGTGAAGTTTATTGTATTTACTATTCTGCACATAGATATATTCAGTAGAATTTCCCTCTTGTTTTCAACTTTGTAAATGTTGACAGTTTTGGATGCTATACAATGTTGATAAATAATACGTATAATGATTGGATTAGTTTAGTTTGTTTAATTGCATATCAACCCTGTGGGTTATTTAATGCCAACACTGTTAGTGTAAAATAAAAGTTGGTATTCCTGGAAACATTGCAGGAAGTTTTTAACTGACACTGCCTTTTTTTTTTTTTTTTTTTTAGTTCTTCATGGCCTTGTTGCACATTCCCAACAGTTTCTAAAAAAAAAAAAAATTCCTGATCTCCCACCAGGCCGGATTAACATGTCTTTTATACTTATGGATTTTTTTTTTTTTTTTTTTTTTTTTCAAATGAAGACCTCAGAGCTGCGTTTTGATTTTTTGCATAATGGAAATAGTCATAAAGACTTAGATTGGGCGAGCAAGGTGGTTGTGGTTACCATAAGAGTATTCTTTTTGGCCCAAACCAGAGATTAATGAAACCATTTTTTTCTTTTGTCTAGAAAGTAATGACTGATTAATTTTTCAGGTTGGCAACCCTGATTGGAAATCAACTGATCAATCTTAATTCATCAAGTCATTTTCCTTGTAAAATATTGGTCAGATTTAATGAGTTCTCACTTTTGTCAAATCTTCCTCAGTTAGTGAAATGACCAGTCAATCAGAATTGGGCTAATCTTCCACAATTTTGTAGCCATCAAAAAAAAAAAATAAATAAATAAAAAAGAAAACCCATGTGTCACCCAAAAACTTGTGAGAACTTGATCTCCATAAGCCTGTTTTAACTTGTTTCTATCCAATTGTCCTGAAGTTTGATACAGAATTTGACCTTGTGTTCCAATTTAGTGATACACTTAACCAAACACACTTCTAATAATCCAAGATGACTCAGATGAATGGTAAAAATAAATTGAATGTTTTCATGTGTGTTCAAGGTCAACATTGGCCAGCTGATTTTCAATGGGGGTTGTCAACCTGAAAAATAATCACTTTCCCAACTGAATTTGTATAATTCTCACTAATAAAGGGTGTAAATATTCTGTCCTACATAACTGATATTGATATTATTTGTCTGAATTTTTAAAGTGAGGTTTGATATGTATTATTTTGATTTTTCGGACTGTTGTCCTCATCTTTATCATGATATATAAAAACACAGTATTTCGGCTGTTGTACCCTCTGGCCTTCTTCAGGTGTACCTTGTCCATCCAAGCATAGCAAGAATTCAACCTGGGAAATCATTTCAAATTGTTTGCCTGTTGAGCAAAGAAGGCATTGAAGACCTTATGAAGATCTCAATCAAATAATGATGTCATTGTTTGAATGAGATCTTCATAAATGAAAATAATGATATTGATATGTTAGAAAAATTATATTCTTGTAATGTTGTTCCTTTTGTCTATCATGGAAAGTATGTGCAATGAACTTTGACACTAATATTTTTTTTTTTTTACTAAAGTTGATAATTTGTTTTTGTGGACGGGTGTGGTGTAATGGTTATTGTTGTAGGAAATGGACATAGTGGGACATGTTCAAATCCTGGACGAAGTTGTTTGTATTTCACATAGCGCTAATACCCTTGGGAAAAGTATGCATCCTTCTAGCTATGGGTAAATAGTAGGGCAGACTGGGCTCTTTAACTGTGATTAGACAACCAGTCTAGAAGAAGGAAAACTCTGAACTTAAACCTGTTGAACTTTGCTTAAGAAATTGACCGTGTGTCACATCCTATTTGTACAGAGGGTTTGGTCATGTTTTTTTTTTTTTTTTTTCTTAGGGAAATATTTAAGGTAGTTGGGAGGTATGCTCAAAATGGATGGTACATATCATTTTCTATAGTAGTAAGTAAAGTCTGCAGAGTGGCCTGTTATCGGTATCAGCCAAACAGTGAGTGAATCTATCCCATTTTCGCTTTTGCTGAGGTGGAGTGCCACAACTTACCATCAGATTACCCAAGCTGTGCTACTCATGTGTTGAGTTGGTGAGGGCTGGTATCGAACATGGAACCTTGCAATTCCTAGCTGGATGCTCTATCAACTGAGTTAAACTGACCCCACACTTTGTGTACAGCGATAATTTGATTTTTTCTTTCTTTTAAACCTCTTAGTTTTTGTCATTGCTGAAAAGAAAATTCTGTGAAATCTGTTTTACAAAAATATTATCCATTTTAGTTGGTTCAAACCAGATTTAAGTTATAATTAATTTTAACTAGTATTTTTTTTTTTTTTTCATTGTTATATTGAGTTGTATTTTCTTTTTTTTTTTTTTTTTTTTTTTTTTTTTTTTTGTTGAACTTGGTTCAACAATCAGTCTATAACAACATTGTGAGAGATTGACAGCTCAAAAGTGTTGCAATGATAAAAAAAAAAAAAAAAAGAAACAATAAAAAGTCAAATGAAATAGAATACTAGTCAATCTTAACTGCTGACCAAAGTCCATCTAAAAATAAAGATGAATGATACTGCAAAATTAGGCTGGTTTACAATTTAAAAAAATATTTTTATCAAAATTGTATCAGTTTTACAATGTTGTTTATTAGAACTAAAATTTTAAATAAAATCTTGTAATTCTTATGCAGTAAGTATGGCCAAAATTTCACGTTTTTTTAACCCCCCCCCCCACGAATTAAAATTCAACAGAACTCTGAAAAAATGAATGAAACTTAATGTAATTTTTGGTGTATAATGAAGATCACGTGTAAAAATTCCTTTACAATTTCTTTGAATTTTTTGAGATGAGGCTTGATAAATAGTATTATTTGGATTAATCGGACTATTGTCCTCATCTTTATTGTTATCTGTACAATGTTTCCGACGATCTGTCCTCCGGCCTTCTTCAGGTATTTCTTGTCAGTCCACATAATCCAGATAATACCAATTCCTTTACAGTCTTTAAAACATGAGAATTTTATAAATTTTATAAGAAATTAAGAAATTCATAGAAAAGAAAAGTTATGTAAGCTTAGGCTCTATTCTTAAGGAAAAAAAATAGAATAAGTGACATTTATTCTATTTTTAATTTTTTATGAAAGTTAAAAGAAAGGTGGAGGTACTGTCGTACCAAAATCTTTGCTGCAGCTACTGTAAAGTATATAAAGTAGGCAGAGTGGTCTATTGTCGGTATCAACTGGACAGTGAGGGACTTTTCACTAGTACTAGATCAGGAGATTGGTTTGTATCTGAGATGGAGTGCCACATCTACCACCAACTTCCAACTTTACCACACGGATCCAGGCTATGCTACTCATGTGCAAATTTGATGAGGGCCAGAATCAAACCTTGAACTTGAACCTTGTGTTTCTGTGGCAGATGCTCTATTGACTGAGCTTTAAAGATTGCTCTAATAAAGTAAAATTTTTATTTTTCTCAAAGAAAAAAATATATTGCTTATTTTCTGCTATGTTCAATATTGAAATCAATAAAAAAAGTATGCCTATTCTGAATGCCGGTTGATTTGACAGTTGTTATAATACAATCAAAAGCACTTTTTGAATAAAGGTAGTTAAAACTAAACTCTCCTAATGCCATCTAATAATGAATGCAACAGTTTTTGGCCAATACTACAGGTGATATTCAAGTTGCAAGTCAACGTATGATCAAAAACTGGGCATTAACTTTCTTCATATCTCGGGACATACATTAAACCATTTAGTCAATTAAAAAAATGTAAAATTAATTCAGTGAATATTTTGCAATTATGTAATTATATAACATCATTATTTCATAGACATGTTGTCCTTGGACACAAGATGAAAGAAAAAAGAATTTAGATAAAATTTTTAGATATTCTAATAAATTATTCAACTATTTGAAAATCTCTAAGAACTTTTTTAGTCTGAATATTTTTTCTAATATAAAATGAGCAGGATGTGACTGGTTTGAATTCAGCTTTGTGCAGATACTGGATGCTGTGCAGATGACCTCTTTTCCCCCTCTTTTTCCCAAGGGCATTAGTACAAAGTAAATGCAAACAGTCTCAGCCAGAATTTGAAATTAGCTTGTTGATTAAACTGCATCTGATGGTAAGGTTGGATTGTGGACTACCCCTTCATTGCCATTATTCCCAGGTTCACTCTGACCCAGTAGTGATAACTTTTAGAGTCCCATCTATGGGTCAAACAAATCTGTTTTAAAAATCATTTTATTCAATAGGATAGTGTACAAAAAATTTTGAACAATGAATGTGATTCCTTAACCTCTAGGCATGAAATAACCCCAGGCAAGTTGACGCTGTTAAAACCAATCAATTATTAGCTCATTGATTTCATTTTACATTGATAACCATTACAATACTTGCACCTCTTTGTTCTGTGGAATAAAAGCAAGAAGTTACATAAGTAAGATTCTTTCTTTTTAAGATCTGCTGGACAAACTCATAAGTAATTCTAGTTATCTTATGCGTACTTGCACATGGAAAGGGCCAGGTTAGCTCAGTCGGTAGAGCTTTCGCCTAGAAACCACAAGGTTCATAGTTCGATACTGGCCCTTGCCAACTCAGCATATGAGTAGCACAGAGATCTGTGTGGTAAAGTAAGGAGCTGATCGCAGGTGTGGCGCTCCACCTCAGACACAAACACAATCTCCTTGGTCTAGTGCTAGTGAAAAGGGGATAGACTCCTCACTGATTGGCTGATACCGACTTTAGGCCACCCTGACAACTTTACTTTTTACTTGCACATGGACATACCAGGTTTAGTCCCTACTATGTACCTTATCCATTCTGTTTATATTGTGGACATATAATTTGGAGATACGTAAATAGTTTTTCTCTCGAATACCTTTATTTTCATTCATTGAATGAAAATTGAAAGACAAGCATGGTGGATGTGAATATGTTTTAAATTGCTTGGCAGATTGTGTGAATATATTTAAATACATAAAGATTAACACCCATTTTGTGAGTGCATTAAATAACTTGATTTTCTCTCATATTAGTCAATACTTCTGCCCCATTCTTATGAGTTTACATCAAAATCATTGTCATCATCAGGTTATGCTAACAGCTCAGGTCAGCCCTGTGGGCTGGGGCTTTAGGATAAACTGTCCCTCTGTAGAGGGGTAAGACTCTCTCCCCAATGGGGTTGGCTGTGGGTGGCAACCCATGAATGATGCTTAAGGATAGAATCCAGTTCTGGCAGTCTGGGGAATGTGGAGCACCCCTTCATCACCATTGCTCCCTTGTCCATCTAATCTGTGTGGTAAAGTGGGGAGCTGATGGTAGGTGTGGCATTTCGCCTTAGCAAAACAGTCTCCCTTGTCCAGCACTAGCAAAAGAGGATAGACTCACTCGCTGTTCGGTTGATACTGTCAATTGGCCACTCTGTCAACTTTACTTTGTTACTACTAAGGATTGATAGGTAAGAGGTTAAGTATGCTTGACATTAGATTGAAATAAACAAAAAATTCTAAATAAGTAAAGTCGTTGGGGTGGCTTGGCTTAAAGTCGGTATCAGCCAGACAGCAAGAGAGTCTATCCCCTTTTTACTAGTGCTAGACCAAGGACTGTTTTTAGCATCTGAAGCAGAGTGCCACACCTACCATCAGCTCCTCACTTTACTGCACAGATCCCTGTGCTACTCATTTGCTGAGTTGGTGAAGGCCGTTATCGAACCAGGAACCTTGTGGTTCCCAGCGAAACACTCTACTGACTGAGCTAAACCGGCCCTAAACATTCACCCAATTCTAAATCACGTTCAAATATGAACCCTAATGGAAAGAATCCGTCATTGAATATACATGGCCTTTGAAATAGTAATTTTAGCACAAGAGAGTTAATTAGCAAATTTATTGAATTGTGACTTGATAAACTTAAACTGAATAAATCCATTAAATGAAGTATGGATTTTTTTTTGTCAATACTTCTGTCAATATTTCATTGAAAGCTATCAGTATTTTGTTGTCAACTTTTGTTTCAAATTTATACCTTTTCAGATTTTCCCCCAAAGCTGCAATGAGCACGAGGGTGCAAGGTGCAAAAATTTATTTAAGATTTCTCTGTGAATGTCAGGTGTCATATTTTTTCAACTTTAGGGCCATAGCCCAACATATCATACCATTTTTGAATTGGGGTGACTCTATGAGCAAATTAAAAGCATTTCACGCTGAATCTGGACCTGCAACCCTGAATTCCCAAGTTTTAATTACTGTGATTTTTTTTTTTTTTTTGTGACAAATGTTTTTGCATGATAACAATTTTTATAACTTGGAAATGAATTTGAGAATAATCACCATTAAATGCAAAATTTAATGGGCGTCACCTATGAAATAGAAATAATTGTTTGTTCAGAAAATAAGGATCTACATCAAATTGTCTTTAAATCAAGTGGCAGCTGAAGAATTATTGTTGAACTATTAAAAGCTAAGCTTAAATGTTAATGCAACACTTAAATGCAATGATCAATTTTACAAGTATCATTGTTGGGCTGAAGGCCCAATTAAGTGCCCTTTGTTCAATTTTACTGCATCCTTTTAAATTTTTGTGCATCAGGAACGTAGGATGTGTACCTATCAGCATCTCTGCAAATGATATAAAAAATTTAGACACACCCTGTATATTGCTTATTGCCTCTTTCCCAAACAATATTATTGACTAATCAATTTCTACTTATAGGAATTGTATCTTTCTGTTTCTTGCTGTATTGTCAAATATTTGGTTGTCATATGTCTTTATCATAACATACAATGATTAACAGTTATAGAGAAATGATAAAAAAGATTTTCCTTGTCATTCTTCAAAGCCTGCACATATTTGGATAGAGTAGTTTCATGACCAGTCTTGTACCATATTGATTTCATCCTTCCAGCTGTTCACTAGTGACCAGAGTAAAATTAGGCAAGGTGTGGTATCTTGTCGCTCTGCACCTGTCTGGTTAGTAAACTAGTTTCATCATGGCAACTGAGATGCAATCACCATAGAGACATGTAGCAACATGGAAAACATTTTTTAAATATAAGGATTCGTGCAGAGATGAATTTATAGATATTTTTGACAAGTTTGCTTTATTACCCATAAACTGAATTAGGTAATTTAATATTCATTTTTAACTCTGCTTTGATGTTGTATTCGTAGTATTACTCCAATGGATAAAAGTCCAGGTTAAAAGCACGGTAAGGGTAATCCTTATTGTACTTTTAACCTAGACTCTAAGTATCAGATTGATAATAATAATAACTAGCAGGACCTGTGGATATACCACAGTATGATAATTTAATTATTATAACATTTGATGTTTACTTAAGAGCTATTGCTAAATAGTTCGATATGTAAAAAGTATAATAATCTTGATTTAACTCTCTCTCACTCCTTTTTTTTTTTTCTTTCTTCCTTCTTTTTCTTATGTTCAAAACTTATTCAAACAGATTAGCGTTATCACTTCCACGCACTCACCCACTCTTTCTTATATTTTTTCTGTGTAGCATGTCCTCTTTCTTCCCTTTCTTACTTTACAATGAAAAAAGGAATGGCTCATTATTTAGCTGATGTGATATACTCATGAGAAACAAGAATTCAGTGAATAAGCAACACCAGATAATCCAGATTTACATTTTTGCATTTCATCTTGGATGATTTGGATGGTCTCATTTTTAACCAAGGGGTGTTGCAAGATGATAATGGTTGTACAAACACGAGTATTAATATATATGATAATAATACTTCATTTTATTTTAGAAAGAAAATTTTAACTTCAAAACAATGCCTCATTCCCTTGACACTTAATGTTTGTAAAATTTATTACTGTTATTATTTGTATATAACACACATTGATAATTTTGGACTAAGTTCCCATCTTGTAAGCTATAAATAAGTCTGAGATAATCTATTGTTGATTTCTATTTTAAAATTTGTTAAATCAATAACATATAACAAAAATAGAAAATATGAAATGGAAAAAAAAAAATGGGATGTAAAAATAGGTTAAGTTTTGTGAAGTAGATCATTTTTGTAGGTAAATATATATATATGTGTGTGTGTGTGTGTGTGTGTGTGTGTGTGTGTGTGTGTGTATATATGTATATAAAGTAAAAAAGTAAAGTTGTCGGGGTGGCCTATAGTTGGTATCAGCCAATCAGTGAGGGAGTCTATCCCCTTTTCACTAGCGCTAGAGCAAGGAGATGGTTTTTATGTCTGAGGTGGAGCGCCACACCTACCACCAGCTCCTTACTTTACCACACAGATCCCTGTGCTAGTCATACGCTGAGTTGGAGATGGCTGGTTTCAAACTAGGAACCTTGTGGTTTCTAGCCGAATGCTCTACCGACTGAGCTAACCCAGATTTGAGAAAAAAGATTAACTGGTTTGATTTACACTAAGGCTAACATTACTGGTTCATGAAAAAGTCAAGGTTGATCACAGCTGAGAATAATTATAAACTATATAAAAAGCAATTGTTTATTTAAAAAGACCCCACTACCCCCCCCAAAAAAAAAAAACCCCGATTAAAAATGAATAATAAGACAGGTACTCATTTTCAATCTCCTTATTTTTTCACATACTATTTTTTTTTCTTCAGTCTGATTTTTTTTAAACAAATTTAGCTAACCTCACTAGGAAAAAACGATCACTACCTTTATCAAGAAACTTGTTTGAGGCCAGAAGGTAACAGTTGTTTTGATGACACAATTTTATCTAGAACCTGGACCAACATAAACACAGCAGATTTATTTCTCTCTTTCTCTCTCTCTCTCTCTCATATACATTATATATATATATATATATATATATATATATGAGAGAGAGTGCACTTTTGAAACATCAAGTAGACTAGGAATGCGAATGAGTCATGTTTCGTCTTTTTTTTTTTTTTTTTTTTTTTTCTTTTTTCATGCTTTATAAACATTTCTCTTATCTTATATAACCGAGAATCATTTTTTGATACTATTTATTCACTTTGATTAAGGGTCCTGTCAAATTAATAATAAACTATGTGATATATGCTCAATTCCTTAACAGGTTTGAATTTAATGTTCCTTCTCCTAGACTGGTTGCCTGACCAAAGTTAAAGAGCCTGGTCTGCTCTACTATTTACCCATAGCTGGTGGGGGAATAGTTTGACTCACACCTTTCCCAAGAGTATCAATGCTATGTGAAATGCAAACAACCATGTCCAGGATTTAAACTCGGGTCAATGAGTCCATTTCCAATGATGATACCCATTACACCATGTACCATCTCAATCTATGGGGTTATTGGGGTGCCATGCCATGTAATCTCAGGGCAATGGGGATCTACTTGATATTACCTACCTCCTGTCCATATGACAGGTTGTATTGAATTACATGGTACTAGTGAGAACACATGATAAAATCTGAAAAAATGCCTATTACCTTTTTAACCAGGAAGAAAACACTAAACAGCATTTGGTGGTGACGCTCTAGTTCTGGGGAGCATGGAGTACTCTTTGTTGCTATTATTTCTGGGCCCATTTTGACCTAGAGTGGTAGTACCTGTTAGCGTTCCATCTATGGGACAAATAGATCTTTTCAGAAATTATTAGTTTTAGATTGGAATACTTGAAACCGTATAACCATGAAAACAAAAAAAGATTATTATTAAATAGAAATAATTACTTGAAACCGTCTAATTGCTTGAATTATTAATGTTAGAAAGGAATACTTGAAACCATATAATTGTTTGCAAATTATTTGTATTAGATAGGAATGCTATCCTATATCCTATAAATGTGTGCAAACAAATAATTATAGACCAATAAAAAAATGCAATTTAAAAAAGAATGCAATGAAACTTTGAATATTATATTATATATATATATATATATATATATATATATATATATAATTACAACCAAACATGTATAAATGAAAATTTTGTATTAAATAGCACATTTCAAATGACCCATTCTTCAGAATATAAAAATCCAGAAGAATACAAGGAGAAATCTTTCTTCTATAAGAAAGAAAGTCCAATGGTTTATAATCTGTGTGTGCTTAAGTAAGACAAGTAAAGATTTCAACACTTGTTTTCTTAGCTTAAAACATGAGTATTAGAGGCATAGGTTTGAATCGACCAGAGATGTAGCACATCTGCCCTGGTGTTATAGATTGGTATTGACTAAAAATTTAGCATACCTGAAGTTTTGATAAGAGATACAGTTTTGTACATTTATGATCAACTTCTGTGCAATTGTTTTTTTTTATCCTATAGAAGAAAAAAAATTCCCATTTTTAAATTTTTTACCTGGATTTTTACACCTGATGAGGGCTGAAGAATGGGTTGGCTATAGCTTTGTGTTAATAACACTAAAAATGCCATGAAGTTCATTTGTCTTTAAAAAAAAAAAAAAAAAAAAGAAGCTTCCGGTATGTTAATGGCTCTTCTCAAAGTAGTTAGAAAACAACTTCTCAAATGTATCACTTTAAAATGCTTTGTGAGTTTTGCTTTGATAATTATTTACTTAACAAATATATGAGGAGCTCTGAAAAGCACTCAGTACAACCAAGAAGTGAATTTTTATTTATCTATTCATTTATTTAAAAAAAAAAAAAAAAAATTTTTATTTATTTTTTTGTAAGGATTAAAGAAACTTGAAACAATCACATAAGTAAAACAAGTAAAGTAAAAAAAATATCCCTAGTGAAAATCAAAATTAACTGTTAAATGCTAGGTCAGACCAACAAAGGAGTGACTTAGAACCATGTGGACTATATATATATATATATGAGGTAGTGTGGACATGGAGTCAACACCTGGTTACTGTCAGTTTCTCACCTATGCGATCTTTAGACCAATTTTGGTTTGAAGATCACATAGGCAAGAAACTGCCAGTAACCAGGTGTTGACTCTATGTCCATGCTACCTTAACTCAAATATAAATACTCAATCAATGATATTGAATACTATCTGCTTAGAAATATAGCACCCATATTATCTACAAAATATATTGATATAATGTAGGTCATTCAATAAATAAGGGGAAACTTTTTGAAAAAAGCAAAATTGATTTTTTGTAAATTGTTTGGAATTGGTCTATAGAAAAAACTGTTTTAATCTAGCAAAAGTATGTTTTGGGGCTTTTAAAAATAGTGGCAAATCAGAGTGCTCCAGGCTTGAACAGAGAGCCGTCATCCAATTTTTGGCTGTTGAGAAGTGCAAACCATGTGAAATTTACCAATGAATGTGTGTTGTGTACAGAGAAGGATATTTTAGTAAAAGATTGTTTACAAATGAACTAAACATGGGTTTGCCACTACATCTAAGTCGAAAAAAAAAAAAACTGTCCATGACATACTGGTATAAAAAAAAAGATCCAGTTACAGTTGTCAGTAAAAAAAGGTCATGCTGACAATTTTTCAAGAACACAAAAGGGCTCATCACCATTGATTTCCTTGGAAAAGGTGCATCTATTTTATTCAGACAGGAGATGTCTGTCCTGTTTAGGAGGAGGAGGAGAAGTTGCTTTCAAAGTAGTTTTGACTAACTAGAAGAGAGAGTCCCTGGTTCAAATTCAGTTTTCCTTCTCCTAGATCAGTTACCATAACAAGGTTAAAGAATCCAATCTGCCCTACTATTTACCCATAGCTGGAGGGAAAAGAGTTGAATTTGTATCTTTTGTAAAGATATTAACGCTATGTGAAATACAAACAGCCTTGTCCAGGATTTGAACTCATCTCGCTGTGTCCATTTCCTACGACAGTTACCATTATACCATGCACATCCATCTGTAAACAGTGCTTCCTATTGCCAACATCTGGGGCAAAATTCCCATTATTTACTGAATGACCCTTGTATTTAATGGTTCTGACCTAGCATTTGACGGTTAATTTTGATTTTCAATTTAAATATGTTTTTTAGTTTTACTTGTTATCTGATAGTTTTTAGTGGTGGATATTAGATTGTTTTTATACTACTTCAATATTTTTTTTATTTGGAAGGAGATAGTGATGTTGGTATTATCCACACTTAGCTGTCACATTTAAGTTGGCCAATGTTTGGTCATTGATTTAAATGTCTACATCGGAGCATGTGTGATATTGATTATTGTCTACTTATCTCCTATTCTTGAACATGTTGTTTTGACTGTGGTCAAGAGCTTGTCAAACTCTGTCAGCTCTAAATAACATGAGGGACATTAAATCTGTTGAATCATTCTTCTACCTTTTTTTTAATGTTTTCAAAGTCGCAAAAAGTTACAATCTGTCATTAAATTTTTTTTTTTCTGTTTAGGTCATCCCAACAAGTAGGATGGATATTGTGGATCTGGATAAAGTTTTGGATGATTTTGAAGAAGATGAAGGTAAGAATATATATATATATATATGTGTGTGTGTGTATATGTATATATATACATACATACATACATTTTTATTTATCTATTTATTTATTTATTTTTCAAATTATTTAAATGGAAAAGTATTAAACAAATATGAAACAACTTGATGTACATAGGATTATAGTGACGGATTTTACTGTTTGATTTATTATATTAACCTTGCATTAATTCCATGGGATATGGATAATCCTGTTAGTACTGTGGTATGTTCAAATATCTGAATTGTTTTGAATTAGTAATTTTTGGTGTTACTTTGGTATGAGATATAATCTTTTTTTTTTTTTTTTTTTCAATTATTTGAATGGAAAAGTATGATGTACATGGGATTATAATTATGGATTAACCTTGCATTAATTCCACGGGATATAAAAATCTTGTTAGCACTGTGGGATGTTCAAATATCTTAATTAAAAATGAATTATTTTAAAGTTGTGAATTTTTAGTGCTACTGTGTTATGCAATCTATGTGAGATGAAATTGATTTGGTATGCAATCTACCTAACCCATTTCATTTTAATTACTATTAATAATCAATGATATTATTTTCTTATCTATTTTTCATTTTTTTTGTTTGATGTATATTCAATTTTAAAATTAATAAATTATTTTCAGATTTGTGTTATTCTAATTTTTTTTTTTTTTTAGATAAATAGATAAAAATATGTTTTCTTCAAGCAATGATAAACAAATGATATATTTAGATTAGATAAAATAAAATGTAACTTTTGTAGATCCTGTTGGCACGTAGATTGCATAACAAAGTAGCACTAAATTTTGTTATATTTTCATATAGTGTTCCAACATGTTCCTCAACTCTTTATATGTTAATTTACATGTGGCTGATTCAGCTCCATTCTCATCTTTTGGTGCACTCTTAACATTACAGTCTTATATCTTTTTTTTTTTTATTTTTTTATTTTTTTTTGGCAAGGCATATTGGTAATTACCTTCTTAAATATGAAAGGTGATGTAAAGTTCTCTACCCAACCAAGAAGAGAATGACTTAAAAAAAAATTATTTTTTTTTGGAAGGATTAATGAAAGTTGAGAAACAATGTGCCAAATGTAGGTTGAATATAAAAACAAGCATGTATGCTTAATGGTTCTATATCTAAAGGTATTCCTGATCCTAATCCTGGCAATACCCAGAGAATGGTCGAAAGACCCCCTCCCCCTAAAAAAAAAAAAGTTCATAGAGAATTTGTACTCCGCTTAATCTTTTACATGTCTCTTGTAAAAAAAAAACGAGAAATTGAATAAAAAAAAATTAGGATGTTTCTTGTCTATCACTTTCTACAAAATTTCAATACACTTACACTTGTATGTGCATGTAGTTGTGTGTGTTTAAGTTTATGTGTAAAGTGTTACATATATTAAGAGTATATCTAGTAGAATAAGTATATCTAAAGATATTAATGTGTCAATATATAAAATTTTAGAAGGATTGGTTATCACCTTATATCACTATTTTCTTTGAAAAAAAAAAATATATAAATATAATTCTATAAAGAAGTACATATATTGAGAGTATATGTACATGTCTAAAAATCTTCTTTGTATATATTTGTAGAAGGTGTATATGTATGACTAATTGTGATATTTATATAATTATTTTCCTTGGAAAAACTCATTTTTATACCTCCAATCCATTAAAAAATCTTTCATAAAGCAACTATTATTGTTATATTATTTATATATTATATGCTAAAAAAAAAAATTCAAAATAAATGAAAACTTTCCTTCTTAATCTGTACATGTTTTGTACACCTAACAGATCCAGACCAGGGACTGATTCAATCCCAATTCTTTCTCCGACAACATAATCGGGAAGGTACTAGAAACCTCATGCATGTAGATTTTCTAATTGATCAATTGGTCTCAAATTGATTTTTATTTGGTGTTCAAATACCCGACACTTACTAACTCAGAGTTAATTCTTTTCTTTTGAAATGCCGAAAAGAATTCCCCTGCCTTATTCATATTTCTTGTTGATTTAAAGAATTTCATTTTTATAAAACATTGCTTGTACAATACCATCAATGAAAAAATGAAATAGCCACTGGAATGCGTGTTTGTTTATAATTTGTTTCTTCTATTGTGAAATTATTTTCAATGAAAGTTTCTTACCTTTTCATGTGAACGTGTCTTTGCCTTTGCACTAAATACTGTGTAAATTTGTGTTTCAAAACATTATATAAACTATATAATCTTTTTATCTTTAGTCAATAAAAACTGGTTAAAAAGTTGAACAAATGTTAAATTTAGTATAAATTTAGCTGCCACAAATTTCAAAAAGTCAATGCATATTATACACGAGAGATGTTTTTTTTTTTTTTTTTTCTCCATATTTTTGTGGCCGAAAGATAGGGGTGTGTGTTATACATGATTAATTACAATATTTTCTTTGTTTTGACACTTGAATCTTACCAACAAGCTGTAGACTTTTGTAAATAAATGACTACAGTATGCACTGAGCATATTTTTTTGTTGATTAAAGAATAGTTTAATTTTTAAAAGCCATTCTTCATATATTTCTATTAATGAAAAAGAAAATGTTTTAATTCTTTAAAGATATAAAGTGTGAGTTTATAAACAACTCTAATACATTGATGCACCCCAATTCATATTTATATGTGTCTCTTATTTTCTTTCCATTATAGAATAAAATAATTAAAAAATAATTTTTTTTTTTATGAAATAATTATTTAAAATAATTTTTTTCTTTCTACCTTGAAAGTATTGGAGAATTTTCTCGTATAGTTTATTTACTAAGCAACATACATTTTGCATTAAATTTGGTTACAAGAATTTTTTTAGTATGATACAGAGCTCTCTAATTAGTTCAATTAATGAGAAGAGAGCTCCCTTAAAGTTCAAAGAAACGTTTTTTTAAATAATTCAAATTAACAAGAAATATCAATTTAATTCAACAATATGTAATATTACACATTTCAAAAATATTTGTCAATATTAACCTTATAATTTGTTATAAAGAATTTAACTCTTTGCCTACCAAATTTCCCCCACAGCTGTACTAAATTATCTTGGTATTTTTTACCTGAATGATGGGATATTTCCCTATCTATTCACTTTAGAACTCATTCTATTCAAATAAAGCCTTATTATAATCTGAGTTCTTCTCAATTATAATGAACTAACCATCAGCAGCTTAGGTGAGAGAGCCACTGAGTGGTTTAAAGTAGGCAAAGAGTTAATCTTATTGCATTGAAAACCTGTTGTAATGTAAGATATGCGTTTGATTTGCTTATCATAAATACAACCGACAATAATAATAATAATAAATCTGATAAAATGTTTGCTTGCAGCTTTTAAAAAAAAAACTCTTTGAACCCCCCCAAGCCCCATGTGCACTCAAATACCCTGGACTTGAGCTCACAAAATGCTCCCTCCACCAAATCTAGCATGAAACATTCAAACATTCACTCCAGGTGCAGACATCCTATCATTCCATTAAACGAAAGCCTGTGTGAATAGTTGTTATATTAAGCCTTTTATTAGTTGTATCTGATATAATATGCCTCAGCTGGCAATATTGGGCTTATAGTGCAGAGTAAAATAATGTTCAGCTGCAGATATTTGGCTCTATGGTTTCAAAGGGTTAAAAAGAAATTGTATACAATGTGATGCCACTCTGGCTACTTGCACTAAATACTCAACTAGTGGCGCCCCTAGTTCACAGCATTATATGCTAAACACTGCAATGGCCTTGTTCTCATTTAAGCAAGGCACTTGTATGTTAGGAGGTGTTTCCTGCTCGTTCAACTAAAATCAACACCCATCATCTCGTTATATCCTAGTTTGTTATTTAGTAGAAATGTTGTATTATGAAGCCTGGCTTAGTTTTATAATAGCATGGACTCTCAGAAAATATATCGTATATGTTTGAATAAGCAGTTATAAATAGTCCTTCTTTCTAGTAGTATTAATAATTCTGACTAGTATTATCCTTCATGCTGCCAATTCTATTTGTTTTTCATTACAATTCTCATTGGTTGTCACGTCTATGATGGCGAGGAATCATGCAATTTATAGACATGACGATTTAAGTGAGTTGCCACCAAAAGCATCTAAAATTGGGAAGATGAAGGATAATACTAGTCAAAATTATTAATAACTAACTTAAAAGCCACTCTGTTGGGCGGCAATTAATCTAGCTCCTGCTGATGGCCTTTGACCAAACTATGACACTTCATGCATTGAGTACATATTAAATTTTATTAAACTTGAACAATATTTATAAAGTTATAAAAATTGTTATTGTACAAAAAAATTTGTTGTAAAAAAAATTGCCAAAAACAATTGCAGTGATTAAATATTTGGAATCCCAAATTTCAGGATTGCAGGTCTGGATTTTGCCTGGAATGTTTTGAATTTGCTCACAGAGTCAGTTTGATTCCAAAATGGTATGATATGTTGGGCTATGGCCTCTAGGAATAAAGTTGAAAAAATGTGACACACTGATACATGGATGTTTGCTGTTATTATTATAGATAATGATTGACCAAGCTTCATCTAGAATTTGAGGAAATTTAAAAAATCCTTAACACTACAAGTGTGCTGTAAAAATAATGATAATAATAAGTGAAAAGAAAGTAAAGTTGTTGAGGGGGCCTAAAGTCGGTATCAGCTAATCAGCAAGGGAGTCTATCCCCTTTTCACTAGCGTTAGACCAAGGAGATTGTTTTTTTGCGTCTGAGGTGGGGCACCACATCTACCATCAGCTCCCTACTTTACCGCACAGATCCCTGTGCTACTCCTACGCTGAGTTGGCAGGCGCCGGTATCGAACTCGGAACGTTATGGTTTCTAGCCGAACGCTCTACCGACTGAGAAACCAGTCAGACAGGTGTTGAGTGTCTTTCTAGGTGTTTTTTTTTTAACTTTTGTAATACCATTCATGTTCTTGCAGCTGATATGTAGAACCAGGATTCTCTAAAGAAGGAGGTGATATGAGTTTGAGTCTCACTGAGAGCTTATTATTATGTGTACTGTTTCTAAAGTAATGACTTGAGTTGATTAATAAAAAGCAATGAGAATTGAGAGTCAGAAGGATAGTATGTTAGAACACATACCTAGGCAGTAATATCTTATCTACAGAAAGCGACATCAATATGCACATAAGAAAGGCATGGACTGCCTTAGACAGACTATCGATGAAATGGAAATCTGATTTGTATCATTTGGACTATGGTCTGAAACATTGTATAGATAACAATAAAGATGAGGACAATAGTCTGAATAATCCAAATTATCAAGCCTCATTTAAAAAATTCAGAGAAATGGAAATCTGAGAATTCTTCCAGCTGTGGCTGTACCAGTGCTACTGTATGGTTGCACCATGTGGACACTAACAAAACATTTGGAGAAAAATCTAGATAAGAACTAACTGTACAAGGATGCTGCATGTTGTCTTGAACAAATTCCTGGAAGCAGCACCCCCCAAAAGAGTAGCTGTACGGCCGCTTACATCCTATCACATAAACCATCTAGGTAAGACGAGCAAGATATACTGGACACTGCTGGAAAAGCAAGGACAATCTTATAAGTGATGTTCCCCTATGGGCATCTGCACATGAACACACCTGTGTGGGTTGACCAGCAAAAACCTATATTGATCAGCTCTGCACAGATACTGGATGCTGTGCAGAAGACCTCGTAGCAATGGTCGATAGGGATGGATGGTGAGGAAGAGTCATGGAGATCCTTGCTGTTGGCTTATCTTGATGATAATGATGATTGATAGAGCTTCATCTAAAATAGATAAAAATATATCTTCCTATCAAGTGTACAAATTTGTAAAAAAATAATAAAATTTACTAAAGCAATTTTAATCATTGAATTTAGATTGATTTTTTTAATAAAACCTGAACCCTATAAACATTCTGCACACAGATAAAACATAATACGTTTTATTGGAAAAATATTAATTTTGAAAATTGGACTTGTTTGAAAAATCAATTTATAAGTTTTTATCATAACCACTTAGTACATTTTATCTTTGATGAAATAAGCAAGAAAAATTTGTCAATAGGAAAAGAAATTGTACGAGTGAGCTGAAAATTTCTCTTTATATGTTATTGAATAAAGTAATTGAGAGAGAGGGAGAAAAAAAGGTCATGTTCAAGGAAGCTCAAGGGAAGAACAAATTCATTGTCTATCACTTAGGATAGTCATAGGCAAACTGTGCCCCACAGTGCTTTCTGAATGGCCCGCTTAAGTCTTCAATTTTTTACAGAAAACATCTTTTTACTGAAGAGAAAAAAAATCAATTCTTCCCTATTTCTAAGGTAGATGCATGATCTGTAGTAAAAATTGTTGAAGTTCCTTCAATGTAAAATAATCTGGAATTTGTTTTGGTAGTACAGCCTGCCTCATGATGAGCCATGTCTTGTGCAGCTTGCTTCTTGTAAAAGGTTGCCCATGCCTCGCTTAGGAGCTGCAAGAGCTAATTTTCAAAAGTTCTTTTTTTAACTCTTAACATCCTGTTGAGAATTTTCTAAGTCCAGAGCCCTTTTCCTCTAAGGATTTATTTAAAAAAATGGCCTTTTCGTTTAAAGTTACCTGTTATTTTTCCTAAAAAATAAAGACTTCTAAAAATGTTTAATATTACATTTAAACAAAGGCAGATTAGGGAAACAAACGTGACTCTTGGCCGGGCTGAATGAGACGGTATAGGACATTAAGAGTTAAATGAAAAAATTTGTTTGCCTTTTAACTTTTCATTATGAAATATATGTCCTGGATATGACATTAAACTGCATCTAGTGGTGAGGTTCCAATTTTGGAGCTCTGGGTAATGTGGAGTACTCTTTATTGCCATTATTCTCAGGTCCACTCTGACCCAGAATAGTAGTACCTGTTAGGGTCCCATCAATGGGTTAAATAGATCAAAAAATGAATTAAAAAAACTGTTTAAGAAAAATGTAAAAACCCAACAAAGAATGAATAAAACAAAAATATATTTGGCATAAGATAACCCAAGGATTGACATGCCATAAAATCCAACCAGCCAACCAACATTATGAAATATCATGTATTGTGCCGAAGTTGGATTAGGTCTTTCTCCTTCTTTCTCTTTCTTCTGTCCACTGCAGAACTCAGGATTAGGTCTCTCTCTCTCTCTCTCTCTCTCTCTCTCTCTCATATCCCCATTGTCAGTAAGACATTGGAAGTAAGGCTGTCATGAGACAAATTAGTTTTATCCTACCATTTGGCACATGTGTTATGTCAGCTGTGACCACAGCTATCCCATCCAGTACAAGAGGAACCACAAGATCAGAGCAATGGTTTGCATGCTCACTCAAATAAGCAATGGTTCCCAGCTGCCTCTGCACATTAAACGGTTAAAAGCCTCTAAGCCGGAACCGTGACTAGTGTCACCACGGTATTAATGAAAAGGCACTCTTTTCATTGCCAAAGTGGTTGTCTTTGTTGCCAGTAGCAGTTGTGGTCATGGGTGGGTGGGCTTCTCTTTCCCCTACACTCTGGCTTGTTATTGCATATGCGGCAGCATGTGCAAATGAGCCAACAGACTTAACATCCATGACAGGAGTGATTTTACCATCCTCCGTCTTGTTTTGTACCACCCATGGCGTGGGAGACAAGGAATTGCTCAAAGACCACTTGACTTCAGGCCTGCTTCAGTCTTACACTGCCATATTGGTCCATGACATGTTGGCAGGAAGTTTGAATTTAGACTGTTGCCTTATCAGGGTGAAAGAGAGCCCAGTTTCTTTTACTAGTTTACTAATAACTGTGACCTTCTCCAGCTATGGGTTAAATAGTAAAGGGATGGATTAAAAATAATAGAGATGGGTTCTTCGTTTTTCTAAGAGTATTAGTCTGATACAAAGGGCCTCAGCTAGAATGTGAAATTGGTTTCATATATATTCTTTGTTTTCTTGCTTGTTACCAATGTATTCCAAGGTTAATGGGGGGTAAAAATAATGATGAAACTTGGTATGTGAACCCCTTTTACCTCAAGGAGTGTTTTCATGCTATTTGGTAGGGACCCCTACTTCTGGGTGTGCTCAGAATATTTTAGCTTAAAAATGTGTTTAAAAGAAAAAAGTTTGAAAAAATAAAAATTGAATACCCAACAAAAATAAATAAAAAGAAATATATTCAGCATGAAATAACGCCTTTTCATAATACTGTAGCAGTGGCGCTGATAGCTTTTTAATTTAGTGTGTCCTGGGATGCACATATTTGTTTTGAATGAGTCCCTAGGAAAATTTATGGGTCCCAACTAAAGTTTCTTAATAGATTGTAAGATTTTTATTTATGATCTGAGGAAACAACTAAAGCCATCTAACTCCTACCTTGTAATCTATATCCTGTGTAATTCGTTTCTAAGAAACTGTTGAAATGTATTTACAGTTAGCTTGAAATGGTGAGGGAAGAAAAAAAGAAAAACACTAGGATGCACGGATATGATTTTACTGCGTCCTTCTAGATTTTTGTGTATCCGGTACGCATGATGCGTAACTATCAGCATCTCTGCTGTAGTGACACTAGTCACAGTTCCAGCTTAGAGGCTTTTAACTGTTTAAAAGGTTGACATGCTGTAAAATCCAACTAACCAACCAAATGATCCTTGTTTTTGAATATGAAAGGTGTATATCAAGTAAGGATGTTGCTTGAAGTAACTACTTTGGTTATCTTAAATCTTGATTACATTCTCATAACAATAAAGGAATATCAGTTAAGTATTTTAGATGCTTGATATTAGAATATTTTAAGAAGTGCTCTACTTAAGAACATAACTTTTTTTTAAGTGCTTATGCATTGTTTATAAATGATTGATGCTAATTCAACAGTGGAGATCTTTTTAGAAGTTGTTTTTTTAACTGAAGAACTTATAGTAGTTTTATGAAACCAGTTGGTAGAGATCTGCCTAGGAACCACAAGTTTTTGGGTTCGATACTGGCCTTTGCCAAGTCAGTGTATGAATAGCACAGCTTGGCTCTATCAGGACAGAAACTATATCGGTGGCCTCGGCTCTATGCAGTAAAGTGAGGAGCTGATGGTAGGTCTGGCACTCCACCACAGACAAAAAATATCTCCCTGGTCTAGTGCTAGCAAAACAGGGATAGACTCTCTCTCCCTATCTGACTGATATTGACAATATGCAACTTTACTTTTTTAAAACTTTTTTTTGTTCTACTATCAATCATATAGAAATCTGATCTCTCTGATAAGACAAAGTGAGAATTCTATACATTACATGATGTTAAAATTTGAGATCATTTTAATGAGAATTGATAAAGTTATTTGATTATGAGATGATATCAATTTTTCATGAATATATTTGAATTATGAGATATTAAAAACAAAAGAAAAAAGATGGACAGGTTTATTTTTAAGGGAAAGGGGAAATCATTTGAACAGCATTTAGCAATTTTTTTTTTTGTTTTGTTTTTATGATCTGTTATATTGTTTCAATTTTAAAAATTCAGCCTTTTTATTACATCACCAAACATAAGATTCTATTTTTATTGTATCTTCATGTGGTGATGTAGAAAAATGTATCAGAAAATAAATCCATCTGTTCTATCCTGCAGTTAGGTGTAAATAATAGAGCAAACTTGGTTGTTTAGCCTTGGATAAGCAACCAGTCTGGGAGAAGGAAAACTAAATTCAAACCAGCTTTACTCCTTGCTTAAAAAATTAACTTGTGTTGGATAGGTTGGGTAAATACCTACTTATAAAGATTCAAGTTGTATATTTTAGTTCCAAAGTTGGGAACATGTAGCCTTAAGGCTACGTATAGCCTTTTAAACCATTAAGTGCATCTTTCCACAGCCTTGTCAAAAAATCAATTAAAATTATGCACCTTCACTCTAGAAATCTGATCTCCAAATGCTTTCTCACATACAGAAATCACAACACCTCCCCCCAAAAAACATTAAAATGTCAGTAACTTTTTTCGTTTTTAAAAAGTTTTTTATATAATTTTTGTGACCCTGGGTTTCATGCAGTGATGCATTCGTCAGACGAATGCAGAGCAAAAATTCCAGTGTAATATATATATATATATATATATATATATATATATATTAATTCTAACACTGACATTGAGTTCATATAATACTGCAAGAAACTTAGTCTACCACTAAATCACCAAGTGAGCTAGTGATAACCATATACTATTACAACACACACACACACACACACACACACACACACACACACACACACACACACACACACATATATATAATTCCACTAATTCATTAACTAAAAGTTTAAACTTAATATATTGAAACATACTATCAACTTCAGTTTTATTAGTAGACAATAACATTCAATATGGCTTTTAAACAGAAAAAGTACTCCACCTGTTTTAGTTAATTAAACTTAAAACTAATTTTAATTTTTAATTCAACTACATTTTTTTCTTTTTTTTCTAATAAATTAGAGAAACCAACATATTCTTTGCACTTAGTTTAGAAATATAAACTAGTCTCAAAAAATTCTGTTTCGAACATATAGTCAAATTTGAAAGCAGTAATGTAATACTATTGATATTATCTTCCTGATCTTTTGGTGCTCTTATAAGCAGCCCCGAACTTCCTTTCCTACTAGAACTCTGCCTGCCTACACGCCGTGCTGACTCACCCAGTTATGAATGAGCAATGGGTTTCATTCATTCGTTCATACATGCGCGTGCGCACGCACACTGACACACCCACACAACACACACGTTCATACACTGCCACCTGAAAGCAGTGGTTGTAGGAAGCATCGCTGCTTATAGTCTCTGTATTTATTCATTTTTCGCTCTGGCCTGTATGTTGTGGATCTACACGAATTAGGTCAGTACGATTTTAATTTCTTTTTCTGTCCATTTAAAAAAAAAAAAAAAAGACATATCTGAGAGTAAATATTCATGAAATCCATTAGAAAGTCAACTTTTTTGTTTTGTTGTTCTTTTTTGTCAGTCTGCCATGTTCCTTGTGCTTTTTGGCATTCAACATGGGTAGAGAGTGGGTAAGCTACTTGATGCATTCCAATTGATATCTGCCCGTGAGTAAGGAATTTGGTGAATTTCATAGCAGCCTTTATCCTCCTCTTTTCTGTTATTCTATATCCGCTATCAGTTGCTCCACCTTTATGGAACTTCTTGTTTCCTTAACTTTTGTTTTTCAGATTTAAAAAAAAATCCAATATAAATTCTATTACTTCAATGTTTCTAAGGAAATTCATTAGTTTTAAATATGATGGCCTAAATGTTGGTACGATCGCACCTCTCCCTTTTAAACTTTTATAAAAAAAAAAAAATTGTAGATAAATTGTCTCTTATTTAAAAAAAATTCCTTTAAGAACAGAGCCTAAACTTGCATATAAATATTTTCATGAATTTCTTAATTATAACAATGAAATAAATCACATTAAAAACAGCATATCTTGAAAGCAAAATTGCGCCATTTTGACAGATACATATTTTAATTTATAAAATTCTCCCGATTTAAAGACTGTAAAACAAATTATTTTTACATGTGATTTGTTTTTAATCCTTCCTCTTAATAATACAACAAAAAATTACGTTAAGTTTCATTTATTTTTTCCAAGTTTTGATGAATTTTAATTCATGGGGGGAGGGGTAAAAGAAAAACACGTGAAATTTTGTCCATACCTCTTTATTTACATTGGTCTTCATGATAAAGTAAGAAATACAGTAATTGACAAAAAAAAAAAAATGAAAAACTAAACCATTTTTTTTTTTATTACCACAAATTTTAATGATACTTCAATGGCTTAGATACACATGAATATTTTCCTTAAATATTATTGTCAAAGTTCCTCTAATAATTAAGGAAAATGATCTCAGACAAACTTAATCCTATGTAGAGTGATCCCCGTGATATAATGGCTAACGTGTTGGACTGCAATATTGTAGTAAGCTAGTTTGAACTCCAATCATACTGTTACATTCACTTTTGGACTAATACTCTGGGAATAGTATGAATCTCCACACCTCCCCTAACTATGGGTTAAATAGTTACATTACTGTTCTTCTAAGAAGTATCTGGCATTCAATAACCCACAAAGTTTGATCAAAAGAAACCAAATTTCCCATGTGTCTCTAAGTCATTTAAGTTTCATTAAAATTTGTGGCAAGAATAAAAAGAAATAGTTCAGTTTTTTTTTCACTCTTTTTTGTTTGTCCAATACTGTATCTATGAAATGTAAACTTTTCAAAGATACTAGATGACCTGTGAATCTGTTAGGTTCCTGTTGTAACAGTGGTCCATGATGATATTGGTGCTTCTATTCAGAAAGAAGTGAAGGATTTAAATTGGAATTTCATAGTTACCTTTGTTGTATCGAGAATTCTGATTATTAGAATGTGATGATCAATTTCAACAAAGATCCCACAAAATTGTCATTCAAATTGGTCTGGAAATTGTTTTATTTACCAAAAACATTTTAAGTATATTGCTCTAATAAGAATCTTGCTATCATGTGCTGTTCTTGCTGGGAATGGTTGATTTAGCTTAGTTGGTAGAGCATCCACCTAGGAATCACAATGTTCTGGATTTGATACTGGCCCTTGCCAACTTAGCACATCAGTAGCACAGCTTGGATCTGTAAAGTGGGAAGCTGATGGTAGTTGTCACGCTCCACTTCAGATGCAAATCAATCTCCCTGGTCTAGTGCTAGTGAAAAAGGATAGACTCCCTCGCTGTTTGGCTGATACTGACAATAGGCCACTCCATCGACTTTACTACTTACTACATATATGTGAACATAACGAGAATTGTAGTAATATAGAGATAAATCCATTAAGAAAAAGTAGGTATCTACATGTATATAGTATTTTGAAATGACATAGAATACAGAAAATTTGATTTTACTTAGAATTATTTTTCAAGATTTGCTTTGTTTTCTATAATTTTATATTAAATGTAAGGTGCGTGTGTGTGTATATGTATGTATGTGTATGTATGTATGTGTATATATATATATATATATATAGGTTTGTTGGTTGGTTTTGAAGGCTATCACAATGCAACTGTAAAGAAAAAAGAAGGTAACTATGGTGGTGTTTGTTAACCTGTGATTTATTGTCAATTCTTAATATTACAAAACCCTTATATATATATATATATATATATATATATATATATATATACACACACACACATTTGTGTGTTTATGTATTTGTTTGTATAAGCCATGTAGATACATAAATAATATGTATATTCATTGATTTTAATTAAAATATCAACCTTGGTGATTACTTTACCCTTAATAATTTTATGGGAAACATTTCTTCACAGAGGTTTTTAAGAAATTTTTTATTCATTTTCTCATAAAATTGTATTCATTTCTAACATATCATTGTTTTGTATAATTTGGGAAAACCTAATTCCTCATTTGTAAAAGCTCTAAGTTGGAGTTAGAATACTGAGAAATGTTAGTATATGAACTATATATGTTTATTTTCATTTCATTTCCTTTATGCACACATTTACAAATCCTTTAATGGAAACATCTCATTAAACATCCTTTTTTTTTTTCATAACACTTACCATTTGAGCAGCTTTCTTCTCTGATGTGTCAAATCCAATTATTTTGATAGCATTACTTTTGATAATTATTTTACCACAAAATAAAATTAGTCAATGACTCATTAGATAATTAGAAATATTAATGAACTTAGGATGTTATTTGTTATTGGTAATTCACATATTTTCAATCTTGCACTAACAAGATAATAATTTTCATTTGTTGCTGTCGCAGTAAATTAGGAAAATATTTTCTGTTAATTCTGAAGAGTGAGAGAATAATAGCATACAAACATGTAAGTTCAAGTCTGAAAGGCAAAGTAAACAGTCATCGTAGTTTTAAGCTGAAAGATAGCCCAGTACAATCTGCCATATGGTACTTGGAGAGGAGAGGAGATGGGCACCTTAAAGTAACTACCATTGCTTTGAGAAATGCTACATAAAGAAATACTTGTGTCACATCCTACCCGTGGTAAATGGGTTGGGTAAATATCTACTTGGCATGTTACTGACAACCTAATAGGTTATGGGAAATATCTATATATCTATCTACCTATCCAGGCATCCAAATAACATGTAAGTTAAATATAAAATCTCTTAACTTTTCTTGCACACTCTACATATTCTATGCTTGGGATGATCAATTTTAAAACCACTTTTGGATTGTGAATATTTAATCATTAGTTCAACTGCTTTCAAATTGTTGTCTTTGTTTTCGGTTTCGTTTTTTTGTTTTTACTTAATCTTTTTTTTTTTTTTTTTTTTTTTTTTTAATCAAAAATTTTTTCAAAATTTTGTTGATAATTTTAATTTTATTTGCATATGTTGGTTTCAGTCGGTAGAGCGTTCGGCTAGAAACCACAAGGTTCCTAGTTTGAAACCGGCCCTCGCCAACTAAGCGTATGACTAGCACAGAGATCTGTGCGGTAAAGTAAGGACCTGATGGTAGGTGTGGCGCTCCACTTCCGATGCAAGAACAATCTCCTTGGTCTAGCGCAAGTGAAAAGGAGATAGACTCGCTGTGGCTGATACTGACTTTAGGCCACCCAACGACTTTTTTTTACATATGGTTTAAAATTAAATATTATTAAAATCACTTTTCCTTATTCTTGTATTGGGGGAAGAGAGTCCCCATGGTGTAGTGACTAATGTAAAGCGAGTTCAAACTCCAATCACACTATTACGTCACTTTCAGATAGATAGTTTTCGGAAAGTGATGAATCCTCTCACCCCCCACCCCCCATAGAAGTAGAAGAACAGGAGTGGTACTATTTAACTCATGTGAAATAGTACCACTACTGTTCTTTTACAAGGATGGCATTAAATAACCTATGAAGGTTGATATACCATTAAACAAACAAACCGAACCAAACCAACCTATTCTTACATTATGACAAAATCTTTATTGACTCTGTATATGTATGGTTTCTATTAAAGTAAAAAGTAATTTGCAAATTACTGGTTATATTTTTTATATTTATGAATCTCTACTAAAAAATATATATATTTGTATGATTTGCTATTTCTACTGGAACATTCAATCTTTTTAAGATTCTGGCATTGAACATTTTCTCTTGATATATTTATTGTCTTGTATTATTCAAACTGATTTATTTCTGGTCTCATCCCAGATATTGTTCCAGATTATTTAGGAAGTTGTTACATTCATCATATTTTTATTGATATTAAATTAAATTTCTTAATTGTCTTGCATAAAAAGACACTTTTTATTTTGGCATATGAAGAGTTTTGGCTGGTCATAATCAACTATCCACATGGCATTTCATTCTTTTTGCTCAAGGTTGCCAACTTTTGTTATAGGATTTTTTCTTTTCTTTTTCTTTCTTATAATTATAGGTAATTGTTTCTTATTTACTAAGCTTAGCTTAGTCCAATTCCATATAATAGGGCACCTAGTAAGAATCAAACTCAATTGTAATGATCTGATAGCCTAGCTCTCTAACCATTCTACCATACGTAATGGTTACTTATTGGATTTGTATTTTGTTAAAGAGCTTCACTTTTCTAATTTTGAATATATATTATTGACATTTTTATTTATATATATATATATATATATATATATATATAGTTAGAGTAGCAAGACTTGAATCAACGGCGCTTGCTGACTGGCAGTTTCTCACCCATGCGATTTTCAAACCAAACTTGGTTTGAAAATTGCATATGTGAGAAACGGTCTGTTACCAAGTGCTGTTGACTTCATTTCTTCACTACCCTAACTTGCAAACTATATCTATCTATCTATCTATCTATCTATATATCTATATCTATATATATATCTATATATCTATATCTATATATCTATATCTATCTATCTATCTATCTATCTATCTCTCTCTCTCTCTCTCTCTCTCTATATATATATATATATATATATATATATATATATATATATATATATTCATTCATAACCCAGTAAAAATGACACATTATAGTGAGATTTTTTATTAGAGCAATATACTTAAAATGCTTGGTCTTAGAGAATAAAACAATTTCCAGTTCAATTTGCTACTGAAGAATCATTTTTGGAGGGTCTGCATTTCCACTGAACATAATTTTTTAATCATCTCAATTCTCAATATAACAAAGATAACTGCGAAATGCTAATTCGAATCCTTCACTCCTTCCTGAATAGATGCATCAGTATCACCATGGACTGCCCTTACAACAGGAATGCAACAAGCTTATGTGTATTCTAATGTTTTACAAAGTTAGCCTATGATTTTGATGAGGGTGATCAAACCATCTCCCTCTTAGAATACTACTCATAGTTTTCTGCCATTGCACTATTGCCAATGCAACCTATTAAAGAGTACTTGTCCTGTGTGTATATGGCAGTAATTTTATATCAGTGTAAGTGATGCTTTTTCACAATGGATAGTTTTCTTCCTTCATTTTTAAGAGTAGATAGCACTTTTATATGTTCGTGTCATAACCAGCTGGTTTTTGTAAACTGAAACATCATATATTCTTGTGTAAATGCTCTTTTTGTTTTCTCTTAGCATCCATTTGAGAATTTCAGAAGTTTGAATCTAGCTTCTCCTTTCTATTGAAATAGTTTAAATTATTGTCATTTTCACTCATCGTGATGAATAAAACTAGTCTGTTTATTGTATTCTACTTTCATATTAAATAAGGGTGTGTTCTTTGAAGTTTTTCTTTCTTTAAGTATATACTGTTTAAATGTATAATACAAACTGGTTTGATTTTTCTGTGAAAACAATTTATGAGATGATCTGTGAACCCATTAAGTCCCCTTTTTAAACAGCAGTCCATGGTGATTAATGATGCTTCTATTCAGGAAGAAATTAAGGATTTTATAGTTATTTTCATTATACAAAGAATTCGGAGGATTAAAAAAAAATATTGGGTTCAAATAAAAACTCAATAGTTAATCGTTCATTTTCAAATTGTGCTGGAAATTGCTTTATTTGCTTAGAGCATTTTAAGTGTATTGTTCTAATGAATATCTTGCTATTAATTCAATCTCTGAATTCAAACCCTTTAAATCTTGCCTAAAAAAATAGACCTTGTCTCGCATCATGCTCCTGTGGAGGGGTTGGTCAATAAAGGGATACTCCAAATCTCCAGTATTACCATCAGAAATGGTTTAGTGTTGTAAACAGGACTTTCTGTTTGGGAGGGCGGTGGTCTTATCCCTCTGCAGAAGATACAGTCCATGTATATACAATGTGTGTCAAAAAAAGTATTGAGATTTTTTGTACTTTTTTGTACACACCTTGTATTCTGAAAAAAATTAACGTTCCATTCATTGTTCATTTCTATCTTGGTAAATACAGCTTCAATCTTGATACTTTTATGACACACCTGGTATATATATATATATATAATGTAATGGGAATTTTAGTTATATATAGATTTGTATTTCTTTTGTTCCAATTTCAAAATAATTTGATTTCTTTTTAATCTATTCGTTTTGATGCAACTAAATCTTCTTTCATATGATCTTCATTTTCTGTTTCGTTTATTTTTTACTTTTTTTCTTTAATCAATTAAACTTGATTAGATTGAATAAATTAGATTTTCCTTTATTTGGAATTGAAAAAAAAATGAACTTTTTCATTTTGCTATCAGAACTGTTGAATAACCTGCTGCCAATCCAACCCTATTGATGAATATTGTTTGAGTAATTGTCTTCCATTTTTTTTCTCCTTTTTCTTCATGCTGCTATGACTTGTGCTAGGGACTAGGGAAACAGTTATTCTGTTTCTTGTTTACTCATACAACATTATGGGATTGCCATTGAAAGTATTGTTTTATTTACAGCAATAAACCAGCATTCAGTTGGCGGTAAGGAACAAAAGGGAGGCAAACAAAGTTTTCCCTAGAATTTAAAAAAAATCAAAAATCAGAAAAAAAAATCTTGTTGTTCCAATAGAGAATAGACTGATTCTACAGAGTTTAGATCTAAAACAGACACTCTTTTTGTATAGTCTTTGCTCTGTAAGCTTGCATCCTAGACATGTTACTCAAACATGTTTTCTTTGTTAGTAAATTTGTTTATTAGTCACTGTGTTATAGTATGTATTTACCCAACCCTTCTGCCACAAACAGGATGCAACATAAGGTCAATTTTTTAAGTGGAGTACAACTGATTTGAATTCAGTTTTCCTTCCCTTAGACTAGTTACCATACCAAGGTTAAAGAACTCAGCCTACCCTACTATTAACCCAAAGCTGAGGGAGAACCGTTGGAATCATGCTTTTCTCAAGGGTGTCCAGGATTTGAACCCTGGTTGCCGATTCCATTTTCTATGAAGATAAAAGTTATGCTAAGTGTGCCTCTACCAAGGTTAAAGAGTTCAGTCTGCCCAACTATTTACCCATAGCTGGGATGAGAATAGTTGGATTCATACCTTTCCCAAGGGCATTAGGACTATGTAAAATACAAACAAACTCATCCAGCATTTAAACTCTGCTCGTCCAGCCCATTTCCAATGACAATAACCATTACGCCACTCTGCTATAGTATGCATTCAAGAATTTATTATAAATGTATTTGTATATCTTTTTTATTGCAAGTTTTTAGTTGGTTTTATGGCATGTCAACCCTTTATAGGTTAATTTATGCCAAAGTTATGGTTTCCAATTATATGGTATAAAAAAAGTATCTTCACAATCATTTTAAACAGGTAAACACTTCATTATCCCAAACAGATCTATTTGACCATTAGATGGGACTCTAACAGATTCTATCACTCTGTGGGCCAGGGAGTAATGGCAACAATAGGGGTGACTTCACACTCCTCAAAGCTCCAGAATTTGACATTACTGGGTGCAGTTTAGTGTCTTACCCAGAACATGCCTTTTGTATGTGTGTGAAGAGAGTATTTTACTCCTCTGAAGCAGTGAATGCAGTCGGCATATTTTAGGTCTCACTCACATGGCATCCAAGTCTTTGATCTTCAAGGAGTGCTGCTTTGCTTTTGGCAATACAATAACAACTATATCTTGCTTTTGTGAGCACATCTGTTCATTTACAGTAAAATGAGTTAGAAAATATCATTAAATGAATCCAGAAAAAAAAAAAGAAGCTCTGTTTGTGTGTATCATGCCTCCACTCTCAGATAATTGGTCTGAAGGTCGAGGATTATCTATTAAAACATTGCAATCACAAAATGTTGTTTATAACATGGACTTCTTAATACTTTGACTTTTTCCATAACCTGATAACTATCACTGCATGTAAAAATGGCGTCCTATAGACAAAATTAGTTTTAGCTTTCAACAGTTATGTAGCCCTTTTATTAAGTCTCCATCTATCAGGATTCATATCGGGTTTGATTTTGTCTTTCACTTGCTAGAGGTTCAATCTTGTTCTTTAATCAGAAAACAACACTGAGACATATTTTGCGTATTTGCCAAAGTTAAGCAGCAATGAGCCTGTTCAATACTTAATTGGGTGACCATTTAAGTAACAGCAGGTACAGTAAATAACCTGATTTCTTAGCTTATTAAAATTACTTGATTTGATATTAAATGACCCGAAAAGTGTTTATATGCCATGAAAACAAAATGGTCAACCATTGTTGACTTGCACACGTGTGAAGAGGGAGTGGAGGTAGAAAAACACATCTAGCCCAAAAGCGACTGCTGGACTCAACTCTTAACTTTTAATTCTACTTTCCCAGTGTCACCTGATAATTTGATCCTTTTTTCCACTGTTTTACAGTTATTTTGAACTACTCTACACTTCTTGCTAAAAATGATAGGCTATGCCTATTCATTGTGTAACACAAAGAGACAACCTATTATGGATCCCCATTGTATCAGTGTTTTATGATGATACTTCTATTTCGGAAGGAGTGAAGGGTTCTAATTTCCTTGTTATCTCTATTATAGCAAGAATTTGGATGATTAAAAAAAAATGGCATTCATTGTGAATGCAACCCTATAAAAATTGTCATTGAATTTCAAATTGAACCAGAAATTGTTTTATACTCTAAGCACTTTAAATGTATTGCTCTTATAAAATAATGTGCTATTTTTTCCCTAGATTATGGTTACATACAAAACTAATGAGAATTTTAGTAATGGATATCAGCAGTATAGGTGGAGTTGCTATTTTAACATTCTTTTAATAATGAGTCATAAGTTTTTTCACATATTCATCAAGTATGAATTCCAGCATCTTGTTTAATTTTTAAAATTTATGAAAATATGAAGTTTTAAGCATTTAAAAAGGTATAGCAATGTTTAGGGATACTAGTATAAAAAAAATATTTGTAGAGGTAATTGGTGTAAATGTTGTCTTAGGAAATGGAGATGGTGACACAAGTTCAAATTCTGGATGAAGCTTTTGTGTTTCACTTTACACTAATGCCCTTGAAAAGGCATTAATCCATCTGTTCTTCTACAGCTATGGGTAAATAGTAGGTCAGACTGGATTATTTAGCCTTGGCTAAGCAACTGATTTAGGAGAAGGACAACACTGAATTCAAACCACCTGTACTTCACTTAAAAATTAAAAAAAAAGACTTGTCCAGATATTTTACATTTTGTTTATAAGAGTCAGCTTTATGCAGCTGCTGTTATAGAAAAATAAAAAGGCGTGGTGGTGGTTGGAACAAGGAAGTTGTACTTATTAATTTAGGCATTTTATGTCAAATGGGAAATATTGTTTGACTGCTGTGAGCTGTAATACACACAGATTATATTTCTCCTTTATAAAAATCAAATTTACTAAATTTTTTTTGGGTGGGGGTGGTGTGGTGATGGGGACGGGATGTCAGAGATTATGACTTTCAATGAAGCAAGTTTTTCAGATCAGAAAATTGTTTTATTAGCAAAATGAATTTCCATTTTTAAACGAGGAAAAAATAATTTATTGCATGTCTTTTAAAATAAAAATAAAAATTTTATAGCATATTGAATTGAAGGATCGAAGCAGACTAGTATCTTTATTTTTGTTATTTTCTTTACAATGTTTTTGCTGATATCATTTTTTAGTATTCTATGTATGTCTGTGATGTATCCAATTATTTTATCACCAAGTACTCTTTACTTCTTCAATAGGAACTCAGTTTATAATTCATAATTCTAAATGGTGACATCTGTAGCAGCTAAATTTATACTAAATTTAACATTTGTTCAACTTTTTATTTCGTTTCTATCAACTAAAAATAAGAATTTATGTCTTGAAACACAACATTTACATAGTATTTAGAGCAAAGGCAAGAACGTATTCTCACAAAAATGTAACAAACTTCTGGTGAAAATAAGTTCACAATAGAAGAAAAAAATATATAAACAAGCATGCATTCCAGTAGCTATTTTTCTGTAGCAATATAAAACCGAAGTGTTTGTTATACATTAGTTAGTTTAGACCATAGATATAACTTAGTTTTGGTCATGCCGTCCCAATACGGTGATGTACATGATAGAAAAAGAGGTAATATTTAGGTTTTGTGTATGATACACACCCCTAGTTTTTAGGCTTTAAAAGATGTGTGTATTGTTCTTAAGTATGGTGTATATATTTTTACACATGAGAGTGAAATGTAACACAAGTTTTAGTTTATTATATGGACCCTCAAATATGCGAGTAGGAAAACAAATTGCACACTTCTCTCAGCACTTACTTTGGGTTAGGGATTGATTCTGACCTTACTTTGTTAAATGCAGTTGGGCTGTACAGTCTGAGAGGATGACTCTTGACAATCATGACATAAGGGTTAAGTAAGATACTGATTAAAATGTTCATGTAACCCGGAAAATACTTTGTCTCAAAACTGCAATGCCCTGTTGTATGGGGGTTGTAGAATACACCGACTGCACCTCTGCAGAGAGGGAAGATCTCCTCGTACCATAGGGCCACCTGTTGGCTGTGGATGGTGACATTTAATGCCTGAGGACAGGATTGTAATGGCTGAACAGTCTGTGACCTGGATACTAAGTGGTCCTGTAAAATGCAACACTCCACTTCGGCCTTTTCTTGGGCTTGATGGGTGGTCGGAATGGCCTGATCTGATCAATCGGCTGGTCATGTCAAGCCCTGGCAGCTATATGATTGTCCTGACTATATTCTTCTAATTGCTCTTTTGGCAAACACCCACCCCTTTTTATCATATAAGTACTAGAAGGGGCTGAATGAGGGTCAATCACTAGTATTTATTAATACATGTAAAGTTAATAAAAATTATTTCTTAAACAAATCATATATATATAAAAAAAAACAAGATTTGGCATTAGATAACCCACAAGAGTTGATATACAGTTAAACCAAACAACCAACCAAATCAAAACTAAATAACTTTTGAGGAAATTATAATCCTGGTTTAAAAAAAAAACTGAATTATCTTGAAAAAAGAAAAATGTAAACAACATTTGATCACTTATTTTTATAAAATTGTCTAAGGATTTGAATAATTTCTGTTTACAATGAGTGTATTCTGTTTTTACAATCTATTGGTTGGGGTTTAGTATAAGCTGATTGTATCCCCAAAGGGGTATCCTGGGTATGACACTAAACTGCATTTGATAGTGAGGCTCCAATTCTGGAGATCTGGGGGGGTATGCAGTTCTTCTTCATTGCCATTACTCTCTGATCTAAAGTGGTAGTATATGTTAGGATTCCATTTGTTGGTCAAATAGATCAGTTTAAATTATTCGAATTCGATAGGAGCATATACACCCCCCCCCAAAAAAAACAACTACACAAAAAATATAGATATAAATGTACAATGAATGTGATTCCTTTAATTTTTTTAGACACAAAATAACCTTAGACAGGATGACATGCCATTAAGATCAATCAATAAAACAATGTATCCTAGTGTTACTTTAAATATGACCAAACCAAAATTACGTGTTGGGAACTTTTAAAAAACTCTGCTGCCCCCCCCCCTTTTTGTCTGGAAAAAATGTAAAGTCGTTGGGGTAGCCTAAAGTCGGTATCAACCAGTCAGTGAGGGAGTCTATCCACTTTTCACTTGCACTAGACCAAGGAGATTGTTTTTTACACCACATCTACCATCAGCTCCTTATTTTCTGCACCGATTCCTGTGCTACATACTCTGAGTTGGCAAGGGCTGGTATCGAACTAGGAACCTTGTGGTTTCTAGCTGAACGCTCTATCCGACTGAGCTACTGCAAATGTTGTTTAAAAAGATTTCAGATGCTTTACATATGTAGAAATTTTCTCTTTTTAGCTATCCATCCAATTGACAAAGCTAAGTCTAAATGTCAGACTAGTTGTAACAAGGTCTGATTATCACAGTGGATAAATTAGTTTTAACTTTATTGTCGACGACTTTCACAAGAGCAATTAACATACCAGAAATTGCGCAGACAATTGAACTTTTTTTTGTGTGTGTTCTTGATGTTGTTAACGTAATGTTTTGGCCAAATGATTCTTCAGCACTCATCCAATTTTAATCCAAGACAAATAAGCTGAACCAAAATCGTCACCAATATACCAACAAGTGAAAAGTTTTAGTATGGTGGACTATATCTGGAAAGAGAAAAGTACACATTAGCCCCTTTGGAATGAGGTCCAGATAATTGACCTGAAGCTCATTGGGAAGAAAAGAAAAGTTAAATGAGGTGACAGAGATTGGTTTTTGTTAACCATGTGTCAGGCTAGCACTTATTCAACTACTGTAATTTTCTTTTTTTTTTTTTTTTTGCAAAGTAGGTGTTGGTGAAAAATACGCTGGGTATAATTTTGAATTTTGTATAGTATACGTTATCTTTTTTAATATTTAGATGTTTATCTTAAATAATATGCAAACAATTAGTAAACCTCTAGACTCTTGTAACTTTATTTAATGTTTATTGCCATATGGTACACACATGTATGACACATAGCTCATTGCATATTGTACATTCATTCTACAACCATATATTATAAAAAAATTGACCATGACACAATAAATCCATCACATGATATGTGGATGGACATAAAAATATAGAAAAAAGCCAGTGCTGAGAATGCACATTATCATTATTCTTTATAGTTTAATAAATTTATTTGCCAAAATCAAGTTATATGTAATCTTATATAGCAATTTCTGTTGGTGAGTAATAAAAACAGCTTGTACAAGGATTCAAATATCCAAGGTATTAGTCATTTACTAAGTTTAAATTTGTTTTAGCACATGTTAGAAGTATGGGGCACCCTTGTGAGAATCAAACTCATTAACAATGGTTTGCTAGCCATTACACTATCAAGATGCTTACTAAGCTTTGCTAGATTGTAACATAGTCTTCCAGTTTGCTTACAGTATTCTTGTTGCTACTAAGTTGGAGATCGCAATGGTATAATGGTTAGTTGTAGGAAACTGACTGGTTGATCAGAGTTCATATCCTGCACGAAGCTACAGTTCTCAATAGCGTTAATACCCTTGGAAAAGGTATGAATCCAACTACTCTCCTCAGCTATGGGTAAATAGTAGGGTAGACTGGGCACTTTAACCTTGGTTAGGCAACCTTGTCTAGAAGAAGGAAAACTCTGAATTCAAACCTGTTTAACTCCGGATTGTTTTAACTAGAATTGGCTCAGTCCCTAATTAGTGATCTATTTCACTAATAACATATAAGTACTTAGAACAGGGTCACACTGCTTAACTCAAGTGTTCTAGGCAGAACTGGAGCACATCAAAAACACCTTGGTCATCTGTTAAAAATAGAGAAACATCTTGTTTTTTTTTTTTTTGTTTTTTTTTTCTTTCAAATTTTTATTTATTTTTGTTTTTGTTTTAAGCATACTATGTGTACTTGGGCAATTTTTCAGTTTTAAACAGATATTGATTTTATGATTTTGGAAAGGGATGTCCGTTTCATATAGATACAATTTTGAAACAATCTCTGATTTTCTAACCACATGTTTATCTTTCCTTGGTTTATTTTACAAATGTCAACTTTGAAATTGAAGAACTCCGGGTCCTAAAGTTTTTCTCCCACTTCTAACTCTTAGGGATTTATTTTCCTTCATCTCTCAGGGAATAATAACAAGGAAAAAGCAAGGAGAGATAACTTGTGTCATGCATTATTGAAAAAGTCCAGATATAAATTTTTGATATTTGTTATTTTATATTGTCGCATATTCAGGGCACAGTCTTCCACATGGTGCGGATATCTGTGCCGGGAATTGTTTTTTCAAACATGGGCTTCACATCACAGGAGGCCGCAAACTTCAGGGGCACAAAAACTATATTAATAGTTTCTGAGACGGAAACGCAATAAAGAGGATGTTCTCCCTCGCGGGGGGGGGGGGGGAAACAAAAAAAAACAACACACACAACAGAAATTAATATTTTTAAATCTGGACAAATTGAATTGAAAGAAGGTCTTCTGATTGCTAAACAACAAAAAATATTTTTCTATTTTTTTTCTTGATGGGATCCTAGTAGTTCAGATGTTAAACACAAAGATGACAGACAAAATAAATATCATTTTTTATATCAAAAACATTTTGTGTTTAACATCTGACTACTAGGATCATCAAGAAAAATCAGAAAAATATTTTTTTGTTGTTTAGCAATCAGAAGACCCTTCTTCAATTCATTTGTCAAGATTTTAAAAATATTAATTTTTCTGTGTGTGTGTTTTTTTTTTTTGTTCCCCCCCCCCCCCCCGAGGGAACATCCTCTTTATTGGCGTTTCCGTCTCGAAGACTATAATAATAGTTTTTTGTGGCCCCTGAAGTTGCAGTGCCTCCTGTGAGTGTGAGTCCCATGTTTGAAAACATTCGATCACAGATATCGCATGTTGAAGACTGTCCCTGGAATATGCGACAATATAATAGCAATATCAAAATTATTCTGAACTTTCAATATGCATGTACCAAGTTATCTCTCCCTTGTTTTCCTTTTTATTATTCCTAAGAAGATGAAGCGAAAAATCTAAGAGTAGAAGTGGAGAACCTATTTAGGACCCGAGTTTCAAATTTCAAGTTGGACATTTGTAAAATAAAACCAAGGGAAAGATAACATGTTGTTTGGAAAATCAGCGATTGTTTCAAAATGTATCTTATATTGTAAACAGGCCATCCTTTCCAAATCATAAAATACTATCTTTTTAAAACTGAAAAAATTGCCCAAGTACACATAGTCATGCTAAAAAACAAAAATAAATAAATTTGAAAGAAAAAAAAACAAAAAAAAAAAAACAAGATGTTTCTCTATTTTTACAGATGGGACCAAGGTGTTTTTGAATGTGCTCAAGTTTTCTGCCTAGAACACTTGAGTTAAGCAGTGGTGACCCTGTTCAGTACTTATATGTTATTAGTGAAATAGTCCTAATTAGGCACTGAGCAATTCTAGTTAACAATCCGGAGTTAACAGGTTTGAATTCAGAGTTTTCCTTCTTCTAGACAGGTTGCTAACCAGTTTAAAAAGTGCCAGTCTACCCTACTATTTAACCCATAGCTGGAGGGAGAGTAGTTGATTCATACCTTTTCCAAGGATTAGTATGAGACTGTGCTTCGTGCAGGATATGAACTCTGATCAACCCAGTCAGTTTCCTAAACTAACATTTATACATGCGTCTCCAACTGTAGCACAAGTACTCGTAAGCAACTGAAGACTAGTTACAATCTAAGACAAAGCTTAGCTAAGCATCTTGAATAGTGTAAGGCTAGCAACACCATTGTTAATGAGTTTTGATTCTCACAAGTGCCCATACTTCTACATTGTGCTAAAAAATTTAAACTTAGTAAATGACTAATACTTGGATATTTGGAATCTTGTACAATTGCTGTTTTTAATTACTCCCAAAAAAATTGCTATATAAGATTACATATACTTGATTTTGGCAAATAATTTATTTAAACTATACAAGAATATGATAATGTCATTCTCAGCATGGCTTTTTTCTATATTTTTTTTTTGTCCATCCATCATATCATGTGATGGATTTATTGTGTCATGGCAATTTTTTAAATAATATATGGTTGTAGAATGAATGTAGCAAATGCAATGAGCTATGTGTCATACATGTGTGGTAACCTTGCAAATAACATTAAATAAAGGTTACAAGTAGTCTGAGGTTTACTATGTTTGCATATTATTTCAAGTAAACATCTAAATATTAAAAAAAAGATAACGTATACTATAAAATTCAAAAATTATACCCAGCGTATTTTTCAAACGCAAACAACTAATTTTGCGCAAAAAAAAAAAAAAAAGAAAATTACAGTAGTGAAATAAGTGCTAAGCCTGACACATGTTAAAAAACAATCTTGTCACCTCATTTAACTTTTCTTCTTCCCAATGAGCTTCAGGTCAATTTCTGGACCCTCATTCCAAAGGGGCTAATGTGTACTTTTCTCTTTCCAGATATAGCCACCATACTAAAACTTTTCACTTGTTGGTAACTATTGGTGACGATTTTGTTCAGCTTATTTGTCTTTGGATTAAAAAATGGATGATGCTGAAGAATCATTTGCAAAAACATTACGTTAACACCATCAAGAACACACACAAAAAAGTTTCAATTGTCGCGCAATTTCTGGTATGTTTAATTGCTCTTGTGAAGTGCGTCCGAGACTAATAAAGTTAAAACTAATTTTAATCCACTGTGAATAATCAGACCTTGTTACAACTAGTCTGACATTTAAGCTTAGCTTTGTCATTGGATGGATAGCTAAAAAGAGAAATTTTCTACATATGTAAAGCATCTGAAATCTTTTTAAACACATTTGCAGTAGCTCAGTGCGTAGAGCGTTCAGCTAGAAACCACACGGTTCCTAGTTCGATACCAGCCTTGCCCAACTCAAGAGTATGGTAGCACAGGAAATCGTTGCAGTAAATAAGGAGCTGATGGTAGATGTGGTGTAAAAACAATCTCTTGGTCTAGTCCAAGTGAAAAGTTGGGGGATTAGAAACCTTCCCTCTCCCACTTTGGGACTTTCTGGGTTTTTTTTTTTGATACGACTTTAGGCTACCCCACGACTTTACATTTTTTCCCAGACAAAAAGGGGGGGGGCAGCAGAGTTTTTTAAAAGTTCCCAACACGTAATTTTGGTTTGTCCCATATTAAGTAACACTAGGTACATGTTTTTATTGATTGACTTAATGCATTCATCCTGTCTAAGGTTATTTTGTGTCTAAAAATTAAGGATCACATTACCCATTGTACAGTTTATATCTATATTTTTTGTGTAGTTGTTTTTTTTGGGGGGGGGGGGTGGTTATATGCTCCATCGAATTTCGAATAATTTAAACTGATCTATTTGACCAACAAATGGACTCCTAAATATGATACCACTTTAGTCAAGAGTAATGGCAAATGAGAAGAACGCATACCCCCCAGATTCAAATTGGAGCCTCACTATCAAATGCAGTTTTAGTGTCATACCCAGGATACGCCCTTTGGGGATACATCAGCTTCTACTAACCCCAACCATAGATGAAAAACAGAATTAGCACTCATTGAAAAGAATTAATTCAAATCCTTAGCAATTTTAATAAAAAATAAGTGAATCAAACAATGTTGTTTACTATTTTTCTTTTTTCAGATAATTCAGTTTTTTTTTTAAACAGATTATAATTTCCTCAAAAGTTATTTAGTTTTGGATTTGGTTGGTTGTTTGGTTTAACGTATATCAACGTCTGTGGTTTATCTAAGCAAATCTGTTTTTTTTTTATTATAATATATGATTTGTTTAGAATTAATTTTTATTAACTTTACATGTATTAATAAATACTAGTATTGACCTTCATTCAGCCCTTCTAGTACTTATATGATAAAAAAGGGGTGGGTGGTTTTGCAAAGAGCAATTAGAAGAATATAAGTCAGGACAATCATATAGCTGCCAGGCTTGAATGACCGGCCGATTGATCAGATAGGCCATTCCGACCACCCTCCAAGCCGCAAGAAAAGGCGAAGTGGGAGTGTTGCATTTTACAGGACCATTATATCCAGGTCACAGACCTGTTCAGCCATTACAATCCTGTCCTCAGGCATAATGTCACCAATCCACAGGCCAACAGGTGGCCCTATGGTAAGGAGATCTTCCCTCCTCTGAGAGGTGCAGTCGTGTATTCTAACAACCCCATACAACAGGGCATGTCAGTTTTGAGACAAAGTATTTTCCCGGGTTTACATGAACATTTTATATCAGTATCTTACTAACCTTATGTCATGCATTGTCAGAGTCCTATCCTCTCAGACTGTACAGCCCAACTGCATTTAACAAAGTAAAGGTCAGGAATCAATCCCTTACCCAAAGTAAGTGCGAGAGAAGTGTGCATTTGTTTTTCCTACTCGCATATTTGAGGGTCCATATATAACTAAAATTGGTGTTACATTTCATTCTCTATGTGTAAAAATATATACACATACTTAAGAACAATACACACATTGTTAAAAGCTAAAAACTAGGGTGTGTACATACACAAAACCTAAATATTACCTCTTTCTATGCATGTACATCACCGTATGGGACGGCATGACCAAAACTAAGTATATCTATGGTCAAACTAACCTAATGTATAACAAACACTCGGTTTATATTGCTACAGAAAATAGCTACTGGGAATGCATGCTTGTTTATATATTTTTTTCTTCTATTGTGACTTAATTTTCTACCAGAAGTTGTTACATTTTTGTGAGATACGTTCTTGCCTTTGCTCTAAAATAATATGTAAATGTGTGTTTCAGACATAAATTCTATTTTTAGTTGATAGAAAACCGAATTAAAGTTGCACAAATGTTAATTTAGTATAAATTTAGCTGCTCTACAGATGTCACCAATTAGAATTAGAATTATAAACTGAGTTCCTATTGAAGAAGTAAAGAGTACTTGTGATAAAATAGAATTGATACATCACAGACATACATAGAATACTAAAAAATGAATATCAGCAAAAAACCATTGTTAAAGAAAAATAACAAAATAAAGATACTAGTCTGCTTCGATCCTTCAATTCATATGCTTAAAATTTTTTTTATTTTTTAATTTTAAAAGACCATGCCACATAAATTATTTTTTTCGCTGTTAAAAATGGAAATTCATTTCTAATAAACATTTTCTGATCTGAAAAACTTTGCTCATTGAATCATAATCTCTGACATCCCGTCCCATGGTGGCGATTATCTTTCACCACACCACCCCACGCCAAAAAAAAATTTAGTAAATTGAATTTTATAAGGAGAAATATAATCTGTGTGTATTACAGCTCACAGCAGTCAACAATATTTCCCATTTGACATAAAATGCCTAAATTAATACAGTCAACTTCCCTTGTCCAACCACCACACGCCTTTTTTATTTTTCTATAACACAGCTGCATAAAGCTGACTCTTATAAACAAATGTAAATATCTGGACAAGTTTTTTTTTTTAATTTTTTAAGTGAAGTACAGGTGGTTTGAATTCCAGTGTTGTCTTCTCCTAAATCAGTGCTTACCAAGGCTAATAATCCAGTCTGACCTACTATTACCCATACTGTAGAAGAACAGATGGATTAATGCCCTTTCAAAGGGCATTATGTAACGTGGAAACACCAAAAGCTTCACCAAATTTGAACTTGTGTCACATCTCCATTTCCTAAGACCAACATTTACACCAATTACCTCTACAAATTATTTTTTTTCCATTTAGCTAGTATCCCTAAACCATTGCTATAACCTTTTTAAATGCTTAACTTCAATATTTTCCAAATAAATTTTAAAAATTAAACAAGAATGCTGGGATTCATACTTGATGAATATGTTGAAAAAACTTATGACTCATTATTAAAAGAATGTTAAAATAGCACCCCACCTATACTGCTGATATCCATTACTAAAATTCTCATTAGTTTTGTATGTAACCATATCCTAGGGAAAAAATGCACACTTATTTTAAGAGCATACATTTTAAAGTGCTTAGAGTATAAAAACAATTTCTGGTTCAATTTGAAATTCAATGACAATTTTTACAATAGGGTTGCATTCAAATGAATGCCATTTTTTTTTTATCATCAAATTCTTGCTTATAGAAGATAACAAGGAAATTAGAACCTTCACTCCTTCCGAAATAGAATATCATCATAAACACTGAATACAATGGGGATCATAATAGTTGTTCTTTGTGTACCATAATAGGCATAGCCTATCATTTTTAGCAAGAGTGTAGGTAGTTCAAAATAACTGTAAAACTGTGAAAAAAGAGGATCAAATTATCAAGCGGACACTGGGAAAAGTGAATTAAAAGTAAGAACCGTTGAGTCCCAGCAGTCGCTTTTTGGGCTAGATGTGTTTTTCTATCCTCCACTCCTCTTCACACGTGTGCAAGTAACATGGTGACCATTTTTTTGTTCATGGCATATAAACACTTTTCGGGTCATTTAATATCAAATCATATTTTTAAATAAGCTAAGAAATCAGGTTATTACTGTACTGCTGTTATTTAAATGGTCACCCAATTAGTATTGAACAGGCTCATTGCTGCTTAACTTTGGCAAAATACGCAAATCATGTCTAGTGTTGTTTTCTGATTAAAGACAAGATTAACTCTAGCACGTGAAAGACAAAAAATCAAAACCCGATATGAATCCTGATAGATGGAACTTATAAAAGGGCTACATAACTGTTGAAGCTAAAACTAATTTTGTCTTCGGACGCCATTTTTAACATGCAGTGATAGTTATCAGGTTATGGAAAAGTCAAGTATTACGAAGCCATGTTATAAACAAACCTTTTGTGCTTGCAATGTTTTAATAGATAACCTCGACCTTCAGACCAATTATCTGAGAGTGGAAGGCAATGATACACACAAAACAGAGCTCTTTTTTTTTTTCTGGATTCATTTAATGATTTTTCTAACTCATTTTACTGTAAATGACAGATGTGCTCACAAAGCAAGATATAGTTGTTATTGTATTGCAAAAGCAAAGCAGCACTCCTTGCAGATCAAAGACTTGGATGCCATGTGAGTGAGACCTAAGAATATGCCCGAATGCATTCACTGCTTCAGAGGAGTAAAAATATCTCTTCACACACATACAAAAGGCATGTTCTGGGTAAGACACTAAACTGCACCAGTAATGTCAAATCTCTGGAGCTTACGAGGAGTGTGAAGTCAACCCTATTGTTGCCATTACTCCTGGCCCACAGAGTGATAGAATCTGTTAGCGCCCCATCTAATGGTCAATAGATCTGTTCTGGGATAATGAAGTGGTTTAACTGTTTAAAATGATTTGAAGATACTTTTTTTATACCATATAATTGGAAACCTAACTTTTGGCAATAATAACCTAAAGGGTGACATGCCATAAAAACCAACTAAAACTTGCAAAATAAAAAAGATATACAAATACAATTTATAAATAAATTCTTGAATGCATACTATAGCAGCGTGCGTAATGGTTATTGTGCATTGGAAATGGGCCTGGGACGAGCGAGTTTAAATGCTGGATGAGTTTGTTGTATTTTACAATAGTCCCTATGCCCTTGGGAAAGGTATGAATCCAACTATTCTCATCCCAGCTTATGGGTAAATGTGGGCAACTGAACTCTTTAACCTTGGTAAGGCACACTTAGCATAAATTTAATCTCATAGAAAATGGAATCGGCAACCAGGGTTAAATCCTGACAACGCCTTGAGAAAAGCATGATTTCAAACGGTTCTCCCTCAGCTTTTGGGTTAATAGTAGGGTTAGCGCTGAGTTTCTTAAACCTTGGTATGGGTAACTAGTCTAAGGGAAGAAACTGAATTCAAATCAGTTGTACTTCACTTAAAAATTGACCTTATGTTGCATCCTGTTTGTTGGCAAGCAGGGTTGGGTACATACATACTATAAACAGTGACTAATAACCAAATTTACTAAACAAAGAAACATGTTTGAGTAACATGTCTAGGATGCAAGCTTACAGAGCAAAGACTCTACAAAAGAGTGTCCTGTTTTAAGATTAAACTCTGGAAGAATCAGTCTATTCTCTATTGGAACACAAGATTTTTTTTTCTGATTTTTGATTTTTTTAAATTCTAAGGGAAAACTTTGTTTGCTCCCTTTTGTTCTTACCCCAACTGAATGCTGGTTTTTTGCTGTAAATAAAACAATAACTTTCAATGGCAATCAAATGTTGATGAGTAAACAAGAAACAGAATAACTGTTTCTGTCCTAGCACAGTCATAGCAGCATGAAGAAAAAAGGAGAAAAAATGGAAGACAATTACTCAAACAATATTCATCAATAGGGTGGCATTGGCGCAGGTTATTCAACAGTTTCTGATAGCAAAAATGAAAAAGTTCAATTTTTTTTTTTCAATTCCACATAAAGGAAAATCTAATTTTATTCAATCTCTCAAGTTTAATTGATTAAAGAAAAAGAAAAATAAAACGAAACAGAAATGAAGATCAATATGAAAGAAGATTTAGTTGCATCAAAACGAATAGATTAAAAGAAATCAAATTATTTTGAATGGACAAAAGAAATACAAATCATATATACCTAAAAACTTTCCCATTACATTTTATATATATATATAATACCAGGTGTGGTCATAAAGTATCAAGATTGGCTGCATTTACCCAAGAAGAATGAACAATGAATGGAACGTTAAATTTTTTTCAGATACAAGGTGGTGTACAAAAAAGTAAAAAAATCTCAATACTTTTTTTTGACACACATTGTATATCAGGACTGTTATCTTCTGCAGAAGGGATAAGACCAACCGCCTCCCAAACAGAAAGTCCTGTTTACACTAAAACCATTTCTGATGGTAATACTGGAGATTTGGAGTATCCCTTTATTGACCACCCCTCCACAGGAGCATATGCGAGACAAGGTCCATTTTTTTAGGCAAGATTTAAAGGGTTTGAATTCAGAGATTTGAATTAATAGCAAAGATATATCATAGAACAATACACTTATAATGATCTAAGCAAATAGAAGGCAATTTCAGCACAATTTGAAAATGAAACGATTAACTATTGGAGTTTTATTTGAACCCAATAATTTTTTTTAACTCCTCCGAATCTTGTCTATATGAAATAACTATAAAACTTAATTTTTCCTGAATAGAAGCCATCATTATCACCAATGGACTGCTGTTTAAAAGGGGACTTAATGGGTTCACAGATATGCTCATTAAATTGTTTTCACAAGAAAAATCAAACCAGTTTGTATTATACATTTAAAAACCAGTATATACTTAAAGAAAAGAAAAACTTCAAAGAACAACACCCTTATTTAATATGAAAGTAAATACAATAAACAGACTAGTTTTATTCATCACGATGATGAAATGACAATAATTTAAACTATTTCAAATAGAAAGGAAAGCTAGAATTCAACTTCTGAAATTCTTCAAATGGATGCTAAGAGAAACAAAAAGAGCATTTAACACAAGAAATTATATGAATGTTTCAGTTTACAAAAAACCAGCTGGTTATACACGAACATATTAAAAGTGCTCCACTCTTAAAAATGAAAGGAAGAAAACTATCATTGTGAAAGCATCAACTTACACTGATTAAAATTACTGCCATTACACACAGGACAAGTACTCTTAATGGTTGCTTGGCAATAGTGCAATGGCAGAAAACTATGAGTAGTATTCTAAGGGGAGATGGTTTGATCACCCTCATCAAATCATAGGCTAACTTTGTAAACATAAGAATACACATTAAGATTTGTTGCAATTCCTGTTGTAAGGGCAGTCCATGGTGATACTGATGCATCTATCAGGAAGGAGTGAAGGATTCGATTAGCATTTCGCAGTTATCTTTTGTTATAATTGGAAATTTGAGATGATTAAAAATTATGTTCAGTGGAAATGCAGACCCTCCAAAAATGATCTTCAGTAAGCAATTGAAAACTGGAAATTCGTTTATTTCTAAGACGAAGCATTTTAAGTATATTGCTCTAATCAAAAATCTCACTATAATGTGTCATTTTTACTGGTTTATGAATGAATTATATATATATATATATATATATATATTATATATATATATTATATATAGAGAGAGAGAGAGAGAGAGAGAGAGGAGATAGATAGATGATAGATAGATAGATATAGATATAAGATATAGATATATAGATATAATATAGATAATAGATATATAGATAGATATGATTTAGATAGATAATATAGTTTTGCAAGTTAGGGTAAGTGAAGAAATGAATCACGATTTTCAAACCAAAAACTGGTTGAACATTGGCATATCGTGAGAAACGTCCTGTTACCAACATGTGCTGTT
>CM042149.1:113031840-113092433 GCA_023376005.1 Doryteuthis pealeii | reverse complement strand
GTAAACAAGAACAGAATAAACTGTATTCCCTAGTCCCTAGCACAAGTCAAGCAGCATGAAAAAAGGAGACAAAAATGGAAGCGATTACTCAAACAATATATCATCCAATAGGGTTGGATTGGCAGAGGTTATTCCAACAGTTCTTCGATAGCAAATTGAAAAAAGTCATTTTTTTTCAATTCCAAATCAAAGGAAAATCTAATTATATTCAACTAATTCACAGTTTAATTGATTAAAGAAAAAAAGTAAAAAAACTAACGAAACAGAAGAAGATACATATAGAAAGAAGATTTCAGTGCATCAAAACGATAATTCAAAAACGAAAATCAAAATTATTTTGAAATTTGGAACAAAAAGAATACAATGTCTATATAAACTAAAATTCCCATTACATTTTATATTATATATAATTACCCAGGTGTAGTCATAAAATAAGCAGCATTGAAGCCATGTATTAACCAAGAAGAAATGAACGAATGAATGGACGTTTAATTTTTCGAATATACAAGGTGTGTACAAAAAGTACAAAAATCTCAATACTTTTTTTGACACACATGTATATACATGGACTGTATCTTCGACAAGGAGGAGATAAGACCACCGCCTCCCAAACAGAAAAGTCCATAGTTTACAACACTTAAACCCATTTCTATGGATAATACTGGAGATTTGGGAGTATCCCTTTATTGGCCAACCCCTCACAGGAGCATTGATGCGAGACAAGGTCTACTTTTAGGGCAACATTAAAGGGTTGAATTTCAAGTGAAATTAATAGCGACGATATTCAATAGAACAATACACTTAAATGCTCCTAAGCAAATAAAGCAATTCATCCAGCACAATTTGGAAAAATGAACGATTAACTATGAGTTTTTATTGGAACCCCAATATTTTTTATTTAATCCTCCGAAATTCTTTGGTACTAATGAAAAAATAACTATAAAATCCTTAATTTCTTCCTGAAATAGAAGCACTCATTACACCATTGGACTGCTGTTTTAAAAAGGGGACTTAACTGGGTTCACAGAATCATCTCATACAATTGTTTTCACAAAAAATCAAACCAGTTTGTATTAACATTAACAGTATATTACTTAAAGAAAGAAAAACTTCAAGAACCACACCCTTATTTATATGAAAGTGAATACAATTAAACAGACGAGTTTTATTCATCACAGATGAGTGAAATGGACAAGTAATTTAAACTATCATAAGAAAAGGAGAAGGCTAGATTCAAACTTACTGAAATTCCAAAAATGGATGCTAAGAGAAAAACAAAAAGAGCATATTACACAAGATATATGATGTTTCAGTCTTACAAAAACCAGCTGGTTATGACACGACATATAAAAGTGCTATCGACTCTTAAAACATGAAGAAGAAACTATCCATTGTTGAAAAAGATAACTGTACATCTGATATAAAATACTGCCATATACACCAAGGCAATACTTCCTTTTAATAGTTGCATTGGCAATTAGTGCAATGGCAGAAACTATGGGAGTAGTATATCTAAGGGAGTGGTTTGATCACCATCATCAAAATCAATAGGCTAACTGATTCTGTAAAACATCTAGGATACACATAAGCTATGTTGCATTCCTGTTGTAAGGGCAGCCCCAAACGGTGATACTGATGCATCATTCAGAGAAGGAAGTTTGAAGGATCAATTCAGCATTTCGCAGTTATACTTCTGTCTATATTGAGAATTGAGATGATTAAAAAATTTGTTCAGTGGAAATGCAGACCCTCCCAAAAATGAATTCTTCAGTAGCAAATTAATGGGGAAATTGTTTTATTCTCTATAAGACCAAGCATATTTAAGTTATTGCTCTAATAAAAAATCTCACTATAATGTTCATTTATTACTGGGTATGAATGGAATTATATAATATATATATCATATATATAATTATTAATATATACTATATATATTATATTCATAGAGAGAGAGGGAGAGAGAGAAGAGAGAGAAATTAGACTAGATACGAATAGATAGAAGATAAGATTATAGATATAAATTAGAGATATATATATGAATATAGAATATAGATAGATAGATGACTACGCATAGATATAGTTTTGCAAGTTTGGGTAGTGAAGAATTGAAGTCAACAAGCACTTGGTAACAGACGTTTCTCAACATATGCAATTTCTCAAACAGGTTTGGATTTGAAAATCGCATGGGGTTGAGAAACTGCCAGTCAGCAAGCGCCGTTGACTTCAAGTCTTGCTTACTCTAACTTATATTATATATAATATATATATATATATACAATAAAATTCAAATTATAATCAAAATTAGAAAGTGAACGCTCTTTAACAAATACAAAAATCCAATAAGTAACCATACGATGTAGAATGGTTGGAAGAGCTAGGCTATCAGATCATTTCACACATTGAGTCTTGATTCTTACGTTAGTGCCCATTACATACCTGGAATTGGACTTAAGCTAAGCTTAGTAAATAAGAACCAAATTACTTAATTATAAGAAAGAAAAGAAAGAACCAAATCCGTATAAACAAAGTTGGCAACCGTAGTGCAAAAAGAATGAAACTGCCATGTGGATAGTTGATTCATGGGACCAGCCAAACTCATTTCATATGCCAAATAAAAAGTGTCTTTTATGCAAGACAATTACAGAAAATTAATCTTAATATCAATAAAATTATATGAATGTAAACAACTTTCCTAAATAATCTGGAACAATATTCTGGGATGAGACCAGAAATAAATCAGTTGAATAATAACAAGACAATAAATATCAATCAAGAGAAAATGTATCAATGCCAGGAATCTTAAAAAATTGACATGATTCAGTAGAATAGCAAAATCATACAAATATATATATTTTTTAGTTAGAGATCATAAAATATTAAACACATATAACCAGTAATTTGCCAAATTACTTTTTACTATTAATAGGAAACCATACATATACAGAGTCATAAGATTTTCATAATGTAAGAATAGGTTGGTTTGGGTTCGGTTTGTTTGTTTAACTGGTATACTCACCTTCATAAGGTTATTTAATGCAATCCTTGTAAAAGAACAGTAGTGGTACTTATTTTCACATGAGTTACAATGTACCCACTCCTGTTCTTGATAACTTCTATCGGGAGGGGGGTGAGAGGGTTCATCACTTTCCGAAAACTATTCTATCTGAATGACTAAATAAGTGTGATTGGAGTTGAACTCCATAGACATTAGTCACTACACCATGGGGACTCTCTTCCCCCAATACAAGATACCAGCGAAAAGTGATTTTATAAATTTTATTAAACCATATTGATAAAAAAAAGTCGATTGAGTGGCCACTAAAGTCAGTACTCAGCCACAGCGAGTCTATCTTCCTGTTCACTTGCGCTAGACCAAGGGAGATTGTCTCTTGCATCGGAAGATGGAGCGCCACACCTACCATCAGGTCCTTACTTTACCAGCACCAGATCATATGTGCATAGTCTACGATTGAGTTGGTCGCAGGGCCGGTTTCAAATAGGAACCTGTGTGATTTCTAAGACCGAACGCCTTCTACCGACTGAACCAACATATCGCAAACGAAAAGTAAAATATCAACAAAAAGGTTTGAAAAAATTTTTGAGTTAAAAAAAAAAAAAAAAAAAAAAAAAAAAGATTAAGTAAACAAAAAAACGAAACCGAAACAAAAGATAACCAATTTGAAAGCAAGCTTGAATAATGACTAAATGTCACAATCCGAAAAGTGGTTTTAAAAATTGATTCCATCCCAAGCATAGAAGTATGTAGAGTGTAGCAGAAAAGTTAAGAGATTTATATATTTACTTACATGTATATTTGATGCGCTGATAGGTAGATAGATATATAGATATTTCCATAACCTTTAGGTTGTCAGTAACATGCCAGTAGAATATATTACCACAACCCACTGTACCTGGTTGGATGTACACAAGTATTTCTTTATGTAGCATTTACTCAAGCAATGTATTTACTGTAAGGTCGCCCATCTCCTCTCCTGCTCCAAGTACCATATGAGCAGATTGCACTGGGCTACTCTTCAGCTTAAAAACTACGACGATACTGCCTTTCAGACTTGAACTTACAATTGGTTGTGTGCTTATTATCTCCACTGCTTCAGAATTAACAGAAAATATTATCCTAACTTTACTGCCGCCAGCAACAATGAAATTAATTATCTTGTTAGTGCAAGATTTGAAATGTGAATTCCAAATAACAATAACAATTCCTCAAGTCATTAATCATTTTTAATTTATCTAAATGAGTCATTGACTAATTTATTTGTGGATAAAATAATTATCAAAAGTAAATGCATCAAATAATTGGATTTGACCACATAGAGAAGAAAGCTAGCTCCAAATGGTAAGTGTATAGAAAAAAAAAAGACTGTCTTAATAGATGTCTTTCCATTAAAGGATTTGTAAATGTGTGCAAAAGGAAATGAAATTGGAAAATAAACATATATAGTTCATAAACACTAACATTCTCAGATTCTAACTCCAACGAGGAGCTTTTACAAATCGGAGGAATTAGGTTTTCCGAAAATTTTCCAAAACAGATGATCATGTTAGAATGAATACAATTTTATGAGAAAATGAATTAAAAATCTTCGAAACCTCTGTGAAGAATAATGTTTCCCATAAAATTATAAGGAGTAAAGTAATCATCAAGGTGATATTTAATTAAAATCATGAATACTACATATTTAACCAATATCTTATATGGCTTATACAAACAAATACATCAACACACAAATGTGTGGTGTGTATTATATATATATAATATATAGTATATATATTATACTTATATTAATTAAAGGGTTGAATATTAAGAATGGAAATAACATCCAAAGGTTAACAAAAAACAACCCACAAGTTACCTTTCTTTTTTCTTTACACTTGCCTATGATAGCCTCTCAAAACCAACAACAACCATATTATATATTATTATTAACATACATACATACATACATACATATTAACGCGCACGACACCTTGTATTTAATATAAAATATAGAAATCAAAGCAAATCTCTGAAAAATATTCTAAGTAAAATCAAAATTTCTGGTATTCTATGTTTAATTTTCAAATACTATATTCATTTGTAGATACCTACTTTTTCTAATGGATTATCTCTATGATTACTACAATTCTCTTAATGTTCGCCATATGATTTAGTAGTCAGTTAAGTCATGAGTGGGCCTATTGTCAGTATCAAGCCAAAACAGCGAGGGAGTACATATCCTCTTTTTTCAGTATCACTAGGACCAGGGAGATATGATTTTGCACTGAGGTGGAGCGGTGACAACTACCAGCAGCCTTTGCCACTTTATAGATCCAAGCTTGTGCTACGTTGGATGTGCTAAGTTGGAATGGCAATATCAAATCCAGAAACGATTGTGATCCTAGTGGATGCTCTACCAACTAAGCTAAAATCAACCGATATCCCAGGCAAGAACCAGCACATGAGAAGCAAGATTTTATTAGAGCAATAATACTTAAAAGTTTTTTTGGTAATAAAACAATTTTTCCGTCCAAATTGGGAAACTGAATGACAATTCTGTGGATCTTTGTTGAAAATTGATCATTTTCACATTTCTAATAATCCAGACATTCTCAGAACAAACAAAGGCTAAAACTATTTGAAATTCCATTTGAAATCCTTCACTTGTTTCTGAATAGAAACCACCAATATCATCATGACCACTTGTTACAACAGGACCTAACAAGTTCACAGGTCATCTAGTATCTTTGAAAAGTTTGACATTTTCATAGATACAGTACTTGGACAAACAAAAAGAGTGAAAAAAAAACTGAACATTTCTTATTTATTCTTGCCACAAATTTTAATGAAAACTATTAATGACTTAACGACACATGGGAAATTTGGTTTCTTTTTGATCAAACTTTGTGGGTATAGTGAATGCCAGAACTTCTTAGAAGACAGTACATTGTAACTTATTTAACCCTAGTTAGAGGGAGTGTGGAGATCATTACATTCCCAGAGTAATTAGTCCAAAGTGAATGTAACAGTATGATGGAGTTCAAACTAAGTTACACAATTATTGCAGTCCAACACTTAGAACCATTATATCACGGGGATTCACTCTACATAGAAGTGATCCATTTCCTTTAATTATTGTTGTTTAAAGTTCATTAGTTGTAAAGTGAAAAGTCAAATATTCTAAAAGAATATTTTTTTTTAAATTTCCTATTTTTTTGTTGAGAATTTTTTTTATAAAAAAGTTATGACTTTCACTTACCAACTAGAGGATACTTGGACAATATCTTTAAGGAAATTATCTTCATGTGTTATCTTAAGCCATTGAACGTATCATTAAAATTTTGTGGTAATAAAAACAAAAATTGGTAGATTTTCATTTTTTTTTTTATTTGTCATTTACTGTATTTCTTACTATCATGAGACCATGTAAATAAAGAGGTATGGACAAAATTTCACTAGTTTTCTTTTACCTCCCCCATGAAATTAAAATTTCATCAACAACTGGGAAAAATAAATGAAACTTAACGTAATTTTTGTTGTATTTTAAGAGGAAGGATTAAAAACAAAATACATGTAAAAAATAATTTGTTTTTACAGTCTTTAAATCGGGAGAATGTATAAAATTAAAAATATGTAACTCTGTCAAATGGCGAATTTTGGCTCTTCAAGATATGCTGTTTTTAATGTATTATTTCATTGTTATAATTAAGGAAAATTCATGAAAATATTATTTATGCAAGTTTAGGCTCTGTTTCTTAAGGAATTTTTAAATAGAGGACATTATCTACAATTATTTTTTTTTAATAAAGTTTAAAAGGGAGAGTGCCGATCGTACCAACATTTAGGGCCATACCTATTCGATTTTAAAAACTAATGAATTTCCGTTTAGAAAATTGAAGTAATAGAATTATATTTGGATTTTCTTTTAAATCTGAAAACAAAAGTTAAGGAAACAAGAAGTTCCATTAAAAGGTGGAGCAAATATAGCGGGATTAGAAATACAGAAAGCAAGGAGGATAAAGGCTTGCTATAGAAATTCCCAAATTCCTTTACTCACGGCAATATCAATATGGAACTGCATCAGTAGCTGTACCCACTCTCTACCCATGTTTGAATGCCAAAAAAGCACAAGGAACATGCAGACTGACAAAAAAGAAAACAAAAACAAAAAGTTGACTTTCTTTAATGGATTCAATGAATATTTACTCTTCAGATCATGCTTTTTTTTTTTTATTTTTAAATGACAGAAAAAAGGAAATTAAAATCGTACCTGACCTTAATTGTTTAGATCCACAACATACAGGGCCGAGCGAAAAAATGAATAAATACAGAGACTATAAGCAGCGATTCCTACAACCACTGCTTTCAGGTGGCAGTGTATTGACGTGTTGTGTGATTGTGGGTGTGTCAGGTGCGTGCGCACGCGCATGTATGAACGAATGAATGAAACCCATGCTCATTCCATAATGGTGAGTCAGGCACGGCGGTCAGGCAGGCAGGTTCTAGGTAGGAAAGCGAAGTTCCGGGGCTGCTTATAAGAAGCACCAAAAATTCAGGAAGATATATCAATAGTATTACATTACTTGCTTTCAAATTTGAAACTATATGTTTTCGAAACAGAATTTTTGAGATAGTTTATATTTCTACCAAAATAAGTGCAAAGAATGTTGTTTCTTCTGTATTTATTAGAAAAAAAAAAGAAAAAATGATTGAATTAAAAATTAAAATTAGTTTTAAGTTAATTAACTAAAACAGGTGGAGTACTTTTCTGTTAAAAGCCATATTGAATGTTATTGTCTACTAATTAAAACTGAAGTTGATAGTCATGTTTCAATATATTAGGTTTAAACTTTTTAGTTAATGAATTAGTGAATATAATATGGTTGTGGTGTGTGGGTGTGTGTGTGTGTGTGTGGTGTGTGTGTGTGTGTGTGTTGTAATGTATATGGTTATCACTAGCTCACTTGGTTGATTTAGTGGTTAGACTAAGTCTTGCAGTATATATGAACTCAATGTCAGTGTTAGGAATATATTATTATCATCATAATATTATTATATATATACCACTGGAATTTTGCTCTGCATTCGGTCTGACGAATGCATCACTGCATGGGAAACCCGAGGTCACACAAAATTATATAAAAAACTTTTTAAAAACAAAAAAAAGTTATGACATTTAATGTTTTGGGGGAGGTGTTTGATTTCTGTAATGTGAGAAAGCATTTGGAGGATCAGATTTCTAGAGTGAAGGTGCAATATAATTTAATTGTTTTTTGACAAGCCTGTGGGAAAAGATGCACTAATGAGTTTAAAAGGCTATACGTCAAGCCTTAAGGCACAATGTCTCCCAATTCGGAACTAAAATATACAACTTTGAATACTTTATCAGTAGGTATTACCCAACTATCCAACACAAGTAAGTTTAAGCAAGGAGTAAAGTGGTTTGAATTTAGTTTTCTTCTCCAGGACTGGTTCTATCCAAGGCTAAACAACCAAGTTTGCTCTATTATTCACCTAACTGAGGATAGAACCAGATGGATTTATTTTCCTGATACATTTTTCTACATCACACATGAAGATACAATAAAAATACGAATCTTATGTTTTGCGTGATGTAATAAAACTGAATATTTTAAAATTGAAACAATATAACAGATCATAAAAACAAAAACAAAAAAAAATTGCTAAATTGCTGTTCAATGTTTCCCCTTTCCCTTAAAAATAAACCTGTCCATTCTGTTCTTTGTTTTAATATCTCAATAATGTCAAATATATCATGAAAAAAAATTGAATATCATCTCATAATCAAATAACTTATTTCCAATTCTCATTTAAAATGATCTCAAATCTTAAACTCATGTAGGTATAGAATTCTCACTTTGTCTTATCAGAGAGATCAGATTTCTATATGATTTGATAGTAGAAACAAAAAAAAGTTTTAAAAAGTAAAAGTTGCAAGTCAATATCGTCGAATAGGGAGAGAGTCTATTCCCTGTTTTGCTAGCACTAGACCCAGGGAAGATATTTTTTGGTCTGTGGTGGGTGCCAGACCTTACCATCAGCTTCCTCACTTATACTGGCATCAGAAGCCGAGGGCCACCGAATATAGTTTCTAGCCGTTCTGATAGAGCCAAGCTGTGCTATTTATACACTGACTTGGCAAAGGCCAGTATCGAACCCAAAAACTTGTGGTTTCCTAGGCAGATTCTCTACAACTGGTTCATTAAACTAACTATAAGTTCTTCATTAAAAAAAAAACTTCTAAAAAGAATCTCACTGTTGAATTAGCATCAAATTCAATTTTATAAACCAATGCATAGCACTTAAAAAGTTACTGTCTAAAGTAGAGCACTTCTTTAAAACTATTCTATATTCAAGCATCTAAAAACTTAACTGATATTCCATTTAGTTGTTATGGAATGTTAAATCAAGATTTAAGATAACCAAAGTAGTTACTTCAAGCAACATCCTTTACTGATATCACTTTCATATTCAAAAACAAGGATCGTGGTTGGTTAGTTGTGATTTTACAGCATGTCAACCTGTTTAACAGTTAAAAGCCTTCTAAGCTGGACTGTGATAGTGTCCACTACAGCAGAGATGCTGAATAGTTACGGCATCCATGCGTTACCGGAGTACACAAAATCTAGAAGGACGCAGTTTAAAATCATTCCGTGCATCTAGTGTTTTTTTTTCTTTTTTTTTCTTCCCTCACCATTTCAAGCTAAACTGTAAATACATTCAACAGTTTCTTAAGAAACGAATTACACAGGAGTATAGATTACAAGGTAGGAGTTAGATTGGCCTTTATTGTTTCCTCCAGATCCAATAAATAAAAATCTTACAATCTTATTAAGAAACTTTAGTTGGACCCATAAAATTCTAGGATCATTCAAAACAAATATGGCATCCCAGACACACTAAATTAAAAACTACAGCCACTGCTACATATTATGAAAAGGCTATTTCATGTTGAATATATATTCTTTTTATTTATTTTGTGTTGGCGTATTCAATTTTATTTTTTTCAAACTTTTTCTTTTAACACATTTTTAAGCTGAAATACTTCTGCGCACAACCAGAAGTAAGGGGTCCCTACCAAATAGCATGAAACACTCCTTGGAGGTAAAAGGGGTTCACTTACCAAGTTTCATCATTTATTTATTACCCCCCATTCAACCTTGGAATACGATTGGTACAAGCAAGAAAACAAAGAAGATATATATGAAACCAATTTCCACACTTTCTAGCTGAGCCCTTTGTATCAGCTACATACTCTTAGAAAAACGAGAAAAACCCTCTCTATTATTTTAATCCATCCCCTTTACTAATTTAACCCATAGCTTGGAGAGGTCACAGTTATTAGTAAACTAGTAAAAGAAACTGGGCTCTCTTTCACCCTGATAAGGCAACGGTCTAAATTCAAATCTTTCCTGCCAACATGATGACCAATATGGCAGTTGTTAAGACTGAAGCAGGCCTGAAGTCAAGTGGTCTTGAGCATTCCTTGTCTCCCACGCCATTGGGTTTGGAATACAAACAGACGGAGGATGGTAAATTCACTCCTGTCATGGATGTAAGTCTGTTGAGCTCATTTGCACATGCGCCGCATAGCAATAACAAGCCAGAGTGTTAGGGGAAAGAGAGCCACCCACCCATGACCACAACGGCTACTGGCAACAAAGACAACCACTTTGGCAATGAAAAGAGTGCCTTTTCATTAATACCGTGGTGGACACTAGTCACGTCCGGCTTAGAGGCTTTTTACGTTTAATGTGCCAGAGGGCAGCTGGGAACCATTGCTTATTTGAGTGAGCCATGCAACCATTGCTCTGCATCTTGTGGTCCTTTGTTACTGGATGGGAAGTGTTGGGGGTTACCCCAAAGCTGACATAACACAGTGCCAAATGGTAGGATAAAAACTAATTGTCTCATGACGCCTTACGTTTCCAATGTCTGTTACTGACAATGGGGATATGAAGAGAGAGAGAGAGAGAGGAGAGAGAGATAGAGGAGAGAGAGAGAGAGAGACAGAGAGAGACCTGATCTGAGTTCTGCAGTGGGACAGAAGAAATAGGAAGAAGAGAAAGACCAATCGCAACTTCGGCACAATAATGTTTCATAATGTTGGTTGGCTGGTTGGATTTATGGCATGTCAATCCTTGGTTATCTGTCCAAATATATTTTTGTTTTTATTCATTCTTTGTTTGGGTTTACATTATTTCTTAAACAGTTTTTTTAATTCATTTTTTTGACTATTATAACCAATGATGGATTTTTTTTTTGTTTTGTTTTTTTTTTTTTTCGTTATAATTTTTTTTTTCCTTTTTTTCGGACCCTAACAGGTACTACTATTCTGGTAACAGAGTGCCTGAGAATAATGGCAATAAGAGTACTCCACTTTACCAGAGCTCCAAATTGGAACCTCACACTAGATGCCCAGTTTTAATGTCATTATCCAGGACATATATTTCATAATGAAAAGTTAAAAGCCAAACAAATTTTTCATTTTAAAACTCTTAATGTCCGTAACCGTACTCATTCAGCCCGGCCAAGAGTACGTTGTTTCCTAATCTCCTTTGTTTAAATGTAATATTTAAACAATTTTAGAAGTCGTTATTTTTAGGAAAATAACAGGTAACTTTAAACGAAAGCCATTTTTTTAAATAAATCCCTTAGAGGGAAAGGGCTCTGGACTTAGAAAATTCTTCAACAGGATGTTAAGAGTTAAAAAAAGAACTTTTTGAAAATTAGCTTTCTCAGCTCTAAGCCGGAGGCGATGGGCAACCTTTTACAAGAAGCAAGCTGCACAAGACATGGCTCATCATGAGCAGGCTGTACTACCAAACATCTCCAGATTATTTTACATTGAAGGAAACTCAACCATTTTACTACAGATTCATGCATCTACCTAGAAATAGGGAAGAATTGATTTTTTTTCTTCAGTTAAAAAATGTTTTCTGTAAAAAATTGAAGACTTAAGCGGGCCATTCAGAAAGCACTGTGGGGCACAGTTTGCCATGGGACTATCCTAGTTGATAGACAATGAATTTGTTCTTCCCTGAGCTTCCTTAACATGACCTTTTGTTCTCCCTCTCTCTCAATTACTTTTATTCAATACATATAAAGAGAAATTTTCAGCTCACTGTACAAATTTCTTCCTATTGACAAAATTTTTCTTGCTATTCATTCAAAGATAAAATGTCACTAAGTGGTATGATTAAAAAAACTTATAAATTTGATTTTTCAAACCACAGTCCAATTTTCAAAATTAATAGTTTTTCCAATAAAAACGTATTAATGTGTTTTACTCTGTTGTGCAGATGTTATGGTTCAGTTTATTAAAAAAAATTCAATCTAAATTCAATGATATAAAATTGCTGTTGGCTTATCTTGATGATAATGATGATTGATAGAGGCTTCAGCTAAAATAGATAAAAATATATCTTCCTATCAAGTTGTACAAATTTGTTTAAAAAAATTAATTAAAAATTTTACTTAAAGCATTTTAATCTTTGAATTTAGATTTGATTTTTTTAATTAAAAACTGAAACCCTATTAAACATTCTGCCACACGAAGATTAAAACAAATACGTTTTATTGGAAAATATTAAATTTTTGGAAATTGACTTGTTTTGAAAAATCCAATTATAAGTTTTATCGATAACCACTTAGATACATATCTTGGATGAAATAAGCAAGAAAAATTTTGTCAATAGGAAAAGAAGTTGTATCGAGTGAGCTGAAAATTTCTCTTTATTATGTATATGAATAAAGATATTGAGAGAGAGGGAGGAAAAAAGGTTCCATGTTCAAGGAGCTCAAAGGGAAGAACAAATTTCATTGTCTATCACTTAGGATAAGGTCATAGGCAACTGTGCCCCACAGTGCTTTCGAATGGGCCCGCTTAAGTCTTCATTATTTTACAGAAAACATCTTTTTTACTGAAGAGAAAAAAATTTCAATTCTTCCCTATTCTAAGCTGATGCAGATCTGGTAGTAAAATTGTTGAAGTCCTTACATGTAAAATAATCTGGAATTTTTTTGGTAGTTACAGCCGTGCCTATGATGAGCCATGTCTTGTGCAGCTTGCTTCTTGTTAAAGGTGCCCATGCCTCGTTTAGAAGCTGCAAGAGCTAAATTTTTCAAAAGTTCTTTTTTTAACTCTTAACATCCTGTTGATAAATTTTCTAAGTCCAGAGCCCTTTCCTCTAAGGATTTATCTTAAAAAAAATGGCCTTTCGTTTAAAGTTACTGTATTTCCTAAAATAAAGAACTTCTAAAATATGTTTAATATTTACATTTTAAACAAAGGCATTAGGAAAACAAACTTGACTCTTGGCCGGGCGAATCGGACGTATAGACACTTTTAAGAGTTAAATGAAAAATGTTGTTGGCCTTTTAACTTTTATTATAAATTATATGTCCTGGATATGACATTTAAACTGCATCTAGTGGTGATGTTCCAATTTTGGAGCTCTGGGTAATGTGGAGTCTCTTATTGCTTTATTCTCAGGTCCACTCTGACCAGAATAGTAGTACCTGTTAGGGTCCCATCAATTGGTGGTTAATAGATCCAAAAAAATGAATTTTAAAAAAAACTGTTTTAAGAAAAATGTTAAAAACCACCAAGGAAATGATAAAACAAAAATATATTTGGCATTAAGATAACCCAAGGTATTGACCATGCCATTAAAATCCAACAGCCAGACCAACAATATAAATATCATGTATTGTGCCGAAGTTGGATTAGGTCTTCTCCTGTTTGCTCTTCTTCCTGTCACTGCAGAACTCAGGATTAGGTCTCTCTCTCTCTTCTCTCTCTCTCTTCTCTTCTCTCTCTCTCTCTCTCTCTCTCTCTCTCTCATATTCCCCATTGTCAGTAAGACTTGGAAGAAGGCTGTGTCATTGAGAAAATTGATTTATCCTACCATTTGGCCAATGTGTTATGGTCAGCTGGACCACAGCTATTCCCATCCAGTCAAGAAGGAACCACAAGATCAGGCAATGGTTGCTGCTCACCAAATAAGCAAATGGTTCCCCAGCTGCCTCTGCACATTTAAACGGTTAAAAGCCTCTAAGCCGGGAACCGTGCTGTTTCACCACTGGTATTAATGAAAAAGGCACTCTTTTCATGCCAAATAAAGTGGTTGTCTTTGTGCAGTAGGGCAGTTGTGGTTCATGGGTGGTGGCCTTCTCTTTCCCCTACACTCTGGCTTGTTATGAATAATGCGCAGCATGTGCAATGAGCCAACAGACTTAACATCCATGACAGGAGTGATTTTAATCCTCCGTCTTGTTTTGTACCACCCATGGCGTGGGAGACAAGGAATTGCTCAAAGACACTTGACTTCAAGGGCCTGCTTTCTCTTACACTGCCATATTGGTCCATGACATGTGGCAGGAAGTTTTGAATTTAGACTGGTTTTTGGGGGGCCTTTATCAGGGGTGAAAGAGAGCCCAGTTTTTCTATTTACTAGCTTTACATAATAACTGTGGACCTCTCCAGCTAGGGTAATAGTAAAGGGATGGTATAAAAAATAATAGATGGATGGGTTTCTCGTTTTTTCTAGAGTATGAGTTGATAAAAGGTGCCTTCAGCTAGATGTGAAATCTGGTCATATATATTCTTTTTTTCTTGCTTGTTACCAATGTATCCAAGATTACATGGGGGTAAAATAATGATGAAACTTGGTATGTAGAACCCTCTTTACCTCCAAGGGTGTTTTCATGCTATTTTGGTAGGGACCCCTACTTCTGGGTTGTGCTACGATATTTTAGCTTAAAAATTGTGTTTTTAAAAAAAGTTTGAAAAATAAATTGAATACCCAACAAAAATTAAATAAAAAGAAATATATTCAGCATGAAAGACGCCTTTTCATAATACTGTGCAGTGGCGCTGATGCTTTTTTAATTTAGGTTGGTGTCCTGGGATTGCAACTATTTGTTTTGAATGAGGTCCCTTAGGAAAATTATGGGTCCCAACTAAAGTTCTAATAGATCGTAAGATTTTTATTTATGATCTGAGAAACAACTAAAGCCATCTAAACTCCTACCTTGTAATCTTTCCTGTGTAATTCGTTTCTAAGGAAACTGTTGAATGTATTACACGTTAGTTGAAATGGTAGAAAAAAAATAAAAACACTTAGGTGCACGGATATGATTTTAACTGGTCCTAGTTTGTGGTATCCGTACGCATGATGCCGTAACTATTCAGCATCTCTGCTGTAGTGACACTAGTCACAGTGTCCAGCTTAGAGGCTTGTTAACTGTTAAAAGGTTGACCTGCTGTTAAAATCCAACTAACAACCAAATTGATCCTTGGTTTTGAATAGAAAGGTGTTATATCAGTAAGGATGTATGCTTGAAAGTAATACTCTTGGTATTTCTAAATCATTGATTACATTCTCATAACATTAAAAGGAATATCAGCTTAAGTATTTTAGATGCTTGTATAGAATTTTTAAGAATGCTCAACTTAAGAACATAACTTTTTTTTAAGTGCATTATGCTGTTAAAGATGATTTGATGACTATCAACAGTGGAGATCTTTTTAGAAGTGTGTTTTTTTAACTGAAGAACTTATAGTAAGTTTTTATGAAACCAGTTGGTAGAGATCTGGCCTGAGGAACACAAGTTTTTGGGTTGATACTGGCCTTGCCAAGTCGTGTATGAATAGCCACAGCTTGGCCTCTATCAGGACCGGTATGAAAACGTATATTCGGTGGCCTCGCTCTATGCAGTAAAGTGAGGAGCTGATGGTGTCTGGCCTCCACCACAGACAAAAAAAATAATCTCACCTTGGTCTAGTGCTAGCAAAAACAGAGGATAGACTCTCTCCCTATCCTGGACTGAATTGACAATTTGCAACTTACTTTTTTAAAACTTTTTTTTGTTTCTAACTATCACTCATATAGAATCTGATCTCTTCTTGATATACAAAGTGAGAATTCTTACATACATTTTGATGTGTAAAAATTTGAGGATCATTTTAATTTGAGAATTGATAAAGTATTTGATTATGAGATTGATATCAATTTTTCATGAATATATTGTTATGAGATATTTAAAACAAAAGAAAAAAGATTGGACAGGTTTATTTTAAGGGAAAGGGAAATCATGAACAGCATTAGCAATTTTTTTTTTTTGTTGTTTTTATGATCTGTATATTGTTTCATTTTAAAAATTCAGCCTTTTTATTTACATCACCAAACAGTAAGATTCTATTTTTATTGTATCTTCATTGGTGATGTAGAAAAGATGATTCAGAAAATAAAAATCCATCTGTTCTATCCTTTCAGTTAGGTGTAAATAATTAGAGCAAACTTGGTTGTTTAGCCTTGGATAAGCAACCAGTCTGGGAGAATGGGAAAATAAATTGAAAACCAGCTTTACTCCAACTTGCTTAAATTAACTGTGTTGGAAGGTATGGGTAAATACCTACTTATAAAAGATTTCCAAGTTGTATATTTTTAGTTCCAAAGTTTGGGAACATGAGCCTTTAAGGCTACGTATAGCCTTTTAAACCATTAAGTGCATCTTTCACAGCCTTGTCAAAAAATCAATAAAATTGCACCTTCATCTAGAAATTTCTGATCTCCCAAATGTTTCTCACATACAGAAATCACAACACCTCCCCCCAAAACATTAAAATGTCGTAACTTTTTATCGTTTTTAAAGTTTTTTATTAATTTTTGTGACCCTGGGTTTCATGCAGTATGCATTCGTTCAGACGAATGCAGAGCAAAAATCCAGTGATTATATATATATATATATAATAATTATATATATTAATTCTTAACACTGACATTGAGTTTCATATAATACTGCAAGGAAAACTTAGTCTACCACTAAATCACCAAGTGAGCTAGTGATAACCATATTACTATACAACCCACACACACACACACACACACACACCACACACACACAACACACACACCACACACAACATATTATAATATTTCCACTAATATCATTTAACTAAAAGTTTAAACTTAATTATGAACCATTACTATTCAACTCAGTTTTTTTATTTAGAGGACAATAACATTCAATATGGCTTCTTAAACAAGAAAAAAGTTACCCACCTGTTTTAGTTAATTAAACTTAAACTAATTTTAATTTTCTAATTCAACTACCATTTTTCTTTTTTTTTTTTCTAAAATAAATTAGAGAAACCGAACATATTTCTTTTGCACTTAGGTTAGAGAATATAAACTATCTTCAAAAAATCTGTTTCGAACCATATAGTCAAAATTTTGAAAGCAAGTACAGTAATACTATTGATATTACTTCCTTGATCTTGGGTGGCTTCTTATAAGCAGCCCCGAACTTCCTTTCCTACGAGAACTCTGCCTGCCATACACGCGTGCTGACTCACCAGTTATGAATAGCAATTGGGTTTCTTCATTCGTTAATACATGCGCGTGCCACAGCACACTGACCACCCCACAACACACACGTTCATACTATGCCACCTGAAAAGCAGTGTTGTAGGAAATCGCTGTTATAGTCTCTGATATTTATTCCAGTTTTTTCGCTTGGCTGTATGTTGTGGAATCTACACGAAATTAGGTCAGACGATTTTTAATTGCTTTTTTTGTCCCATTTAATAAAAAAAAAAAAAAAAAAGACATAATCTGAGAGTAAATATTCATGAAAATCCATTAGGAAAGTCAACTGTTTTGTTTTGTTGTTCTTTTTTGTCCAGTTCTGCCTGTTCTTGTGCTTTTTGGCATTCAAACATGGTAGGAGAGTGGGTAAAGTACTTGATAGCATTCAATTTGATATTCTGCCCTGAGTAAAGAATTTGGTGAATTTCATAGGCAGGCCTTTATCCTCCTCTTTTCTGTTATTTCTTATCCCTATCAGTTGCTTCCACCTTATGGACTTCTTTTTTCCCTTAACTTTGTTTTTCAATTTAATAAAAAAAATCCAATATAAATTCTATTACTCAATGTTTCTAGGGGAATTTCATTAGTTGTTAAATATGATACAGGTATGGCCTAAATGTTGGTTACGATCGCACCTTCTCCCTTTAAACTTTTATTAAAAAAAAAAAAATTGTAGATAAATTGTCTCTATTTAAAAAAAATTCCTTTAAGAACAAGAGCCTAAACTTGCATATAATTATTTTCATGAATTCTTAATATAACAATGAAATAAATCACATAAAAAACAGCAATCTTGAAGAGCAAAAATTGCGCCATTTTGCAGATACATATTTTAATTTATAAAATTCTCCCGATTTAAGACTTGTTTAAAACAAATTATTTTTAACATGTGATTTGTTTTTAATCCTCCTCTTAATAATACAACAAAAAATTACAGTTAGTTTCATTTATTTCTTTTCACAAGTTTTGCTGAATTTTTTAATTCATGGGCGGGAGGTAAAAGAAAACACGTGAAATTTTGTCCATACCTCTTTATTTAATTAGGTTCTTCATGATAAAGTAAGAATACAGTAAATTGACAAAAAAAAAAAAAATGAAAAACTTAACCATTTTTTTTTTTATTACCACCCAAATTTTAATGATCTACTTCAATGGCTAGATACACATGAATATTTTCCTTAAATACTTATTGTCAAAGTTCTCTAGTGTTAGTGAAAGTCATACTTTTTTATAAAAGAAATTCTCAGACAAAAAAATAGAAATTTAAAAAATTATTCTTTTTAGAATATTTTGACTTTTCATTAACCAACCTAATGGAACTTTAACAACATAATTAACGGGAAAATGATCACTTCCTATGTAGGATGAATCCCCGTGATATAATGGCAACGTGTTGGACTGAATATTGTAGAAAGCTAGTTTAATCCAATAATACTGACATTCACTTTGGACTAATATCGGGAATAGTATGAATCTCACACCATCCCTCTAACTATGGTTTATAATAGTTACATTACTGTTCTCTAAGAAGTATCTGGCATTCAATAACCCACAAAGTTTGATCAAAGAAACCAAATTTCCCATTGTGTCTCTAAGTCATTTAAGTTTCATTAAAATTGTGGCAAGAATAAAAAGAAATAGTTTTCAGTTTTTTTTTTCACCTACTTTTTTGTTTGTCCATACTGTATCTATGAAATGTAAACTTTTCAAAGATTTACTAGATGACCTGTGAATTGTTTAGTCCTGTCTGTAACAGTGGTCCATTTGAGAATTGGTGCTCCTATTCAGAACAAGTGAAGGATTTCAATTGGGAATTCATAGTTACCTTTGTTGTTAAAGAATTCTGATTATTAGAATGTGATTGATCAATTTCAACAAAGGATCCCACCAATTGTCATCAGTTTCAAATTTGGACTGGAAGATTGTTTTATTTACCAGAAACATTTTTAGTATATTGCTTAATTAAAAATCTTGCTATCATGTGCTTTCTTGCTGGGAATGGTTGATTTAGCTTAGTTGTAAGGAGCATTCCACCTGGAATCACAATGTTCTGGATGGATATTGGCCCCTTGCCAACTTAGCACATCAGAGCACAGCTTGGTCTATTAAAGTGGCAAGCTGATGCGTAGTTGTCACGCTCCACTCAGATGCAATCAATCTCCCTGGTGTCTAGTGCTAGTGAAAAAAGAGATAGACTCCCTCGCTGTTGGCTGATACTGACAATAGGGCCACTCATCGACTTTTACTTACTTAACTACATATATGCGAATAACAGAGAAATAATAGATAATAGAGAATTAATCAATAATTAAAGAAAAAAAGTAAGGTATCTACATGTATTAGTATTTTGAATTAATAGATACAGAAAATTGTTTGATTTTACTTAGATTATTTTTCAAAGATTTGCTTTTGATTTCTCTATAATTTTATATTAATACAAGGGTGCGTGCGCGTATATGTATGTATGTATGTATGTATGGTGTATATTATATTATATTTATATGGTTTGTTGGTTGGTTTTGAAAGGCTTATATGCAAAGGTAAAAAAAAAGAGGAACTGTGGTGGTTGTTGTTAACCTTTGATTATCTCAATATTTAATATTACAAAACCCTTTTATAATATATTATATATATATAATAATATATATAATATATGTATATATACAACACACATTTGTTGTTTATGTATTTGTTGTATAATCCATATAGATATTATTAATATGTATATTTCATTGGATTTTAATTTAAAAATATCAACCTTGATGATTCTTTACCCTTATAATTTATGGAGAACATTTCTCACAGAGGTTTTTTAAGAAAATTTTATTCTTTTCTCATAATTGTATTCATTCTAACATATCATTGTTTTGGGAAAATCGAAAACCTAATTCCTTTCATTTGTAACAAAGCTCTAAGTTGGAGTTAGGAATACTGGAAATGTTAGTTATGAACTATATATGTTATTTTTATTTCATTTCCTTTATGCACACATTTACAAATCTTTATGAACATCTCATAAACCATCCCTTATTTTTTTTTCATACACTTTTACCATTTTGAGCAGCTTTCTTCTCTGATGTTCAAATCCAATATTATTTTGATAGCATTACTTTTGATAATTATGTGTACCACAAATAAAATTAGTGCAATGATCATTAGAAATTAGAAATATTAATGAAACTTAGGATGTTATGTTATGTGGTAATTCACATATTTTCACTCTGCACTAACAGATAATAATTTTCATTTGTGCTGTCGCAGTAAATTAGGAAAATATTTTCTGTTTAATTCTGAAGAGTGAGGGAAATACACACAAACATGTAAAGTTCAAGTCTGAAAGGCCAAAGATAACACAGTCGTCGGAGTTTTAAGGAAAGTAGCCCAGTGCAATCTTGCCACTTTGTATTGGAGAGGAGAGGGATGGGCACCTTAAAGTAACTACCCATTGCTCTTGAGAAATGCTACATAAGAAATACTTGTGTCAACATCCTACCCAGGTACATGGGTGGGTAAACTACTACTTGGCATGTTTACTGACACCTAATAGGTTATGGGAGAATATCTACTATATCTATTCTACCTATTCCAGGTCCAATAACATGTAAAGTTAAATATAAAATCTTTAACTTTTCTTGCACACTCTACACTATTCTATGTTGGGATGATCAATTTTAAAACCGACTTTTGGATTGGTGACAGATTTAGTCATTATTCAACTTGCTTTCAAATTGTTATCTTTGTTTTTCGGTTTCGTTTTTTTTTTTTTACTTAATCTTTTTTTTTTTTTTATTTTTTTTTTTTTTTTAATCAAAAATTTTCAAAAGGTTGTTGATAATTTTTATTTTATTTGCATATGTTGGTTTTCAAGTAAACGGTAGAGCGTTCGGCTACGAAACCACAAGGTTCCTATTGAAACCGGCCCTCGCCAACTAAGCGTATGACTTGCACATTAGATCTGTGCGGTAAAGTAAGGACCTGGATGGTAGGTGTGGCGCTCCACTTCCGATGCAAGAACAATCTCCTTGGTCTAGCGCAAGTGAAAGGAGATAGACTGCCTGTGCTGATACTGACTTTAGGCCACCCAACGACTTTTTTTTACATATGGTTTAAAATTAAATATTATTAAATCACTTTTCCTTATTCTTGTATTGGGGGAAGAGAGTCCCCATGGTGTAGTGACTAATGTGCTAAAGCGAGCGTTCAAACTCCAATCACACTATTACGTCACTTTCAGATAGATAGTTTTTCGGAAAGTGATGAACCTTCTCACCCCCCCCCCCCCATAGAAGTAGAAGAACAGGAGTGGTACTATTTAACTCATGTGAAATAGTACCACTACTGTTCTTTTACAAGGATGGCATTAAATAACCTATGAAGGTTTGATATTACCCATTAAACAAACAAACCGAACCAAACCACCTATTCTTACATTATGACAAAATCTTTATTGACTCTGTATTATGTATGGTTTTCTATTAAAGTAAAAAAGTAATTTGCAAATTACTGGTTATATTTTTTATATTTATTGATCTCTACTAAAATATATATATATTTGTATGATTTGCTATTTCTACTGGAACATTCAATCTTTTTAAGATTCTGGCATTAAAATTTTCTCTTGATAATTTATTGTTTGTATTATTCAAACTGATTTATTTCTGGTCTCATCCCAGATATTGTTCCAGATTATTTAGGAAGTTGTTACATTCATCATATTTTATTGATATAAATTAAATTTCTCTTAATTGTCTTGCATAAAAGACACTTTTTATTTTGGCATATGAAGAGTTTTGGCTGGTCATAATCAACTATCCACAGGCATTTCATTCTTTTTGCACAAGGTTGCCAACTTTTGTTATAGGATTTTTTCTTTTTTTTTCTTTCTTTATATTATAGGTAATTGTTTTTATTCTTATTTACTAAAGCTTTAGCTTAGTCCAATTCCATATAATAGGGCACCTAGTAAGAATCAAACTCAATTGTATGATCTGATAAGCCTAGCTCTCTAACCATTCTACCATACGTAATGGTTACTTATGGATTTGTATTTTGTTAAGAGCTTCACTTTTCTAATTTTGAATATATATTATGACATTTTTATTATATATATATATATATATATATATATGAGTTAGAGTAGCAAGACTTGAATCAACGCGCTTGCTGACTGGCAGTTTCTCACCCATGCGATTTTCAAACCAAACTTGGTTTGAAAATTGCAATGTGAGAAACGGTCTGTTACCAAGTGCTGTTGACTTCATTTCTTCACTACCCTAACTTGCAAACTATATCTATCTATCTATCTATCTTATCTATATATCTTACTTATCTATAAATATATATCTATATATCTATATCTATATATCTATATCTATCTATCTATCTATCTATCTATCTCTCTCTCTCTCTTCTCTCTTCTCTCTATTATATATATAATATATATATATATATATATATTATATATATTTATTCATCATAACCCAGTAAAAATGACACATTATAGTGAGATTTTTTATTTAGAGCATATACTTAAATGCTTGGTCTTAGAGAATAAAACAATTTCCAGTTCAATTTGCTACTGAAGAATCATTTTTGGAGGGTCTGCATTTCCACTGAACATAATTTTTTAATCATCTCAATTCTCAATATAACAAGATAACTGCGAAATGCTAATTCGAATCCTTCACTCCTTCCTGAATAGATGCATCAGTATCACATGGACTGCCCTTACAACAGGAATGCAACAAGCTTATGTGTATTCTAATGTTTTAAAAGTTAGCCTATGATTTTGATGAGGTGATCAAACCATCTCCCTCTTAGAATACTACTCATAGTTTTCTGCCATTGCACTATTGCCAATGCAACCATTAAAGAGTACTGTCCTGTGTGTATATGGCAGTAATTTTATATCAGTGTAAGTGATGCTTTTTCACAATGGATAGTTTTCTTCCTTCATTTTTAAGAGTAGATAGCACTTTTATATGTTCGTGTCATAACAGCTGGTTTTTGTAAACTGAAACATCATATATTCTTTGTGTAAATGCTCTTTTTGTTTTTTCTTAGCATCCATTTGAGAATTTCAGAAGTTTGAATCTAGCTTCTCCTTTCTATTGAATAGTTAAATTATTGTCATTTTCACTCATCGTGATGAATAAAACTAGTCTGTTTATTGTATTCTACTTTCTAATTAAATAAAGGGTGTGTTCTTTGAAGTTTTTCTTTCTTTAAGTATATACTGTTTAAATGTATAAATACAAACTGGTTTGATTTTTCTGTGAAAACAATTTATGAGATGATCTGTGAACCCATTAAGTCCCCTTTTTAAACAGCAGTCCATGGTGATTAATGATGCTTCTATTCAGGAAGAAATTAAGGATTTTATAGTTATTTTCATTATACAAAGAATTCGGAGGATTAAAAAAAATATGGGTTCAAATAAAAAACTCAATAGTTAATCGTTCATTTTCAAATTGTGCTGAAATTGCTTTATTTGCTTAGAGCATTTTAAGTGTATTGTTCTAATGAATATCTTGCTATTAATTCAATCTCTGAATTCAAACCCTTTAAATCTTGCCTAAAAAAATAGACCTTGTCTCGCATCATGCTCCTGTGGAGGGTTTGGTCAATAAAGGGATACTCCAAATCTCCAGTATTACCATCAGAAATGGTTTGGTGTTGTAAACAGGACTTTCTGTTTGGGAGGGCGGTGGTCTTATCCTCTGCAGAAGATACAGTCCATGTATATACAATGTGTGTCAAAAAAGTATTGAGATTTTTGTACTTTTTTGTACCACACCTGTGTATTCTGAAAAAATTAACGTTCCATTCATTGTTCATTTCTATCTTGTAAATACAGCTTCAATCTTGATACTTTTATGACACACCTGGTTATATATTATATATAAAATGTAATGGGAATTTTAGTTATATATAGATTTGTATTTCTTTTGTTCCAATTTCAAAATAATTTGATTTCTTTTAATCTATTCGTTTGATGCAACTAAATCTTCTTTCATATGATCTTCATTTTCTGTTTCGTTTTTTTTTACTTTTTTTCTTTAATCAATTAAACTTGATTAGATTGAATAAATTAGATTTTCCTTTATTTGGAATTGAAAAAAAAATGAACTTTTTCATTTTGCTATCAGAACTGTTGAATAACCTGCTGCCAATCCAACCCTATTGATGAATATTGTTTGAGTAATTGTCTTCCATTTTTTTTCTCCTTTTTTTCATGCTGCTATGACTTGTGCTAGGGACTAGGGAAACAGTTATTCTGTTTCTTGTTTACTCATACAACATTATGGGATTGCCATTGAAAGTATTGTTTTATTTACAGCAATAAACCAGCATTCAGTTGGCGGTAAGGAACAAAAGGGAGGCAAACAAAGTTTTCCCTAGAATTTAAAAAAAAATCAAAATCAGAAAAAAAAATCTTGTTTGTTCCAATAGAGAATAGACTGATTCTACAGAGTTTAGATCTAAAACAGACACTCTTTTTGTATAGTCTTTGCTCTGTAAGCTTGCATCCTAGACATGTTACTCAAACATGTTTTCTTTGTTAGTAATTTGTTTATTAGTCACTGTGTTATAGTATGTATTTACCCAAACCCTTCTGCCACAAACAGGATGCAACATAAGGTCAATTTTTTAAGTGGAGTACAACTGATTTGAATTCAGTTTTTCCTTCCCTTAGACTAGTTACATACCAAGGTTAAAGAACTCAGCCTACCCTACTATTAACCCAAAGCTGAGGGGAGACCGTTGGAATCATGCTTTTCTCAAGGGTGTCCAGGATTTGAACCCTGGTTGCCGATTCCATTTTCTATGAAGATAAAAGTTATGCTAAGTGTGCCTCTACCAAGGTTAAAGAGTTCAGTCTGCCCAACTATTTACCCATAGCTGGGATGAGAATAGTTGGATTCATACCTTTCCCAAGGGCATTAGGACTATGTAAAATACAAACAAACTCATCCAGCATTTAAACTCTGCTCGTCCAGCCCATTTCCAATGACAATAACCATTACGCCACTCTGCTATAGTATGCATTCAAGAATTTATTATAAATGTATTTGTATATCTTTTTTATTGCAAGTTTTTAGTTGGTTTTATGGCATGTCAACCCTTTATAGGTTAATTTATGCCAAAGTTATGGTTTCCAATTATATGGTATAAAAAAAGTATCTTCACAATCATTTTAAACAGGTAAACACTTCATTATCCCAAACAGATCTATTTGACCATTAGATGGGACTCTAACAGATTCTATCACTCTGTGGGCCAGGGAGTAATGGCAACAATAGGGGTGACTTCACACTCCTCAAAGCTCCAAGAATTTGACATTACTGGGTGCAGTTTAGTGTCTTACCCAGAACATGCCTTTTGTATGTGTGTGAAGAGAGTATTTTACTCCTCTGAAGCAGTGAATGCAGTCGGCATATTTTAGGTCTCACTCACATGGCATCCAAGTCTTTGATCTTCAAGGAGTGCTGCTTTGCTTTTGGCAATACAATAACAACTATATCTTGCTTTTGTGAGCACATCTGTTCATTTACAGTAAAATGAGTTAGAAAATATCATTAAATGAATCCAGAAAAAAAAAAAAGAAGCTCTGTTTGTGTGTATCATGCCTCACTCTCAGATAATTGGTCTGAAGGTCGAGGATTATCTATTAAAACATTGCAATCAAAAATGTTGTTTATAACATGGACTTCTTAATACTTTGACTTTTTCCATAACCTGATAACTATCTGCATGTAAAAATGGCGTCCTATAGACAAAATTAGTTTTAGCTTTCAACAGTTATGTAGCCCTTTTATTAAGTCTCCATCTATCAGGATTCATATCGGGTTTGATTTTGTCTTTCACTTGCTAGAGGTTCAATCTTGTTCTTTAATCAGAAACAACACTGAGACATATTTTGCGTATTTGCAAAGTTAAGCAGAATGAGCCTGTTCAATACTTAATTGGGTGACCATTTAAGTAACAGCAGGTACAGTAAATAACCTGATTTCTTAGCTTATTAAAATTACTTGATTTGATATTAAATGACCCGAAAAGTGTTTATATGCATGAAACAAAATGGTCAACCATTGTTGACTTGCACACGTGTGAAGAGGGAGTGGAGGTAGAAAACACATCTAGCCCAAAAGCGACTGCTGGACTCAACTCTTAACTTTTAATTCTACTTTCCAGTGTCACTGATAATTTGATCCTTTTTCCACTGTTTTACAGTTATTTTGAACTACTCTACACTTCTTGCTAAAAATGATAGGCTATGCTATTCATTGTGTAACACAAAGAGACAACCTATTATGGATCCCCATTGTATCAGTGTTTTATGATGATACTTCTATTTCGGAAGGAGTGAAGGGTTCTAATTTCCTTGTTATCTCTATTATAGCAAGAATTTGGATGATTAAAAAAAAATGGCATTCATTGTGAATGCAACCTATATAAAAATTGTCATTGAATTTAAATTGAACCAGAAATTGTTTTATACTCTAAGCACTTTAAATGTATTGCTCTTATAAAATAATGTGCTATTTTTTTCCCTAGATTATGGTTACATACAAAACTAATGAGATTTTAGTAATGGATATCAGCAGTATAGGTGGAGTTGCTATTTTAACATTCTTTTAATAATAGTCATAAGTTTTTTTCACATATTCATCAAGTATGAATTCCAGCATCTTGTTTAATTTTTAAAATTTATGAAAATATGAAGTTTTAAGCATTTAAAAAGGTATAACAATGTTTAGGGATACTAGTATAAAAAAATAATTTGTAGAGGTAATTGGTGTAAATGTTGTCTTAGGAAATGGAGATGGTGACACAAGTTCAAATTCTGGATGAAGCTTTTTGTGTTTCACTTCACACTAATGCCCTTGAAAAGGCATTAATCCATCTGTTCTTCTACAGCTATGGGTAAATAGTAGGTCACTGGATTATTTAGCCTTGGCTAAGCAACTGATTTAGGAGAAGGACAACACTGAATTCAAACCACCTGTACTTCACTTAAAAATTAAAAAAACTTGTCCAGATATTTTACATTTTGTTTATAAGAGTCGCTTTATGCAGCTGCTGTTATAGAAAAATAAAAAAGGCGTGGTGGTGGTTGGAACAAGGAAGTTGTACTTATTAATTTAGGCATTTTATGTCAAATGGGAAATATTGTTTGACTGCTGTGAGCTGTAATACACAAGATTATATTTCTCCTTTATAAAAATCAAATTTACTAATTTTTTTTTGGGTGGGGTGGTGTGGTGATGGGGACGGGATGTCAGAGATTATGACTTTCAATGAAGCAAGTTTTTCAGATCAGAAAATTGTTTTATTAGCAAAATGAATTTCCATTTTTAAACGAGGAAAAAATAATTTATTGCATGTCTTTTAAAATAAAAATAAATCTTTTATAGCATATTGAATTGAAGGATCGAAACAGACTAGTATCTTTATTTTTGTCATTTTCTTTACAATGTTTTTTCTGATATCATTTTTTAGTATTCTATGTATGTCTGTGATGTATCCAATTATTTTATCACCAAGTGCTCTTTACTTCTTCAATAGGAACTCAGTTTATAATTCATAATTCTAAATGGTGACATCTGTAGCAGCTAAATTTATACTAAATTTAACATTTGTTCAACTTTTTATTTGGTTTCTATCAACTAAAAATAAGAATTTATGTCTTGAAACAACATTTACATAGTATTTAGAGCAAAGGCAAGAACGTATTCTCACAAAAATGTAACAAACTTCTGGTGAAAATAAGTTCACAATAGAAGAAAAAAATATATAAACAAGCATGCATTCCAGTAGCTATTTTTCTGTAGCAATATAAAACGAAGTGTTTGTTATACATTAGTTAGTTTAGACCATAGATATAACTTAGTTTTGGTCATGCCGTCCCAATACGGTGATGTACATGATAGAAAAAGAGGTAATATTTAGGTTTTGTGTATGATACACACCCCTAGTTTTTAGGCTTTAAAAGATGTGTGTATTGTTCTTAAGTATGGTGTATATATTTTTACACATGAGAGTGAAAGGTAACACAAGTTTTAGTTTATTATATGGACCCTCAAATATGTGAGTAGGAAAACAAATTGCACACTTCTCTCAGCACTTACTTTGGGGTTAGGGATTGATTCTGACCTTACTTTGTTAAATGCAGTTGGGCTGTACAGTCTGAGAGGATGACTCTTGACAATCATGACATAAGGGTTAAGTAAGATACTGATATAAAATGTTCATGTAACCCGGAAAATACTTTGTCTCAAAACTGCAATGCCCTGTTGTATGGGGGTTGTAGAATACACCGACTGCACCTCTGCAGAGAGGGAAGATCTCCTCGTACCATAGGGCCACCTGTTGGCTGTGGATGGTGACATTTAATGCCTGAGGACAGGATTGTAATGGCTGAACAGTCTGTGACCTGGATACTAAGTGGTCCTGTAAAATGCAACACTCCACTTCGGCCTTTTCTTGGGCTTGATGGGTGGTCGGAATGGCCTGATATGATCAATTGGCTGGTCATGTCAAGCCCTGGCAGCTATATGATTGTCCTGATTATATTCTTCTAATTGCTCTTTTGGCAAACACCCACCCCTTTTTATCATATAAGTACTAGAAGGTGCTGAATGAGGGTCAATCACTAGTATTTATTAATACATGTAAAGTTAATAAAAATTATTTCTTAAACAATCATAATATATATAAAAAAACAAGATTTGGCATTAGATAACCCACAAGAGTTGATATACAGTTAAACCAAACAACCAACCAAATCAAAACTAAATAACTTTTGAGGAAATTATAATCCTGGTTTTAAAAAAAAACTGAATTATCTTGAAAAAAGAAAAATGTAAACAACATTTGATTACTTATTTTTATAAAATTGTCTAAGGATTTGAATAATTTCTGTTTACAATGAGTGTATTCTGTTTTTACAATCTATTGGTTGGGGTTTAGTATAAGCTGATTGTATCCCCAAAGGGGTATGACACTAAACTGCATTTGATAGTGAGGCTCCAATTCTGGAGATCTGGGGGGTATGCAGTTCTTCTTCATTGCCATTACTCTCTGATCTAGAGTGGTAGTATATGTTAGGGTTCCATTTGTTGGTCAAATAGATCAGTTTAAATTATTCGAATTCGATAGGAGCATATACACAAAAACCCCCCAAAAAAACCAACTACACAAAAAATATAGATATAAATGTACAATGAATGTGATTCCTTAATTTTTAGACACAAAATAACCTTAGACAGGATGACATGCCATTAAGATCAATCAATAAAACAATGTATCCTAGATTTACTTTAATATGACCAAACCAAAATTACGTGTTGGGAACTTTTTAAAAACTCTGCTGCCCCCCCCCTTTTTGTCTGGAAAAAATGTAAAGTCGTTGGGGTGGCCTAAAGTCGGTATCAACCAGTCAGTGAGGGAGTCTATCCACTTTTCACTTGCACTAGACCAAGGAGATTGTTTTTACACCACATCTACCATCAGCTCCTTATTTTACTGCACCGATTCCTGTGCTACTCATACTCTGAGTTGGCAAGGGCTGGTATCGAACTAGGAACCTTGTGGTTTCTAGCTGAACGCTCTACCGACTGAGCTACTGCAAATGTTGTTTAAAAAGATTTCAGATGCTCTACATATGTAGAAATTTTCTCTTTTTAGCTATCCATCCAATTGACAAAGCTAAGTCTAAATGTCAGACTAGTTGTAACAAGGTCTGATTATCACAGTGGATAAATTAGTTTTAACTTTATTGTCGACGACTTTCACAAGAGCAATTAACATACCAGAAATTGCGCAGACAATTGAACTTTTTTTTGTGTGTGTTCTTGATGTTGTTAACGTAATGTTTTGGCCAAATGATTCTTCAGCACTCATCCAATTTTTAATCCAAGACAAATAAGCTGAACCAAAATCGTCACCAATATACCAACAAGTGAAAAGTTTTAGTATGGTGGACTATATCTGGAAAGAGAAAAGTACACATTAGCCCCTTTGGAATGAGGTCCAGATAATTGACCTGAAGCTCATTGGGAAGAAGAAAAGTTAAATGAGGTGACAGAGATTGGTTTTGTTAACCATGTGTCAGGCTAGCACTTATTTCACTACTGTAATTTTCTTTTTTTTTTTTTTTTGCAAAGTAGGTGTTGGTGAAAAATACGCTGGGTATAATTTTGAATTTTGTATAGTATACGTTATCTTTTTTAATATTTAGATGTTTATCTTGAAATAATATGCAAACAATTAGTAAACCTCTAGACTCTTGTAACTTTATTTAATGTTTATTGCCATATGGTACACACATGTATGACACATAGCTCATTGCATATTGTACATTCATTCTACAACCATATATTATAAAAAAATTGACCATGACACAATAAATCCATCACATGATATGATGGATGGACATAAAAAATATAGAAAAAAGCCAGTGCTGAGAATGCACATTATCATTATTCTTTATAGTTTAATAAATTTATTTGCCAAAATCAAGTATATGTAATCTTATATAGCAATTTCTGTTGGTGAGTAATAAAAACAGCATTGTACAAGGATTCAAATATCCAAGGTATTAGTCATTTACTAAGTTTAAATTTGTTTAGCACAATGTTAGAAGTATGGGGCACCTTGTGAGAATCAAACTCATTAACAATGGTTTGCTAGCCATTACACTATTCAAGATGCTTACTAAGCTTTGCTTAGATTGTAACATAGGCTTCAGTTTGCTTACAGTACTTGTTGCTACTAAGTTGGAGACGCATGGTATAATGGTTAGTTGTAGGAAACTGACTGGTTGATCAGAGTTCATATCCTGCACGAAGCTACAGTTCTCATAGCGTTAATACCCTTGGAAAAGGTATGAATCCAACTACTCTCCCTCCAGCTATGGGTAAATAGTAGGGTAGACTGGGCACTTTAACCTTGGTTAGGCAACCTGTCTAGAAGAAGGAAAACTCTGAATTCAAACCTGTTTAACTCCGGATTGTTTAACTAGAATTGGCTCAGTCCTAATTAGTGATCTATTTCACTAATAACATATAAGTACTGAACAGGGTCACCACTGCTTAACTCAAGTGTTCTAGCAGAAACTGGAGCACATCAAAAACACCTTGGTCCCATCTGTTAAAAATAGAGAAACATCTTGTTTTTTTTTTTTTTTTTTTTTTCTTTCAAATTTTATTTATTTTTGTTTGTTTAGCATACTATGTGTACTTGGGCAATTTTTCAGTTTTAAAAGATATTGATTTTATGATTTTGGAAAGGGATGTCCTGTTTACAATATAGATACAATTTTGAAACAATCTCTGATTTTCTAACACACATGTTATCTTTCCCTTGGTTTTATTTTACAAATGTCAACTTTGAAATTGAAACTCGGGTCCAAATAGTTTTCTCCCACTTCTACTCTTAGGGATTTTTCCTTCATCTTCTTAGGGAATAATAAAAAGGAAAACAAGGGAAGATAACTTGTGTACATGCATATTGAAAAGTCAGATATAATTTTGATATTGTATTTATATTGTCGCATATTCAGGGACAGTCTTCACATGCGATATCTGTGATCGGGAATGTTTTTCAAACATGGGACTTCACACTCACAGGAGGCACTGCAACTTCAGGGGCACAAAAACTATATTATAGTCTTCTGAGACGGAAACGCCAATAAAGAGGATGTCTCCCTCTGGGGGAAAAAAACAAAAAAAACAAAAAAAAAACACACACACAGAAAATTAATATTTTTAAAATCTGACAAATTGAATTGAAGAAGGTCTTCTGATTGCTAAACAACAAAAAATATTTTTCTATTTTTTCTTGATGGGATCCTAGTAGTTCAGATGTTAAACACAAATATGTTTTGATATAATAAAAATGATATTATTTTGTCTTCATCTTTGTGATGTATAAAAACATGTTTTTGGCTGTTGTACCCCCCCAAGCCTTCTTCAGATGTTCCTCGACTATCTAAGCATAGCAATGATTCAACTAGAGAAATCATTTTGAATAGTTTGACTGTTAAACAAACTAGATGTTGAAGGACTTATAAAAATCTCATTCAAAAAATGACATTGTTTTTGCATGACCATCAATCCAAGAAGCATTATGATAAAAAAAAAAATAAAAAAATGGGTACCATGGCCGAAACATTGTGTATGTAAATTTCACAATAAAGATGAGTACAACTGTCCAAAAAATCAAAATAATACATATGAAGCTTCATATTTGTATTATTCGGACTATTGTCCTCATTTTTATTGTTATTTGTACAACGTTTCGATTGATGTGCCCTCCGGCCTTCTTCAGGTATTTTGTGTCAGACTCGAGAACCTTCTTGTCGTAATCGGAGGGCACACCGAACAATAAAGAAGAGGACAAAATAATACAAATAATACTGATTATCAAAAAATCAGAGAAATGAAACCTCATCTCAAAAATTTAGGTAAATAATAAAAATAATGTTCATCATGAATGTAAGCACGATGAAATTAATTCAGTTGCAAATTGAAGTGGAAGTTGGTTTATTCTCTAAGAGCATTTTAAGTGTATTTATGTGTATCCTTGTTGTAAACCATATTGCTTATGGTCATTGTGAACTGACCAAACAATCCATGTTAAATTTAGTTTCATTTACCAAAATAAAGCATAAGTAGACTTTTTAATGCCACTTTAGAGATGACTTTATATAATGACTGAAATACCCAAAGAAGAAATTGACTGTATTAATTTGTCCTATGCTGTGATGCTTAAGGACGGAATCCCGGTGGATGAGCAGTCCATGACATGCAACACTCCACTTAGACCCTTACTTAGGCTAGACAGGCAGTCAGAGAGGCCCCTCCGATCAATCAGCTGGTCATGTCAAGCCCTAGCACCTATATGATTGCCCCAACCCTTTTTATCATATGGGTGCTAGAAGGTGTTGTCTAAGGGTCTTCATATCCTGGGAATGACATTAAACTCTATCTTATGGTGAGGTTCCAGTTATGGAGGTTTGGGAATGTGGAGCACCCCTTCATCACCATTGCTCCCTGGTCCATTCTGACCTGGAGTGGTAGTACCTGTTACGGTCCTATCTATGGGTTAAATAGAAAAATGTGTTTATAAAAAAATTGAGTATCCATTAAGAATGAATTTGTTTCAAAACTTTATCAGCCTTAAATTGACCCACTGAGGTTGATATGCTGTAAAACAAAACAAACCAAACCCTGTCCAATGTCTATGTTTCTGAAAAAAAAAAATCTATTGATGAAATTTAGAAATATACAGAATAACTTTCATCGTACTGAGAAAATTTGTATTACTTATTTGTTATATTTAGGAAAAACCTCCCTATGAGTAGGATGTAACATATTGTCAGTTTCTTAAGCAGAGTTTAATTGGTTTGAATTCAGAGGGTTTTTTTTTCTCCTAGACTGGCTGTCATACAACGATTAAAGAGCCCAGTCTGCCCTACTATTTACTAATAGCTAGAGTATTTCCTACGACTCTAACCATTACACCATGCACATCCAATTTATTTGATATAAGCCTTAGTTTCTCAATTTATATTTAAATTGGAGAAGCAACAACTTATAATTTCATTGAATTATTGCCAGCAAACTATATACCATAATTATTTGTATATAAGACACATTATGTTTCCAGATCTTTCAGCCCAAAAGTTAGGATTTGTATTATACATGAGAAATATATAATTAATTTTATTCCGGTCACCTGCATCACCATATTCAGGATGGTATGTCCAAAAGTTATATATATATTAGTCCAAGCTAATGTATTTTACATCATTACAGAGAAATATCCGCAGGAATGTGTGTTTATAAATTTTGTTTCTTCTAATATGAGCTTATTTTCACTGCAAGCTTGTTGCATTTTTGCATGAACATGCCTGTGCATTTGTCCTGAATACTTTGTAAATTTTGTGTTTAAAAAAAAATAATGTAAACTATATAAATTCTTATTTTTAGTCAGTATGAACTGATAAAAAGTTTAACAAATGCTAAATTTATGTTAAATTTGGCTTCTACAAATTCTAAAAAGTCAGTGCGTATTATACATAAATCTTTTTCCAGAATTCTGTAGTCCAAAGTAAGGGGTGCGTCTTATACACAAATAATTACAGTAATATACAAAGTTTCTTTAGATGTAAAATTTTGTATTTAATGTGTGTCATTAGATAAAATTCCAGATTTTAGAAAACCTTGCTAATAGCCAATTTTGAATTTGGGCTTACAGTCAAATCAAGTTGAAAGCACCAGTTTCCCATTAGATCACTAAAGTTAAGCAGTGATGAGCTTGTTCAATACTTAGATGGGTGACCATTTAATCAACGGCAGGTACTGTAAGAAACTGAATATCAAAATAACTTGATTCAGCATTAAATGACTTGAAAAGGGTTGATATGTCATAAAACAAAATAACTAACCAAACCAAAATGAATTTGCTTGCAAATATTTTCTGTTCTCTTGTGAAAAACTTGGCTGAATGTTTGTATATTCAGATGACATTGGTTGTTGGTAGGTGAACCGAACTAATCTGATTATGAAGAGTATGTGACCTCAGTTATTTGGCTTGGCCCAATCGTTTAAACATGTAAAGATGTTGATATTTAATTCAGCTCTGTCAACAAATGATCAGGTCGTGTTAACTGAAAAAGATTTTTTTTTTTTTTTTTTTTTTTTGGTAAGGTGAAGCCTTTTAATACCATAAAAAGTTCAGTGGGTAAATATTGTGGGATTTTAAAATAGTGTGAAAAAAAAAAAAAAAGATACAACTCAGAAGGGAAGTATTTGTCATGGTGGCATTTACATTTACAAGTTTTGAATTATCATTCTATCATATATATGAATATTCAGCCCTGTTGGCTGGGGCTTTAGAATACATCAACTGCACCTCTGCAGCAAAATACTAGCAAAAATATGACCCCCTTCCTGGGCACAAGTATTTAAGTTTTAATATAATAAAATATATCAAATTAGAAAGGCTAATAAAACTAAATAATAATGAAGATAAAATGATTTGAAACAGGGTGGGTATAATAAAAAAAAATAGAACAACTGAAACTTACTCTTCCATCACTCACATCTTTCATTACTACATTTTCCTAATTTAATTATTTAGTTAAAATAGGAAGTAAAGAATAAAATTACAGTCATTTCTTCTTGTTAATGGATTTCTTTTAAGATGTATCCCAGAGATTTTTGCTCATATTCATCAAGATAAAACCAAACGATTAGAAATCAATAATACCAAGCACATATTTATTAAGATCAAATTTTTAATATCAATATGCAAATGAGCCTTCCTGTTCACACTATAAACTGCTTTTTTATTGTATATATAAATACAGTTGCATGTTATTAGTATTTAGATAAGGCCAACAGTATTAATAATGAAAAACAATTTTATTGATATTTGAGTTTGAAATAAAAAATAAAATCATGGAGTATGTGATGTAAATAACTAAGGGAAGTGTGACTTGGGTACTGATATAGTTTTGGTTACAGACAGGCAGACTCACAATCTCCATTATAATAAGACAATCAACTATAGAGATGAAAAATTCTCATTAGCAAACTGATATACGAAACTTAAGCTAAAAATATTCTGATGAACATCACATCCTTTTAGCGTTCTATTTATTGCAGCAGTCTGGTTTAGGGTTTGTCATTCAGTATAAAAGTGTTGCTTCATTGCATATACAAGTTTACTAGATGTTTACATCTCTTATCTGGAGACATAGACAAGGCAGAAAATTGGAAGGTCTGTATTATGAGGAAACCTTGAATAATACTGAATCAAAATTGTAAAAAGAGAGAAAGCATGGTGCACTCACAATGTGCTTGTACACAAAGAGAATAAAGGTTTGAAAACCAACAATAGACAGCCAAGGCACCTTCTTTGTTGCAATTTACTCATTTCATTTATTGCCTAAAATAGACTCTGTAATCTACAGAACGCTTGGGAAATGTGTATATAGAACTTAGAAATAAAGTTTTCGGCATTCTATAGAATACCAAAGGTTCACACTTTTCTGGTAACATAGTCATTAAATGGTATTTGCTCTTAAACACTGCAGATCTTTCTTTTTTTTTTAGGAATTATACTTTATTAGAAGAGCTACCTGGCATTGGCTGGGATTTAAAAAGTTAAAAAATAAATCTTTTATTTATATTTATGTATAGATTAATAAATATTCTTTGTCTATATATTTGTTTTATTATCTTTTATTCTTTATATATTCTTGTTTTAAGTTGTTTATTTCTATCATTATTCTTGTTGGTATTTTTAAAATTTGCTTTTCATTGTTTTATCCTTTATTAATTCATTTAATTTTTTAATCGATATTTTAATATATCATTGATTTTATACCCTTATATTTTTATCTGGCTTTTCTTATGGAAAATGAGAGGTAAAAAGTTTTTTCACCTCCTCTCAGGTGTGGATATTATTGAACTTTCGTCTTTGCTGGCCTCTACCAGTTTTCCTTTATATATATTTACCAACCCCTCTGCACGAGTAGGATGTGACACAAGGTCAATATCTTAAGTGAAATTTAACAGGTTTAAATTCAGAGTTTTCCTTCTCCTAGACTGGTTACCTAATCAAGGTTAAAGAGCCTAGTCTGCTCTACTATTTTACTCATAATTGGAGGGAGAGTAGTTGGATGTATACCAGTTTTTCTTTAAAAAGAAAATACGATTGGTTATACAGACATACATGCAGAATCTTTTATATATATATATATATATATATATGTATATATTCTTTTAGATGTTGTTTATTGTTTCTACTGAAGAATAAGTAGGTTGGCATTGAGAACTTTATCTTTAAGTACCTGAAACTGTTTGATTGACAAACACAATTTGTCTCTGTTGTTTCTTTTTAAATAAGTGGTTGTTGTTTTGAATGATTTGATAAAAAAGAAAAAAAAACTAAATCAAACAAAAAACAAACAAAAAAACCTTAAGTAATAATGCAGCAGCGCCACCTTTTATAATCATTTCTGTTGTTGTTGGCGCAGGCTGACTCATTTTCTGTGACTGCTGCTGTTTTGACACACTATTTCATGTCATTTGCCTTTACTTCCTTTTGATTCCTTGCCTCTTAGGATTCCTTGCTCTTCTTCAACCCCCCCATACACTGTTCATTGTATACAGTATTTTAATTTGGAGACTCTCTACAAAAGTTCCTGAAATTCCATTGCTCTATTGTTCAATACTAAGCTAGAATTCAATGAAGCTAATTTTGTTTCAAAGAATATCTTTAAAACTTTTTTTTTTTCTTACTCTTATGTAATCATGAACTTTTCTACTATGTCTGATTATTGCTCTTGCATAAGAAAAATAATGTTAATGTATTTAGTTTATGTCATTACCATGGAAATAGTAGCAATTTTGTTTTATTTAAAATTCTTTAAAATTGTATTACTTGCTTTTTTAAGAAATACTTGGAAATATCATCTGCTTAATCAATGGGAAAATTAAATATACTTTTTTTATTTATTTATTTATTTATTTTTTTAATAAATTTCAGATTCTAGATAAATTTATATCAAAAGATTAATTGTTCTTATAATATGAGGATTACTTAACTATAAATCTTTAGCTCTTTTTTATTAAATTCTTAAAAGCAATAATTAAATTCTGAATTTACCTGTCATACATATTTTAAAAGAATATTAACATAAACTGATTCTTGGTAAATTCATCATATCAGATTAATTGCTCTTATAATAAAGGGTTTCTCTAACCCTAAAAGTTCATTTTTATTAAATTTTTTAAAGCAATGATTTAATTCTGAATTTAGCCACTAATAATTTACCTGCAATAAATTAACCATACAATGAATTAACAGGTGATAAATTTACTGGACTCAAATTTATTAATGGAAACGAAAACTGTATCACTCTGAAGAATGATGCTGATTTTGACCTTAATACAGAACATACAGTGTTTAAGTACTGTTGATACACTTCCTTATTCTGAAGCTTGTACATGTATTAATCTGTATATATATGATCATTGACATTAATCCAGCTATATTGCCTATACTAGTAAATATATGCACCCTTTGAGTGCAAGTATCTAAGTTTTAATGTAATAAAGTATCATATTAAATTAGAAAGGATAACTAAATAAAAATGCAGATAAAAAGATTTGAAACTGTGTGTGTGTTGGGGGGGGGGTATAATCGAAAAAATTGAACAACTGAAACTTACTCTTCCATCATTTCTGTCTTTCATTGCTAAATATTCCTAATTAACTATTTAGTTAAAATAGGAAGTAAAGAATACAATTACAGTTATTTCTTCTGGTTAATTAATTTCTTTTAAGATTTATCCCAGAGATTTTTGTTCATATTCATTAAGATAAAACCAAAACAATTAGAAATCTATAATACCAAGCACATATTTATTACAATCAAATTTTTAATATCAATATGCAAATTAGCCTTCCTGTTCACACTGTAAATCACTATTTTTTTGTATATATAAATACAATTGCATGTTATTAGTATGTAGATATGGCTAACATTATTAATAATGGAAGTTTAAATGAAAATAAAATCATGGAGAATGTGATGTAAATAACAAAGGGAAGTGTGACTTGAGTAGTGGTATAGTTTTAGTGACAGATATACAAACATACAATCTCCATTATAATAAGATATTTCATCTTGAGTAAATAGAAACGCATATTCAGAGTCACAATTTTATTTTTCATCAGTGTATTCATATAGCAATAAGAAGTAAATGATTTTATTTGGTAAATTTCCTATTCTGACACTAATTTGACAGTGCCTGTATAATTAACAAACATATCTTTAGTGCATTAAATACTATGTTAGTCAGTGTGTATGCTACCATATATATATATGTGTATGTGGTAAACACAAATAGTTGTAACTGAGCATGTATTTTTATCTCCACCTTCATTATTCTCAAACTGTAAATTAACTCATGATTTCCTCTAAAATGATTAATCTTTCTCTATATGCAAATTATTTTGTATAGTGCTGCCATCTGTAAGTCTATAAAATAAATGGTTGTAGTTTGCACCATATTTTATTAGGTACCAAGTGTTGTACATTGATATTAGGGTCAAAAGTTTTGCAATATTTTGGTATATGCTAATTTGCAGCATATATATCATGTGACCAAAGCAGTTCAAGCTACTTACTGTGATTAGTAGTTTAGGTACACACATGAACATGTAACATAGTCTGATTTGGGAACTTAGGCTTTATGAGTTTGAAATGGGCCCTTAGGCCATGGAAGCAACCAAAACTATTTTTGTGCAAAAGGTGAAGTTGATCACAGTATGGTAACCAGATGGTTCATTAAATTTTGCTCAAGTTACAGAATCTTGATGACCGGGCATGGTCACATTGACTGTGTTTTCCTCTGAGGCGATGCTCCAAGCCAATCTGCACTTGATTAGAGTATCAGCCAAGCCCGACATCTCCTTCATGATCTTAGCAAAAGCATCTGGAGCTGCCAAATTGTGCCTCATGTTACCAAAAGATTACAAAACTTTTCACTCACCTTAGTATATCTTGTTGTATATAGGGTCAGTGTTACCCTTTAGGCGATCACTCAGAGTGCCAACATTGTGAGGGTGCCATAAATTCAGGGCAAATTTGATAAAATTAAAAATGAATGGAAAAAGTGTAGTGGAAATTGTTTCATTGACATTTACGTCAAGGATTTATTGACTTAATGTAATAACAATAATTGGTTATTTGCATGGATGAAATAATAAAACCACAAGATGAACATTATATTACCAATGGTGTTTTGAGAGTTAGAAACAGTGTAATAATGGGTTATTTTACCTACATTAACTTATCAAAACTTTCAAGGGGTGGGTGTGCATCTAAAGGTACTAAATCATTTTGCAATGGCTCTGATTATATAACCTTATATATTGCTGTCACCACTGTTGCTATTCTAGCACCCTGTTATATCCAACATCATCATCCTCATCAGGTTTGTGCTGGTAGCAAGATTCCAATGACTCTCCTTTGCCAATTGTCCCTGTTGGTAATCACTCTTAGTAGGTCTCCTGTATGGCATCTAGAATGCACACAAAGCTGATTGATGTTTTTTGCTGGTTGTCCAACAGTAGTGTGTCCATGTGTAGGTGTCCACAGGAGAACGTATTTGCTTCTCCAACAGTTTCCAGCATGTCTTGTTCGTCTCACCTGGAAGGTGTAATAGAAAGCAGGTGACTGTACAGCTGTTTTCTTGTGGGATTCTGCTTCCATGATTTGTTCAAGACAGCATGAAACATCCTTGTGCTGCTCCCATCTAGCTTATTCTCCAAGCACTTTGTTAGGGTCCATGTGATGCTGCTGTACAGTAGTACTGATACAGTTACACTTGGAAGAATTCTTGCTTTATCTTATCAGATTATCACATGATTGATAATCTGTCCATCGCAGTCTATACCTTTTCTATGCATGGATTGATGTCACTTTCAGTAGATGAGATATTATTACCTAAGTATGTGAACTTGTCTACTGAATATTTTATATTTATTTGAACTGTTTACAAATTTTACTTTTTTTTCTTTTGTTAATTGTATGACCTAAGTTTGAAAACTATGTGAAAAACATTAATCAGTGGTGGCTCTTAGTGTTTCTTCTTTTAGCATATTTTAATAGGAATACTTCACTGAAGTTGATAAGTTCCCTTTACTATTTGTCAAAGATTCTTGTAATTACTATTTCTTATAGAATCTTAAAAGTTATTTTTATCCTGAAACTCTTTTTCCTTCTTTTTAATAAAATCATTTTCTAAACTTAACATCTTCAATTTTAAATACTTAACCCAAAAGATAACCAATTGAAACTTTGACTGAAACTTGTATGGTGATGTTCAAGAAATTTCAAAGCAGACAGTTTCCCTATTGTCTTATGGAAAGAAAAATACTATCTACAAAGGAATGATTCATCCAATGTTTAAAAAGAAATTCCATCAGAGGCAAGGAATAAAAGAATATTGAGATATCCTTAAGTTACAAGAGATATTGCAATGTATTTAATCTTATTATAATGGAGATTATGTGTCTGTCTATAACCAAAACTACATCACCCTCACCGTCACAATTTACATTATATTCTTAACGATTATCAAATAATCATTATTTAATCTTAATTAGCATCTTATCTATTAATAATATCTCTATTAAAGTCTAGCTGAGTTAGTTTTGTTTCAAAACAGCCAATGTTATTAATGCGTATAAAATCCTGCAATGTCTGTTATATATCACTAAGAAATAAAAATTTACATAGCATATGGTGTGAATAATTTTTATAGGTTTTTGAATAAAAAAATCACTTGCTGTTATTTATTTCTAATATTGTTTTATTCTCGAGCATATCAAAAGTAATCCTATGTATCATTTTATATTAAAATCAATTTAAATGAAATAAGAATAAATATAATCTGTTCATATACATTCTTATTTAATTTTGTTAGTCCTTCTAATTCAATATAATATTTTATTACATTAAAACTTAGATATTTCTGCTAGTTATTAAAATGGCAGAAATCTGATTTAGAAAATTTATATTAATACTTGAAACTATTTTTTTTTTTCTTGATGAATTCATCCTGTGCAATAAATTCATAATATTCAAATATACAGTGTGGTTCGAAAGTTGTGTCACCCCTACATATTTTTTTAGAGGTAAAATGACTACATAAAACAAAAAATAATGCAAGTTAAAACTATTGGGAGGGTGCGGCAAGAATTTCTGACCACCCTGTAGATATTTACAAACCAGCAGCTTTGGATGAGTGACTATTTTTCATCCTCATTGACCTCTACCATAATTATTTGTATATAAGTAAAGTCGCCAGGATGGCCTAAAGTCGGTATCGGGAGTCTATCCCATTTTCACTTGCGCTAGACCAAGGAAATTGTTTTTTAGTGTCTGAGGTGGAGCGCCACACCTACCATCAGCTCTTCACTTTACTGCACAGATCCCTGTGCTACTCATATACTGAGTTGGCTGGTATCGAACCAGAAACCTTGTGGGTCCCAGGCGGATGCTCTACTGACTGAGCTAAACATGCACTAATTTTCCAGATCTTTCAGCTCAAAAGTTAGGTGTGCATATTATACACAATTAACGTTTTCCCTGGTCACGTGCTTCACCATACTTAGGATGGGATGACCGAAAAGTGAGTTATACCTATAGTCCAAACTAATATATTTTACGCCATTACAGAAAAATATCCACTGGAATGTGTGTTTGTTTATAAATCGTTTCTCCTTATGTTAGCTTATTTTTAATGCAAGCTTCTTGCATTTTTGTGTGGAGATATTTGTGTGCTTTCTCTAAATACTATTTAGATTTTCTGTTGTAAGACCTAATGTAAGTCATCAGAGTGACCTAAAGTTGGTATCAGCCAATCAGCGAGGGAGTCTATCCCCATTTCACTAGTGCTAGACCAAGAAGATTGTTTTTGTGTCTGAGGTGTAGCGCCACACTTACCATCAGCTCCTTACTTTACCACACAGATTCCTGTGCTACTCATATGCTGAGTTGGAGAGGGCCGGTATCAAACTAGGAACCTTGTGGTTTCTAGCCGAACGCTCTACCGACTGAGCTAGTCAGTATAAACCAATAAAAAGCTGAACAAATGCTATATTTAGGTTCTATGAATTTTAAAAAGTCAGTGTGTGTTATGCATAAGATTTAAAAAAAAAATTTTAGAGTACAAAGTGAGAGTTACAGTCAAATAATTATAGTACTTTTATTAAACTGTTGTTTAATTTATTTGATATTTTGATATATAATTGTATAAGGAACTGAATTCTTTATTAAACAGTTGTGTATTTTGTTTACTCTACTTCAGAAGTCTTAAACTTGAGTAGAGAAAAGGGCCATTATGTGTTGAGCAAGAGAAGCATCCGGCCAAAAGTGTAGTGGGAAGGAGGAGATCTGTAATGTTCACTATAGTGCTAAACCACAAAACTGCTAAGGAGACTTTATCAAGATGAATGTGCGTGGGGCAGTAAATATTTGAGATTATGTGAAGTAGTACACTAGTCCTAATGTAAATAAAATAAAAAATTGTTTTTTAACTGCATGTCGGATGCACAACTAACGTTAGAGTTCTTATTGCTTTAAATTTGACCCTAATGAATTTATATTGAAGACGATTTATTTTCATTGTTGAGAAAAACTGTTCCCAAATGTATGTGCTTTCAAACAAGACCAGAATTTTAACTTTACTCCTGGAGGTTGTAGCCCAACATATCATACCATTTTGGAATCAAGCTGACTTGATGTGAAAATTAAAAAGAATTTTCAGGCTGAATCCTGCAATTTGAAATTTTAAAATTCCCAAGTTTTAATACTATGTTTGAAAAAAAAAAAATGTGATTTTTTTTTTTTTTTTTTTTTTTTTTTTTTGTGACAAATTTTTTTTGAACAATACATAAAGTATTATTGTTGGGCCACAGGAAAAAATGCCCTTTTATTTGACTATAATCATTTGTTATAGGGTTTCAAGTATTCCTATCCAATACTAATAATTACTAAGCAATTATATAGTTTCAAGTAATCAATGTTGCTAATCCTTAGTAAACAATGATACGATTAAGAAATTATTCTTAATACAAATAATTTGTGAACAGTTATATGGTTTCACATATTCAAATATGAATAATTTTAAACAGCTCTATTAGACCCATCGTTGGGTTCCTAACAGTGTACTACTACTCCAGGTCAAAGTGGAAAGAAGTAATAGCAATGAAAGAGGTACTCTACATTCCCCAGAGCTCTTGAACTAGAATCCCACCACCAGATGCAGTTTTATATCATACCCTTTTTAGAGGGTCTTACTTCTCTGCAGAGGATGCAGTGAGCGTATTCTAAGCTGCACTAACAGATCTGTAAACAATTTAAGAAATCTCTCAAGTGGAAGAGCTATAGATAGATAAAGTAGTCCAAAGGCCACACACAGTGAGCTGTGACTTTGAGGTCCCTTCTCTATTTGGTTTGTTAATGTTAGAATGTCATTTCCTCCTAGCATTAGATTCTAAAACTGGTTTACATTTCTTCATAATTTTTTTTTTTTTTTTTTTTTCATTTGGGAATTTTATTGATTTCAAACATTTGATAAAGGCAGTCAGAAAATCTTTTTTGACTCCTTGAATAATTCGGAAAAAAAAAAAAAAAAATCTATTGATCTTTGCCATGTTGATCATATTTTTTTTTTTTTATTTTAAAAAGTGCCTGAAGCCCTATTTGAAGCTGTGTTTATATATTTTAAGTTTTTGTTGGCTCTTTAATTATATCTTTCTTTGATATGAGTTCATGTTATCTTTGTATAAGTTAACCCCCTCCCAACCAAAATTTGACATGCTCTAATATCTTGACATTATTCATTCTAATAAACCATAAAATCTGTTCTGCCCTTCATAAAAGAAGGAATTTGAATAATGATTTTATTTTTGCTATAGCTTGTGATTGCCATTGTTGGGAGACAAAATAGAATCGTCTCCCATTTTATATGGGAGATGGGCACTTCCCAGTTTATGTGTCCACTTTGGTCACATGACAAAAGGGAACCCTAAAGTTTTTTTTTTTTTTTCTCTGACAGGACTTAGAAGGGTCAGATGTGTGTCTTGTTGTTTCCGCCATAACATGTATGACTCATTTGTTCCCAGACCTCCTAAGATGAGGAATAATAGTGGCTTCCACCCTTTTTACATAACATTTCTTCATGTTCCCTGAAACATGTCTGTTGTATGGTTTGGGACTGGAACTATGTTTCATCTCTGCATGTTGTTTTAATTAAATGTTATCTTGTATAAATTGGCTTGTCTTTTCCTTGCCAATTATTCTGTGTTGGGTTACCATCATTTGGATAACCTAATGCATTATGGGTATGCGAGTGTTAGCTTTGAACTAACACCTGATTGATTCTTATACCAGCACTGAATCATATTAATTGCATTTATTTTTTTTAATTCTAAGCCTTTTCATTCCCTTAAGCATTTCAAAAGAAAGATATCATTCATACTATTTGCATTTGCTTGATTCTATAATGATTAATATAAACCCAAAATTTGGTTATTCATTAGCAAATGACCATATGAGGAAAAATGTCATTTTTAAAAAGTTATAAACAATATTTATGAATGACTGTATGAGGAAAAATGTCATTTTAAAAAGTTGTAAACAATATTTATGAATGACTGTATGTTCTAAATGAACTGAAAATAGTTTATTTATACATTGGTGCATAGTGGTTATTATTGTAGGAAATGGACATGGCAACCCAAGTTCAAATACTGGGTGAAGCTGTTTGTATTTTGCATAATGGTAATACCTTTGGGAAAGGTATAAATCTATTTTCCCTCCAGCCATGGGTAAATAGTAGGTCAGACTGCAATCTTTAACCCTTGTATAGTAATCAGTCTAGGAGAAGGAAAAATCTGAATTCAAGCCTGTTAAGCTCTACTTAAAAATTGACCATGTCACATCCTGCTTTTGGTGGAGTAAATACATACACATATATATATCATATATACATATAAAATGAAGGATAGTAAATAAGAAAAGTGTATGCATAGAAATAGTGCTTAGTGCTATAATAACAGAGCAGGTTTAAAACCTAAAATATAAGATTATGGATACTCTATTACTGTTACCCAAGTTTCATGTATCTAGATAATCAAATAAAAGATTGTTTTATATAGGAGTTCAATATATTATAAAACAATCTTTTATTTTACTAATATATTAATCTTTTATTTGATTATCTATTCCAAAAGGCTGTTAATTGTCTCAGTCGGTAGAGCGTTCGGCTAGAAACCAAGTTTCCTGGTTCGATACCGGCCTTTGCCAACTAAGAGTAGCACAGGGATCTGTGTGGTAAAGTGAGGAGCTGATGGTAGGTGTGGTGCTCCACCTCAAACACTAAAATAATCTCCTTGCTCTAGCACTAAAGAAAAGGGGATAGACTCCCTCACTGATTGGCTGATAACGACATTAGGCCACCCCAATGACTTTACTTTACTTACTTTTACTATAATGATCCAATTTTAGTAGTGTATATATTACCGCATCATTTCATAGCAAGATTTTTGCTAGCACAATACTGTTAAAAAGGCTCTTAAAGAATAAAGCAATTTCCAGTCCAATTGTGACTTAATGGGTTGGTGTCTTGATTTATGCTCATTCTAATCATATAATTTCTTAAAATAAATAATTATTAGATACTAATTGAGGTATACTTCCTCTTATTTATTTGCAGTTGATTATACTATAAATTGTATGGATAGGATAGGATTTGACATTGAGCCTAAGGGATGCCAAAAGCAGCCTATAAGTGAATATTTGTGACAATTAGAAGAAAAAAAAATAGAATTCCTATTGCTTTATTCGTTTACCAAAAAATAATTTACTATGGTTGTTGTAACGCGCTTAGCGAAATAATAACACGGGTAGTCCAGCTGACGTTAACCACGAGAAGTGATCACTTTCGCCTTTTATTCACAACTCAAAAGATGGTTGAAAACGGTGCTTCCGTTTCATAACAAAAACAATGGTAGAAATGGTGCTTCCATTTCTTAGTATACCACAATGGTATTATCTAGTTTTAGAATAAATTCTAGTATATTTTATTTATAAAGGGATTGGTTTAGCTTTGTTGGTATAGGATCCAGTTTGGAATAAGGTTCCGGGTTTGACACCAGTCCCTGCCAACTCCGTATATGAGTAGAACAGCTTGGTTAATCTGATCTGTGTGGTAAAACATCTATGAGTTGATGGTAGGTGTGATGTTCTGCCTAAGCAAAAACAATCTCCCTTGTCTAGCACAAGTGAAAAGGGGGATAGACCCCCTTGCTGTCTGGCTGATATCGACAATAACCCACTTTGCACTTTACTTATATATAAAAAAAATGATGCTTTATTTGTTTACCAAAACATAATTTAGTGTGGTATTATCTAGTTTTGGAATCAATTCTGGTAAATAGTAGGGCAGACTGGTTTCTTTAACCTTGGTATGGTAACCTAGGATGTCTATGAGAGGGAAAACTCTGAAATCAAACCTGTTAAACCTTGCTTAAAAATTGACCTTATATCACATCATGCTTGTGGCAGAACGGTTGATTAAAACACACACACACACACACACACACACATATATATATATATATATATATATATATATAATAATATATACACACACACACACACTTACAGAATTTATTTATTTATTTAAAAAAATTACTGATGCTTTATTTGTTTACCAAAAATAATTTAGTTTGGCATTATCTAGTCTTGGAATTAATTATGGTCTATTTTCTTTCTCCCTTCTGACATTTGAGGTTTAATTTCAATGGCACCTCAGGAAAATTGATTTGATACGTCTGAAAGTAGGTTAATCTATCAGACTTTTAGGTGAAAGAAGCAATGGTGAAATATTACAGTTAGAATATTGTTAATTGTTCTCTTTTCTTTTGACTACTATTTGAACTTGTGTGCGTTTCCTCCTATCTTCACCGGTTCATAACAGAAGATATTGAGTAGAATTCCATTAGCCATCTATGAAAGGAACTTGGTGTTATGGATTTAGCAAATGACTTGATTAATATTGAGGCTCTGGCAAATGGCAAAGCATGTGCTGCTTAAGTGATGAGTCAGCCTAGCTCAGCTGTCAGTCTTGACTTACAGCCACACTCTGAAAAGCTGGCATGCAATTAGGGAAGTGGGATAACCAGACCAGGGCTGGAATCTGGCCCCTAAACTGGAAGAAAAAGGCTAATTGATTCATAGGCTGAAGGAAGGAATGTCTTGCTGGGGAAGACAACTGCCGCTACTGAATGCTGACAGGTAGACCCGTACGATTACAACTAGAAGGGAATTTTTGTAGACAAAAAGGTTGGCAGCAACATTATTTTTTTAAATTCTATCAAGTTTAGTTTTCTTAATCTTTCTGAAAATTTTGCATCAATATATCAGTGATATCCATTTTGTTCAATGTAAATTTCCAATATCTTAAACAAAAAATGAATTACTGATCTACTTTAAATTTTAATTATTCTATAAATTTAACATATATATTCGCAGATAGGTCGTAATTTAAAAAGAAAAAAAAAATCTACCAAAATCAGCGGTGCAACCTATCCATTCAACATAAATGTAAAACAGCACTACTTTGATTTTTACTTTTAATTATTCTATAAATTTACCGTAATTTACTGCAGATAGGTCGCAATTTAAAAAGAAGAAAAAAAAAGTCCACCAAAATCAGTGGTGCAACCTATCCATTCAACATGAATGTAAAAAAGCACTACTTTAATTTTTATTTATTAATAAGTTACAATTATCAGCAATTGCAATGACATGAATAATGATGATAACATTAACTGATGAACAAATGAAAAGAATGTTTTGAAAGTGAGGACAGTGAAGAAATATTTTTAGGATTCAGTTCTGATGAAGTTAAATAACTATGCTTATGCCTAAAAGATTAAATAGTTTTTCTAAAGTTTTCTATACTGTTTATAACTGTTGAGGAGATAGTTATAGATTTTTATTATTGGATTGACTTTTATGCTTTTTTTACCCAAGCTCATTTATGATTATAGTCCTAAGAAATGCAACACTTATTTCTATATGTTTGCATTATACATCACAGTCTATGGTGAAGTGTTCTAGATTTAATATTTGTAAGCAAATTCTTGAAACAAATGTTAATATTTGCTAAGTTTTATGTTAGAATAGTTTGTGTAACCGCCAGATTATAATGTGATGTATCTGAGGGTCAATCGCTAATACCTACTTAGACAACCACAAATTAGGGGTGCAACCTATCCACTGCTGCAACTTATCTGCGAGTATATATGGTAGTTCATTTTTATTGCTTTTGTAGTATAGTTTGTTAGTTTTAGATATTTAATTTGTTTTCCCTGTGACTATAATTTTGTATAAAGCTAATGTTAACTTAATATCTTAATTTCAAACAACAGACAAAATATTTATACAGTTACATTTTTAATTTTTTTTTAATTAGAACTTACTTGTATAAATCTTGTTAGCTTATGACTCAAGATTTTGGATTTTTATTTTTATTTTATGTAAATTTTGTTAATGTTTTAGAAATACACTACTCAATGCTAACATGATATAGTTGTTTACAAACATTAATTTTGTTTGTTCTTTTAGTAAAATCATAATTGTATTTTTTGTTTTTAGTATCTTTTATTGTTTATAAAAATATTCTTACATCAATATGGTAATTCCATTTTAAATCGGTATTACTCAACTTGGATGATAAAAATATAATAAAACATTTAAGATTCCTTTTTTTATCTGTTTCACTGCCTGCTATTAAAATATATACAATGAATTAAAAATAAGATTTAATGTTCAATTTTCAAAATATTTTTATATTAAATTTTTTTTCTTCTTCTATCAATAAAAAGAAATATCAAACTGAGCAATCTAGAATGTCTAAAAGATTTGTGTATAAATTTTATTTAAAAAAATTTTTTGTAATATTATCTCTTTTATAACAGTTGGTTTGGGTATGTTAGTCTTTCAAAAATTTATTTAATTTTTACACTTGGGATTCTTACCTATTTTATTTTGGTTTCAGTTTGGTTTCTCTGTTTTAATAGCATATCAACCATCATGGGTTATTTAAAGCCAAAGCTATCCTTGTAGAATAACAGTAGTGGTACTATTTAACCCATAGCTGGAGAGATAAGGGCATTCACACCTTTTCCAAGAGTATTAGTCCAAAAGTGAATATAATAGTGTTACTGGAGTTTGAACTTGCTTACTACAGTACTACAGTGTAGCAATCCAGTGTGTTAGCCATTATGCCATAGAGACCTCCTACCTATTTTGTAATTTAAAAAAAAAGAAAGAAAATTTAAACACTTTTACATATTTCTAAAATTCCAATTGTTATTTATAACTGTAATCTAGTAAAAACAGTATATCATAGCAATCCTGTGCCCTTCACACTTGTGTCTCCCCCACAGACTAGCAGAAAGTTTAAAATGTTGTAATTTGTTACTTAACAGGTTTACAGGCTTTAAATAAGATTTCAATAGTGACATAGAAATGAGGATTGCCTGGTCAGAATATAGGCTGCTTGGGTGGATTTACTTCTTTGTAAGCGACATGAATACCAGTCATTTGGGTTGTAAGAGTTAAAATGCTTAAACTTAGAAAATAAAGCAAATTTCAGTTCAATTTGCAAATGAATGACAAAATGAATGTTATTTCTAATAATTCAAATTTTCAATATATTTGTTTATTTTTTCCAACCCCTCTGCATGAGTAGGATGCAACAGTCAATTTCATAAGCGGAGTTTAACAGGTTTAAATTCAGTTTTCCTTCTCCTGGACTGGTTGCTATAGCAAGGTTAAAGAATCCACTCTGCCCTACTATTTACCTATAGCTGGAGGGAGAATAGTTGGATCCATACCTTTCCCAAGGGTATTAGCATTATGCAAATTGCAAACATAGAACTCATATTTCTGTATCCTTTTTGTATGACAATAACCATTATACTGCAAATGCCTCCAATTTTAACTTTGAAATGCTAATTAGAATCCTTCACTTCTTCCTTGATAGAAACATTGATGTCATCATGGATCACTGTTACAACAGGAACTCTACAGGTTAATGGGGCACCTACTCAGGGTTAAGAGTTGGAAGTTATAAGGTCGATTCTGACTCATAGTATTCCTAGGATGCCAACTTCAACTCCTATAATTTTGACTCCAACTCCTTAGCATAAATAGAATTAAGTTAGACTGTCAACATAAGCAAAGTAGCTAACCAGAATTTTACTAAAAAAAAATTATTTCATCATTGTTTTGATATGTACTCTACACTATGACGTGAACCTGGTTCTGTTTTTCACCATGTTAAGAGTGCACCATGTTTTAGAAGATAAAATTGTAAAATTATGTATTTTTAATAAATTTGTATATCAGTAAATCTCTAAAAAAAATATATATAAATAGATAGAAATAAATGTTAGATGTTTAATGCAAACATAAAAAAAAAAAAATAGTAATAAAATCTTAGTTCACAATAGAATTCTAGTTAGTAAAGGACAAGTTTGCAGATTCGGAAGGTCCGATCCCGAATCATAATATTCCAATTCCATCCAAAACCTCTGACTTTACAAACCTCGCACATAATTATAACTAAAATTATTTCCCTTGGACCTCAATTAGTGAATTATTTACTGTAAGATTCAAAATTCATATTTTGTTCTCTTTTGTGAGATCTTTCTGTTTTGGTTTTATTTACCAAATTCTTTAATATCTCAAGAGCTTCTTGAGGTTTATTTTTCTTTAATTCTCTTAATGGTATAACACTTGTCATTTTGCTTCAATCAAAACTTGAAAGTGGCTGAAAGTGGCCTTCATTGAAATATTGATTCAAACATGTTCCATTTCAATGAATCTTCTTTTACAAATGGATTTTCTAGTAAAAGTAGCTTTAAAATGCCTTTCTATTTGATGCTATCTGCTTGAGCCTATTAACATTTTTTGAGGCGATATTTGCACAAAATAAAAATAGATTTTTATTTAGTAGAATCTATGAAGTTAAAAAAAAGGTTGAACTGGTTTTTGTCCTTGAAGTTGTTCAGTTAATCTGCAACAAATATTATGATTTGTTCTTATCTAAAATTTACTGACACATTTATAGCTTACAGATCAATAGATCAATATTCAGTTTAGTTTCTTATTTTAACATATTATTACAATTGTTTATGATGATTGTATGAGAATAGAAATCTGAGCTCTTCAGTTTCACTTGTTTTCATTATTAATGTCATATTAATAAGTTTTATCTTGTTTTTAAAATATATGAATGTATAAAAATCAAACATGACCAGGTATTTAATATATTACAAAAATATTCATGTATAGTGAGTAATAAGAATTGTGAAGAGTTTGTTTATATATTGCCGAGCAGAGCTGGGACTAGAATATGCTGACTGCCCCTCTGCGGAGGGGTAAGACCCCCACGCCAGTGGGGCTGTTGGGCATGTGTGGTGACCTGTAATGCCTGAGAACAGGATTGTGGTAGTTAAACAGTCTATGAACATGGATACTAAGTGGTCTCATGACATGCAACAATCCACTTTGGCCTTTACTTGGGCTCGATGGATGGTTGGAAAGGCCCCATTTGATCAATTGGCTGGTCAAGTCAAGACCTAGCAACTATATGATTGTCCTGACAGTATTCTTCAAATTGCTCTTATGGTAACCTCCCCCTGCCCTTTTTTTTTTTTTTTTTTGGTAGGTGCATGAAAGTGGTGGATGTGAGTCAGCCACTAGTATTAATATACATGAAGTTAAACAAATCCTGCGTGCGCCCACACACACACACATAACAAGATTTGGCATTATATAGCCCTCAAGGGTTTATATGCCATTAAACACCAACCAACCAAATGTGGTGTGTATATATTGGACCCAGAGTAAAGTTTTAAACTAAAAGAAATTTGGTTCTTCATGTGGGGGAAAAAGAGAGCCTCTTACTCATAGGGTGGTGGTCTTTAACAACAAACAATACTGTGGGGAAGCCATCTTGCTGCAAGATTTAACTAGTCTCCCATATTTAGATTTAAAAACTTAGGGGAAAAAAATCATCAAAATAATTCCCATTTAATTAAACTTTATTAATTACCTTTATATATATATATATTTACCAACCCCTCAGCACGAGTAGGGTGTGTCATAAGGTCAATTTTTTAAGCGGGATTTAACAGGTCTGAATTCTGAGTTTTTACTTCTCTTAGACTGGTTACCATAACAATATTAAAGAGCCCAATCTGCCCTTCAGTTTACCCATAGCTGTAAGGAGAATTGGATGTATACCTTTCCCAAGGGTATTAGCACTATGTGAAATGCTACCAGCCTCATCCAGGATTTGAATTCAGTTAACCATGTCCATTTCCTATTATGATAACCATTACACAACGAGCACCTCTCCAATAAATAGTTTTACTGTCAACATAACAAGCCTTGGTTTCTTTCCTCCTCCCCAAGTATAGATGGGTACATCAGCTAGTAGTAATTAATTGTTTACCTGTCTTAAAAGTACAACTTTGCTATATTATAGCATTGTTTTGTCTCATAAAATTGTCTTAATTGTGGTAGTAATCGTATTGTTATTATTTAGTTAGTGATATAATTAATTGTTCTCACTTGAGTAATGCAGTTTCTATAAAATGTGTGTGAATAGAATTGACATAATTAAATGTAACATTATATGACACATTAGATAAACTTTCTGAGAACATTTTACATCCAGTTTTTCTTGGAAAATCTATTATGTCTCTATTAATTACTTGTTTTGTTTAGTTGACTTAAATGAATATGCAACCCAGTTTCGCTTGCCTAAAGTTGAACAGATTTTAAAAAAATAGAAAATCCGGACTAAGTAACCAATAAGCACCCCAGCTGGAAGCTGTTTAGAAAGGGACACCTTTTGGTTTTCACCATAAACTTCTGGTTGTTTGTTTACAAAAAAAGAAAAAAAAGTTATTTATCGGTTACTTGGTCCCAACATCCTTTCATCTAAATAAACATAAAAATATTTTGTAAATAAAAACTATTTTCATTTAAATAAACATATCTGCATTTCTCTTCTGATTAAATAAAAACTATTTTAATATAAACATGTGTCTTTAATATAAAAACGTGTCTTTCATTTAAAGTTTTTAAAACTTAAAAAATTCCTATTGAATTAACAACAACATGAAATAATTTTTTTAATTAAAATTGAAAACTATTTTAGTATAAAAACGTGCCTTTAGGTTGTAAAATCATCTGTTGTTTGTAAACAAACAACCGGAAGTTTACATTGAAAAGCAAAACAACTCCCAGCTGGGGTGCTTATTGCTTACTTGGTCTGAAAATCCAACTAAAAAAAATACAGAATTTCATTTCCTTGCTTTTATTACTCTGTCACTAGTTGATAAAGTTGGATCAGGTCACCAATAGGCACCCCAGCTGGGAGCTGTTTTGAATGGAACTGAATTATGCTTTTCACCGGTTGTTAGTAAACAAAATCAACAGATGATACAAACCAAAGACATGTTTTTATTTCAGATAGGAATCCATGCAAACACACATGGAAAATAAATTTTATAAATTGTGTAATAATTCATAAATGAATTTATTTTCCATGTGTCTCTACGTGGATTCCTATCTGAAATAATATTGTTATAATGCCAATAACAATATTAGTCTATGGAAAATTTGTGACAAACAAGGGTATCTCCTTCCCCTGACCAGAATATGCATGCAAGATTCCCTTGTTACTCTTTTCATTTCATGAGTTCATTATTTTGTTCATCGGAATACAGTGAATTCATTTGTTGTAGCGGGCTCAACTGACCCAGTGTGAATGCTGTCACAACAATAACAAAGTCACTTGTAATTCAGAATAACAATAAGCTGTAACACAAGTTTTAAATTTAAATAGGTATTTATTTAAAAAAAAAAAAAAAATGGCTACGAGATAGATGCTAATATATGAGGCTCATTCATTAAATCAGGGAATTTTCTTCTGAAGTAAACAAAATATCTTTTTCACAATTTTTTTTTTTCTTCATAAATGTAAATGTTGCATTGTTTGGAATTGTTTTATACAAAAAATATTTAATCTTGCAAAATATTTGTTTTGAGGCTATTCAAAATGGCAAATCAGAGTATTCCAGGTTTGAACAAGTCAGTCATCAAATTTTTGCTGGCTGAAAAATGCAAACCATGGGAAATTTACAGAATAAAAAAAAAAAGAAATACAGAAGAATATGTGATATGCATAGAGAAGCATGTTTTAGTCAAAAAATCTTTACAAATAGGTTTACCACTACATGCCCAAGTTGAAAAGTCCATGGAGTGGAAACACATTCACTAACCAGTAAAGAAAACGTTCTGGGTGCAGCAGTCAGTAAAGAAGGTGATGCTTACACTCTTCTGGGACATGAAAGGATACATCACTATCTCCTTGAAAAAATTGAAACTATAAACATTGCTTCTTCCTATTGTTAACTCCTTAGGAAGAATTCACCTTATCTATTGAGTAACACAAAAAATGTTATAGCATTTTTGGATTAGTCAAGTAAAAAAAAAACATTTTGTAAAACGAGTAAAATTACAGTTTTGTAAATCTTTATTTGACCTGCTTGATTTATCAGAAAATATTTTTGAAGTAATTCAAATAATTTTTTGGACGGTTAAACTCCTTGTTTTTATTGTTCCACTGGTACATTCTTCAGCTTTTTGTTTTCAGCTGTAATATGCACATCATCATGTGAACAAAAACAAGGATTATAATTCTCTAAAGAATTCATTGAATGTTTATGACTCTTCTCAATATTATAGATATCATCTATTATGTAGTTTGTTCATTTTTGTATACTAGTACCATTTCATGATATACATATACACATGTGCACACACACACAGACACACATATATATGCTTATATATATATATATTTATAGAAAAACCAGAAAGTGGTTAATTGAAGCCTGAAGAAGATACTAGAAGATCCGAAACACAAGTTATTGAAGTAAAATAAAAACTAAAATCTTTTAAAAAAAAACAAAGATTTTAGAGAAAAAGTTTTTTAATTTTCAGTGATCAATAAGAGATTTATTACTTTAGATGTTTATTTTTGTCAGAAATGTTAGTCCTAACTAAGCAATAATGCTATGTAATTATTTTACATTTCCAGATTGTTAGTCCTAACTAAGCAATAATGCTATGTAATTATTTTACATTTCCAGATTGTTAGTCCTAACTAAGCAATAATGCTATGTAATTATTTTACATTTACATTTTCACCTTGAAGAACGACTTAAGAACTTAATTCCAAATGTTTAATTAAATGTGATTAATTATTTTAGTGAGACAAATAGTTGGATATTTTTCTTTTTAAGTTTAGAAATTTCAATTCTTTGAGTCGTTATTTAATATGGCTTTCCATTTGATGTGAGTCCCACCTCTTTCCCTATTAGGAAAAAAAATTCTTAACATCATATGTATACCTCCAATGTATACCAAATTGAGTAACTCTGCATCAAACCATTTGGCTGTTTTTAGTAGACAGACAAACAATTACCATTTATTGACATATATTATATGTATGTATAAAAAAAGATTGAATTTTAATGATTTTTTTCTTCCTTTTTATTTTTCAGAAAAAGCATCAGCTTTGGTTCCCGGGCGTGATACCAAGCCAGGCGGATACTCCCATTATCTGCCACCATGTGAAAATAACCCATGGGAAGCATACACTCAAGAGCTCACGTCTGCGAGCAACCCTCACCAATTGGGCATCGATGCAGCTTCTCACACGAAAACAATTACATATGATATGCCTTACGAAGCTGCCCATAAATTTGACATATCTGAAGCCAACTTCTCTCTGTCACATAAAGAAGATGGAAAACTGGAATCGTCGTCATCTATTCAACTTTCTGCTCACAATGAGCATCAGATCAACTTCCAGAATTGCTTGAATGCCAAACTTGCTCCTTCAGCACCACTGCCACCTCCTGCAACGGTTGAAGCATCAGTGCCAGAGACAATTGAAGATTGCGAGCAGATTATGAGGGATAGACCAGATGTGGAATTACCCGAAGGCAAACCATGTCAAGAGACCCAGCCACCTGGACTTTTGACCCCTATTACAGAGTCTATTTTAAAAACTGAATCGCTCATTATTCACCATATGAATACGGACACATTTGCACCTAATCACAAATTTTTTTCTTGTGGTGATAGTTCACAAGACGCACTGGCCAGCAGAAACGAGACACAGGTAGATTCAGCTGTTGAGTGTGTGGGAATATATGAAAAACCGGATGATCATGATGTTACCATGGTTAGTGAGACTGCCTATGATTCTGCAGCTGGCAAGGCAGGTGAGGCTTTGGTGTGCAATGTTGCTTGGAGCATGTCCAATTCTCAGGAAGAACCCATGCATGAAAGCAGTGAGACTGTGATAAAGGCTGTGGAAGATGTATCTGCTGTCTGCTTGAATAATACGATAGAGCCCTCCTTAAAGGAAAAACAGAAATTTGATGGCCTGCACAACAGCCTACATAGCAAAGATCAAAACGGTAGCATAGAAAAGGGCCAATTGTTGAACTCTTCTAATCCCAAGACCATTGGTCATTTATTGGATACTCCTGGTTATCAAACAGCAACTGAAGAACCAGAAATTGTGGGCTTTGACTGTATGGACGATGATGAAAATGTGGACGATTATCTAGACAAGTGTTGCTCTGCAGCAATGGCGGACACTGTTCCTTCTGCGCCGCCTACAGCTTCCTCGATTCAAGCAGAATGTATCGTTCATTCAGTATCTTCGGACTCACCTATGGAACTACCTGAAGTGGTTAATAATGGTGACGCTGCAACTCAGCCCACATCTTCTGTTCCTTCTGAGTATGCTACGAAGGCTATGGACCTATCGAATGGTCATGATAGCGCTCTTGTGACAGGCAACAGTGAGTGGACACAAATGAATTGCACGAGAGAAGTTGAGAAACTTAGGCATGACAATGTATGCATTAGTGACAATATGACACAGGGTGCTATAGGAGAAAATGGCTTTCCGTCATCGAGTGATAGGGATGCCAAAATGACAGCAGAATCTGCTGCCAGTATGAGACTATCAAAGCCTACTGGAACCATTGAAAATGGATTTCCAGGACCTCCATTAGAGAACGGTGTGAGCACACCATCTCCTGAATCACAACAATCATCAATACTTGGTGCTCGTCCTAAAGAGCCTCCTTTACCAAAAATGGCACGGCCAAACAGTCTGTTGGGTTTATCTAAGGTGTGTCTTGATACACCTTTTGCCGCAGCCACTATTGCACCCGTTTCAATTTCACCTGATAAATCTTCTGATAATATGCCTAATGGCTTTCCCGATTCCTCCGCATCGACAGAAAATGCAGTGCCTGGCCTGGACATGAAGCAAAAGATGCAACAGTCTTTGAGTCCGCTACAGAAAAAACTGATCAACATGGAGATCAAACAGCGCCTTGAAACTGAAACCGAGGCTGGGGCCAACAAAGAACTCCTTCAGCATAACTGTGATGCTCATTTGTTGCCTTGCGACGTCCGAAACAGTGATGGCACTGCGGAGAAGGTGGTTGAGTCGGACGACGAGGTGGAAGAGAAAGATGCAATGGAACAAGGGATGCAGCAGGGTGATGATGAAGAACTCGTCTTGCGCAATCGGCCGGATCTACCCAGTGAAGCTACGCAATCTCTCCCAGCAACGTTAGCTTTGACACAGACTTCACCGTCTGGCACACAGTCATCGAGCACATCGAATTCTACTGTGTCAGGAGCGGCGAGGCCTCATTCTTGGAGTCCGTCTAGTGGGACGTCCTCTAATGCTGCCTCCTCTCATAAACAGAAACGGCCGACTAGCTTAAACTTACCACAGCGGAATAGAGATGTTAACTCACAAAATGACTGGTCTGCGGGTTCTGGCCCTCAGTCATTTCCTAACGATTCAGAGGGTGGCCGCTGGAATCAGGGGATTATTCCAACTATATCAGAAGAAAACGAAGCAGGTAATGATTTTTAAAATTTTTTGCTTATTTATTTCCTACGAATTTCATCTTTGAATTCATTGTATGTTATGTGACAAATGATATCATTGTTGGATTTGGCTATTCTATTCGTTGATTGAAGAATCTGTTACCTTGACCCTATATTTTTTTTTTTTTTTTAACATCCAAACGGCACAAAGGGAGATAACCAATCAACACTAGTTTGCCAGCTTAAGAAATAATAAATCAATACTGAATTTTCTGAAATAATGGATAATTTAAGGTTGTTATTTTGTGATTTTTTCCAGACACAAATAGGTAAGTTTTTTTTTTTGTGATGTCTGAAGTTTCCAGAAGGTTCCATTGCAGTTCAGCTTTACAACTTTTATTTTGTATGATTATTCAGAAACAACGTTCCACAAAAAAAAATCTGAAATCTGAAAGTCTTTATAAAAAGAATACATAGATAAAAATATTCAGCATAAAAAATATACACAAAAATGATTTTCATGTTGATAAACAAAACAGAAAACAGTCTGTGTCTCTTTTGTTAGTTGATGTATATGTAAGTTCATTCTCTCTCTCTCTCTCTCTCTCTCTCTCCTATCTATCTATCTATCTATCTATATATATATATATATATATATATATATATATATTATATTTTGTGCAAATCTAGCTTTTAGAAAAATGAAATTGTTTTCAAACTACTGACGAGTTTATTTTCAAATAATTTTAAATGTAAACCCCCCCCCCCAAAAAAAAAAAAATCCTAAATAAATGAATACAATATATGCAAGTTAATTTCATTGTTCTAATTATTACTCCTCTTTTCTCATTTTCTGGTGATTCTAAAATCCTTTTAGTCCAGTTTATGAACAAGGGACTTCTGCTTGTGTGTGTGTATACACCGATGCTGATAGGTATGCTTCAAGCATCACTGACGCAGAAAAATCATATCCCAGTGTTTTTTTTTTCTTGCCACTGTTTCCAGCTAACTGTAAATACATTTCAATATTTTCTTGGAAAAGAATTACACTGTATGGTAGATTAGACGGCTTTAGTTGTTCATAGATAAAAACTCAGCAATTTATTAAGAAACTTTAGTTATGACACATCAAATTTCTTAGGGTCTTGTTCAAATCAAATCCGTGCATCCTGGGATGCACTAGATTAAAAAGCATTCATATATATATATATATATATATATATAAAATCACCCCCCTTAGCTCATCTGTTACCGTTAATTTAATATATATATATTTTTTTTAACAAGCTGTATTTTATTTGTCTAAACACTCTTTTTCCCCTATTTAACTCTTCTCTCTCATCCTCTCTCTCTCTCTCTCATCTCCTCTCTCTCTTCTTCTCTTCCTCCCTCTTCTCTTCCTCTCTTCTCCTCCCTCTTCTCTTCTATCCTCCTCCCTCTCTTTCTCTTCTTCCTCCTCCCTCCCTCTCTTTCGTTCTTCTTCCCTACCCTCCCTCCCTCCTTCTCTTTCTTCCTCCCTCCCCCTTCTTTTCTTTCCTCCCTCCTCCCTTCTTCCTTTCTTCCTCCCTCCTCCTTCTCTT
>CM042149.1:112936464-113031740 GCA_023376005.1 Doryteuthis pealeii | reverse complement strand
ACCCTTGTTTCATTGGTAAATTTTTCCTAATTTAACGTTATCTTAGTTAAAATGAGGAAGATAAGATAAGTCATGTACAGTTATTATCTTCTGTAATAAACTTTCTTTTAAGGGATTATCTTGACGAGATTTTTGTTTATTCTTAAGTAAAACCCAAACAATTAGTAAATCAATAACACCAAGCAACAATTTATTCAAAATTAAAGAATTTAAAATTATCAATATGCAAATAGGCCTTTCTCGTTCAAAATGGTAAATCCTATATATTGTTTATATATAAAACAATTGCATGTTGATTAGTACGTATATATGAATCACAGTATTAATTCATGTAAAACGCAAATTTTTGATTAATTAACTGAAGTTTAAAAGAATGAAATCAGGGAGGAATTTGACCGTAAATAATTAAAGGATTAGACTGAAGTAATATAGTTTGGTTGCAGACAAATAATGCAGTCTTCTGCCATTATATCGATAGATATCTCTTGTCTGAGTGTATACAGTCGACAGGTTAGCAAATGTGACGCTTTATATATATATATATATAATATTATTATAATATATAGATAGATAGAGAGGAGAGAGAGAGAAGAGAAGAGAATGAATTACATTATACATCAACTAACAAGACACACATGAACTTTTTCTGTTTTGTTCTTCAACATGAACAATATTATTTTGTGTATTATTTTTGCCTGAATATTTTTTATCTATTATTTTTCTTTATAAAGACTTTCAGAAGTTTCAGATTTTTTTGTGGAACCGTGTTTCTGAAATATCAGTACAAAATAAAGTTGTAAATGCTGAACTGCAATGGAAGCCTTCTGGAAAGACTTCCAGACATACACAAGATAAAAAAAACTTACCATTGTGTCTTGGAAAAAATCACCAAAATAACACCTTAGAATTAGTCCATTATTTTCAGAAATGCAGTATTGATTTCTTATCTTTAAGCGTGGCCAACTAGTGATTGATTCGGTTACTCTCCCTGTGTGCCGATTTTGGAATGTTAAAAAAAAAAAAAAAAAAAAATAGGTCAAGCGGGGACAGATCCTCAAAACGAAGTAGAATAGCCAATCACAATGCTATCATCTTGTCACATGATCATACATGCATTCAAAGATGAAATTCGTAGGAAATAATAAAGCAAAGAAATTTTTAAAAATTAAAGTTACCTGGCTTCGTTATTTCTTCTATATAGTTGGAATAATTCCGCCTGATTCCAGCGGCCAACCCTCTGATCTAGGAAATGACTTGAGGGCCGAACCCGCAGACCAGTCATTTGTGAGTTTAACATCCTATTCCGCTGTGGTAGTTTTAACCTGTCGCCGTTCTGTTTATGAGAGGAGCAGCATTAGAGGACGTCCCACCTAGACGGGACTCAAGAATGAGGCCTCGCCAGTCCTGACACGAGTCAGAATTCGATGTGCTCGAGATCGGTGCCAGACGGTGAATGTCTGTTCAAAAAGCTAACGTTGTGAGAAGATTGCGTACTTCACTGGAGTAGATTCCGGCCGATTGCGCCAAAGAGTTCTTCATCATCACCCTGCTGCATCCTTGTTCCATATGCATCTTCCTTCCACCTCGTCGCCGAGCTCAACCACCTTCTCCGGCAGTGCCATCACCTGTTCGGACGTCGCAAGCAACAAAATAAAGCAGTCCACAGTTATTGGATGAAGGAAGTTCTTTGTTGGCCCCAGCCTCGGTTGTCAGTATTTCCAAGGCTCCGTTTATCTCCATGTTGATCAGTTTTTCTGTAGCGGACTCAAAGACTGCTTGCAGCTTTGCTTCCAGTGTCCAGGCAGCACTGATTTTTTCATGGAGATCCGGAAAGCCACGGATTTAGGCATATTATCGAAGATTTATCAGGTGAAATTGAAACGGGTGCAATAGTGGCTGCGGCAAAAGTGTATCAAGGGACCACGAACCTTTAGATAAACCAACCAGACTGTTTGGCCGTGCCATTGTTTGGTAAAGAGTCTTAGGACGACACCAAGTTATTTATGATGTTGTTGATTCAGGAGATGGGTGTGCTCACACCGTTCTCTAATGGAGGGTCCCTGGCAAACTCATTTTCAATTGGGTCAGTTAGGCTGATAGGCTTCATACGCAGCAGATGTCTGCTGGTCATTTTGGCAATCCCTACTCAATCGATGATCGGAAAGCATTTTCCCGTATAGCACCCTGTTTGTCATTATTGTCACAATGCATACATTCATGCCTAAGTCTTCTCAACTTCTTCTCGTCGCAATCATATTTGTCGTCCCCTCACTGCTTGCCTGAAGAGCGCATATGCCATTCAGATAGGTCCATAGCCTGCGTAGGCATACTCAGAAAACAGAAGGGATGTGGCTGGGCAGCGTCACCGATTGTTATACCACTTCAGGTAGTTCCATAGGTGAGTCTCGAAGTACTGAACATGGACATCACACTCTGCTTGAAGTGAGGAAAGCGACGCGCGTCAGAAGGAACGCTGTCCGCCATTGCTGCAGACAACACTTGTTCTAGATAATCGTCCACATTTCATCATCGTCCACTACAGTCAAAAGCCCACAATTTCTGGTTCTTAGTGTTTTGATAAACAGGAGTATCCACATAATGCCAAATGGCTTGGATTAGAAGAGTTCAACAATTGCCCTTTTCACCATTTATGCTATCCGTTTGATCTTTCTTATGTAGGCTGTTTGTGCAGCCATTCAAATTATCTGTTTTTTTCCTATTAAGAGAGGCATCATGTATTATGCAAGCAGACAGCAGATACATCTTCCACAGCCTTTATCAACAAGTCTTCACTTCTTCATGCAGTGGGTTTCTTCCTGAGAATTGGACATGCTCCAAGCAACATGCACAACCAAAGCTCACCTGCCTTTTTGCATCCTGCAGAATCATTACAGTCTCCTAACCATGGTAACATCATGATCATCGTTTCATATATTTCCCACACAGCCTAACAGCTGAATCTACCGCGTTCTCGTTTCTGCTGGCCAGGCGTCTGTTGAACTATCACCACCAAGAAAAAAATTGTGTTAGTGCAAGATGTGTTCCGTCATTCATAGTGGTGAATAATGAGCGATTCAGTTTTAAAAATACTCTTAATAGGGGTAAAAGTCCAGGTGCTGGGTCTCTTGGGACATGGTTTGCTTCGGTAATTTCAATCTGTCTCATCCCTCATAATTCTGTCGCAATCTTCAATGTCTCTGGCACTGATTGCTTCAATACCGTTTGCAGAGCGTGGCATGTGCTGAAGGATGCAAGTTCTGGCATCAAGCAATTCTGGAGTGGATCTGATTGCTCATTGGAGCAGAAAGTTGATAGATGACGACGTTCCGTTCCACTTCTTTATGTGACAAGAGAGAATTGGCTTCAGATATGTCAAAAAATTTTATGGGCAGCTTCGTAAGGCAGTATCATATGTAAGTTTTGTGTGAGAAGCTGCACGAGCCAATTGTGAGGTTGCCGCAGATGTGACTCATTGAGTGGTTGCTTCCATGGTTATTCTCAGCATGTGGCAAGATAATGGACGTTCCCGCTGGCTTGGTATCACGCCGGAACCAAAGCTGATGCTTTTTCTGAAAAATAAAAGGAAAAAAAAATCATTAAAAAATTCAAATTTTTTTATACAATAATATTATTGTCAATAAATGTAACTGTTCTGTCTGTTTTACTAAACAACAGCAAATGGTTCGGTTGATGCAGAGTTACTCAGATTTGGTATACATTGGGCCGGGGTATGTTTATTTTATTTTTTTTTTTTTTTAAGCATCACTGTTGATTTTTGATCTCTGTTGATTTACTACTTCATTCGAAATCTGTGATTTACTTCAGATTTATTAAGAATTTTTTCTTTCCTCATAGGACAAGAGGTCGGACTAGCATCCAAAAGGGAAAGCCATATTAAATAACGTCTCAAAAGAATTGACAAATTTCTAACTTATAAAGAAAATATCAACTATTCTTACTTAAATTATTACCACATTTATTTAAACATTTGGAATTAAAATTCTTTAAAGTCGTTCTTCCAAGGTGAAAATTTTGTAAATGTAACAATAAATTACATACATTATTGTTAGTGTAGGGACTAACAATTGAAATGTTAAAAAATAAGTACATAGCATTATTCTTAGTTAGGACTAAACAAATCTGGAAATGTAAAATAATTACATAGGCATTATTACCTTAGTTAGCGACTAACATTTCTTGACAAAAACATCTAAAGGAATAATCTCTTATTGATCACTGAAATTAAAAAACTTTTCTCTAAAACTTTGGGTTTTTTTTAAAGATTTTATTTTTTATTTACTTCATAATTGTGTTTCGGATCTTCAGTATCTTCTTCAGGCTTAATTAACCACTTTCTGTTTGTCTATTAAATATTATAATATATATATAATATAGCGATATATATTGTGTTCGTGTGCTGTGTGACCATGTTAGTATTGCATATCATGAAATGGTACTAGTATACGAAAAAATGAATTTGTTTTATCATAATAGATGCATATCATAATATTGAGAAGAGTCATAAATTCAATGATTCTTTAGGAGAATATACTCCTTATTTTGTTCACATTGGATGATGTGCATATATTTACAGAAACACAAAAGCTGAATAATTACCAGTGGAACAATAAAAACAAGAGTGTAACCGTCCAAAAAATTATTTTGAATTACTTCAAAAATATTTTCTATAACATCAAGCAGCAAATAAAAGACTTTACAAAACTTGTTAATTTGACTCGCTTTTACAAAAATTTTTTTTTTTACTTTGACCTAATCCAAACAATGCTAACACATGTTTGTGTACTTCAATAATAAGGTGAATCTATCTACGGATACAAGTAGGAAGAGCAATGTTATATTAGTTTCAACTTTTTTCAAGGAGATATGATGTACCTTTCATTCGCAGGAAGAGGTAATGCATCACCGTTCTTTACTGACTGCTGCACGCGCAGAAAGGGTTTTCTTTTACTGGTTACGTGAATGATGTTTGCACTCCATGACTTTATCAACTTAGGGCATGTGTGGTAAACCTATTGTAAAGATTTTTTTACTAAAGACATGTTTCTCTCATAATATTCACATATTCTTCTGTATTTCTTCTTTTTTTATGCTGTATATTTCCATGGTTTGCACTTTTTCACCAGCAAAAAACTTTGACTGACTGACTTGTTAAACCTGGAGTTACTCTGATTTTGCCATTTTTGAATTGTTTTATACAAAAAATATTATGCTTGCAAAATATTATTGTTTTGAGGCATGCAAAATGGCAAATCCAGAGACTCCAGTTGAACAATGCAAGTCATCAAAATTTTTGCTGGCTGAAAAATGCACAACCATGGAAATATACAGAAATAAAAAAAAAAAAGAAGAAATACGAAGAATTATTGTGATATGTATAGAGAACCATTTTAGTAAAAAATCTTCGTACAAATAGGTTTACACTACATGCCTAGTTAAAAGTCCATGAGTGGCAAATACACACATTCACGTACCAGTAGAAGAACTTTCTGGTGCACAGCAGTACAAGAAGGTGAATGTAACACTCTCTGGGACATGAAAGGATAACATCACTATCCCTTGAAAAAATTGAACTAAAACATTGCTCTTGCCTCGATTTTAACTTCCTTAGGGAGAATGCACCTTATCTATTGATAACCAGTAACACCAAAAAATATAGCAATTTTTGGATTGATCAATGTAACAAAAAAAAACATTTTGAAAACGAGTAAAATTACAGTTTTTTAAATCTTATTTGACCTCGCTTGATATCCAGAAATATTTTTGACAGTTAATATGCAAAGTTTCCACCATTTTGACGGTTTAAACTCCTTGTTTTACTTGTGCCACTGGTACACTTCTTCAGCTTTTGTTTTCAGCTGTAATATGCACCATCATCATGTGAACAAAACAGGAATTATAACTTCTCTAAAGAATAGTTCATTGAATGTTTAGACTCTCTCAATATGTAAGATACATCTATTTATTATTTGTTCATTGTTTTGAATATACTTGACCATTCATGAGTATAATATACACCATGTGCACACACACACAGGAATCACATAATATGCTTATATCATACTATGTTATATATATAAATAGTATCGACAAATACCAGAGAATGGAAATTGAAGCCTGAAATGAAATTACTAGAAGAATCCGACACAAGTTATTGAAGTAAAATTAAAAAAAAATCTTTAAAAAAACCCAAAGGATTAGAGAAAAGTTTTTTAATTATCAGTGATCAATAAGAGGATTTACTTTAGATTTTTTTCAGAAATGTTAGCCTGAAATCTAAGTAATAACTGCTAGAATTATTTTACATTTCCAAAGATGTTAGTCCTAACTAAGCAAAATGCTATGTAATTATTTACATTCCAATGTATCCTAATAAGCAATAATGCTATTATTATTTTACAATATAATTTCACCTTGAAGAACACTTAAGAATTTAATTCGCAAATGTTTTAATTAAATGTGTAATAATTTAGTAAAAAAGTTGAATATTTTTCTTTATAAGTTTAGAAATTCAAATCTTTGAGACGTTATTTAATATGGCTTTCCATTTTGTGAGTCCCACCTTCTTTCCCTATGAGGAAAAAAAATTCTTAACATCACCCCCCCCCCCGGCCAATGTATACCAAATTGAAACTCTGCATCAAACCATTTGGCTGTTTTTAGTAGACAGAAACAACATTACCATATTGACATTTTATATATTGTATAAAAAAAAAGATTGAATTTTAATGATTTTTTTTTTTCCTTTTTATTTTTCAGAAAAAAGCAATCAGCTTTGGTTCCCGGTGATACCAGCCAGGCGATACTCCCATTATCTGCCACCATGTAAAATAACCCATGGGAAGCATACACTCAAAGCTCACATCTGCGAGCAACCCTCACAATTGGGATCATGCAGCTCTCACACGGAACAATTACCATAATATCCTTACGAAAGTCCCATAAATTTGACATACTTGAACCAACTTCTCTCTGTCACATAAAGAGAAGATGGAAAAACTGGAATCGTCGTCATCTATTCAACTTGCTGCTCACAATGAGCATCAGATCCAACTTCCAGAATTGCTTGAATGCCAAACTTGCTCTCAGCACCACTGCACCTCCTGCAACGGTAAGCGATCAGTGCCAGAGACAATTGAAGATTGCGAGCAGATTATGAGGGATAGACCAGATGTGGAATTCCCGAAGGCAAAACCATGTCAAGAGACCCAGCCACCTGGACTTTTGACCCTATACAGAGTCTATTTTAAAACTGAATCGCTCAAATTCAACCATATGAATACGGACACATTTGCACCTAATCACAAATTTTTTTCTTGTGGTGATAGTTCACAAGACGCACTGGCCAGCAGAAACGAGACGCAGGTAGATTCAGCTGTTGAGTGTGTGGGAATATATGAAAAACCGGATGATCATGATGTTACCATGGTTAGGGAGACTGCCTATGATTCTGCAGTGCAAGGCAGGTGAGGCTTTGTGTGCAATGTTGCTTGGAGCATGTCCAATTCTCAGGAAGAACCCATGCAGGAAGCAGTGAGACTGTGATAAAAGGCTGTGGAAAGATGATCTGCTGTCTGCTTGAATAATACGATTAGAGCCCTCCTTAAAGGAAAAACAGAAATTTGATGGCCTGCACAACAGCCTACATAGCAAAGATCAAACGGTAGCATAGAAAAGGGCGCCGAATGGTTGACTCTTCTAAATCCCAAGACCATTGGTCATTTTATTGGACTCCTTGGTTTAGCAAACAGAACTGAAAAACCAGAAATTGTGGCTTTGACTGTATGGACGATGATGAAAATGTGGGACGATTATCTAGACAAGTTGTCTCAGGGAGGCAATGCGGATGGGGCGACACGTTTCCTTCTGCGCCGCCCCTACAGCTTCCTCAATTCAAGCAAAGTATCGTCCATTCAGTATCTTCGGACTCACCTATGGAACTACCTGAAGTGGTTAATTGTGGTGACGCTGCAACTCAGCACTTGTCTGTTCCTTCTGAGTATGCTACGAAGGCTATGACGTATCGAATGGTCATGATAGCGCTCTTGTGACAGGCAACAGTGAGTGGACACAAATGAATTGCACGAGAGAAGTGAAGAAACTTAGGCATGACAATGTATGCATTAGTGACAATATGACACAGGGTGCTATTAGGAGAAAATGGCTTTCCTTCATCGAAGTGATAGGATGCCAAAATGACAGCAGAATCTGCTGCCAGTATGAGACTATCAAAGCCTACTGGAACCATTGAAATGGATTTCCAGGACCTCCATTAGAGAACTGTGAGCACACCATCTCCTGAATCACAACAATCATCAATACTTGGTGCTCGTCCTAAAGAGCCTCTTTACCAAAAATGGCACGGCCCAAACAGTCTGTTGGTTTATCTAAGGTGTGTCTTGATACACCCTTTTGCCGCAGCCACTTATTGCACCCCGTTCAATTTCACCTGATAAATCTTCTGATAATATGCCTAATGGCTTTCCCGATCCCCGCATCGACAGAAAATGCAGTGCCTGGCCTGGACATGAAGCAAAAGATGCAACAGTCTTTGAGTCCGCTACAGAAAAAACTGATCAACATGGAGATCAAACACGCCTTGAAACTGAAACCCGAGGCTGGGGCCAACAAAGAACCCTTCAGCATAACTGTGATGCTCATTTGTTGCCTTGCGACGTCCGAAACAGTGATGGCACTGCGGAGAAGGTGGTTGAGTCGGACGAGAGGGAAAAGAAAGATGCAATGGAACAAGGGATGCAGCAGGGATGATGAAGAACTCGTCTTGCGCAATCGGCCGATCTACCCAGTGAAGCTACGCAATCTCTCCCAGCAACGTTAGCTTGGACACAGACTTCACCGTCTTGGCACACAGTCATCGAGCACATCGAATTCTACTTGTGTCAGGAGCGGCGAGGCCTCATTCTTGGAGTTCCGTCTAGTGGGACGTCCTCTTAATGCTGCTCTCTCATAAACAGAAACGGACCGATAGCTTAAACTTACCACAGCGGAATAGAGATGTTAACTTCACAAAATGACTGGTCTGCGGTTCTGGCCCTCAGTCATTTCCTAACGATTCAGAGGGTGGCCGCTGGAATCAGGGGATATTCCAACTATATCAGAAGAAAACGAAACGGTAATTTAATTTTTAAAATTTTTTGCTTATTTATTTCCTACGAATTCATCTTTGAATGCATTGTATGTCATGTGACAAATGATAGCATTGTCGGATTTGGCTATTCTATTCGTTGATTGAAGAATCTGTTACCTTGACCCTATCTTTTTTTTTTTTTTTTTTTAACATCCAAAACGGCACAAAGGGAGATAACCAATCAACACTAGTTTGCCAGCTTAAGATAATAAAATCAATACTGAATTTTCTGAAATAATGGATAATTTAAGGTTTGTTATTTTGTGATTTTTTCCAGACACAAAATAGGTAAGTTTTTTTTTGTGATGTCTGAAGTTTCCAGAAGGTTCCATTGCAGTTCAGCTTTACAACTTTTATTTTGTATGATTATTCAGAAACAACGTTCCACAAAAAAAAATCTGAAATCTGAAAGTCTTTATAAAAAAAATACATAGATAAAAATATTCAGCATAAACATATACACAAAATAATGATTTTCATGTTGATAAACAAAACAGAAAACAGTTCTGTGTCTCTTTTGTTAGTTGATGTATATGTAAGTTAATTTTCTCTCTCTTCTTTTCTCTCTCTCTATCTATCTATATAATATATATATATATATATATATATATATATATAACAGTAACATTTGTACCTGTCGACTTATAACTCAGAAAAGAGATATCTATATATAATGGAGATAGACTGCATTTTTGTCGAAGCCGAAACTATATATTATACTCAAGTCACAATTCCTTTAATTATTTTACGTCAATTCTCCATGATTTCATTCTTTTAAACCTTCAGTTATTAATAAAATTGTTTTACATTATTAATACTGTTGATCATATCTACGTACTAATAACATGCAATTGTATTATATATACAACAAATAGCGATTTACAGTTTGAACGAGAAGGCTAATTTGCATATTGATATTTAATTTTATTTTAATAAATATGTGCTTGGTGTTATTGATTCTAATTGTTTGGTTTTATCTTAAGAAATATAAACAAAAATCTCGTAGATAAATCTTAAAAAGAAATTATTTACAAGAAGAAATAACTGTAATATTATCCTTTACTTCCTATTTTAACTAAATAGTTAAATTAGGAAATTTACCAATGAAACAGGGGAGTAATGGGAAAATGATGGAAGAGTTAGTTTCGAACAAGTTGTTCTAGTTTTTTATGATTATACCCCTCTTTGCAAATTATCTGATCATTCATCTTAGCCCTTTCTTATTTAATATGATATTTTATTATATTAAAACTTAAATCTTGCACCCGGAGGGTGCATATATTTTGCTAGTATATATAATTGAGCCATTAAATGTGCATAACATTTAATGTATTAAAATAAGGAAAAGTACAAAATTAAGTTTTTGATTTTTACTGAATAAATGATATAATTCAATAATTAAAAATCAATTGATTTGTGGAGTTTTTCATAAGTGCAAATCTAGCTTTTAGAAAAATGAAATTGTTTCAAACTACTGACGAGTTTATATTTTTCAAAATAATATTTTAAATGTAACCCCCCCCCCAAAAAAAAATCCTAAAATAAATGAAATACAATATGCAAGTTAACTTTCATTGTTCTAATTATTCTTACTCCTCTTTCTCATTTTCTGGTGATTCTAAAATCCTTTTAGTCCAGTTATGAACAAGGGACTTCTGCTTGTGTGTGGTATACACATAGATGCTGATAGGTATGCTTCAAATCACCGCAAAAAAATCATTCATGTATCCCAGTGTTTTTTTTTCTTGCCCCACTATTTTTCAGCTAACTGTAAATACATTTCAATATTTTCTTGAAACGAATACACTGTATGGTAAGATTAGACGGCTTTAGTTGTTCATAGATAAAAACTCAGCAATTTATTAAGAAAACTTTAAGTTATGCAACAAATCAATTTCTTAGGGTCTTGTTCAAATCAAATCCGTGCATCTGGGATCCACTAAAATTAAATATATCATATATATATATATATAATATATATAATAACCCCCCTTAGCTCTCTCTGTAACCCAAAATTATAATATATATTTTTTTTTAACAAGCTGTAATTTATTTGTCTAAACACTCTTTTTCTTCCTATTTAACTCTTCTCTCTCATCCTCTCTTTTCTCTCTCATCTCTCCATCTTCTCATCCTCTCTCTCTCTCTCTCTCTTCTTTCCCTCCTCTCTTCTTCTTCCTCCCTCTCTCTTCTCCTTTCCTCCCTCTTCTCTCTCTCCTCTCTCTCTCTTCTTCTCTCCTTCTCTCTTCTTCTCCCTTCTCTTCTTCTTTTCTCCCTCCTCCCTCCCTCTCTCTTCTTCTCTCCTCCTTCTCCTCTCTTCCTTCCCTCCCTCCCTCTCCTTCTCTTCTTTTCCTCCCCCTCCTCTCTCTTCTTTCCCTCCCTCCCTCCCTCTTTCTTCTTCTTCCCCCTCCCTCCCTTTCTTTCTTCCTCTTCCCTCCTTCTTCCTTCTTCCTCCCTCCATCTCTTCTCCCTTCCTCTCTTCTCTTCTCCTCCCTCCCCTCCCTCTCTTCTCTTCCCTTTTCTTCTTCCTCCCTCCTTCTTCTTCTCTCCCTTCTCCTCTTCCTCCCTCTCTTCTCTCTTCTCTTCTTCTCCTTCTCTCCTCTCTCTTCTCTTCTTCCTCCTCTCTCTCCTCCTCTTCCTCTCTTCTCTTCTTCTCTCTCTCTCTCTCTTCTCCTCTCTCTCTTCTTCTCTCTCTTCTCTCTTTCTTCTCTCCTCTCTCTCTTCTCTTCTCTCTCTTCCTCTCTCTTCTCTCTCTTCTCTTCTCTCCTCCTCTCTCTCTCTCTCTCTCCTCTCTCTCTTCTCTTCTTCCCCCTCCTCTCTCCCTCTCTTTTCTCCCCTCTTCCTCTCTCCCCTCTCTTCTCCTCTCCTCTTCCTCTCTCTCTCTCCCTCTTCTCCTCTCCCTCTCTCTTCTTCCTCCCTCCTCCCTCCCTTCTCTTCTCCTCCCTCCCTCCCTTCTCTTCTCTTCTCTCCCTCCTCCCTTCATTCTCTTCTCCTCTCCCTCCCTCTATTCTCTTCTTCCTCACTCCCTCCCATTCACTTCTTCCTCACCCTCTTTCTCCCCCCTCTTCCTTTCCTCTCTCTCTTCCCCTCTCTCTCTCTCTTCCCCCTCTTCTCTCTCTTCTCTTCCCCCTCTTCCCTCTCTCTCTCTCCTTCTCTTCCTTCTTCCTTCTCCCCTTCTCCTTCTCTTCCTCCTTCTCTTCTCTCTCTCTCCTCTTTTTACTTGATTTTTTAACAAGTCATTAATTCCTTCTTCAGAATCGATTAACTCTTGTGCGACTGTCATTTGCCACCTAACTGACTGTTTTAAATGATTGCCAAAAGTTACCGATAATTGATTTAAAAAACATGGAGCTTTCTTTTTTTTTATATCGACAGGGGAAAATAAAAAAAATTGCATCTTTTTTTTAATTTATTATTTTTTTTTTTTGTAATTTAAAAAAATTGTTTAATTCGACTTCTAAGGGTAGAATTACTGAAAATGTTGTATTAGTATCTGAGACCTGACATTCTGGGGCATCGTGTTCCTACTCTCCATTTCCTTGACATCTCAACCACTAGACACTTGATAATTGTAGCAAATAATTTAGAAAGAATTTTGTTTGTTTTTGTTTGTTCACTTGTTAAGTAAACAAATGCTGTATAATTATCTTTAATCTTTTAATGCATCCCATTTCTATCAGTTAACCTGTGAATAGAATGTGCAGGAAGGAATTACAGATATATATATGTATACCAACACCATTGCATGAGTAGGATGTAACATATAGTCAATTTCTTAAGCGGAGGTTAAAAGGTTTAAATTCTCCTAGATTGCTTAAAGAGCCCAGTCTGCCCTACCATTTGCTCATAGCTGGAGGGACAATAGTTGGATTCATACCTTTCCCAATGGTATTAGTCTAATGTGAAATGCAAACAGCCCTGTTCAGTATTAGAACTTGTCTCGCTGTATCCATTTCCTACGATAGTAATCATTACACCATGCACCTTCACACACACACACACACACATATATATATATATATATATATATATATAGCACTGTATTATATAAAAACATTAAATAGAATGTAATGAATTAAAAAATCCACCGAATGACAGCTCATAACTCTGAAAACTCGTAAGTCAAGGTACCACTGTGTGTGTGTGTGTGTATATATATATATATATATATATATATATATATATATATATATATATATATAACACCACACACACAGTGGTACCTTGACTTACGAGTTTTCAGAGTTATGAGCTGTCATTCGCTGGATTTTTTAATTCATTACATTCTATTTAATGTTTTTATATAATACAGTGCTATTATTTCATTTTAAAAAAAGTGTAATTTAAAAAGAAAATTGTTATTTAGGGAGTTGGTGCTGGAACAGATTAATGGCATTTATTGTATATGTATTTTTAGACTAATGTTTTTTTTGTTTGTTTTATCAAGGAAGCTAGTCATTGTTTGTCTCCTGTTTAACTATTATCATTGTTTCCTTCTTTAAATAATTGAGTAAAAAAAACAAAAATCCATTATCTATTTATTTCCTTTTTTTTCTCCATAGTTACAAGATTTTATCCTTCCTACTAATGCTGTTATTTTTAGTAATGATTTAACCTTTTGTTTAAAGAAGAAATCTTTGTAATAACTATCATAATTGGCCTTTTTGTCTTTCGCTTAATTCTAGAACAACAGTGTTTTAGTGTTGATAAAAAATATTTCTATTTGATCAGTAAAGTCTCTTTGCCGTATTAAATAGTTTAAATAAAAAGGAAAAATTATCTTTAGCCCTGACAGGATATATGTAAGAATGGAAAGGGAATTGAATCGAATCGGACAATATGAGGAAAAAATGAGTAAAGAAAAGAAATTTAGATGGATAAAAATGAATTTTATCGATATCACTTTTAATCGATATCACTTACACATGTGTTTCGGTCTGTTTATCAAAATGTATACGGATTTACGCTATTATTATTATTAAAATAATCAGATGGAATTGAAATTATGATAATAATAATAGGAAAAATATTCCATACACAGAGAGATTTTTTACGACCTAAAAAAAAAACCCGTTGGAGACAAAAACAGAATTTTAAAATGTTTTTCTGTTTTTATCTCTACTCAAAAAATAAAAAATTAACTCTGATGAAGGTCGTAAAAAATCACTGTGTACGGAATATTTTTACATTTTTCCTATTATTATTATTATTATTATTATTATTACTAGCAAATATATGCACCCTCCTGTGCAAGTATTTAAGTTTTAATAAAAGGAAATATGTTAAATTAGAAAAGCTAATGAAACTGAATAAGAATGCAGATAAAATATTTGGAACAGAGGGGGTATAAACGAAAAATAGAACAACTTTGAAACTAACTCTTCCATCATTTTCCCTTACTCCCGTCTTTCATTGGTAAATTTTCCTAATTTAACTATTTAGTTAGAATAGAAGTAAATAATAATATTACAGTTATTTCTTCTTGTTAATGGATTTATTTTAAGATTTATCCCCAAGATTTTTGCTCATATTCAATAAGATAAAACAAAACAATTAGAAATCAATAATACTAAACATATATTAATTAAAATCAATTTTTTAATATCAATATGCAAATTAGCCTTCCCATTCACACTGGAAACCGCTATTTTGATGTATATATAAATACAATTGCAAGTTATTAGTATGTAGATATGGTCAACAGTCTTAATAATGTAAAACAATTTTATTAATAATCGAGGTTTAAATAAAAATAAAATCATGGAGAATCTGATGTAAATAACAAAGGGAATTGTGACTTGAGTAGTGATATAGTTTCGGTTACAGACTGACAAACCCACAATCTCCATTATAATAAGATTATCATCATTTCAACTCCATCTGATTATTTTAATGATAATAGCGTAAATCCATATACATTTTGATAAATGGACCGAAACACATGTGTAAGTGATATCGATAAAATTCATTTTTATCCATCTACATTTCTTTTCTTTACTCATTTTTTCCTCATATATATATATATATATATTATATAATTATATATATATATATATATATATGTAGGTTCGTGTCGTGTGTCCCTGACTCACAAAAATTCAAAAGGACACAGTAAAATCGTATCCATGTGTCCTAGTGTTTTTCTTTTTGCCTCCCTCACCATTTCAAGGTAACTGTAAATACATTTCAATAGTTTCTTAGAAATTAATTACACAGGATCGGTTACAAGGTAGATGGCTTTAGCAGGGACCCATAAATTTTCCCAGAATTCAAAGTAAATATGTGTCCCAGGACACACTAAATCAAAAAGCTATCAGCATCACTGGGTGTATATATATATATATATATATATATATATATATATATATATATATATATATATATATATAAATGATAAAGATGACTTACCAGGGAATAAAATATCGAGTTAATCACAACTTTGATGGTCAATATAATTATTAACTGAATAAGTATCTAGTTTGCTTATATATTTAATAAATTATTCTCAAATTTGTATAATTTTAATTTAAAAAAGATAAATGGATGAAAATATAATAATGTTTTATTCAAGCAATCATAAACAAGGCTATATTTAGATCACATACTAAAATAAAATTCAACTTTTGTTGATCATGTTGTTACGTAGATCACATACCAAATTAGCACTAGTTGTTCTTTCTTGCATATATTCACCCAACTCCTGCAGGATGTGACACAAGGTCAATTTTTAAGTGGAGTACAACTGATTTTAAATTCAGAGTTTTCCTTCCTCTAGACTAGTGGCCTAAAAGTTAAAGGACCCAGTCTGCCCTTATATTTATTGATAGCAGGGGGAAGAGGAGATGAGAATTTGATTTTGGGTCACCTATTCCATTTTCTACAGTGAAAACCATTATGCTAACACCTCTTCTTTAGGTGTTCTTTCTTGTAATAAAATTAACAATAAAGTCAGTATTTACCCAACTTGTTGGATTTGTCACAAGATTGCAAGTATGGGGCATCCAGTTAGGATTAAACTCACTATTTAGTTGTAATGGAACTGCAAGACTAGCTTGCTAACCATCACACCATGATGGGATGCCCTTTAATATTCGCCCTGTTTGCCACAAGTAGGATACAAAACAAGATTGCAAGTATGGAGCATCCAGTGAGGATCAAATTCTCTATTCATTAGTAATGGAACTGTGAGACTAACCTGCTAACCATTATTTCACGATGGGATTCCGAGAATAGAATTAACAATTATGTAACCAATTCAACCTTATGTATTGCATAAAGAATATTAAAAACGAAAAACATTTTTAAAATGTGGGACAATTAAGTGTTATAATTTGCTTGCAAGAAAATCATAATTGTTGGCCGTTTATAAAAAAAAATTCTAATTAATCATGTGATTATATTTGTAACTTGAATTTTCTTTCTTTTTTTAAACTACAATACCTCATTAGCTCTCTTGATACATTCCTCAAAATGCAGCACTAAATGAAACAGCATTATATGTGGTCATTATAACACAGCAGAGGGGCCGGGTTACCTCAGTCAGTAGAGTGTTTGGCTAGAAACCACAAAGTTCCTAGTTCGATACCGGCCCTTGCCAACTCAGCGTATGAGTAGCACAGGGATCTGTGCAGTAAAGTAAGGCGCTAATGGTAGGTGTGGCCTCCACCTCAGATGCAAAAACAATCTCCTTGGTCTAGCACTAGTGAAAAGGGGATAAACTCCCTTGCTGATTGGCTATTACTGACTTTAGGCCACCCCGATGATTTTACTTTACTTATAACATGGCATAAATCGGCTATTTTAACAGTGATATGTACATAAATGAAGCTTATAGATTGTGCCAAACAACTGAAAAATCCAAAGGTTGCTATAACATGCTTCAAACACATAACAATTTTAGATAACCATATACAAAGGGATATTACATATTGTCATCTAATGTCATTAGGAAACGGGCTGAATTAATAGTAATTTCTTCTATGTTTGCCTACAATTACTATCATAATGAAAATATTGTAACAGTATGATTTAAAAAAAAAAAATGAAGCTGCTACGATAATCTCGTAAATTCACACCAACACACAAAACCTTCAGTACAAACAAGAAGTAAAGACTACAACAGGGTGTCAAGTCCCTCAACGTCACACATGCAAGCCTGTAGGAGAACTGCCACCCCATGTCCACTCGCCTGTTTTTAAAATGTTTCGCTGCTATCTTATGCAAATAAGTATGTAGCATAAAATTGGCAGTTTTGCGAACAGCTCTCAGAGAGTAGATTGATACGCGAGACAGTGAACACATTTAGATTCTGGTAAGTCACTGTCACTTCTATTACAAATATTGTGCCAGCAATCATTATAAAATGTATGATGTTCATGGAATGCTTTGTACTAAGGTGAGTCAGAAGTTTTGCAATATTTTAGTAATGTGGGGCACAATTTGGCTGCTCCTGATGCTTTTGCAAAAGGTTGTGAAGGTGATGAACCACAATGGACTGTGAGATGTTGAACTCGCTGATACTTACCTGGCTTTCGTGTCCAGTGACTTTGGCCATTGGACCAGTAAGATATTAATATCAGTGTGATTGCAGAGGTCACCTCACCCAGGCATCACCTGCCCCCTCTATTTAAAGGGGTAGGGCTGCATTTATTGTCCAGTGCCTGAGGTATCTTAAAAGAGGAATGCAGCATCTTGAGTGAAGTAAACTTTACTGACACCAGATCAAGTGGAACCTACACTTGATTAATAAGCCTTTTGATGATCTAACAAAGAGAAAGAAATACACATAAAAGTGACACACATTTTCATCTGGCAAACAGTAAACGGACTGTCAACCAAAGCATTTAGGCTTCGCCAGGGTTCCTGTTAAGACAATTTGCTTCTCTCTACCCTGAGTCTCTGTTAATTGATATTTACTATAATTTTTTTTTGTCCTGGCTATTTTCTTCACAATGCATGTTTCCTAGACAAAATCAGCCATTTCATCTGATTCTGTATTCAGCCAATAGTGATGATCTAAGAAGCTGCATCTAAAAACCAACCAGATGCCAGTCTAAGTCACAATGCTACACATTCACAAAAAATGTGATGCTAAATGAAACCGCCCTGTATGGATTAATTATAACATAGTATATGTAATGATAAGAACTTGATAGGCTATTTTTAACAGTAATGAAAATACAAAGGAAGGTGAAAGACATGACTAATCGGAAAAATTCAGAAATTCCTTGTCACACCCTCTAAAGATAACTTTAGATAACCTCATGCAATCCAATGTTTACACATTGTGATCTAAAGTTACAATAAACTTAGAAAATAAGATCTAATGTTGTTATAAAATTATGAAATCTGTTGAATTAGTTTCTTCTATGTTTGTATACAATTATTGTAGGGCTATCCCATTGAAAATATCATGTCAGTTGTATTGTTGTATACCCAACATCGGGTATATAATCGAGAGAGGAACTTGGGTGATAGATAAAGACAAAGACAGAGATTTGAGACTTACTTGGTTCATTTCTGCTTTACTTCTTCTGCTATCTTGTCTGGCCGTCATCTTATTGTCTAGTCTTCTAACGGCTTCTTTTTCTTCTAAGGGCTTCTTCTGGACTAACTCTAGTCATTGTAATTAATTAAATGAACTACAACACTTTTATTTCTTGATCAAGATTCTATTTATCCCATTCTTATTCACCGCACGAGGGAGATTCAACCTCAGCAGAGAGAAGCACGTTCTCTCTGCTTCAAAGTCCGGTTGAAACTAAAATCTAAACGAACTGATCACGTGACGTGTGAGATTCATGCCTCTGGGTCAGGGTTACCAACAGTCCTGGTATTTTTCCACTGGCTTATCTGAAGGCCAATGGCGCCTTATTCAGCTACAAGGTTTGTCAGCAATTCATGATATCCTGAATTGTAAAGTATTTTTAGTTTAAGATATATTGAGGCAGTAACAGCCACAGTTTGCTTAGTCTGCTAGCTAGTTTATATGACTTACCATGTTGTTTTGTTTTTTTTTTTAATTAAAGATGATTGGTCACTGGTTTCAGCCCAAACTATATAAGCCATGCTAGACACTGCTGGAGAAACTTGTGATTTCTCCTGTGGACACCTACACATGGACACACCAGTGTAGACTGACTAGTAAAAACCTACATCAATCAAGTCTATGTGGATTCTTGAGGTGTGCAAAAACCTGCTAGGGGCACGATGACTGATAAGGACAGATTGTGAGAGAGAGAGAGAGAGTGTCATGGGAATCCATGTTTAAGCATGACATGATGATGATGATATAAGCCATGGGTCAGCTCCACAAAGAAAAAAAAACTACAATAAAGACCTGAAATTAGTTTTTCATTTTTATTCACTCTTTAAGCAGGGGTGTGTGGCGGATTGTTTTGTGTGGCATTTCACTGTTCAGTCTCAGTGTGAGTAGACTCTAATTTTTGTTTTTCCAGACAGTGAATGAAAACCTGAGCACTGGTCAGTTTTCTCCTTGCCTGTGTCTAATGGCCAACTCTTTCTGCTTACTACCCAACCATACCCGATAGCCCTCTGTGTCCAACTGTGACAATCTCTCAAACCACTACCACTACGTCAACTGGCCATTTTCTCTTATGGCTTATCCAGTGTAAATACATTTAAAGTATTAAGTAATTTTTTGTTGAAGGATTTCTGGACATGTTCCTTGTTTTCCAATATAAAATACCGTTTCCAGTAGTATTTACAAGTATGTCAAGAGACTACATTAGTCATAATATATATATTTACCAACCCCTCTGGATGAGCAGGATGTAACACACGGTCAATTTCTTAAGCAGAGTTTAACAGGTTTGAATTCAGAGTTTTCTTTCTCCTAGACTGGTTACCTAGCCATGGTTAAAGAGCCCAGTCTGTCCTGCTATTTATCCATAACTGGAGGGAGAATTGGATTCATATCTTTCCCAAGGTTATCAGTGCCTTGTGAAATACAAACAGCTTCATCGATGAATTGAACTCAGGTCGACAATTGCATTTCCTACGACTCTAACCATTAGACCATGTGCCTCCATTGAGTCATAATATAAACCATTTAAATAGTAGCCCTGTTGGCTGGGGCTCTAGAATACTCTGACTGCATCTCTGCAGGGGGGTGAAAAAACCTCCCATGGGGCCACCTGTTGGTGGATGAGCAGTCCATGAGATGCAACACTCCACTTAAACCTTTACTTAGGCTAGACGGGCAGTCGGAGAGGCCCCCTCTGATCAATCAGCTGGTCATGTCAAGCCCTAGCACCTTTATGATTGCTCCAACCCTATTGCCCTTATGGTAAGCCCAAACCCTTTTTATCATATGGGTGCTAGAAGGTGGTGGCTGAGGAATGTGTTAAACTCTATCTGATGGTGAGGTTCCAGTTTTGGAGGTTTGGGGAATGTGGAGCACCCCTTCATCACCGTTGCTCCCTGGTCCACTTTGACCTGGAGTGGTAGTACCTGGTTAAATAGAAAATGTGTTTATAAAAAAAATTGAGTATCCATTACATTAAGAATTAATCTATTTCAACACTTTATTGGCATTAAATGACCCACTGAGGTTGGTATGCTGTAAAACAAACCAAACCAAACCATTCAAGTAGTTGACAGAATTTAGAATTCTCCCTGCAGAGGAGTAAGACCCCTCCCTCCAAATAAGTTGTCTTAGGTATGCATTATGCATATGATGATGAGGTTCCAGTTCTGGAGATCAGAGGAGTATGAAGTACCTCTTCATTGCCATTACTCCTTCGTCCAGTTTGACCTGGAGTAGTAGTACCTACTAGGGTCCTATCTAAGGGTTAAATAGATATGTTTAAAAATGATTTGGAAATAAACAACTACACATAAAATGTGAATATAAATGTACAATAAACACAATTCCCTAAGTCCTCAGTATCAACTAACCCTAGACAGGTTGACATACCATTAAAATCAATCAAATAGTCAGGGTGTGCTCTGTGTAAAGGTTATCATCATAGGAAATGGAATCAATGACCAGAGTTCAAATCCTGGATGAGGTTGTTTGCATTTCACTTTATGCTAGTGCCCTTTGAAAAGACATGAAATTATTGTTTCTTTCCCCAGCATGAATAAATAGTAGGGTATGTCCAAATTCCAGTTGTAAAAATTTGGCCACCCTAACTGAAAGTGTTAGGCAGTAGTGACCCAGATTCACCAGGCAAGAAGGTATTTGGCTAGGGAGCCCTTCTGCACTGTTCCAAGATACAATGCCAAACGCATTGCTTTTATTTCAGTAACAGATACTGAAGTACCTGTAGATTATGAGTTATCTCCCTTGGACTGTTTCAGTTAAAGGAACTCTTTTACTAAAGAGTTCCTTCAACTGAAACAGTCCAAGGGAGATAACTCATAATCTACATTGCAGCTCATTTATTTAAAAAAAAAATTTTTTTTTTAAAGTTGGGATGTATCAAGTACCTCTAGCAATTTTAGTGTAAATGCTCCTCTTTTGGTCAGGGAATCTGCCAATTGTAGTTTCACATCTACCCAAAATACCTCAATTTCCCCCTCTGACACCATTTCCCTCAATCTTGCAATGTCCATCTTCTATCACTAACAATATTTGTAGTGCCTAAAGCACTAGTTAGTTATACATTGTGTGTATAGCATTGTATTGATGGTAGTACAACCGTACCAAAAGTTTCTTGCACCAAAGAAAAAATGAAGAATCCTGCATCTGCTGCCTAAATGAAAAACAAAAAGGATAAAATTTACAAAAAGAAAAAATTGAAATTACAATGGGGAATGGGTGGGGGTGGACAGGGTAAAATGTAAAAAAATCAACAAAAAAAAAAATTGTGGACTATTTGATTACACCCTTTCCCTTTGCTAATTTTTATTTGACCGCTGGGTCTTCTTTTCATTTTTTTGTTTTTTTGAGGGCCGAAAAACAAGCCAGTCTGTTCTATGTAGGGAGAGGATGTCCTTAAAGTAGTTAGTGGGTTGGAGAATTGATTAAGGAGTTTTCAATAATTTGCTACCAAAAACCTGGTCTATTTAAGACAGAAATCTTTGGGATAGTCAGTTGGTAAAGCATCCACTTAGGAACCACAAGGTTCTGGGTTCAATTCAGACCCTTGCCAACTCAGTACACATCAAACAGCTTAGACCTGTCGGGTAAAGTGGGAAACTGATGGTTTGTGTGGTGCACCCACTCAGATACAAAAACAATATTCCTGGTCTAGCACTAGTGAAAAGGGGATAGACTCCCTTGCTTTCTAGCTGATACCAACAGTAGTCCACTCCTTCAAAATTTATTTAAAAAAATTTTTTTTTATACCATTTTTAATGGGTAATGTAATCTATACCATTCTATAAATAGAAATTTTAAATTTCATTATGTCATGTAGTTACTAAATAATGAGAATGAAATTGTCGTTTTTCCTATAAATAATGTCTGATGAAACCTCAGAAGAGAGAAACAACAAAATCTCATAGGACTTGTTAATTCAACCTAGCAATTGCTAATTACTCTGTTCACCTTGTATCTTTACTTTGTAAACATTTTCCCTATCCTTAATACTCCTGATTCTTCTTCTTATTTCTCTGTTAAGTCTGATACTTTAGTTACAACATATTATTGAACAGGGTAGACTGAGTTATTTAACCTTGGAAGGCAACTAATCTAGTATATGGAAAGCCCTGGATTCAAACTAGTTTTATTCCTCTTAGAAATTGACCTTATGTCACATCCTGCTCTTGACAGAGGAGTTGTGTAAATACACGCATTAGTCATAAGTCAGTTAATGTTTGTGAAATATTGATTCTTCAATATCTTTTTCTGATTGGCACTGACACGACATCATCGAGGGTGTGTTGTTTTTGTCCAAATATCAACCATTGAATATCCACCCTGTCTGATGGGGAAGTAGAATACACTGACTGCACTTCGACAGAGGTGTAAAATCCCCCCAATGGGGCCAGCTGTTGGCCTTGGGTGGGACCTGTGATGCTTAAGGACAGAATCCTGGTGGCTGAGCAGTCCATGACATGCAACAAGCCACTTTGGCCCTTACTTAGGCTAGACGGCAGTTAGAAAGGCCTCTTCTGGTCACGTCAAGCCCAAGCAAGGTTGTCCCAACCCTATTGCCCTTATGGTAACTCCCCAACTCTTTTAATCATAGGCAGTGGCTGAAGGTCTTTGTGTCCTGGGTATGATGTTAAACTGCATTTAGTTGTCAAGTTCCAATTCTGGAGCTCTGGCTATGTGGAGTACCCCTTCATTTTCATTACTCCGAGTCCACTGTGACCCGGAGTGGTAGAACCTGTTAGGGTTAATCTATGGGTTAGATAGATAAAAAAATGTGTTTAAAAAAGATTGAATACCCAACAAGAATGAATAAAACTAAATGTCTTTGGCATAAAATAACCCAAGAGTTGATGTGCCGTAAATCCACCAACCAACCAACAACCAAACAGTGAATATCGGAAGTGATATTCCATGTACATTTTGGAAGTTTTTACTTACCAGTGCTCAGAAATTGCTCCTTACACTATAACCAAAAATCAGTATGTGGTTGAAATAGAATTTTTGGCCTGCCAATTTTCTGACCTGTACGCAAGAAATTGAGTGAATAAGGACTTGTATGAAATGATGACATTATGCCAAAACTGCAAGGCACACGTCCTGTCCACCATATCAATTACCCTCTGTTCTCTCAACTGAATGCTTAACTGGTTTAAGAAGGAGCTTTCATCTGGTTATTTCTGCTATAATAAGCCAAGTCATAAAAATACTGTTCTGCGATTGAGCTGATTTCAACACAATCTGCCACATTTACTGCTTTGCAATGGGTATGTTTTTTCATTTCCCTATTTCTTTGCACAAAGACACTTTCTTTGATGGCCCAGACTGACCTAAATTAGAAGCTATAGATTCCTTTCTTCACTTGATAGTGGAATTCCTAATTTTCATGTTATCTGGCACTGCCTTATTCCATCTTCAAATTGACTAGCAGTATAAGTAAGTAAAGTCATCGGGGCGGCCTAATGTCGGTATCAGACAGACAACGAGGGAGTCTATCCCTTTTCACTAGCGCTAGACCAAGGAGATTATTTAGCGTCTGAGGTGGAGCGCCACACCTACCATCAGCTCCTCACTTTACCGCACAGATCCCTGGGCTACTCATACGCTGAGTTGGCGGGGCTGGTACTCCTTTCTTTTTTTTTCTTCTCTTTTTGGACAAGATGGTATTATTAGTGCTAGCAAGAATATGCGCCCCATCCTTCCTGAGTGTAAGTATTTAAGTTTTAATATATTAAATTAGAAAGACTAACAAAATTAAATAAGAATGCATATGAAAATACTACACTTATTTTAATCATATTTTAATTGGTTTCTATATAAAATCATACATAGGATTGATTTTAATATGTTGGAGAATAAACAGTAATCTTAGAGATCAATAACAAAGTAATTATTTATTAAAATCAGTTGTGTTAAAACCAGTATGCAAATTAACCACACCATGTATTATGTAAACCTTTATTTCTTAGTAATATATAAGACACAGGATTTTAAATGCACTTATAACACAGGCTGTTTTGAGGCAAATCTAACTCAGATTTTTATAGAGATCTCAATAAATAAGATTTATTCTATGAATTGAATACTCATTGATAAACTTACGTATTTCCAGAGGGTATTGTGATATGAGCAGTGACATAGTTACAGACACCAAAATTCCATTATAATAAGATTATACAATAACTTTTTTTTTCAGAATGTATATTATTAAGTGGAAGAGGAGCTCTCTATGTAGTTTTGACTAATGAGAAGATAGCCCCTTTTGGTTTGAATTCAGTTTTCCTTCTCTAGATTAGTTACCATACCAAGGTTGAAGAGCCCAGTCTGTCTACTATTTACCCATAGCTAGAGGGAGAATAGTTGAATTCATACCTTTTCCAAGGCTATTAGCGCTATGTGAAATGCAAACAGCTGCGTCCAGGATTTGAACTCATCTTGCCGTGTACATTTCCTATGATGGTAACCATTACGCCATGTGTCTCCACAGACTAGCATCCTTATCTTGGTTGTTTTTATCCCAATGTTACAGTGACTTTATTCTCAGGCTGCCCTTAAGTATAAAGTTACTAGATTATGGTCAAGCCGTGCTGAAAGCACTGGTTCCTGCTAAATCATTATCTTTAGGCATAGTAACCCTAGGCAGGTTGACATGCTGTTAAAATCAATCAATCAAAACAAAGAGTCGCAATATATTGATAATGCCAAAATCTTAAAGATTTCTTTTTTTTTATAGAGGTAAGATAATTACAGGTATTATCAAAACAAAAAATAAGGAAAGTTGAAACAATAGGTAGGGATGACAAGACTTTTGGACCACCTTATACAATATATTTGGCGAAGAAATATGACTGCAAAATGAAAACCAAGTTGTTTAAATTTACAATTTATTTACATAATATATTTTGCCTTTACAGCTTAACAAAAGTATTCAACCCCCTCCTCCATAATGACAAATAACATTCTATTTCTACATCACCAGAATAGCTCACTGAATGCCCCATACTTCCGGCCTTGTGCCACAACTAAGCAAAGCTTACATCACCAGAATAGTCTATTATGTCTCGTTTTGCCATAACAACAGAATTTCTGATTACTCTGTAATAGAGACCAGAATTTTGTGAGCAGTAAATTATACATAAAAGTCTCTTTGTATTTTTATATATAAGGAGATTATATTCTTACTGTATTAATCTATGGTGCACACTTTATGTAATGGTTATTGTCATAGAAAATAGAATCAATGACCGGAGTTCAAATTTTGGATGAGGTTGTTTGTGTTCCACTTTGTGCTAGTTATTTGTTTATTATGTCTCCCTGGGCATCTCCCCATTTTTACCACCTTGGGAACCAAAAAAAAAAGGGGAATTTTTGCACACAAAATATACAATATTAATAAAAAAATTTAAAAAAAAGTCATTGGGGTGGCCTAAAGTCAGTATCAGCCAATCAGTGAGGGAGTCAGTATACTCATGTTTTAAAGAACAATTGTTCTTAGCTAAGCAGGCTATTACTTGCAGGGGATGGAATAAAGTAAAATTAAAGTCGTTGGGATGGCCTAATGTCTGTATCAGCCAGACAGCGAGGGATTCTATCCCCTTTTCACTAGCACTATACCAAGGAGATTTTTTTGCGTCTGAGGTGGAGCACTACACCTACCATCAGCTCCTTACTTTACCACACAGATCCTTGTGCTACTCATACACTGAGTTGGCAAGGGCCTGTATCGAACTAGGAACCTTGTGGTTTTCTAGCCAAACTCTCTATCGACTGAGCTAACCTGGCCCTACAATATTAATACAATATCTATATACAGATCAAATTCTATTAAATAATTTGTCCAATAATTTCTAAAAATTTTCTCTTAAATTTTTTTTTCACCATTATTTCTGAAATCATCCAATTCAGTTTTTATTTTTTTTACACTATAGCAGAGATGCTGATAGGTACATGTCCTGCGTCCCTGACACACGAAAATCTAAAAGGACGCAGTAAAATCGTATTCATACATCCCAATGTTTCACTTTTTTCTTCACTCACCATTTCAAACTAACTGTAAATACATTTCAATAGTTTCTTAGAAAATAATTACACAGGATATGTTAGCCGGCTTTAGTTGGGACCCATAAATTTTCCTGGGGACTCGTTCAAACCAAATATGTGCATCCCAGGATGCACTAAATCAAAAAGCTATCAGCATCACTGTGATAGTTGTTTTTGATCTGATTAGAAATTTGTTCCAAAAATATATTACTCTATTGGTGAAAAAAATCCAATTGGTTAATAGGTAGATTTTGAAATCTGCCTTGACTGTAAATTTCTAGTTTGAGGAGAGATATACTTAGAAATTAAAAGTTTCTATTATATCACCTCTCCTTCTTCTTTCTAGTAAAAAATACCCTCTGGAAAGGCATGAATCCATCTGTTATCTTCCCAGCTATGGGGGAAATAGTACGGCAGACTGGATTTTTTTCACCTTGGTTAAACAACCAGTCAAGGAAAAAAAAGGAAAATTCTGAATTCGAACCAGCTTTATTTCGCTTAAAATTGATCTTGTGTCGCATCTTGTCCATGGCAGAGAGTTTGGGTAAATAGGAGGGCAGATGTGGTTCTTTAGCATTCATTGGGCAACCAGTCTAGAAGGAAGACTGAATTCAAACCAGCTTTATTCCACTTAAAAATTGGTCTTGTGTCACATCCTTCCTGCAGTGAAGGGTTGGGTAAATACATACTGTATTAATTTATACAAGTTGTAAAAGATACCAAGTCATTGTCTAAAATGGTTGTGAATTAAAGGTACAAACTGAAGAAACTGAAAATCTCAGGGTTTTTTTGTTCAAGTCCTATCAGCTGAAAATACTCTCCTTTTTATTAAAGCAACAAAAGACAAACTATCCCCTGTGAAATAAATATTTACATGGACACTTGCAATAGGGCTTGACTACTAGACTATCAATAAAAAGAGTTGATCTGTTACACTCTTATCTTAAATAGATACTAAAAAAATAACTCTTAACTGAAGATCAAATAAAAAAGAAAGAAGTTTAACACCTGATAGATCTTTACCCCCACCCCCCAAAAAAGAAGAAACGGGAGAGGGAGACAAAAAACAACATTTGAATGTTTTTATATCTTTGGTTATTTAAGTTATATTCACCATAAAAAGGTCAATTCTATAGACTTTCTAGGTGAACGAAAAAAAAAATGCAGTGGTTAATGTTATGGAATTTGAGAAGTTTGATTTAATTGTAGTTCAGGTTAAAACTGAGGTAAGGGTAATCTGAAGCTAAATTTTTTTTTATTTTTTTAGATCTTATTTTTCCAATGCAGGTATCATAAGGGAACAAGCAAAGTTTTGGTAAATGGTCCAAATCCTGGTCTGTTTACCAAAGCTTTCTTGTTCCCCAATGATGTCTACATTCGAAAAAAATAAGGCCTAAAAATGTTCAGCTTCAGGTTACCCTTACTGCACTTTTAACTTGGACTAATTGCTGGTAAAGCATTTTCGTGTTTTATTTAAATGATCTTGAGGGGGGAAAGAACTGACTCTGCAGCTAAATTGGCTTTAGATTTGGCTTTTAAGATTCCATATACTCATTTGAAACCTAAAATGAATAGATCCCTTCATACAAAATGGCAACAATGCTGGACTAACAATTCCACAATAAACTCTTCCTGATCAAACCTACTTTGGGAGACTGGAGACCAGCTTTAAGAAAGTCTAGAAGTCTAAAGTCATTGTGTCTTGATTATGCATTGGTCACACAAGACTAATGCACTCCTATATACTTAAAAAAGAACAACCACTGTGTGAAACATGTCAAACACCTTTGAGTGTTAAACATTTATTCATGGAATGCAGGTTTTTTGCTCAAATTAGAAACCATTATTTTAATGCAAACAATATGAAAGATCTATTTGAAAATGTCAACATTGAGGACATTCTGTCATTTTTGAGGGAAATAAAATTATACCATAGAATATAGACATGAACTTAATCAATACCATACAACATGATCCCCAATGGTGCTAACACATTGTTAAAACCAATTACTTAAAAGTATAAATATAAATACGCAACATATATTACTTCCTAACCGTTAGGTAAGACATAACCCCAGATGGGTTGATATGCCGTTAAAATCAATAAATCAACCAATCAACCAATTAAGATGTTTTTTCTTATCTATTAATAATGGGGATTTGGTATCTATTTGTCTGTAATTGAAACTGTCACTGCTTATGTCACATTACCCAAAATCATCAATACATAGAATAAAGAACAATTTATATTAATAAAATAAATAAAAGCTGTTCCTTGAATCCTTTCCATTGTAATAATGACAATTTAAATAAATAAATTATATAAACTATGAAATTCATTAAAAAATTATATCATTACTTTAAATGGAAAAAAAGTATTTGCGAAATTCATAATCAATTTTAAAAATTATTTTTTATTCTCGCCCTTTTTTCAGTAACAAGAAGTTAACTAAAAAGTTTACAAATAAATAAATACCTATGATTTTGAGTAAAATTTATGTGTAAAATATTCAAAATAATTATTTGATTAATAATTAATAGATGCATGCAACATTTTATTTGAGGGGGACAGAACTATGTTTCTATTTCAAATTGTTTATTTGTTGTTTTTTTTACTCCTTTTAATAAATTTAATGATTTTACTTATGATACAAACCCTCTGCCATTGAATTTTAACTACCACCTCCTCAATCAATATCTTTCAAAAATAATTTTTTACACCACCTGGAGGGCTTTTTTTTTTTTTGATAGTTTATATAAAGTAGATCAAGAAAATTAATTTTGGTTCTAAAAATGTTCAATCCCCTCCCCTGTGGTTTCAGTAATTTCAAGGTTATTTTTAAGTTCTCTCTATATTTTATAGATATTTTGAAATGTGTACTAGATGACTTTAAAGGGCTGGGTTAGCTCAGTCGGTAGAGTGTTCGGCTAGAAATCACAAGGTTCCTAGTTTGATACTGGCCCTCTGGATACTGGAAATTGCTTTATTATTATTATCTAAATCATTTTAAATTTATTGCGTTAATAAAAGATCTCACTGTTATGTGCTGTTTTGCAGGATTAGTTATATAAAATTTAACCCTAAAAGTATTTTTAATCAGTAAAATATTTAGTGCTCTATGCACAACAAAGCAGAGCAATATTATAATATTTCAACTATAAAGTAAGATAATAAGAAAAGGATAAAAACTCATGACTGAGTTTCATGTTGTTGATCCTCAGTTAGAAATTCAGTCACAAGTTTTTATCCTATTTTTAAGTTGAAATATTGGTTTTATATATATAATGTCCTTGTAAGTAAAAGCAAGGAATGATGTATAAATATAAGCTGAATTTAATTGTTTGCCAGTTTAAATAAAAAAGTGATCTGACGAAACTCAGAGGGTCTCAGCAGGTGGAAATGGACCATAATCACTACATACCCAGTCTTTTAAACCTTTTTTCTTTGCAAATATATATGTCCGTATATGGTATTAGAATAGGTATTTCAGCTTTTGTTTATTTTAAACTAGAAGTGGCTACCCAGTGTCACCTGGGTTGAAGGGGGGGGGGCAAAAATAACTGGTTTATTGATGATAAATCTTAAGATTTACAAATACTGGACATGTTTAAGTAGAATTTCAATGTTATTTCTATGTATATTTTGATTTTTAGATATCTTCGAATATAAATTCAAATCTTCATAATTTTTGCACAAAAAAGCAAGAACTGGTGATATTTGACATGTGTGTATATTTACTTTGTTATTAATTGTTTTATTTTCGTAGTTTCATCCAGACATACATATACACCAATTGCCCTTTATATATGTATAGATAGTCTTTTTGAATACTAAAGATATATTCTAATTCAACCAATTTTACAGTTGTTTTTAAATGAATAATTGCTATTTTTACCACTTTAAATAAAACTGGATATTTTTGTTCCATTTATCACACAAGAAGTTTATTATAGAAATTATTTCTTTTCAGCTGCTCCTTAAAAGATATATTGGTTTTTATCAATTGATAAATATTTCCCATCTATAAATATTGAGATTAAATCAATGAATTTGAAAACAGATTTTCTGATTATGTAATTAATGAATTCTACCAGTTATTAATGAATCACTCATGCGAATTAACGATTCTTGTAGTGAAACCGTTTCTCGTCTCATTAACTGCTAATGTATAAATTGAACAACAGGTGCCTTTTTTTTTTTTTTTTTTTTTTTTTTTTTAAATTTTTTATAAAGTCCTGTAACAGTTGTTGATTGTTAGTCAGCTTGAAACTTGAACCTCACCAGATCTCTTGTTTCCATTTATTTATTTTTCATTTTTGTTCAATATAGGGTCTCTTCCTCCTGTTTACTTTGTATTAGTGCTGTCCTGATTGCTGATATAAAGATTAGTATTTAAAATTGTAACTCTGCCAAGTTCTGGCATCTATTGCCTTGCCTAACTTGTGTGCATTATTAAATTGTTTCTAAACACGGGACAGCTGATTATTAAGTAGTCTTCTGACTCTGCAGCTGCATCTAATCTGCTATATTATCTGACACATTAACTTTAGCACTGACAGTAGTACTAGCAGTTTTGGCCACTGCAATGGAAAATATGTTTTTATCAAAAACTATATAACTTTCTCCTTAATAATTATTATAATAATAATAATAATAACTACATTGATAATATTAATCTTTTGTTACTGATTATTTTAAAAAAATTATTTAATTCCCTTAATTTAATACTGACATCTTTGTAAATACTTGTGGATGTTCTACCTTCAAGGATTAAAATATGGTAAGCTACTGCTCATAAATATTGCATTATATTATTGTCATCATGTTAAATTGATTTTAGTTTATGTAAGTAAATGAAGCCTACAATAATTGTTTCATTGTTATATCAATATCTGTATTTTTAGATCAGTTACATTCATTTGTCATGTTATATTGACTTGATTATCAGCTGTTGTGCTAAATTTTATCTTCTGATGGATATTAAATTAAAATCCTAAAAAAGAAAAAGAATGGCATGGACTTAGATGTAATATATATGACTTCTTTGAGTATTTTTTTTATTTAACAGATAATTGGTGTTAGAATAAATATAACCCTGAAATTTTTTACCGGTACATTTAATTGATATTTTTACAGAAAAAAAAATGACTATAACAAACCTAAAATTATTTCCAGTTATGGGTTAAATAGTACCCCTACTGTTCTTCTAGAAGGATGACTTTGGTATTAAATAACAATATGTCATTAAACAAAGAAAACAAATCCGACCTATCATTATGCATAGGGTAGAAAATCATGTGCCTTGTAATTCCATCTTTGTATATTGAACAAAATGCAGCCAGTAACAGAATATGAGAGAAGGCAAAGAGGATAACAAGAGAAGAGGTTTTATAACCTTAAACTGCACTTAAAAATTTAAAAGGAAATTGTTATTTATTAACTGAAAAATTAATACAGTTATTACAACACCCTTAGGAATTTAACAGTGCCCTTATAATGAATTTACCATTCTAATTGGCAGAATTTTTACAAAGTGTATTAATAATTACCTCAAATTTACCATTAATTCATAAAACTTTTCTTCTGAATTTCTTTAGATTCCTGTGTTATTTTAGGCAGCATTATTTTGAGGGTTTACTAATTTCATCTTTTTAAATGATCTATTGAAATCTTTGGGCTGTTTGTAGAAATATAAAAAACTAACTTGCTATTCAATAGTGCAGTTAGAATAAACGTTGTTACAGGAGCACACTGTATATTAAAAAAGAAAAAGAAAAAAAAAATAGCCGTTCTATTTTGAGTGTATGAGAGAATATTATTACTTGAAAATGATTTCAGGTAAAGTTTTTCAAACCTATATCTTTTTTTTCCTCTTTGTGCTTCTCTTTCAAAGTCTTACTGATTCTTTAGATCTTATTGTTAATAATTTAAATAGAATGTAAAGTGCTGTAAATATTGTATATTATTATTGAGTGAACAAGTAGTAAACAACTTGTGCTCACAGGACCAAAAAGATTATTGTGAATGACTTCCTGAAAGCTCATTGTTATTAAGTCATAAATTCTTTTTGATTTCTATGATTTTTTACTAGGAAATAAAATGAGAAATCTAAAAAAAAAACTAAAAAAAACAAAAAAAAAAACAAACTTGTATTGGCTTCTAGTAATTTATATTCAGTGCAAGCATTTCTCCTATGCCCCATGGAAATTCTGGAAACAAATCTATTTGGTTGACATACAAGGTAGAATTCCAACTATTATAATAAACATTACTCTGTCTGTTCAGATAATTCAACATGTACAATTTAGCAATATGTTGTCTTTATCTACAGTGTTTTCTACCAAAAATTGTCTAGCCTTAAAATCTTGAGAATCTATACTTTACTTTGTCACGTGTTTTAACTTTCAGAATAGAAATTGGCATCATCACTCGGATGAAAAAAAAAAAAAAAATCTACGTGGCCAAGTAGTTGAAAAAATTTTTTACTACCTTCAATAAATTCAAATCAACATTAAAAAGAAATGCTGGTTCACTATTTAGTCATTACTTGTTAAGTGTTATTAATTTATATAATGGCAGTTGTTATTTTTAAATAAAATACACATTCCTTTTCTTAACTATGAATAACCAGAGTTTTAATTAGTAGATGGATTAAACCAGTTGAGTAGTTTTGAATACAATACAAATAGGACATTTAACAATTTCTTTAGATAGCTATTTATGAGAACTGCATTTATTTACTGTAAAGGAATTATAGTTTGTTTTTATTTTTTATATTATCAATCCATTTTCAAGGATACTATTAGTATTACTAATGAGTTCTTTCTTCAGCAACAAACTGGAATATTAGTCATAGCTTTATTGATAGTGCTGTAAAATTTTATTTCTAGGTGGATGAACAATTGATTTAGAAATGGTTAATTTTTTTTTAAGGAAGCAAATACTATTGGAATATTTTCTTTATCAAGAAAAAGCTTAAAATAAACAATGACTGTTTCAACTTTTTACAGGTGACTGATCACCAGGTTTAGCAGATTGAAATTTTCATTTAAAGCTAATAATTTTTTTTTTTTAAATCATTGGTGTGAAGAAAAAAATTGCTGATTGCAATGGAAGTTGAAAAAATTGATATACAAATTTTTTATGGCAAATTTATTTTTACAGTTAGAATTTTTTTATTTATAGGAATACTTGATATCATGAAATTATTTGTATTGGGAGGTGGATACTTGAAGCTAAGGATTATCATTAGTTACTTGAAGCCATATAATTGCTTGCAAATTATTAGCATAGGATTGGAATACTTGAAACCATATAACTGTGTGCAAACAAATAATCATTATTAAATTGAAATAGTTACTTTAAACCATATAATAATATGCAAACAACTGCTATTATTTTTCTTTATATTCGTATAATTTGGAATTAAGGTAGTAAAGATCCGGGGGGGGGGGGGGGTCTTAAACCAAAAATATTTACTTGGTGAATCAATTGTGTCACACTTGAATTAAAAACATTTCTCTACAAAACTTAACACTAACCCTAACTAGCCATCATAAATTGTGACATTTCCTGGCCAAAATTATGACTTTTTAACTGGCCACAGACTTTTGACTGTTGAAATTGGCAACTTCCAGTTGTCTTTTTAAAAGGCCCTGTTGTATATGTAGTTTCAGTACATGTAAGTAAAAAAAAAAAAGAAAAATCAAAAAATCAAAAAGAGGATGGTATGTTATTTTCATGCAAAGAATTTTAACTTGTAAAAGAAAATTAAAAGCCAGGAAAAAAACCAAATTAATTTTCTGACAGATCCCAACCAAATTTTTTAAAAGTCAGATTTTTCAAATTTGACATAAAAAAGACAGTCTGCCAATTACTGCTGTTTCCATGTAATTAACGAACCAGTTTTTTTTTTTGTATTTTTAAAATAACATTCTTATTAACTATTATTTGGCTGATTAAAGAATGGAGCATTTGCATTTTTAATCAATAAATTACTATGTACCCAACCCTTCTGCATGTGCAGGATGTGATACAAGGTCAGTTTTTAAACAGTTTAACAGATTTAAATTCAAAGTTTTCCTTCTAATAGACTGATTGCTATATCAAGACTAAAGAGCCCAGTCTGTCCTACTATTTATTCATAGCTGGAGGGATAATAGTTGGATTTATACCTTTCAAAGGTTATTAGCCATATGTGAAATGTAAACAGCTTCATCCAGAATTTAAACTGGTCATCATGTCCATTTTCTTTGATAACTACTACAAGTTCCTATTAAGATATAAAATAGTGAGAAATGCATTTGTATTTTTGATAAATAGATTACTCTATGTATTTACCCAACTCCTCCACACGAGCAGGATGTGACACAAGGTCAATTTTTAAGCAGAGTTTAACAGGTTTAAATTCAGTTTTCCTTCTTCCAGACTGGTTGCCTTACAAAGCTAAAAAACACTATCTGCTCTACTATTTACTCATAGGTAGAGGGAGAATAGTTGGATTCATACATTTCTCTGGGGGTATTAGTGCTACATGAAATGCAAACAGTCTCATCCAGAATTTGAACTTGGGTTGCCATGTCCATTTTCAACAATGATAACCATTACACTATGAGTACCTATAATTATATAAAATAATGAGAAATGCATTTGCATGTTTTAATAATTATATTTCTATATAAAATGAGTGGCCTATTGTTGGTATCAGCCGGACAGTGAGGAAGTCTTTTCCCTTTTTGCTAGTGCTAGACCAAAGGAGATTTTTTTTTTTTTTTCTGAGGTGGAGCGCCATAACTACTGTCAGCTCCCTACTTTACCGCACAGATCAGATAACCCAATCTGTGCTACTCGTTCAGGTATTGAACCCAGAGCCTTTTGATTCCCAGACAGAGGCTCTACTGACTAAACCAGCCCCTCATATCTAGTAAATTCATCTAATGCTGCTTACTATTTTTTTCTCTCTTGTCCACAATTGCCTTGACCCATAGTCTCTCTCTCTCTCTCTCTCTCTCTCCTTGTTTATTACTTATTATCTCTGGGCTCTTTTTTTTATCTCTTACTACTGTGTTGACTACATGCTAGTTAGAATTTGGCTTGCATTTCTTACTGATCTACATACAGCACCTGTTTTCTCTTGTCTCTCTCACAGACTAAATTCTTCTTCTTCAAATGGAATGTAAGATGAGCACATAAAAAGGGTTTGAATAATAGGCATTAAGAACTCATATAATCCAATGTACTGTAAACTGAACTGATATAAACATTTAAAAGTGACAAACCATATGTATTTATGTATAAGTCAACATTTTTTGGTTAAAAAATCATTAATTCATTATATGTAGTAGTAAAAACAAATCCACCCTCCAGATGGTGTAAAAATTTATTTTTGAAAAATATTGCCTAAAGGGGTGGAAGTTTGCTTTGTTTTACGATAGTCGCCAATGTTTTTTAAGAATACACTCATACAAAATTCTATAAAATTTTATTAAGATCGAATATCTTAATTTTAGTGTAAAAAAATTTTTTTGAAAATTTTATTTTGATTTCATTGACAACCAAAAGTACGTATAAAGGATTTTTTGCCATGCTCTTTTGTAAAAAAATGTAAGCAGATCTTTGAAATCTTATTTTTTAATAATAATACTATTACTACTTGCTGTCCATCGTATCTGATGACACTATGCGAATCATTTTCCTCCAATATAATCGGTCTCTGGTTGCGTCTTACCAACTGCCTATGGGGATGTTTAAGTCCTTCAGGTTTCTCTTGATCTTATCTTTGTACCTGAGTTTTGGTCTACCGATTCCACATGATCCCTCTCTCAGTTGAGAGTACAGAATCTGCTTTGGTAGTCTGTCATCCCCAAGTCTGTTTAAGTGGCCAGCCCATCTCAGGTTGCGTTGGACAAGTATTTCGTGCATGCCAGGGAGTCCAGTTCTCTTCAGGATGGTCCTGTTTGATACTATTGCCAACACCTGACTTTTAATATATTGCGCAAGTGACGCATGTAGTAAACATGTAGTCTGTGAGCATCCGCTTTGTATATCTGCTAAAAAATAGTTTTCCTGTCAAAATTCAAATAAATATATTTTCTTTCAAATAAAATTAAGTTTCTCACGGTTAGAATCAAACTAATTCAAACACGAGGGTTCTTTATTCTTTGTATTGATGATTTTGGGTAATGGGACATAAGTAGTTTCGGTTACAGACAAATTGAGACTGAATCACCATTATTAATAGATTAATATTTCTAGCACATTTCATAACATAGTAGTACGACTGAAGTTTGAACTTTCTTACTATGATGTCACAGTCCAGCACATTAGCCACAATGCCATAGGGACGCCTTCTAGTTTTAAGATTGCATCTTCGATCCCCTCCTGTATTAAGCTTTGTAGACCTCAGACTGAAAAGGTTGAGGACCCGTTGTAAACATTAGTCCTATTGAAGCCTTTGTCATGGTAAAAATATTATTATTAATGCTACAAAAAAATATCTACAATACTTCAAAAAGGCTCCCAAGTTCGACAAGAAATACCTTAAGAAGGCTGGAGGGCACATTGGCTGAAACGTTGTACAGATAACAATAAAGATGAGGACAATAGTCCAAATAATCGTAATTATCAAGCCTCATCTCAGAAATTCAGAGAGATATAAAATACATTTCAGTAAACTAAATCAATTTAAGTATTTATGAAAATAAAAACTAGATGGTCCATCATGGTGTTTGTGTTGTAGCAGCAGTTTATGATGACATCAATGATTCTATTTATGAAGGTGTGAAAGATTCTAATGAATTATTTCTGATATATTGCAAATGTGGATGATTAAAAATGACATTCAGCATGACAGAAAACCCCCACCAAATTAACATTTTGTTAATAGGATGAGAAATTTCTTTATTATCTAAATTAGAGCATTTTAAGTATATTACTCTAATAAAAATCTCACCCTGATTTGACATTATGGTGTTATATATCTATTAATAAGAGATCCAGTCTATTTGTCTGTAACTGAAACTATGTCGCTACTTACTGTCATTTCAGGAATTAAGTTTATCAATGAGTATTCAATTCATTGTCAGTATCGTTACTACATAAAAATATTAAAATTCTATGAAAAATGAATTGTCAAATTTTCACAAATTTTTATACTTATTCATCTTTGGATGAATTTATGTTTAAAATAGATTTTTTCCAAAAATATATTTGGGGAAATATTTTTCTTACAAGGTCGACCGCACCCCCACCCCTATTTTAATTTTATGAAATCCAAACAAAATATATTTTACTCGTATGATTTTAAAATTTTTCTTTACGATAAGATTAGAAATTTTTAGAAATGTTTTGGAGGTCCCTACTGTCGTAAAACGAAACTAATATTTCGGTGAAGTGGAGTGATGATGCTTTTTAAGTAAGTTATTTAAAAAAAAATCATGTTTTATTTTATTTATTTAATTATCCTGCCCCCTCAGGGAAGTCTTTCAAAAATCTATTTTTACACCGCCTGAATGCGTTTTTTTGCTAGTATATATATATATATATATATATATATATATATATATATATATATATATATATATATATAGTCCTGGTCACAATTACTGGCACCCATGAAATTTCAGTAGTTAATGTAGAATATCTGCTGAAAAATAAAAAAATAAAATCTAGGGAAACAGCTTTGGTCAATTGATAAATCATGGTTCATAAAAAATAGAAAATGATAAAACAATAAGTTTATATAAATTTGGTTATTTTCTGTTTATTTCTGAAAATATACCCCCCCCCCCCAAAAAAAAAATATGACAGGGTGTCAATAATTGTAACCAGGACTGTTAATATATACAAACAAATATAATGATAATTTTAGATTTTAGAAATAGTGGGGATATATTTTGAAAGGTTTGGAAATAGTGGGGAGATGTATTTTGAAAGGTTTGGAAATAGTGGAGGATATATTTTGAAAGGTTTGGAAATAGTGGGGATATATTTTGGAAGGTTTGGAAATAGTCGGGGGGGATATATTTTGAAAGGTTTGGAAATAGTCGGGGGGTATATTTTGAAAGGTTTGAAATAGTGGGGGGATGTATTTTGAAAGGTTGGAAATAGTGGGGGATTTGGAAATTTGAAATTTGGAATAGTGGGGGATATATTTTGAAAGGTTTGGAAATAGTGGGGGGATATATTTTGAAAGGTGGAAATAGTGGGGGGATATATTTTGAAAGGTTTGGAAATAGTGGGGGGGATATATTTGAAAGGTTTGAAATAGTGGGGGGGATATTTTGAAAGGTTTGGGTAAATAGTGGGGGGGATATATTTTGAAAGGTTTGGAAATAGTGGGGGATATATTTTGAAAGGTTTGGAAATAGTGGGGGATATATTTTGAAAGGTTTGGAAATAGTGGGGGGATATATTTTGAAAGGTTTGGAAATAGTTTGGAAATAGTCGGGGGATATATTTTGAAAGGTTTGGAAATAGTGGGGGGATATATTTGAAAGGTTTGGAAATAGTGGGGGGGGATATATTTTGAAAGGTTTGGAAATAGTGGGGGGATATATTTAAAAGAAACAAAATAAGTTTGAAAATGGTTTGATAAAACAGTAAGGAAATTTTACTATGATTTAAAATGTAATCCTCTGATTAAATACCTATCTTATATTTCATGTCTAATTTTACTACCATTTTAGTTTTCCACACTTTGAAAAATTACACATTTTATTACTTCTGGATTTCTCAAAATTTACTTTGCAATAAAAAAAATAATAAATTTAGGTGGTTAAAAAATCAATCGACAATTAAAATGATTGTTCTAAATCTTCTTGAATTTCCTTGAATTTTTAATTTAAATCTTGATATTGTAAAGGATGTTTGAAAACAAAGACATATAGGATATCAGTTAAAAAATAAGCATCATACCACTTGGTGAGAGGAGAATTTTAATCAACTTCCTTTTAGTAAAAAGCCATGTCTGAGCATGTCTGGAACAGCTTTATATAAACTGTGTACTTAATGTCACAGGTCATCTACTGCCTATATCAGGCTGTACTGATGACACCAAACAACTCTATTTGCTTGGGAATAACTGTTAGAATCATTATTGACTGGCAGCTTTACACAGCTTAAGAAAACATCAACACAGAACAAAGTCTGACATCAGGATAACAATGGTATTGTGGGTAAAACTAAACATGAAACAATTGCTAATATAAATCTGATCAAAAATGGAGTCAATGATAAACTAATATAAATGAAACAATTACTAATATAAATCTAATAAAAACATGAACCAATTTCTAATATACATCTCTTCAAAAATGGAGCCAATGATAGACTAATATAAATGGTTTGATACCGGCCCTCACCAACACAGTGTAGGAGTAGTACAGGGATGTGTGCGGTAAATGAGGAGCTGATTGTAGGTGTAGCGCTACACTCAGAAACTTATAAACAATCTTCTTAGTCTAGAGCAAGTGAAAAGGGGATTGACACCATCGCTGTCTGGCTGATACTAATTTTAGGCCACCCCTTTCCTATTATTGTGACATCAATTTATTTATGTTGCTAATTTTATGCATTGGTCATTTTAAGTTTTTATTTATTCATTTAAAACAATTTTTTATAACATTATTTATTAATATTTACTTGCACATCATTGAAAAAACAACTTATAGCAAGCAACTGGGGCTATAGAATACACTGACTGAACCATTGCAGAGGGATAAGACCCCCCCCCCCACACACACAATGGAGCCACCTGTTGGCCGTGAGTGGCATCCTGTGATGCTTAAGGATGGAATCCTGGTGCCTAACCAGTCCATGACACAACACTCCACTTTGACCCTTACTTGGGCTAGACGGTCGGCTGGAGAGGGCCCCCTCCAATCAATTAGCTGGTACCGTCAATCCCTAGCACCTATATGATTGTCCTGACCATATTCCTCTTATGGCAAGTCCCCAATCCTTTTTATCATATATATGTTAGAATGCAGTGGCTGAGGGTCTTCATGTCCTGGGTATGGCATTAAACTGCATCTAGTGATGAGGTTCCAATTCTGGAGCTGTGGGGAGTGTGTAGTCCCCTTGATTGCCATTACTCCCAGAATTTATGGAAAATATCAGGTCCCTATTATTTTATTTGAATGTGATCCTTAGATAAACAGTAATTCCCAAACTTCAGAATTACTAACATTATTACTTGGGTGAGTCAAAGTTTTGCAATATTTTAGTATGTGTGTATATCACGTGATTGAAGTAGTTCAATCCATGGAAAGGTACTGCTCTCAGTATGTGATTTGAAAGCTGTACAGGTGAATATGTAATGTAGTCTAATTTGGGAACTTATACTTTATTAGTTCGAACTGGGTTATAATGCTGCGGAAGCAACCAAAAATATTTATTGCACGAATGGTGAAGGTGCAGTTGATCTTAGTACAGTAACCAGATTGTTGAAGAAATTTCACTCAGGTTGCAAGAACCTCGATAATTAGGAAAGGTCAGGTTGGTAGGCCTAAAACCATAGATTCCAAGACTGCTCTAAGTTATATTGGGGCAAATCGAGCAAGTAGCACTCTAGTTTGGCATCTCACAGTTTAGTGTGGTTTGTCATCTTCTTGACTTCAGCAAAAGCATCAGAAGTTGCCAAATTGTGCCTCAAGTTACCAAAATACAGTGTTACTTTGACTTCCAAGTTTAATTTGTTACTCAATTTCCCCCACTAAAATAAACTGAAATGACATTAATCCATTTCAACCCAACCCCCAAAACACCCTAATTTTTTTTACGTTTTTTAAGAAAGAAAAATAGCATTGTATTATATAAATACGTAATAAAATAAAATGTAATGAATTATGTGGCGTAATCTATTAATAATGGAGATTAGGTCTTTATTTGTCTGCAACTGAAACTACATCACTGTACCCATAGAATAAATACACTCAAAATTTGAGCATGCAATCTCATTGTTTTTTAAAACACATTTTGATAAATACGTGCCCGGTTTTTATATATTTATATATAGTTTGTTGTATTTATACTTAAAGTTAACAGAACTAAGTTTCCATTTCAAATTGTTTAATTTTTTTACTTCTTTAATAAATTTGATGATTTTACTTATGGTACAAACTGTCATTGAATTTTTAACTCCTACCTCTTTAGGTAATATCTTTCAAAAATTAATTATTACACCGCCATGAGAGCTTTTTTTTTTTTTTTTTTTTTTTTTTGCTAGTATATTTAATGTTTATTTTTTTTATAAATATTTTTCTTTGGTGTAATAAATTTATAAATTTAAATGTCTTTAGTGAACTTATTTTACACTTGCTTATACCTCAAATTTTAGCTCACAACACTAAAAGATTAACCTTAGTGACAGCTCTTAACTTGGAAAACTCTTTAAGTTGGGGTGTTTATAAGTCAAGGTTCCATTGTATTGCAGAACTTTTGACTCAAATATTAAGTTATGTAAATAAAAGTATTTTTTTGTTTTCTATTAATCATTTGTTATTTGTTACTGTAAGGATGTTTTGTGGATGACTTATAACAATAGAAATGTATATTTTTTATTGCTAAATTATTGTCAGCATTCTATAATCAGAAAATTGTTTCTGCTATTATATAACCCATGACATTAAACAAAGACAAATGAATAGTTCTATTTAAATCTACACTTGTTTTTGTCTTTCACAAATATTTTCTGATGAATTCCTGACATATCTTATCAATTGTTTCATACCGTTAGATTTCATGCCATTTATTGTTGATAACTTGTTTTTTTAATGAAGCTCAGTGTTCAACTATTTCTTTCAAATATTCTTTTATACTTTCTAGGTTTTATTGAATTTTTTTTTTCTCTTTTTTCTCCTGTTTACAGCTGGAGTGGAAACTGGCCAAGAAGTGACTTATTCTCCAACTAGTTCCCAGTCCAGTGTGGGAGGTGGTGGAGGGAGTGCAGATGGGGAAGATGAATGTCACCAACCACAACAACCATCACATCAACAAGCACAACAATCAGAGACCATGTCACACAGTCAACTTGGAATGGTGGCACCTATATGGGTCCCTGATTCGGATGCTGACAATTGTATGCAGTGTAAAGCCAGGTTCACATTCACTAAACGAAGACATCACTGTCGAGCATGTGGAAAGGTACATTGTTTTAACATATTAAATTTTTTTTTTTTTTTGGGAAGGTACATTGTTTTAATATATCCCCAAAAGAATTTTTTGTTGTTGAAGATATATTGTTTTAATTCTTTTCATTCTTTAAAAAAAAAAAAAAAAAAATTGTGGAAAGATACATTTTAAATTTAAAAAATTTTTTTTTTTTTAAATTTTATTTTTTAAAACTATTTATTATAATGGTATATACTAACCTAATATTGCATTATCCAAACTGAATCTCAATGTTTCATATTTTTAAGTATAAAATTTAAGAATTTGTGGAGGGGCATAGTGTAATTATTATTGTTGTAGGAAATGAACTCAGTGACCCAAATTCCAATCCTGGATGAGGCCGTTTGCATTTCACATAGTGCTAATACCCTTGGGAAAGGTATGCATCCAACTATTCTCCTTCCAGCTATGGGTTAATAGTAGGGCCAACTGGGTTCTTTAACCTTGGTTAAGCAGCCACGTTAGGAGTAGGAATTTGTTAAACTCCACTTGAAAATTGACCATATGTCACACCTACTCATGCAGAGGGGTTTGTGAATATATATAAATTCATTTAAATAGTAATTGCCAATTTAACCCTTGCTCTCTCTTCTCTTTTATTCAACCATATTTTATTATATTGGTATTCAAGTTTACTGATAGTGAACTGTGTAAAAAAAAAAACATAAATTGTTTCCACGCTAGACTTTTATGAAATAGATTAGTTTATACATGTCATAAAAAATGACTGATATTTAAATAATTTTGCAGTTACATTGCACTTATAAAATATAAAAACAAAACTTTATTGTTTTGCATGTTCTTTACATTCAGTGTTTTCTGAATATTAAACATAAGGTAAAATTAAATAAAGATTATGAAATTTAACCATCACTTGTCTTACTCTTAAACTATTGTTGGATTATTTGTCTGAATTTGGAACAGTCACTTCATATGGTGTAATGGTTAGCAAGCTAGATTAGCAGACCATTGTTAGTGAGTTCGATCCTCACTAGGCACCCATACATCTGGCGCTGTGCCACAACTAAGCTAAGTTTAGTAAATAACTATTTGAATTTTTTACATGAGGGTTGATAATTTGTATTATTTAGATTTTTTTGTTATATCCACAAACGTTTTGGTTAATGTGCTCTCTGGCTTTCTTCATGTGTTTCTTGTTGAACTTGGGAGCCTTCATGTCGTAATCAGGAACTTTCATGGAACTTTGACCTGAACCCTTTATTTAATCTATTAGGGTAGATTGTTCTCCTTTCATTAACCATGACTGGGTACATGTATTAAGCTATGTTAAGTATTTCATGTTCACCTGTATTCAGGATTGAACCTGCAACCTCCAGATGATTGTCACTTAGAACTGTATTAACTCAACCTTTGTATCCATTGTACATATAACAATAAAAATGAGGACAAGAGTCTGAAGAATCTAAAAAATTCATACTGTCTGATTAATTTCTAAGAAAATATTTCTTGAAGTTATATATTTGTTGTCTCTTTATTTTACTCTAATTTGACACATACCCCTTACCCCCCCCCCAATATTGACATCAAATTTTTACTATATTTGTTTTGTATTTGAAGATATTTAAAAAAAAAAACATATACAGTAAACTGGTTATAACAGTTCTCATTCTAAAAACTGCTCTTTTGAAGCTCTGAGGTCCACTCTGACCTGGAGTGGTAGTACCTGTTAGGGTTCCATCTATGGGTCAAATAGATCTGTTTGGAAGTTAATATAAATTATTTCTACCATTTTATTGATACAAATGAAGTTAATGAAAACTATTTCTACCAGTTTATAAAACCTAACTAAACAAAATATTTACCTGCAAACTATTTAAAGTTAAAGAAACTTATTTCTTTTAATTTACTGGTACACATGAAGTTGATGAAAATTATTTCTACCAATTTGTTTATAAAGTCTTCGGTATAAAATAACCCAAGGGTTTACATGCCGTAAATCCAACTAACAACGATCATTCTAAAAGCATGCATTTTAAAAGCACTTTTCTTTTATATTTTTTCATATATATATATATATATATATATATATATATATTTTTTTTTTGCAAGCTTATCATCAGAGATTAGCATGCAGCACATGAAAATTTCAGTGCATTATTTTTCAAAATTAAATTTAGCAAATCCTTAAAATAATTCAGCCTAAAGTAACACAAGTTTTATCAGTTAAGCTTGAAATAATTATTTATAAATTTCATCTAAAATTCGCCTATTTTAATGGCGTTTTTAAATCTCTAAGTGCTCTAATAACAATAACAGTAGTCTGCTACAACTTATATTCCTAGATTAAATTTTGACCATCTGCAAATGCTACTCTCTTAGCTTAAGGTATTCTAAATAAACTGAAGAAGTCTATTAGTATTTTAGTGGTGTGACGGTTATTATCATGGGAAATGGATTTGGCGATCTGAGTTCTAATCCTGGATGAGGCTGTTTGCATTTCACATAATACTCTTGCAGAGGTTCTGATAGGTACGCGTTCTGCGTCACTGATGCATAAAAATCTATAAAAATCATATCCATGCATCCCAGTGTTTTTTTTCTTCCAGCTAACTGTAAATAAATTTCTATATTCTCTTGGAAATGTATTACACACTATGGGGTACAAGGGTAGGGGTTAGATGGCTTTAATTGTTCATAGATAAAAACTCAAAAATTTATTAAGAAACTTTAGTTGGGACCTATAAAATTTCCCGGGGACTTATTCAAATCAAATCCATGCGTCCCAGGGCGGACTAAATTAAAAAGCTATCATCATCACTGCTCTTGGGAAAGGTATGCATCCAACTATTTTCTCTCCAGCAATGGGTAAATAGTAGGTCAGACTGGGCTCTTTGGCAACTGTTCTAGGAGAAGGAAAGCTCTGAATTCAAACCTGTTAAATTTTGTTTTAAAAATTGACCTTTTGTCACATTCTGCTTGTATGGATGGGTTGGGTAAATACATATACAGTTACAATCCAGGACAAACAAAGAATGTCCTGTTGACAGGGTTTAGAATATAATTACTGTATCTCCTACATTGGGGTAAGACCCCCTCCCCCCAAAAATGGGGGTGTCATGGGTATGACACTAAACTGCATCTGATGGTCAGACTCCAGTTCTGGAGACCTGGGAAGTGTGGAATATTTGTTCATTGCCATTTCTCCTAGGTTCACTCTGACTCAAAGTGGTGATACTTGTTATGGTGTCATCTATAGGTTAAATAGATCTGTTTAAAAACTATTTGTATTTGATAGGATCTGTGAAAAAAAAAAAAAAAAAACAATCCCTCTTTAGAAGCAGCTACACAAAAAATGTAAATATGAATGTACAATTAACATAATTCCCTTAACTCTAGGCATAAAATAACCCTAGACAGGTTGAAATGCCATTAAAATAATGCTAGACAGGTTGATATGCCATTAAAATCAATCAATCAAAACAAAGAGTTGTAATATATTGATACTAAAAGCATCATTATTGAAGCTTGATATTTTAATCTAGAGATGTTACAGCAGTTTTTTTTTTTTTGGTATTTGGGGTTTTGAGGGAATTGTCAGTTACCATGTGAACAGTTTCAGGGATTCAAGAATAAAACTTCAAATTCATACATTATATCTGATTAGAAAATACTAGTATAATTTTGTGTGTGACGCAATAGTTGAATGAACATATGGTCAGAGGAAAAAAAGAAGGAAAATAAAATATATTAGGTCCATGCGTGTGTATATATATATATATATATATATATATACTAGCAAAAGTGCCTGGTCCATGACCGAACTAAAAAAAATTAGGAACACCAGAGAGTGAGTGAGGAGAAAACAGGAGTAAGGGAGAAAATAAGAGGAAGATGATTTATCAAATTTAAAAAAAATCACCAAGAATTTGTATAATAGAATGTTTGTTTATTTTAGGAAATGTTTTTTTTGTTTTTGTTTACATTTAAGATATTATTTTTAAAAATGCATTCCTAAACTTTATTAAAGATTTAACGATAAAGTTATGCGTTGACATGTACATACCAAACTTCCTTTTATATATATAGATGTGTGGGTGTGTATCTGTTGCTTCAGTCAATGAAAGTTTGGGAAGGCCATAAAAAAAATGTATGACCACCTTGAATGTTTTAATTCAAGGTGGTTGCTTAAAGATGAATATTTTGAAGTGGCTAGTTTTAAGAGAAAATGGATTTTGAAAAGTTAAAAAGTAAAGTAGATGGGGTGGTCGAAAGTTGGTATCAGCCAGACAGTGAGGGAGTCTATCCCCTTTTCAATAGCTCTAAACTAAGGAGATTGTTTGGAGTCTGAGGTGGAGCGCCACACCTACCATCAGCTCCCCACTTTAATGCACAGATTCATGTGCTACTCATATGCTGAGTTGGCGAGGGTCGGACGCTCTACCGACTGAGCTAAACCAACAGTCTGAAAATTGGTGACACTCAGACTAGGAAAAAAATAATTAAAGTAAAGTCGACAGGGCGGCCTAAAGTCGGTATCAGCCAGTCAGCGCAGGAGTCTATCCCTTTTCAATAGCACTAGACCAAGGAGATTGTTTTTAGCAATGCCACACCTACCATCAGCTCCTTACTTTACCGCACACATCCCTGTGCTACTCATACACTGAGTTGGTGAGGACCGGTATTGAACTAGGGACCTTGTGGTTTCTAGCCGAACGCTCTACCGACTGAGCTAACCTGGCCCATATCCATGAGTCTGGCTGAAAAAAGTCATGGCCAATTTCTGGGTGGTTGGATCTGTGTGGTCTGGGGCGGGGGAATTCTGAATATATTCATAATTCTGCTAGTAATATGTATTTTCATTTGCTGTTTACTTTTTATTGTAAGGAATTGTCTTTGTAGTAATCTTGTTAACTGAACACATTTTTCTTTTAATCAGGTATTCTGTTCAGCATGCTGTAGTATGAAAAACAAATTGCAGTATATGGAAAATAAAGAAGCCCGTGTTTGCTTGGCATGCCATCAGCTCCTCAATATCAGTGAGTATAAGGCATCTTTATTTATTTATTTTTAAATTGTACATTTAATGTCAGGCTTTGTTGTTAATACACTGGTTCTTGCTGCTTACTCATGAATTAAGAGTATATCTTTTTTTTCTTCTTTTTACTAATCACATTAAATAACTGTTTGCTTTTTTTTTTTTTTTTTTTTTTATATACAAACATCATTTCAATACATTGAGCTAAGCAGACTTGGTTCAGATGTTTTCTCTCTATTTTTTAAAATTATTTATCTATTTATTTATTTTTTTCTTTACAAAATCAACCAAATTCTTTCTCTATAGTTTAAAAACTAATTTGATTAGTTGCAAAAGGGGTTTGTAGTCGTTTTAGCTTTACAATCTACTAAATCTGACCTGGGTATAGTTAAAATAAGCACCGTTACTATATTAGCTACTTTAACATCTTAATTCATTGGAAAACAAATCCAAATTATGTAAGGTAATTGAATAAAAAAAAATAGATTCTCTAGAAATTATCAGCTCTTTTTTTATCCTCTGGGATCGACGATAGTAATTTAGCGCAACTCACCGGTCCAGAGGCCGAAGCTCACTGGACCCCTGTCCTGAAGGACGGGTTGGTGACCCTTTAAGCTCCTGGTGGGGTAGTCCTGTGGCACAGTGACTAATGTGCTGGACTGTGACATTGTACTTAACAAATTCAAACTCCAGTCATGCTATTACGTTCGCTTTCAGACTAATACCCTTGGGAAAGGTATGAACCCTCTCATCCCCCCAGCTATGGGTTAAATAGTACTACTTTTTTTTCTACTAGGATGGGTTTGGTATTAAATAACCTGTGAAAGTTGATATGCCATCAACCAAAAAAACCAAACCTGATCTCCTAGTCTAAATTTACCATCTACTGTTTGAATGTGATCTCTGCATTTGTGAACCGGTGCTATAATGTGGGAGGGTGGATAAAAGTACTTCCGATGTAACAGCCTAAAAGGGTTAAGCAAAATTTCCCTTTGAAACTGACTGGCATTTAAAGAAATTGCTTTCATGTAAATCCTTGCATAATATTGTTACTCAAAAGATTATTCCTTTTTCGTTTAATTTTGTGATTAAAGGGAGAGCACGGATGCAGTCTCTTCCCCTGAACACATCATTCAAGAGGGGTGCCATTTTTATTATTTTAAAAGTAAAATCTTAATATTTTTATTTTTATCAGTATCTTAAAAAATGTAAAATAAATATCACATCGTCGGCATTCTCCCACTAGGGGGGGGGGGCGCCTCAGGCACTAGGCAATAAACCCAGCTCTGTCCCTTTAAATGGAGGGGGCAAGTGTTGCCTGGGGGAATAGCCCCCTGGAACATACATTTTTATTGTGTTGATTTTTAACACAATGAGTTATTAGCCAAATGTAACACTTTTTGGGCTCCTCACATATAATGGTTAGTGGGCCATTTTTTAGTGAGTTTGGTTCTCACTGTGTACCCGTACTTCTGACCTTGTGCCAAACTAACCCAAGCTGAGTAAATGACAACTGTGACACTTTGAAAAAAAATTTTTTTATTGTTTTGATTTTAATTCCTTTAAAAGTATTTTTGTATTTTGATTATTTAAAAAAAAATTCAAAATGAAAACGGAACGAACCTGAAATTATTTGGCACATGCCCTGGCACCTTTTTTTTTTTTTTTATGTGCCTGCCCCCTCCCCCCAATTTTAGAATCTGGCTACGCCCCTGTTTGTGACCTTTTCTTTTTAGATTAAATGATTTTTTTTTTTATCTTTCTCCCAGGAGATGTGGCTCTTGATAACCTTGTTATAACCAAGTCTTGTTGTAAGGAAGAAATGAAAGGTTTGACTTACACCATATTTATTTCAGCATGGATTATGCTCTCTCTCTCTTCCCTGATTGCTGGTAGAGGATGACATTCCTTCATGTTGTTTGATTGCCTCCCTTTGATCCCAGTTTTTTTTCTCCCCCTTTTGCAGTTGGCTATATTGGGTTTGACACAATAGTCAACTACTATAAGTGTTATTAACTCTTTGTTTATACAGCTAACCTTATAGCAGTCAACCAATCCGTCCATGTATATAGATATGTATTTAAAAAAAAAATGATTGCTACAGCAAGCTGGTGTATATATTATGAGGATCAAGAAACTTTTATAATCTATTAATCTGTAGGATTAACGAATATATACTATTTAAATTAAAATCATTGAAATGTATCTCAGCAAATTTCTGTGTTTTTTCTCTATTGACAAAAATAATTAAACTGAAAGATTTTTAGGTAAAAATAATTATAACAATTTCTGAATTTTTGAGACACTGCTTAATAATTTGTGTTATTTAGATTATTCAGACTATTGTCATCATCTTTGTTATCTACACCTACTTCGTAGATAACAATAAAGATGAGGACAATGGCAACCTATGATGCTTAAGGATGGAATCATGGTGGATGAATAGTCCATGACATGCAACACTCTCCTTAGGCTAGACGGGAGGTCAGAGAGGCCCTCTCCGATCAATCAGCTTGTCATGTCAAGCCCTAGCACCTATATGATTGTCCCAACCCTTTTTTATCATATATATGCTTGAAGGTGGTGATGAGGGTCTTATTGTCCTGGGTATGACGTTGAATTCTATCTGATGGTGAATTTCTAGTTCTGGAGAATGTGGAGTACCCCTTCATCATCATTACTCCCAGGTCCACTCTGAACTGGAGGTGTAGTGCCTGTTAGGGTTTCATCTATGGGTTAAATAGAACAAAATGACTTCTTAAAAATGTTTTTAAAAAATTCAGTTTAAAAAAGAAAATTTGAGTACTTATCAAGAATGAATAGAACAAAACATCTTCAGCATAAAATGACCCAACAAGGGTTGACATGCCGTAAAATCCAACCAACCATCCATAACATTTATACTACTTCGATCTACTGTCAGTAGCTGCCATCAGAGGGTTAAGGAGCAATTATAATCTGCCACTAGTAAAATGGTAAGGGGTTTGAACCAGTTGTTTTTAACCCCAACACAAAGCGTCTTTTTGTATTTCAATCAGCCTCATTTTATTTGTTCTAAGCAATCCAGTTTTCCAGGCGGACTTACCGTGACCAGTCTGCTGATATTTTTGGTCAGACTTCCTCTGATCAAAATGTGGGTGAGAAAAGATGACTGGTGTTATAATGAATGTGTGCGTGCGGGTGTGCATCCATTTTGATGCAAGATAAACCTCCATTTTCAGTATTCTGGATTTTTTCCTTCATTTACATAAGCTTCAAATGTTAGGAAAATTTTTTTTTTTTTTCCTTCATCTTTTTATCTTTAAGGTTTGTTATATTTAATTGTAAACAGTTTTTATTCTGTAATCTGGTGTAAAAATGTCATATTGAATCCTTGTTCTTTTGTTTGTTTTTTTTTTTTGTTTTTTTCCTTGCTTGATTTATTATGTATTATGACATGTTTGCAATGGTGAGGAGTGGAATGAGCCCATTCTTTTTCCTCTGATCCTTTTTGTTTTATCATATTCACAGCCTGATTCCATGCATGTCTTTAGAGCATCAATTGGTATCACAAAACTAACTTGTTTCTCTTAGATAATTTTATGCATGGATTGATCTTTATTTAAAAAAAAATCTCTTCTTTTTCTTTTTCTCTTAGTTTTATTTCTAGCAGACTTGGACTAGACAATAGATTTGAATATCTCTCCTCGTTAAATGTGGTATTACTACTTGATTTAATAAGGTATATCTTTTGTAATCTTGTTAAAAATCACCAAAATGCATTAAAGGAGGTCATTAGTGATGTTACTCCAGTATCCTTACAGATTTCGAGTTTTGCATCATTATATCTGTTCAACCGGTAGACCTAACATATTATTAGGATGCCTCTTTTCCAGATTCACTGTGTGTATTTTACGAATAGTTCATGAATTCTTATATATTGGCCCAGGGATACATAACAGACACGCAGAGACTTGCTCAGTACATGTATAAAATAGAAGGAAAAAACTTAACTAAAATTTATCTTTAAATATACGCTCCTTACTACACATTGTCTGGGTTCCTGGGGAGTTTCGGGTCTTTCAACATCATACTCCCCACACCAGTCAGACATTATCAGATAATGAAGATGGAAGTTAAAAAGTCCAATTTTAAAACTTCAACAGCACATGTGCACACATATGTATTAAATATAAGTCAAGTTCGGAGTTAATACTTGCTGCTGGTACCATATAACTTACTGCAACCCCCTGCATGTTATAAAAGTAAAAGTAAGTAAAGTCGTCGAGATGCCCTAAATTCGATATCAGTCAGACAACAAGGGAGTCTATCCCCTTCTCACTAGCGCTAACCAAGGAGATTGTTTTTGCATCTGAGGTGGGGTGCCACACCTACCATCAGCTCCTTACTTTACCGTACAGATCCCTGGGCTACTCATATTCTGAGTTGGCAAGGGCTGGTATTGAACCAGGAACCTTGTAGTTCCTAGTCAGACACTCTACCGACTGAGCTAAACTGGCCCTTGCATGTTATAATGAGAGGAAATAGATGAGTAATACCCCTTGCTCTGAGAAATTTCCTGTCTGATGATATAATTAAAAAAAAGAAGGGAAAATCTCTATATTAAATAGTTGGTATAATTTACTACTAGCTTAAAAGCTGCCCTATTGTGCGACAATTGAGCTAGCTTCTGTGAAGGGCTCTTCATTGGGCTTTTTTGGTCCAACAATGACACTTCATGAATTGAGTACATATTGTAATCTTATTTAACTTGAACAATATTTTTCAACCAAAATTTCATTGCAAAAAATAATGTAAAAAAATCACCAAAAACAATGGCAGTAATTAGAACTTGAGAATCCAAAATTTTAGGATTGTGGGTCCAGATTTGGCCTGAAATGGTTTTAATTTGCACACGGAGTTGGCCTGATTCCATAATGGTATGAAATGTTGGGCTACTGCCTCTAGAAGTAAAATTGAAAAAGTATTTATGGTACCTCTGCAATTTCAGTTGGTACTTTGGATTTTGATATGAAACATTTAAATATATATTTCTTTACTTAACTAGCCCCAACTTGCATGAAAGGTTTACTTTCTAGTTTTATTACTTATCTTGTTTCATACTACATAAGATAAAATGAATTTGGTGCATTTTGCTTTGAATTCATTAGGTTACTTTGCTTTATTTAATTATCATTTCAAAACATTACATCAATGTATACACAATCTGCATTTTATTGGTGTTGAAAGTGCATTTTGAAGATTAGAGAATTGATTTTTTGTTCATAACATGGTACAAGCTATTAATCATATAATAATAAACTATTCAATTTTGCTCAGCGATTTTTGAATATTTTGGTAAAAGATCAAATTCCCTGCTAATTGGGAATGATAGACAAATTCTAATATCTATTATAATTTTTTAATTTAGAAAAAAGTTGTTTTCATTTTTAACTTTTTCAGAAAATTATCATTTTTATTTTAACACATACAGTATTTTAATATCCAGGATCTTTTAAAGAATTTTTTTTTTCGTCTACAGAAACATTAAAATTATTTTTAGATATACATCACTGTATATCTAAAAATTGTATTTGGACTTCCGAGTTTAATTCATTCCACTCATAACTCAATTTCCTCATATATGAAATCAATTTTCCTCATTAAAATAAACTGAAATGCCATTAATTCATTTCAGCATCACCCTCCACTTTAATTTAAAAAAAATGTTTTTTAAATAAGAAAAATACCATAATAAAATGGAATGTAATGAATTAAGTACTGTAATGTTTTAATACTTATTCTTTATGAATAATATTTTTTGGTACAATAAATTTGGAAACTTGAATATTTTTAGTGAACTTATTCACATAAGCATATCTGAAGCTTGCTTTTACCTTAAATTTTAGCTCACAACACAAAGCAAAAAATCAACTGAGTGACAGTTCATAACTGAGAAAACTTGTAAGTTGGGGCACTCATAAGTCAATGCACCAATGTATATTGCTAACAAAAGTATTGCAATACTCAACTGTAAGGACTAAAAAGCTTATAATATCAATAAGTAAGATTGCTAATCTATGTTCTTTTTAACTTACAATCTGATAAGCTGTAGTAACTGTTATATTAAACATTCCCATTGACTTGTGAAAACAATTAAAAACATATATGAAATGCTGTTATATATACTGTTAATAACTCAAGAAATAGTAAAGTCAACAGGTCGGCCTAAGGTCTTTATCAGCCAGACAGGGAGTCTATCCCCTTTTCAATAGCACTAGACCTCGAGGTTCCTGGTCCGAGACCCTACCGATTAAACTAATCCGGAGAATACCCTGTCTGTATCCCCTGCAGAGGGGTAAGACCCTCTCAAAAGGGGTATCCTGGTTATAACACTAAACTGCATTTGAAGCTGAGGCTCCAGATCTGGATAGTATGGAGTATGCCATTATTTCCAGGTTCATTCTGATCTGGAGTTGTAGTAGGGTCAAATAAATCTGTTTAAAAATTTGTATCCAATAGAACCTCTCTTAAACAAATACACAAAAAATGTAAATATAAATGTACAATGAATGCAATTCCCTAATGTCTAAGCATAAAATATCCCTCGATGTATTGACATGTCATTAAAATCAATCAAGAAATTTAGCTAATTGAGGAGGTTGATTAAAAAAAAAATCTACATAAGTTATTATTAAAGTTTATCTTTTCAGATATTTTTTTCTATATTTTTAGATATCTTTCATTGTGTTATGTTTCCTGACAAAAAAAAAACAAAAAAAAAGAAGAAATAATTTGAGTGATATGGAGTATTTTCAAATACTCCTACATTAATACCTTCTGGTATCTGTTATATTTGAATGTAAAGATTTGGGGAGGTTTTCTATTTTCTTTTCTTACACTCAAAGTTGGTGATCTGCATGATGTTTTCATCATGTCGTTATTTTAAAGTGTTGAAACTAATTGCAAAACAATTCAACTAGCATTAATCATCATTAACCCCCCCCCCAAAAAAAAAAAATTCTCCTTACCATTTTTTTCTCTTTCTTTTTAACTGCATTATTTCTATTTTGATGCATTCTTATATTTTACATATTCTTTTCTAACTCCCCACTTTTTTTTTTTTTTTTTTTTTTTTTTGTAGCATCCGAAATATTTGCTGAACCTAAATTTGTTAGAATCTGTTTGTTGCAGCTACAATCAACAGTTCAAATGGAGCCATTTTTTCCCCTCTTCTTCTTTCTTGGCTGCAGATATTATCAGCTGACACTTTTGTACATCTGCACTTGATCCAACTATAGGAAAATTATATATATATATATCTTAATTATTTGTAAAGAGAAATGATTGTAATATCAAGATCTGTACAAATGTCTATTCCCCTTTATCCCGGTATAATCTTAATACTGGACCTTATTCTACTATTATAAGTTACTGCATTTTAAAAAGTAAATAAAGATAGCCTAGTACTAGAATTAATAAGAATACATATTAAAATATCATTTCTCTGAATTTTTGAGATGAGGCTTGATAATTAGTATTATTTGGACTATTGTCCCCATCTTTATTGTTATTTGTACAATGTTTCGACTGATATGCCCTCCTGCCTTCTTCAGGTATTTCTTGTGAGACTCTAGAGCCTTCTTGAACTCGGGAACCTTCTTGTTGGACTTGGGAGCCTTTTTGAAGTATTGTAGATATTTTGTTTATAGCATTAATGATAATAATATTTTTACCATGACAAAGGCTTCAATGGGATTAATGTTTACAACGGGTCCTCAATCTTTTCAGTCTGAGGTCTACAAAGCGTAATACAGGAGGGGGTAGAGGATGCAGTTTTAAAATGGGAGGAGTCCCTGTGGCAAACGTGCTGAACTGTGACATCATAGTAAACAAGTTCAAACTTCAGTCGTACGACTATATTTTTACTTTCAGAGTAATATCTTAAGAAAGCTATGAACACCCTCATCCCCCAGCTATGGGTTAAATAGTAATACTACTATTTATCTACAAAGATGGCTTTCGCATTAGATAACTCGTGAAGGTTAATATGCCTTTAAACTAAGAAACCAAACTAATCTTAAAAGGGCAGAAAAAACAGCTAAATTCACATGGTAACAACCATAATTTATTAATGAGATATCTGATGATTGCAATCACAGAACGATGTCATATCAAGGGTTAAATGAAGACATTGACAAAAGGAGTACATCAGACAAGTAATGATTTGACAGTTGTGAATGCAATATACTCATGGCATGTTTCATTTTAAAGAATAATTGTTCTTAGTGGTATGTAGTGCTAAGCAGGCTCATTACTTGTGGGGGATGGGTAATAAAGTAAAAGTAAAGTTGTTGGGACAGCAAGGGATTCTATCCCATTTTCACTAATGCTAGACCAAGGAGATTATTTTAGCATCTGAGGTGGAGCACCACACATACCATGAGCTCCTCACTTTACCGCACAGCTCCCTGTGCTACTCATACGCTGAGTTGGCGAGGGCTGGTATTGAACTCAGTACCTTGTGGTTCCTAGTCCAACGCTCTACCGACTGAGCTCTGGGGAATTCAATCCAGATTGAAGCATGAAATTCTTATTGAAATCAAGGATGTGGCAAGCAAGAAACTTGGACATCAAATTTTCTGAACACTAAAAGATCAATAAGTTCCATCTGCAGTTGCAATGGTACTCCTTCACAGTCAACATCAAAAGATGAAAAGAACATTTTGCAAGTTAGATGGGCCATGAGGGCCACTGGTTGGGGACTCCTGGTCTACACTATTAGACTGTTATTTACTAAAAAATGAATTAGTAACTTTGAATAGTTTGATTTCTATTTTTTATTGATTTAAGAAAATTCTCAATGACCACCATTTTAATTATGATTCTATTCTATATACTCAATAAAGTTATTCTGGTTTTTAATATCACTTAAATGGAATTATTTAAAATCTTATGTTTCAGAATTTTTTAAGAATTGCATTTAAAGATTATAATATCTCAGTAATTTTCTTAATGTAGAGATCTATTTAACAATTTAATGAATATTAATTATTATATCAAATGTTATACATTTAGATTCCCTGAAAATGATGATCTGAATTTAAAAAAAAAAAAAAGATACTGATGGACCAGTTTTTTGCTGTTTTTTTTTTTCTTTTTTTTTATATTACAGGTGCCTGAAATAATTTTGTTTTTTATTGGTGCTTTTTATGTTACCCAAAATTTTTTGCATGTTTACTTGATCCAAATTCTTTTCTCCAGAAGGTTCTTTGTTCACTGACCTTGAATTTTGATCTGTTTTTGTGCTCCTTTTTCATTTCTTATTCTGTTTGGAATGAATGTTGAATATGTACTACATATGATATCTTTATTATCATTGAAAGACATATCATTCAGAAACTATTTAACATTCAGGTTATTTTTGGAAAAATCTACTGAAAAACTAAAAACACTTTTTCTTTTATTGTAATTCTAAAATCATTACTTGAAACAATTTTGTTTGCTTTTAAGTATCCAATTTTTCTATTTGATTTTTCCATATAAATTACTTTTTACTGAACCCCCTACTTGTTTTTATTAACAGTATATACCATATATACTGGAATAGACTTGGTGTAATGAATGACCCCTAATTTTTAGCCACAGAAAGATGTTATCATTTATTGCTCTAATGAATGAAAGTAAGCAGCAACATTAAAAAAAAAAACAAAAAAAAACATCTCATCTAAGGAGTGAAAAATTTGATCTTAAAAAGTCACTAATTACATGAGTATTTACAACAGATCCAGGGAGTATAATAATACTGGGGGGGGGGGAGAGGAGTCCCTGTGGCATAGGGGATAATGTACTGGACTATGATAGACATAGTAAACGAGTTCAAACTCCAGTCACCCTATTATGTTCACTTTTGGACTAATACCCTTGGGAAAGGTATGAACCCCCTCATTCTTCCCCAGTTATGGGTTAAATATTACCTCTACTGTTCTTCTGCAAGGATGGATTTGGCATTAAAAAAACCCATCAAGGTTGATATGCCATTAAACAAAGAAACCAAACGAGTAATCCACCCTGTTGGCTGGGGCAGTAGAATACACCAACTACACCTCTGCAGAGGTGCAAAATCCACCCTGCGGCCATCTGTTAGTTGTGGGTGCAAAGGATGGAATTTTGGTGATTAAGCTGTCCATGGCATGCAACACCCCACTTTGGCCCTTACTTAAGCTAGACAGGTGGTTGGAGAGGACCCTCTCCAATCAACTTTTTATCTGGTTTGTATCGACTAAAAGTAAGAATTTATATAGTTTATATAATGTATTGAAACAAAACAGAGTATTTAGAGCAAAGGCAAGGACACCTATCAGTATCTGTGTGTGTGTGCATATATATATATATATATATATATATATATATATACACACACACACACACACACAGATGCTGATAGGTACTTGTCCTGTATCCCTGTCGAATAAAAATCTAAAAAGACACAGTAAAATCATATCCATGTGTCCCAGTGTTTTTCTTTTTACTTCCCTCACCATCTCAAGCTAACTGTATATACATTTCAATAGTTTCTTAGAAATTAATTATACAGGATAGATTACAAGGTAGGAGTTAGACAGCTTTAGTTGTTTGCCGAGATCATAAATGAAAACCTTACAATTTATTAAGAAACTTTAGTTGGGACCCATAAAATTTCCTGGAGACTCATTCAAAGCAAATATGTAGCGTCCCAATATGCACTAAATCAAAAAGCTATCAGCATCACTGTATATGTATTTATATATATATATATATTTGTTTTATATGATCAGAAATAATGTAGGTATTTACTCAACCCATTCACTACTCATAGGATGTGACACAAGGTTGCAAGTATTTGATGTATCTGCAAGATTAGCTTGCTAAACATTACACCATGATGAGATGCACTGATCAGACACAATATACTTGAACAATATGTAGGAGAAAAATTCCTTTTTTTTTTTTTTTCTTTTTTTTTTTCTTTTCATATTATTCAGGATTTTTGGTTATTAACATATCAGAAATTATTTGGATGGTTGAACCTTTTCTTTACAAAGAAGGTTTTTGTTCTTCTTTTCTTTTTTTATCCTCCTGTGGATCTATACACCTGACAAGGGCTGAAAAATGGATCAGCCAAAATATTCTGTTACCATAACAACAGAATTTAAAAAAATTATCTCTGGTGAGACCGGACCGTTTGACCAATAAGTCACATTGTGTTATATATATTTATTTGTCCAACCTCTCTGCTATGGGCAGGATGTGACACAAGGTCATTTTTTTTAAAGCAGTGTTTAATGGGTTTGAATTCAGAGTTTTCCTTCTACTAGACCAGTTGCCATACCAAGGTTAAAGAACCCAGTCAGCCCTACTATTTACCCATTGCTGGGGGAGAAATAGGTGGATGCATACCTTTCCCAAGGTTAATAGTGTTAGGTGAAATATAAACAGTCGTGTTCATTTCCTACAAAGATAACTATTACACCATGCACAGGTGTTATAAATAGTAAACAATATTAAGTAAAAACTTTATCTTGACTAAAGGCTTTGATTAGGTATATAGGCTATGTGGAGGGGGGGGACACTTTGTATTGAAGTTATAGCAAGGGTAGACTTAGAAACAAGTTAATATTTGACTTTTCAAAAACAAAAGACCCCTTTGTTTTTGGTTGTTTTAGGTGAAAAATTGGTCTTAAAAAGTCATTCATTACACAAGTGTGTGTGTGTGTATATATATATATATATATATATATATATATATATATATATACACACACACACACACACATATATACATATACTAGACAAAACGTGACCTGTTGGGTCACCCATTGAGCTCTCACTAGATAATTGTGATTAGGGAAAAGATTTTGCAAAATGAATTAAAAATTTTTTTTTAAATACAGTCAGAGAGCTTTAAAAAACCCATATGTCTGGAGAGTTAAAAAAAAAAACAAACAAAAAAAAAAAACATTAAAATCATTTTGTAAGATTTCTAAGAAAGAAACGTTTGACCTAATTTAAATTGAAATGGATCATGGAATTTTATTATGCTACGGCTTGTTGTTGCTTGTGTGAATCTTAACATACAAATAAAGTCAAGGATGGTGTCAGTTTTGACTTAATAGCAAATTACTACTAATTAGAACTAATTAAAATGGAATTTTTTTCAAACATAATTCAATCCTAAAACTAAGGAATAATTTAGTGTAACTTTCGTGTAATAAAACTAAATAGTTAAAAAGCCTTTAGGAGACAAAAGTTGATTTGCTCAGCTTTAGTATAATAATAATAATAATAATAATAATAATAATAATATATGTATATTTATTTATTTATTTACTAATCCCTACATATGAACAGGGGGTAACAAGGTCAATTTCTTAAGCGGAGTTTAACAGGTTTAAATTCAGAGTTTTTCTTCTCCAAGTCTAGTTACTTAGCCAGGGTTAACGAGTCCATTTCCTACAACTCTAACCATTACACCACACACCTCCAATTACACAAGTATATAGGTATCTAAAATATTTGGCAGAATATCTTAAAGCTGCTAATCATATCTTGAAATAATTAGTAATCATAGCACTTTATACTCCCCCCCCCTTTTTATTTCATTATTCTAATCAGTCTGACAGATACGTCATTTAGTTGCATTAATTTTCTTATAATTTCATCTGCAATGCATTTGGAAAATACTCAAAGTGAATATATATATATATATATATATATATAATATATATATATATATATATATATATATATTTCATTTGCTTGCAAAGATATCATATGTAACATTATTCAATTGTTTTCAGTGTTCTCCGCCATTTAAATGAAGGTTAATAGCAGTCGTACAAGTGGCTATTTTGCTTGTATCTGTTAATAATGTTTGTTTTATCCCAAGTCACACGTACTTCTGCTATCTCATACCATTTTCCATATAATTGTCTCACGTCTTTTTTTTTTTTTTTTTTGTGTTAAACTTCTAACCTTAATCTTACTGTGTGTCATTGAAAAGAATTAATTGAAATAATTCTCTTATTTTCATTTGGTCATAGACATGAGAATCTTTTTTGGCTTTAATTCATCACATTTAATAATTTTAGTAATTTCACAAGCTGTACTACTTCAAACAGGCAGTTTCTACTTTTCAATCATATATCTGTGTGATTAAAAAGTAGAATCGGTAAATGCAAACTACTTTATTATTCTTATGTTGCATCTTTTTGTGATAAATATGAAGTTAACTATCATGTAGAGTGGCGATCATACCTATGTGTGCGCAGCACATTAGATGACATGGTCTGATCATTTACTTAAGACAATACACTGGGAATTAAAGGCATATATAAACATAAAATATTAAACATAAATAGTTTTTAAAAAATTTTTTATTTTTTTATCTATGGTTTAGAAAATTTGGTCTCAAGATTTGGTTATCAAGTCTGCTATCAATATTTCTGTAATTCTAATTTTTTTTCTTAAGATATTTCTACAAGTCTTCAGACCAAATTTTCCATGTTTTTCTGAAATCAAAAGTATTTTGCCTAGCATATATATATATATATATTATATATATATATATATATATATATATATAACCAGGTTTTATTGGATGACCACAACAATGTTTGTAACAATTTTTTGTGATTTTCTCTTGTTTCATATAAAATTAGGAATGTTTGTGTACAAATTATCTGAACTTCCCAAACTATTCTATGTCCTGGGTATGACGTTGAACTACATCTAATGGTGAAGTTCCAATTTTGGAGGTCATTACTCCCAGGTCCACTCTGACCTGGAGTGGTAGGGTCCCATCTATTGGTTTAAAAGTTTAAAAATGTTTTTTTTAAATTTAATTTAAAAAGAAATTTTGAATAGCCATCAAGAATGAATAAAACAAAACATCTTTGGCATAAAATAACCCAACAAGGGTTGACATGCCATAAAAACCAACCAACCAACCAACCAAACACCCTTGAAAATGACCAATGATGGTTGAAAGCACTTTGGAAGAAAGTAGACAATTTTCATGTCCTAGGTATGACACTAAACTGTATCTGGTGGTGAAGCTCCAGTTCTGGAGATCTGGAGAGTGTGGAGTACTCTTTCATTGCCATTACTCTCAAATACACTCTGACCTGGTGTGGTAGTATCTGTTAGGATCTCATCTATGGGACATACAATACATCTTGTAGATGTGTACAGGGTGGTTGTCAGTGATGCACTATCTTCATCGCCGATTACATGTGCATCATCTCGGTTCCGATAACAACCCCAACTTGAATCCAGCATCTTCAAGCTGCCACCCTGTAAGCTACATGCTGCTAGCATTGACATTTTGCTTATTCTTATTCAATCGGACCATATGCAAAATAACCCTAGATAGATTGACATGCTGTTAAAATCAATAAATCAGACAATTTTTTACACGAGTTTGAACCAAACATCTGTAATCTTGTACAAAAATAAGAGAAAATCACCAAAACTGAAACGAACCATGCCTAGTTTTCAATAAAACTTGCTTAAAAGAAGAATTGCAGCTAAAATATACATCTTATGGTTCTGATTTAAAGCAGAAAACATAAAAATTGTCTTTGTGATTATACACAAGTGGCTTATATCTTTATCTTACTGTTCATTTTCTGACCTGGAAGGAAAATCATTGATCTTAAAATTACCTTCTCTTATGGACAAATTGTTTTATATATATATATATATATATATATATATATATATATATATATATAATGTACACACAAACACTGTACAAAGCTTATTAGTAAGCCCTTACGGTAAGGAAAAACTCTGGCAAATAATTTGTTACTAAAAATATACTACAAATAATTACCTCGGCAAAAAATTAAAAAAAAGAAAAGACCAAGAGTCGCACTAACCAAAAATAATGAATTAACACTATACACGAAACTCTTACAATAAATATATATATATATATATATATATATATATATATATATATATATAGTAAGAGTTTTGTGTATATTTCAAATATTAGATAACAAAGTTAAAAAAATAAATGTATTGGGTTTTATTTAAATCCTTAATTTCACTATTCTTTCATGCTTCAAAAAACCCAATACATTTATTTTTTTTATAGCCTTGTCATACACACACACATACACACACATCAGTTTTGATTATCTTTTCTTAAAATCTTCTATAATTAAAAGCAAAACCCCATAAAAAGAAGCAAACAAATTGTTTTGAAACTGTAGTTTTCTTACAATCTGCTCGTCTCTGTTGTGTTGTGTTGGAGGAGAACACTGCATGCTGATTGACAGGCCACTGTTATTCTACACTGCTGCTGCCACTCTCCCGGTTTGGTCTCCACTCACCCATGTCTGTTTGCTTTGTTTGACTGTTTGTGCCATATTTGCTCATTATCCATTTATTCATCTCTTCCTCACTCTGCTTACTAACTAATCCTCATCGTGGCTTGCCTGCTTAATTTTCCCAGCGGAGAGCCGATCTGGACGCAGCCCTAACCCCAATAACCCCAGCGAATACTGCTCCACCATCCCACCATTGCAACAAGCCAACGCGCATGTTCCATTGCCAACTGTTATGGTCCCAGTTGGTGTGCTGAAGAGAGAGGGTGAGTGACAATCCGTTGGTGTTGTTGTTTCTCACTTTTTTTCTTACAGGATTCTGTCATGTGTTCACATGTATAAAGATTTCCTATCTTGCTAGTTTTTATTTATTCATTCATTTATTTATATTTTCTTTTTGGCTGTAAAAGATATCTAAATAATAAAACCCAAATTTCAAGAGTTTCATGCTTAGAAGGTAGAGAAAGGCGAATAAAACTTAAATCTTCCAGATGTAGTCTCCCTGTTTGCGGGAATGAACAAACAAGGTGAATTAAAATTAAATATGCCAAATCTCTATCTTTGCTGTCACGAACAGACATAAGTTTGTTTTCTCTACTTCTTTTTCGTCTTTAAATCTCGCCAAAAAAGTTCCCAACCAAAGGGGAGATAACTCAAAACAAACAAATTGTTTTAATATTTAAGCAGTTACATAATATAACTGTAAATTGTCAAATGGCACATTGTAGCAAGAGTCTCATGTTTAGAAAGTTTTAAAACCAAATAAAACTTATAGCAGATGTAGTCCCTTTGTTTGCAGACATGAACATACGCAAGTTGTTTTTTTCCATTCCAACAGTTTATCACTTGCTGCCATGGCTAAAATGGATAAAACCAAAACTATGCTTCTCTACTTTCTTTTCTCCTTTTCTTTCTTAAATCTCGCTAAAAGAATTCCCAAAGGGGACACAACTTAAAAAGAAAGAGAAACTGCTTCAACTATTTAAGCAGATATATCTGTATAATGTTTGTATAATGCAGCAAGAATGGCACATTGCAGCAAGAGTTTTGTGAAAGCAATAACATTTAGTCTGCTCTAACTTAAAGAATAAATAAAGTTCCAATCCAATTGGTAACTTGTTGGGCCTGTGTTTGTGTTTATACTGATCATTAAAATTTATCAAGGGAGATAATTACTTAATTATAGAATACTCTCCCATATTTATTGTCAATAATGATTTTAATTTCTATAAAAAGGACATGGTTGGTTGACCATTTAAGTGAATTATTACATAAAATCTTATGTATTCAACCAACACTTCTACCACAGGCAGGATATGACACAAGTTCAATTTTTAAGCTGAGTAAAGCTGTGATACATTTGATTGGTTGATAATAAACTATTTTACCCAATCAGTCTCATTACTTAATCAGCCAACCTTGTATTTTGGGTTGAGAGTTAACATCAGATTTACTATTAATAAAGAACTTTATATAATAACCATTCACAGCTTTTCTTTTTAAGGGAATAATGGGATAGCTCAAAAAAAAAAAAAAAAAAAAAAAAAAAAAAAAAAACAAGAAAAGATGTCCGCCCTCTGGAGTAAGTTTGAATGTGTTTTGCAGTTGTGAATTTTGTCGTCTCAAGATTGAAGGAGTTAAATCTCTGATCAGCCATCTTAACTAACATTTTGAAATTAGATGGCAGAGTTTGCAATAAAAGATATTATAAAACAAATATTAAATAATGCTAAAACTGTTCAAATAATGGTCTTACTTGGATACATCTAAATGCTGATTGGCATAAAGACATTTTTAAAAGAAAATCTTTCAAACTTTATCTCAATCGATTATCAAACTAAAATACTAATTATTAATTGTTCAGTTATTTTCTCTAACTTTTTAAGCAAATTAAAATCAAAATTAATGATGTAGCTGTTTTCTTTATTAATATTTAAATGTGTGAACATTTTTTCATAATTCAATTATTAAGATTTTTGATAGTTGAAATTATTTGGTAATATGTAATGTTCAGTACTTTAATTCAATTAATGCTTTTTTAAAGAAAGAATTATATCTGAAAAAGTATTGATAAAATGTTGTCTTGTGTAAAATTACCAAGTATTATGAAATAAATATAAATGAATACATACACATGAGGGTTGGCTGAAAAGTTCATAGGGTGAGCAAGTTGTTCTCACAGAATGTGACCATATGTCATTTATTTTTCAACATAGTCCTTCTTCCGTTAGTGTTGCAGTGCTTAGATATTGGTAAAAAAAAAAAAAAAAAAAAAACATCAACAGCAGATATGACGTCATTATATGAAGTTTTCAGCCTACTCTTGTGTGTGTGTGTGTGTATATATATATATATATATATATATATATAGTCTTGTTTGTTAGAGTGACTTCCCTTAGATTGTGCATGTTCTGTTGTTATTAAAACCATTTTACTTTTCACTTTCAATCCATTGTGAAGTCACTTTAGTTTGTATTAAGACAAATAGCAAAAAAACACATTGAAAATCATTTGATATTTAATACTTTTTGCAATTTCTTTAACTTATTGTTTAAAGTTAGTCAACTAAAAACTATAAGTACCTACTATAATACTGAAGCTATAACTTTTTGAAAATTTAAATGGAGATGTGTGTACAATGGAGTAATTTGTATCATAGCATGATATTTAAATAGCTGTCCTGACAGATTTCTGCCAATCTGAAAACAAATTATGAAGCTTGTCTTAATATTTTGTAAAGGAAATGTTTTTGGCTAAACACAAGATTGTGTAAGAGCATAGAGGGAGTCCTTGTGGGATAATAGCTGAAGTGCTGGACTGTGACTACATCATAGTGAGTTCAAACACCAGTTAGGCTATTACATTCACTTTCAGACTAATACCCTTGGGAAAGGTATGAACCTGTTCATCCCTCCAACTATTTAAGTAGCACTACTACTCTTCTATAAGCATGGCTTTCACATTGAATAACCCATGAAGGTTGATATGCCTTTAAACAATAAAACCTTCAAGAGTTCTAGCTTCATGTTTTGCTTGTTTTTTAAACTAAAACTTTGTTTCATTAAGATCTGAGAACATGAGAACATTAAAAAAAAATCTGGTGGCAGAGGGTTCTCCCCCATCAAAAGAAAAGTTTCCGAAGTTCATCAGTGAATAACTAACCAAAAATTAACAAGAATAAATGTGTTGAATGTCAAATGGATTATTTTAAATGTTAATGTTTTGATCCATTGTTCATTTCTGTCTTGATAAATACAGTTTCAGTCAGATTACTTTTGAACACGTCTATACAGATATAAAGGGCAGTATGTACGTATGAAACTACGAAAACAAAACAAGTAACGACAAAGTAAATATATATATATATACCCATTAAATACCACTGGTTCCTGCTTTTTATGCAAAAATTATGAAGATTTGATTTAGATTCGAAGATATTTCAAAAATAAAATATACATAGAAATAGCATTGAAATTCTACTTAGAAATGTCCAGCATTTGTAAATCTCAAAAGTAAACAAATCAGTACATTCGTTTCAAAAAAAACAAAAAAAAATAACTCTACCCAGTTGATGCTGAATAGTTGCTTCTAGTCTTATATAAAGTGTGTCATCAGTGACAATTAACAGTTGAATGTATGCCAATAAAAAACAAACTTAATCAACCTCTTATCTAGCTGAACAAATATATATTTTTTTCAATGCTTAGAAATTCTTGGCTGAAGAAGGTGGGGAGATTTGCCAACTCCTCTGCCACAAGCAAGATGCGACACAAGGCCAATTTTTAAATGGAGTAAACGGTTTGAATTCAGAGTTTTCCTTTTCCTAGACTGGTTACCATACCAAGGTTAAAGAGCCTAGTCTGCCCTATTATTTATTTATAGTTGGGGGTGGTGGTAGAGAATAGTTGGAATCATACCTTTACTAAAGGTATTAACGCTATATGAAATGCAAACAGCATTGTCCAATTTTTTGAATGCTTTTCCATTTTCTAGAACAATAACTGTTACATTAAGAGCACCCCCCCCAAATAGTATTGAATTTGCGTAGTTGAATACATTTCCTCTAATGATAAGAATTACATCATGTGCGCCTTCAATATTTTAGGATTACCTATTTCTTTTTCTGATAGGGAAATAATTGAAATTATGAAATTCATTCTTTAGAGTAATTTGATGGTTAGTAGGTATTTAACACATATGCAGGTGTGACACAAGGTCTTTTTAATGTGGAACCACCCATGAACTGAGACTCATAGGATGGTAGGTGTAAAAAATGCGTAGATCCCATTGGCATTCACCCTCAAGAAGCAACTCAGGCATTGGAAAATAAACCCAGTTCTGCCCCTTTAAATCAAGGGGGCAGGTGTTGCCTGAGGGGATAGTCCCCTGGGATCTACGCTGTTTAATTACTTAACTGGTCCAGAGCCAAAGCCACTGGACCCCCCCTGGTCTTGATAATTTACTCAGTTAAGTATTTATAACTCTTTATTTCTCTATAAATTTCTTGAATAACTTTATTATTTCTCTATGAATTTTTTTGAACTCTCCATTGTTAAATTTTGAAGAGATAAGTTTTCGTTGTTTTTAATCAACATAATCAAAAAAATTTTTTTAATTTTTTTGATAGTCTCGGTTTGTGCTGATTGTTAGATATGTTGGCCTTGAGTCTATATTAGTTGTTTATTATTCCTTTTTTATTTTTTTAGATTTAAATAGATTCTGCATGATTTTTATTTCATTTATAACACTGAAGGAATCATCCTCTTACCATCCACTTGGTTTTTGTCTTTTTCTGTTTTTTTTTTTGTTGTTTTTTGTTTTTTTGCATGGGGTGTGTAGTCTTCAAATTTTTGTTACCTTTCCAGACTGGACTGATTATTTTGGAAATTTTGCAAAATAATGTAAACCTATCGTAAAAATTATCAGGCAATTTTCGTACTGTTTCCATTTTTCGTTCCGTTTCCGTTTTTCGTGCCGTTTCCATTTTATTTTTATTTTGTTTTTTATTTTTTATTTTTTGGTGTCTCTGCACATTTTGTTTTGAATTTATTTTTATTGAACGCTGAAAATATTCTCAGTTTTAAAATGTTTCGAGTAAATTGTTGTTTTAAAATATATCAAGTATTTTTAGATTTTGCTTATTTTAAAGATTTTAAGATTCTTTCAGTATTATATTAAGAACAGAATGTTTTGCTGTGTCTCTTGCGTATCGGCTATCAAAATATGCATTTCATGAAAATATCTATAGTCCAGGTTAAAACTTTGCTAAGGGTAACCTAAAACCAAACTTTTTAAGACCCTATTTTTCCGGTGCAGGTATCAATAGGGAATGAGAAGAGTTTAATGGTTAGCAAGCTAGTCTCACAGATCCATTACTACTGAATAGTGAGTTTGATCCTTGCTGGATGCCCCATAATTGTAACCTTGTGTCACATCCTACACATGGTGAACAGGTTGGGCATTTAACTGCCTAGGTAATTAATTTTGATATTGCTCAGCATTTTTTGATAGAGACTTAGAAAGACTTGACCTGTAACCTGGTTTGGTTATGGAGGTGCTATTCATGTAGCATGTCTTGGACAGGAAAAAACCTGGTGGAGCCACTCCTCTCCAGATCTACAACTGGATTGAATTCAGTTTTCCTTCTAGACTGGTTGCTATACCAAGGTTAAGAGCCTAGTCTTCCCTACTATTTATCCCTTTTGGGAAAGGTATGAACCCCCTCATCCACCTAGCTGTAGGTTAAATAGTAGCACTGCTGATCTTCTACAAGGATAGTTTTGGCATGATATTTTCCTCGTACCCCACGTGTACGGGTGAGGCACAAGGCCCTATTAATGTGGGACCACCCACAAGCCGAGACTCATGGGTGGCGGGTGAAAAAATTGCGTCAATCCCGTTGGCATTCCCCCTCAAGGGGGGGGGGCACCTCAGGTGCTGGGTAATAAACCCAGCCCTGCACCTTTAAATTGAGGGGCAGGTGTGGCCTGGGGGGATGACGCCGTTAATTATAGCAATCCCCCCCTCTCGAGGGGTGGGTTTGCATAGCTTTGGCATTAAATAACCCATGAAGGCTGATATGTCATTAAAAAACAACAACAAAAAAACAAACAACTATTTACCCCTAGCTGGGAGGAGAATAGTTGGATTTATACCTTTTTTTAGCGGTAGGGGACCTCACATGGTGTAATGGTTAGCAAGCTAGATTAGTGAGTTTGATTCTCACTGTGTGCTTCATACTTCTGGCCTTGTGCCACAACTAAGTTAAGCATAGTAAATAACTACCTTTCCCACCAGTATTAGAGCCATGTAAAATGCAAACAGCCTTGTTCAGGATTTGAACTGGAGTTCATTTCCTACGACAATAGCCATTAATGCCATGAGCACTTCAGAGTTTATCAGCATTTAAATTGTTTGTTACAATATTTAATCTTGTTAATACAAATCAGAAAATGTCTTCCTTAAAGCAATTTATACTCTGCTCTTGTCTCTCTGTTTAATTTTTCTTTTCAAATTTTTCTACTCTTAACTTGTCATTTAATCAGTACATTTAATTTCTTTTTTCTTTTATGTTCATTTATCTTGATATCTAGATCTGATTTATTTAGATCAGTCTTTTTCAACAGGATAATATAATCTCCACTCCATAAGGTGAAAGTTAGGCTAAATGACACACAATAAATCGGATAGAAATGGAAGAATTTTTCTTTATAAATTGGTTTTATGTTAAATAAGAGTAAGCTATCAGTGAATAAGAAAATATATATTTTTAACAATTTCCCCTTTTCATTATGTAACTAACCTCCAATCATATCTGATATTTCTTCATCAAATCTTCTGAGCTGTAATCTGTAATCTTAATCTATGTTATTCCTATATTTGAGAAGATCCATCTAACTATTCTCCCTCTAGCTATGGGTAAATAGGGCAGACTGGGTTCTTTAACCTTGGTATGGCAATTGGGCTAGGAGAAAAAGAAAACTTTGAATTCAAACCTGTTAAACTCCACTTAAAAACTTACTTTGTTTCACAGTCTACTTGTGCAGAGGGGTTTGTAAATAAACATGAATATAATTGAGAAAATATAAAAACAAAAACCTACAAATCACAATCCAAATATTAAGAATCTAATATCAAGAACAAGAGTCACATTAAATAATACAATATAAGTTTCATTAAGAATTAGTGGTAGGAGTGGTGGTTTAAAGTGTTACCAAAAGGGAGCCATAGGGTTGAAGGGAAAAAAAAACTAGTTTAGATGTTTAAGATTTTCATCAATCTTTTTTAATACCAAAATAAAGAAACATAGCAAAAAAAAAAAAAGGGAATATAAAACGTTCAGTAAAAAAAGGCAATTGTTTTTTTGTTGGATTTTCAGGGAGTCAGAGAAAAGGAGAGCCAAAGCAAGTCATATTTTCAGATGGTATCCGACCTGGTGGTGATCTTACGGAAGAAGTGGATGGACCACAGGAAGCTCGTTTACCACCTAGACGAACTGGACGAGCTCAGAAGAAAGTCGAAAGAGTATCTCAGGGTAAGCCAAGTTTGCTCTGTTGCCATAACTCTAATGTGGAGGTTTTTTTTCTTATTGTTATTCTAACCTCTTCTATTCTTTCTTTCATAGGCAATGAACAGTCAGGATCACCGCGGACACGCTGTTTACGGTCTACAGATAGTCCTCGGAATAAATGCCTCATTCCTGAAAATGGACTGCCTCCTATTTTACTCTCTAGTGGAACAAAGGGTCAGTTAGCAATATTTTTTATTCTTTTCATTTATTTTCTAAATTTTTTTTTTTTTAATTTAAAAAAAATTTTTGTTTTTATACAATGTGAACTAAACAGGCAGTAGAATACAGCAGCTATTCAGTATGGTAGTTCAACATAGAGGTATAAAACTTAAGATTTTGTATGCTTTAGCTAGGTTTCAGACCTAATGAAATCTAGAGTTATTCTTGACCAGTAGGGGATTGATGGGAACCCGGAAGTGGGTTTTCCGCCTTGATACTTTTGGATTGTGGATTGTGTGTTCAGGACACAAGTGCACATGGTTGAGCTAATTTAGTCACTTTTAGGGTTGACGCATTCTCTACCCCGTGTTAAATAAAACTTTGTTAATTTCCAACAACCTGGTCTTCAGTGCTCCGTATTTTATTTGTATGTAAAAACATAACACTCATTCAAATTGATATCAACCGTGTCAGCTGTGACAGAATAATACACTGACTGCACCTCTGCAGAGGGGTAAAATCCCCCTAATGAGGCCATCTGTTGGCCATGGGTGGTGACCTGTGATGCTTAAGGGCAGATTCTTGGTGGTTGAACAGTCCATGACATGTAACGCTCTACTTTGGCCCTTACTTAGGCTAGACAGACAGCTAGAGTGGCCTCCTCCAATCAATCGGCTGGTTATGTCAAGCCCTAGCACCTTTAATGATTATCCCAACCCCTTTGCCCTTATAGCAAATCTCCAATCCTTTTTATCATATATGTACTAGATGGCACTGGCTGAGGGTCTTAGTGTCCTGGGTATGACGTTAAACTGCATCTAATGGTGAAGTTCCAATTTTAGAGCTTTGGGGAGTGTGGAGTACACCTTCATCATTATTACTCCTAGGTCTACTTTGATCCAGAGTGGTAGTACCTGTTAGGGTGCCATTTATAGGTTAAATAGAAAAAATAAGTTTTTAAAAAAATTGAGTTTCAAAAAAAATTTTTTTTTTTTTGAATACTGATAAAAAATGAATAAAACAAGATGTCTTTCGCATAAAATAACCCAACAAGGGTTGACATGATGTAAAAAAAAAAAGAAAATATCTGCTATAGTTGAAAAAAAATCAGGTAATATTTAGAGATCCTGCTGCCTGCAAACTTAAAATTATTTTAATATTCTATATAAAAAATATTGTAGGGCCGGTTTTAGCTCAGTCGGTAGTGCACTTGACTAGGAATTGCAAGGTTCCTGGTTCAAAACTGGCTCTCACCAACTCAGCAGATGAGTAGCACATCGATCTGTGCGGTAAAGTGAGGAGCTGATGGTAGGTGTGTCATTCCACCTCAGATGCAAAACAATCTCCTTGGTTGAGTGCTTGTGATAAATTCCCTTGCTTTCTGGCTGATACTGACATTAGGCCACCCCGACGACTTTATATAAAAATATATTTTTTTTAATACTTATCAATAGATTATTATAATTTCTAAAATAATAAATATAAAACCATTTAAAATTTTAGAATAATTTTGATAAAATAACATATGAAATCAACATTATATTTTTTTGTTTATTTTATTGTAAAATGTCCATTTGGTGCAATGTTATTTGTGCATTTGTCTGAGAGTTTCTTATAGATAAATAAATATCTCATCCAACATTTCTTCCTTGCAGATTATGGATTTGATGAGAATCCTGATCCCGAGCAAATTTTACCGAAAATTAAAAGTAAATATTTTGCCAAATCTTTTTCATTTCTTCAACTAGAAAAACATTTTGTTTACTGCTAAAATTTGTGCTATGAGTGAGCTTCAGATACGCTAATGTTAATAAGTTCATATTTAAGTTTCCAAATTTAATATGCCAAAAGAAAAATTATTTATAGAAAAAAATTAACATTAAAACATTACAGCACATAATGCATTACATTCTATTTTATTTTTTTTATACAATTTAGTAATATGAATTTATGTATAAAAAAAAATATAACAACAAAAATTAGGGTGTTTTTTTTAGGGATGGGCTGGAACAGATTAATGACATTTTAGTTTATTACAAAGGAGGAAATTGATTTGATATACAAGGCAATTGAGTTATGAGCAGAATAAATTAAACTTCTAAGTCAAAGTATGACTGTATTTAACCTAGAAAAATTGGCACACTGTTGCAAAACATTTAGTTGAGCAATACTCTTAAAATGCTCTTAGAGTATAAGACCATTTCCAATTTGCAACTGAATAATAATTTGTGGTGTCTGTGTTCCCTCTGATTGCCATTTTTTTAATCATTCAAATTCTCAATATAAACAATATAACTCTGAAATGCCAATTAGAATCCTTCACTCCTTTCTAAATAGAAACATTTATATCATGGGATTCTATTACAGCAGGGATCTATTTTATTCAGATGTCATTTAGTTTTCATTAGAAATATTACTCACTTAAGCAGAAAACTATTTGAACTTTTTTTATTTATTTATTTATTTTTTAAGCATATTACCAATAATATCTAAAAATTCACTGTTTATTTTTCAGATGATCAACATGAACCTGTGATATTTGCAATAAACAGCAATCTTTTTGTTATGGTCAAGATAGTTCAGTGTAAGTATGATTCTATATTACAATTTAAATGATTGTTTGAAATACTATATGATTATTAGGTTTTTATTAAGATTTTATCAAAGGTGCACGCTGTACTTTTTCTCATTATTTTAATTTGATTATCAGTACCATAATTATTTGTGTATAACATGTACCTTTAACTTTGGACTATGAAATTCTGAAAAAAAAAAAAAATTCTCGTGTATAATACACACTAACTTTTTAGAATCTGTTGTACCTAAATTTAACATTTGTTCAACTTTTTAGCTGTTTATACTGACTAAAAATAAGAATCTAAATAGTTTATATATGTCTTAAAATGAAGTTTACCCAGTATTTAGAGCAAACATTGGACATGGACATTTTCATACAAAAAATAAGCTCATATTAGGAGAAACAAAATTATAAATAAACACACATTCCAGTCTGTAATGACATAAAATCCATTAGTTTGGATTATGGATGTAATTTACTTTTGGTCACTCTGCCTCAAATATGGTGAGGCATTTGACTGAGAGGAAAAGTTTATATATTTCTCAAGTATAATAAGCACCCCTAACTTTTGGCGGAAAAATTTGAAAAAAAATAGTGTGTCTTATACACAAATAACTATGGCAAACAATCTTGAAAAATCTTGCATTTTAAATGCAAATAATTACAATTACAGTAATATCTAAAAATGTTGGTGATGTAGTAATTGTTCTTTCTCTCTTTTCTCTTTTAGTGGATTGCTGTGTGAACCGGACCTGTTGGTGTTTTACTACAAAGGGCATGTGTACAGTCGGGCAAGACGAAATTGTGATTGTCTTGGAGTGTTTTCATGACGAGAAGACAATCCCTAAAGATGTCTTTTGGCATTTTCATACTGTTTATGAAGAAGCCTATAAAGGTAATCCTTTCTCTTTTCTTTTTGTAGATGTGCTCATTGTTATATCCCAAGCCAAGATGTAGGAAGAACAAAAGATAACAAAAACAATGAAATATGTTTAACATATAACAATATTTGTTTTATTTATTCTCACCGACCGGGAATACAGTAGGATGAGTTTGATAGACAGTTCAACTATGTATCCTGTAATGTGTTCATCACATGCAGCTACTTTCTTGTGATTGATGTCTCACTGCTTGTCTGTGAGTATGGCTGGTCCAGAATCATTAGGGGAGATAACTCCCCCTAACAGTAATCCTTTCTATTTTCTTTCCATACTCATTTTTGTAGATGTGGTCATTTACTAGGATTAGCTTAGTTTGGCACTGGGACAGAAATAACGGGCACCCAGTGAGAATCAAACTCCCTAATAATAGTTAATTAATCTACCTCACTAAGCATTAGATCATGTGAGGCATCTGTGCCTTTGAAGTGGTAGATTTACAAAAGCAGTCTTATTGTATGTTATTTTGCTGTAAGATGAAAATCCAGACCCTCCTCACTATGGCAGGGTGGTGATAACGTGGTAGTGTCAGAGCTATGCCATCTGGAACTCAAGTTCATCTCCTTCCCCTGACCAGGATATGCGTATAGGGTTTGGGGACCACTTGTGAATTTCCTATTCCCTTGTTACTCTTTTCATATATTCACTATCTTGTTCATTCGGGATTCAGTGAATTCGTTGGATGTAGCCATCTCAACTGCCCTACAGTGAAGGCTGTCACAACAACAACAAAATGAAAGAATTTCTAATTTGATGTTAAATACTAGGGCGAGTCAAAAGTTTTGCAATATTTTGGTAATGTGAGGCACAATTCAACAGTTATGGATGCTTTTGCTGATGTTGTGAATGTGATGAGCCACACTGGACTGTGAGATGTCAAACTTGCTGGATACTTTCTGAGTGCTACTTGTTGGATTTGCCTCTGTGTCTTGTACAGCTTCGTGATCTATGGTTTTAAGCCTGTTTGACCTTACCTGATCATTGAAGTTCTTACAAACCAAACAAAATTTCATCTACCATCTGATGACTGTACTCTGATCAGTGGTACTTTCACCTTTTATACAACAACATATTTTTGTTGCTTCTGAGGTGTTGTGGCCCACTTCAAACTTGTAAAGCATAAGTTTCTGAAATTAGACTACATTGCAAGATCTTTTGTGCAGCTTTCAAATCACACATAGTGAAGCAATGCACAATGTACACAAACTATATATTTATTTATTTTGATTTCTTATAGACAAACATCCTAAAATAATTATATTTGAAGATATGACTCTCTAACTTAGATAAAAAAAGTGGTAATCAAAATAACAAGAAAGAAAAAAGTAAAAAGTAATTAAGAACTTCTCAAAGACAATATTTTATAGAATTTAGTTGACTATTTCTCTGAATTTTTGAGATGAGACTTGATAATTTGTGTTATTCGGATTATTTGGATTATTATCAAATGGCACCTCAGCCGAAACATTGTATAGATAACCAAAAAGATGAGGACAATAGTATTTAGTTAAGATATATATTCTTTGAGTAACATTTAATAGGATCAAAGTCTTCAAAAATATACTACCTTGCTTCTATTATAGTTAAATTTAGGATAAGAAATTTATGTACCAATGTGACAAGTATTATGGGAGAAAGGTAATATAAAATAGATAAAATGGTGACTTCTGTACTGTTTTTATTATTTTCTTTATTTTTTTACTCATTTTGCTTAGTATCGTTATTTCATTGATATATAATTTATGTAATTATTTTACCTCTAAAAAATATGTAGTGGTGACAAGACTTTCGGACTAACCTATACAAATACAGATAATAATAAGGATAATAATAATAATAATAATAGTAATACCATAATGTTATAGAATTGTTCAAAGCTTATTATATTTTTAATAATTGCATTCTTCATGATTTTGATTTTTAGGTAATACTGTGTCTGACATGGGCCACACAATATTCAACCAGAGCTTTCTTGGAAGTCGAGATCATGGCGGCTTCCTTTACATCAGACCAACCTTCCAGTGCCTACAAAAAATTATGTTACCTAGTCCTCCTTACCTGTTTGGGATTCTGTTACAGACATGGGAAGCTCCCTGGGCTAAAGTCTTCCCAATTCGATTACTGTTGAGACTTGGTGCTGAATACAGATGTAAGTCCATTTCAATTTCATTGACTCTTTAATTTTTATTTATGACTCAAATGATAAAGTAGTTCTTCTCTTCATCTGTCATTTTAAATGTCCTTCAATCAGTTATCAACTTGTCAGAATTCAAATTAAGTCATTTCATGTATTAGGGTGAATGAAAAGTTGGCCTTTTTAACATTTTGTCAACCTGGACTCCTGCCCTAATTTGCACTGTTTTTCTTTGTTAGGCCTAATTCGGGCTAAACTTAGATATTTACTGCATGTTTGAGTTTAGTAAAAATTCAATTGAAATTTGCAGAAAACATTTATTTTAAACAGGGGTGGGGGTGAAATATCTAAATTAATTTGCTGATATAAAGTGAGGGGGTCATTGTAAGATTTTACATATATTTGCCAATAAAAAGCAAGAAACACAGCACAATAAATATTTGAAATTTAAGTTTATTGAAATTTGTACAAATTCAATAAAAAAACAAAAGACAAGAACATTTATTGTAAACGGTGGTGGTGTAAAATATCTAAATTGATTTGCTGATAAAAAGCTGGGGGGGGGTATTGTAAAATATCTACATTAATTTGCTGGTAAAAAGTGAGAAACATGACTCGGAAAATATCTACATTTGGCTGGAATTAGGTCTGACACAGGTAAGTAAAAACATAGCGTAAATCAGGGCAAGAGTCAGGGATGAGTAAATGTAAAAATAACCTTAAAACTTTTCAATATTTCAAGCTAACACATAACTCAATAAGTCCTGGGCCTGACACTTAAATGGCACCACTAATAAAAAAATCCATATGATTTTTATAAAGTACTAACCTTCAAATAGCACGTGTCAAAAGTTGAGTCTAATTGGATTATTAGTTTACAAATTATAGTTATTTAAGTGAAGCTACTGTTGCAAAATTTCAAAACAATGGAAAAATCTGAATTTCATGTGTTGATAAAGCATTTCAGATGGGAAAAAATACTGTTCAAGCAAAGCAATGGCTTGAAAAGCGTTATTCGGACTCTGCTCCGTCGGAAACAACGGTTAAGAGGTGGTATGTTGACTTTAAACGCCGTCATACAGACACAAATGATGCTGAATGCTCAGGTCATGCAAATTCGGCAGTTGCCCTGGAAAACACCAAAAAACTCCACAAACTCCCTTTGGCCGATCGTAAATTGAAGTTGTATGAGATAACAGAGGAGTTGAAGATATCATAAGGCAGTGTATTCACCATTTTGCATGGCATCGAATTGTTAGAGAAGTGTTGGAATCCATGTATCCCCCTAGAAGGAGACTATGTTTGTGAATAAAATCGAATTTTGCCTAAAAGTTGTTTTATTAGTCAGGCCCAGGACTTATTGAGTGATGTATTATTTCCTATTTCAAGTACAGAGATGCTGAAAGGTATACCTCTGAGTCACTGATGCAGAAAAATCTAAAAGGATGAAGAAAAATCATATCCATGCGTCCCTTTTTTTTCTTCCCCATCCATTTCCAGTTAACTGTAAATACATTTCAATATTTTCTTGGAATCTAATTACACTGCATGAGTACAAAGTAGAGGTTAGACAGCTTTAGTTGTTAATAGATAAAAACTCTGCAATTCATTAAGAAACTTTAGTTAGGACTCATCAAATTTCATGGGGACTCCTTTAAATCAAATCTGTGCTTCCCAGGATGCACTAAATTAAGAAGCTATCAGCATCACTGCAATTATTTCAGTGTTTGTTCACAAGGTTGATCCTATGGAGGTATCGATTGATGGTGTTTTGTGAAGGACAAGTTCTGTTGATAATGTATGAGTGTTTGTTCTTGGCTGTTATTCAATCATTTCAAACAAAAACCTCATCTTTCACACACAAAAAAAAAGGTTTTCCTCACTTTGATTTACTTTTGAGGCTGATGTCATCTTCCTTAAAACATCTGAACCAATTTTGTACCATGTGTTTGTTGACAGTTCTTGAGCTTTACACATCACTAATTTATTTTGCTGGTGCTTTTACACTTAGTCCTTTTATTCACAGGTAGCATAAAATAACTCTAATTGCAATTTTTTACCACTCACAATCAAAGGTGTATAACAAACAATTAATGTTTATATGTTATGTGTATTTACCCAACCCCTCTGCATGAGCAGGATGTAACTCGGTCAATTTTTTAGCCGCATTAAAATGGTTTGAATTCTGAGTTTTTCTTCTCTTAGACCAAGGTTAAAGAGCCTAATCTGCCCTTCTAATTACCCATACATGTAGGTAGAATAATCGGATTGATACCATTCCCAAGGTTATTATCGTTATGTGAAATGCAAACAGTCTCTTCGAGGATTTGAATTTATTTTGCCATGCCCATTTCATATAATGATAACCATTACACCATAAATGCCTACTGTTTTTGTTGTATATGAAAATGAAGTATAAACAATTCAGTAATAATTAGACAAAATGTCATATCAAATTAATGATATAATATGGAGATACAAGTTGGCAAAAATCATAAGTGAAAATCCGAAAAATCTTTTGGTTCAACCTGGTTGCTTGATTTATTGCAAAACTTTTGGCTCAACCTGGTTGCTTTATTTATTGCAAAACTTTTGACTCACTGTAATCTTTGTGTGTTTATAATAATGCTGTAAAGCTAATAAAGATTTTTCTTATTTCATTTCCAGATTATCCATGTCCTTTGATTAGTGTGCGTAACAGGAAGCCTGTGTTCTATGAGATTGGCCACACTATAATGAACTTGCTGGCTGACTTCAGAAATTATCAATATATGTTACCACAGATCAGAGGTGTTACCATCCATATGGAAGATAAACGAACAGTCATCAACTTCCCTAGAAACCGATATGATGATGTAAGTATCATTTTGATGTTCATTTTGATAAGCTATGGGATTTGTTAATACGATGCAATTGAATAAGAAAACAAAATCTCTGATGGAACTTATATAATTAAGTCACAATATCTAGAATCAATACCAAATTCTCTGGGAAATATTTATCTATTCAGTGTTGTTTACATTAGATAACAAAATCCTCGTCAAAAAATGGGTATGTTTAAAAATTATTTGTGGTCAATAAGTCTGTGTGCACAAAACAAAAATAAGCCTCTTAAAAAACAGTTAGACAAAAAATATAAATATGAACATACAATGAATGTGATAAAAAAAACAAACCCTATATGAGTTGATATGCTGTTAAAATTAATCAATTTGCTGTAGCATGTTTTAGCTCCAAGACAAACCCCCAGATTGGCATGATGCATTTTTTATTCTATTTTTTAAATACTTATCCGAGTCATTTCTATACAATCCTATTCAGTAACAATCCTACTAAAATGCCTTAACTCTTAACATCCTGTTGAGAATTTTCTATGTCCAGAGCCCATTCCTATAAGGATTTATCAATAAATGGCTAAAAAATGGCCTTTTTATTTAAAGTTACCTGTTAATTCCCTTCGAGGGGTCCGGTGTGCTTCGGCCACTGGATTGGTGTTATTAATAGCGTCAATACCAGGGGGATGTCCCCCCAGACAATACCTGCCCCCTTGATTTAAAGGGGCAGGCTGGGTTTATTGCCCAGCGCCTGAGGCGCCCCCCTTGAGGGGAAATGCCGATGGGATCGACGCATTTTTTGTGCTTACCACCCATGAGTCTCGGCTTGTGGGTGGTCCCACGTAAATAAGGCCTTGTACTGTACCTTGTACAAGTGGGGTACAAGTAAAATATTTCCCTTAAATCAAAGACTTCTAAATGTGTTCAATATTACATTTAAATAAAGGCTATCGTTTGGTGTGGATTAGAAAAACGAATATGTCTTCTGTCCGGGTGGAATAAGGCGGTATAGGACGTTAAGAGTTAATGGACATTCATTGTACAAACAGGTTGATTTACCATTAAAATAAATCAAACAATCTAAATGATTAAAGGATGGTGTGAACACTCATGACTGAAAAAGAAAAAAAAAAAAATGTTGTCTCCAGAATTCTGAATTAAAATTTCTTTTAAAAGAAACCTTGTCGATTATTACTTGAATCGGCAAAATTTTATTAACTCTTTGCCTACCAAATTTCTCCCACAGTTGTACTAAATTTTCTTGATATTTTTCCTGTATGATAGAATATTTCAAAGTTCACTACTTATTCACCTCAGAATGCATTCTATTCAAATAAAGTCTTATTATTATTATTATTGTAATCTGAGTCATTCTGCTTAATTATGAATCAACCATCAGTTTTTGTACTTTGTTTGGGAGAGACACTGTGAGTGACTTAAAGTAAGCAAAGAGTTAAAAACTGATAATTTTCCAATTTTGGGTGAAATAAACAGACCCCCCCCCCAAAAAAAAAATAACCAATGCTTTTAGGTGGTGAACATTTCTATTTATGTTTACCGTCGTATCCCTCTGTACAAGTAAGTGCAGTTTAACAGGTGTGAATTCAGAGTTTTCTTTCTAAAATAGTTGCCATACCCACATTAAAGAGCTCAATCTGCCTAATTATACATCCTTAACTGGAGGGAGAATAATTGGATTCCTACCTTTCCCAAGGGTATTAGTGCTATGAGAAATGCAAATAGCCTCGGTCCCGGATTTCTATTTGTATTAAAGAAAATTCAATAAACTTTTGTGGTAAAGCAGCTTTTAAGAATTTATGTAGTTTTTAAACAAAAACTATACATGCAATCCAAATATTTAATGTGGGGGTAATCCCAAAGTTAAGGTTTCCAAAATATTTAGAATTGACACACATTTGTTTGTTGTCAATCATGTTTACATCATTTTAAAGTTTGAAAAAAAAATGTATATATATAATCACCATTTCAGTCAATGCATTTTTGTAGCTGCTGTGGCATTTTTTTTTATAGCCATGTCATACCAATTCGCCACCATATCATTGAGAAAGCATTGAACTTTATTTTCATTGCAAACTCTCTATACCACTTGTGGACATTTTTGACACCCATGCATGAATCGCCATACACTTCTGTTAATTGGCAATGAATTTCAATCGGTTTAATGCCTTTTGCATTCAAAAATCAAATAACTGTGCGAACTTGATAGTAGCGCCAATTGGGAGCTCCATCAGAAATAATTGCCAAGTCAAGTCAAGACTAAATATGACAGTGAGGTGCACGCAGAGGCAAACGTAGGCATATGTGCAACAAACACGCCAGTGTTGCCAATAGCTGCATTAACCGATTCCTTTTGTCCTCAGCATTTTGGGGACCTTACTTTTGGGCTTACCCTTGTCAATAATATTTTGTGCATGCTTTGAGACTAACTTTATCTGTTATACTCTAACTTTTTGAATTCTTTCCAGCCAAGTTTATATATTCTATAACTGTTATAACCCAACAAAGGTTAATAAATGAGAAATAACAAAATGGAGGTTGGAAATGAAATGAAATGGAATCTTTATAACATGAACAAAATACAATACTCACCAGCAGCATGAAAAAAAGGTAAACCACTGCTAGTGGTATCAGACTACTCAGTCAGCATAATACTTCCATATTTATGAGGATTGGGACATACCTATTAATGTTCATAGGTTTGTCTGTTTGTTGATTTTAACGGCATATCAACCCGTCTGGGGTTATGTCATGCCTAACTGTTAGGAAGTTATACATATTGTGTATTTATATTTATACTTTTTAGTAATTGGTTTTAACAATGTGTTAGCATTATTAGGGATTATGTTGTATGGTATTGATTTGTTTCATGTCTATATTCTATGGTATAATTTTATTTCCCTAAAAAAAGAGAGAATATCCTCTATGTTGACATTTTCAAACAGATCTTTAATATTGTTTGCTTTAAAATAACGGTTTCTGATGTGAGCAAGAAACCTGCATTCCATGAATAAGTGTTTAACTGTCAAGGGTGTTTGACATGTTCCACATTGTGGTAGGTAGGGTATATAATAATAACCCTGGATTTTTTTTTTCTTTTTTTCTCTCAGCTAATGAAGGTGGTGACCAACAGTAACGAACACGTAATGGCTCTTGGTGCCAATTTCAGTGCCGAGGCTGACTCTCATCTTGTATGTATTCAGAATGATGATGCCAAGTACCAGACCCAAGCTATCAACATACAGAATAAACCAAGAAAAGGTTTGTGAAAGACTCTCTTTCTCCATCACTTCTCATTCTGTTTTTATCCCAATTCATCTATTTAGTATTTTAACATTTTTTTAGATAGTTCACTGTAATTTTCTTAAAAAGGATAAGTAGTCACATAAAAAGCATACTCTTGTCATAATTTTTGTTTTTGGTCACTTTTATAAAAAAAAATTTTTTTTTTTAAATTAAATACACGGTAATGAGAATTTGGGCTACATGTAACTAAATTAAAATCTGCTTATAGCATTTCTATTTGCCATGGTTTTTGCTTTTCTCTTTTAGCTTCTTCACAGGTTAACTAAAGGTACTTAACTATTAATCCTTTAAACTCCATAAGCCCCATATTTAGGGCTGAGTGCTATTTTTACTAAGCTTTGTTTTTTGGGCCCACATTAGTTACTACTAATAAGATGCTTAATACACTGATGGAAAATAAAACTGCAGGACTCTGAATAAGTTTCAATTTACTCAAAATTAAATGTATGTATTTAACCAAGCCTTTCACCATGAGCAGGATGTAACACATGGTTATTTTTTTATGCGTAGTAAAGCTGATTTGAATTCAGAGTCTTCTTTCTCCTAGACTGGTTGCCTAACTAAGCCTAGAGAACCCGGCAATACTGTTTATCCATAGTTGGGAGGGGGAGAACAAATGGATTCATACCTTTCCCAAGGGTATTTGCTTAAAGGGAAACATAAACAATCTCATCCAGGATTTGAACTCAGGTCACCGATTTCATTTCCTTTATGCACCTTAGATGTACAGATAAGATCTAGATTGCAGTAAGTGATGTCATATGCAGATCAATGCATATGCTGGTTCCAAAATAAATGACTATATCAGCAGTACCCCAGATCCAATGCACATGCTGCACCCATATAAAAATCAGCATTCTCCTTCAGGGTATTGCACTTTTATTTTCTGTCTTTATATAACGACTATTCACAGCTTTTGTTTTTAATGGAATGATGGGATGCTTTCATCCTGGAATGAAATTTCATGTTTTATGCCCAATTTTTTTTTTGTGAATTGTGTGCAGGGTATCCGAGGACCCAGGAAGCTAACTGTTCAAAGGGCTACATTCTTATTTTTTTTATTTTTAATTTTTAAAATTTTTTTTAAAAATAACAATGCATTTTTTTTCCCTTCATGGCTTAGCGCAGCATTGCATTTCATTTTTCAGGATTTCCAATGGGGATTTTTCAGGTATAATAATGTTAGGATTTTCCTATTTGGCCACAAATTTTACTTTTACAAAAAAAAAAAAAAATGGAACAAAAAAAAAAAACACATTCTACCTGTTGATTTTTACTTGTGTATTTTCCTAGGTGACAGATAAAAAAAAAATATAACAAACGCATGAATTGAAAGTTTTAAACGTATTTGCTATCATAGGTCATCTGATTATAATTTAATATCGATTTCTACTGTTGGTTTAAAATTTAAAGGCCACTGTGATTTCCTATCTAAAATAATATATAATAATATGTAATATACGTAAAACAGCTTAAAATTTGTGATTTCCTTCGACTCTGCATCCCACAGCCTTTTGATTATCATTTTTAGGTACATATTCTGTTGAGAGTCATATGGAAGAAGGAGACGCCTGTGCTCGTGCACAGCTTCTAGGGTATGATGAGTTGTCACAGCTGAAATGTAAGTTGGAGACCATTTTTAGGTCTGTAAGCTACACTTCAATCATTTTCTACTGACCTTACTTATCTAAAGGACTTAATATTTGCAATTAGGATTACTTCTCCTCTTCCATCACCAAATAGAACTAGAGTTTTTATTTATTTTTTGTTTGTTTATTTATTTATTTATTTATTTATTTTTTTTAAGTCTTATTTTTTTTTTTAGCATGCAACTCACTTGAACTTTTCGGGATGTAGAGTAAACCTGCGAGGAATGTCTACTGTCATGAATTAAGAAATATCTTATGGAACTCAGGGGTAAAAATGAAATGACATTATGTTTTATAGATTAAAGACAGGGTCATTCCAATGATAATAGTGTTGCATAGTCATAGGTTTTTTTTTTTCTTTTTTTTTTTCTTTTTTTTTTTTTTTTTTTTTTTTTTTTTTTTTTTTTTTTTTTTTGGTATTTGTCAGATTTAGCCTGGTGAAAAACTTTTATGTAATAAGTCAAGACTAGTAATCTAACCAAAATTTCATTTTAAAATTCTGTTCATATCATATGCTAGACAAGGTCTCTAATACTTTTATTTGAAAATGAATATTTATAGATATTTCTAGTTATTTCTTAAGCTACAAAACTAACCATTTCTTTTTCTATTAAAAATCTGCAAACTTCTCTAATATTTTCTTTCATCTTTTTTGTTTTGTAAAGCATGTAAATCATTCTCTCTTGTCTATGAAAACATTTTCTAAAGCTTCTATTTTAACTTGGTTTATGTTTTTTTTTGTTTTTAAAAAAAAAAAAGTTTTTAAGTTTTCTAAAAAGAAAAGGCTTACATTATTCTTTATGTAAGATTAGAAATAATATAGCATTTATATTTTTTTTTCATTTACTTTTTTTTTTTTTTTTTTTTTTTTCAGACCCTAAACTAGCTTATGACTAGGTAATAGTCAAATAAATATGACTTGAAATTTGGAAATATCATCCGAAAGATAGAATTATTTATCATAAAACAGTCGTCTGATAATGCTTCATATTGTAGGATAGAATGTTAATTTCCATATTTTTAGTGAAAAATAAAGGCAAGAAATTTAGTTTATTATCAATGCTACAGATGATGTAGTTATTTGTGGCCAAGTTAAAATCTCTCTTTTTTTTTTTTTTTTATTAACTTTTAGATGGTTATGGATTTTTTTTACACTTTTGAAATAGATGTTTCTGCCACAAAAGTGAAAAGAGGTATCATTTCTTCTTTACCCCAAATGTGTTTGTAATTAAGAAAAAGAACAAGTGCTCGAGATATTATTTCAAATTGAAGCTAGTTTATGTTGCATGCTGGCCGATAAATCCATGTTTAGGCAGATAATTTGTGTGAAAAATAAAACTGAACTACAGGTAAGTAATAGATAATTTGGAAAGAAAGAAAATAAGAAAAACTCATTGTAGTGGAAAAGAGAAATTGACAATAAAAACTGTCAGTTTTAAAAAGGGACAGTTTTAAAACAAAAACAAAAAACAACAAAAAACAAACCAACATCCAATTGTTTGCCTATCATGGTAAAACTTCCATCAAGCTTTCTTTTAAGACATGCATGCATTTCTTTTCTCTTTTTTCTTTTTTTTTCTTTCTTCTTCAAAATGGCTTCTTTTTCATGTACTTCTTTTATACGTTTCTTTTTAGTGACGGGGGCTAGTTTTGTGGTATTCAGTGGAGCTTTAAAGACAAGTTCTGGTTTGACAGCCAAGTCATCAATAGTAGAAGATGGCCTCATGGTACAGATTACTCCTGATTCTATGGCTGCCCTTAAGCAAGCCATGAAAGACATGAGCACATATACCATTGGTTGTGGTAGCATTTCCACTAGTAAACCCGAGGAGATTGTCCTTGTACACTGGGTGGATGATGATAAAAGTGTCAATGTAGGGTATGTGCATTTCTTCTTTTTCTTCATTTGTTGAATATTTGGCAGAGTTGTTTAAAAAAAAAAAAAAAAAAAAAAAAAAAGAAAACATTATTTGTGAATTTTTATGAAATTATTGATTACTTAGTGTAAACATTTTCCTGGTGTTTTCAATTGGGTTTAATAAATTTAAAGATAATTTTTTGTTTTTAAAATTTATATATATATATATATATATATGAAAGATACTCAAGGATGCTGCATGCTGTCTTGAACAAATCCTGGAAGCAGCACCCCACCCAGCAGAAAGCAGCTGTATGGCCACTTGCCTCGTGAATTTTCTGTTTACCATTTTCAATAAAGTTAGCAGTCTGATGATACTCATAGGTATACACAGATATCTGTGGGTAGAAATAGATCTATAACTGCTAAATGACTGATTTTTAAGTCTTTTTCTTTAACAACTATATATATATATATATATATATATATATATATATATATATATATATATATAATGTGTTGTTGGTGAAGTAAGAAAAAAACAAAAGCAAGATATGTTGGACAAGCAAGGATGAACTCATAAGTGATATTTTCCTGACAATGAATATAACAGTCAATTCATGAGCAGATAAAGTAATTATGGGGTATATTGCCATTGTATTCATTCTGCAACTTAGGTGGGACAATATCCTGGTCAAGATAAATGGCACTAGGACTGACTGTTAGGAGAGTTAAGTTTGGGTTATGTTAAGGTTTTTGGAATTAATGTTAGGTAGGGTATGACTCTATTGCATTTGATTATGTACATAACTTCTAATTTTTTAAAAGTTTTTTATGTAGGTCTAGTTTAGAATTGATCAATAATCTGTCTTATAGTAGTCCATGCATTAGACAGATTATTGATCAAATCAAAAAGACTAAAAGACTGAAATCTGATTTCACTGCTAAGATAAAAAGAGAATTCTTCCTGTAGCCGTATCAGTGCTCCGTTTGGCCTCTAACGAAGCGCTTAGAGAAAGATCTAGATGGAAGCTACACAGGGATGCTGCGTGTTGTCTTGAAAAAAATCTTGGAACCAGCACCTTACAAGAAAACAACTGTACAGCCACTTGCCTCCTATTACACATACCATCAGAGTAAGACAAACAAGACACTGCTGGGGAGACAAGGATGAACTCATAGGTGATATTCTCCTGTGGGCACCTACACATAGACACACCAGTGTAGGCCGACCAGCAAAAACCTATATCAGTCAGGTCTGTGTGGATTCTGGATGCTGCGTGAAAGACCTCTCCATAGTGATGACTGATAGGGACGGTTGGAGAGAGAGAGAGAGTAATGGATATCCGTGCTGCCAGCATGACCTGATGATGATGAGTTTTGAATTCTAAATTCTAAAAGATGTCTTTCACAGTGTAGCGATTGTCTACCCCTAATTGGATTGAGGGGGGGGGGCAGAAGAGTTATCTTTCTTTGCTGCAGGTTTTCACAAATAGAAGCATAGACTATTTAAGTAGGAGACTGAGAATTCTTTCTCTTTTTCCGGGACAGGCAAACACTTCCCATGGGTTAGACACTTGTGCGTCTACCTTTTGGTGGAGGGCTTTGTCCCCCAGCCATCTATCAGTAAGTGACATTCCTTCAGGAACTCTTTATCACTTCTTTAGGACAAAATCCTACTTTCTTTATACACGTATATATTTGTTCACTATGTATTGCTGTACCATTTGTAATTAGTATATGTATTCCTGTATACTCCCTATTAAAGTCTGTTTGTATATCCTTTAACTTCTTTGTCGGAAGATTTCTTGTACTTATATGTACCCACGTTGGAAGGTCACTTTAAGCTTCCAACTTTGATATAAGAACTTTATATCCCACAACAGCATGTTCTAACCATTATTTCTTGTTTTTTTTTTTTTTTCTTTTCTTTTCAGAGTTCGAAGTCCAATTGACAAAATGTCGTTAGATGGAGTTGAAAGCATTCATATTCACAACAGCCCAGATTATATTGGAGAAAGTCGAGCTATACGGTGGACTGAAGTATTCTTGATTCAAAATGAAGATTCTAATTCGTCCCGTCTTGAGCCAGTGGATTTGAGTCGTTTAGCTGAAACACTTGCTCAAGCCTGCTGCATTGCTCTCACTCCTCATCTTGACAGATTGAAGGAATCGGCTGTTATGAAATTAGGTCTGCGAGTGAATATTGAGTCAGAAAGAGTAAGTTTCTTTTGTGCTCTGCATATTTTGTATTTGTTTAACTCTCTATCGGGTATTTTGTCACAACATTTTAGATCCAGCATCAATTTTTAAAAACCATATATAGTCAGAGCACAATATAACACAGCACATTAGAATATTAATATTCGGGCTATTAGAAAGGGTAATTTTCAACCCCAAGCAACATTCAAAGTGGAGAAGTTCCAACATGTAATTTATGTGAAAGAGTATGTCTCTCTAGGGCTGGCCTGGTGAGTCATCTGAGAAAACACAAGAATAGAGTGTCAAATGCTACTGGCATAATTCATACGTTTGTATTTCGTCACAACATTTTAAACCCAGCATCAATATTTAAAAACCATATATAGTCAGAGAATGATATGACACAGCACATATGAATATTAATACATTCAAACATTAAATTACAAACAAATACAGAAACACACACATTACTACCACCACACTAAAATGGATTAATACAGACAGCCATGAACATCCCTTTATGGTCTCCGCAGTCTTCTGAAGATGGGATAATAATCCTGAAATATTAAGGAAACACAAAAGAAAAAAAGAATAGAGATAAATGAACAACATACTTTTTACCTTTTCTTCCTTCACATTGTGATGATCCTTCAAAATTAATCTACATTAAATCAACATTTTTTAAGCTTCATTCTCGATACTTTTTTAATCATTCTCATTTTATGTGTTGTAACCTAACAAAGGTTACTAAATAAGAAATAATCAAACGGAGCTTGGAAATGAAATGGAATCTTTATAACATTAACAAAATATAATACTCGTCAGCTGTGTGAAGAAAGGTAAACCACTGCTAGTGGTATAAGACTACTAAGTGAGTATAATTCTCCCATAATTATCAGGATTAGAACATGCCTGTTAATGTTCATAGGTAGGGTATATGAGGATTGGGACATGCCCATTAATGTTTATAGGTAGGGTATATACGGATTGGAACATACCCATTAATGTTTATAAGTAGGGTATATACGGATTGGGACATAGCCATTAATGTTCATAGGTAAGGGTATATGAGGATTGGGACATAAATAAATTCTTTATGTTGCTGATTTTGAAATGGTTATTTTATTTAATTTTCTTAATCTTTTCAGGTTGGTTATGAAATTGGATCGAATGGAATTAAGTTGCCAGATTTTTATATGAACGACTTGGATAACGAGTTAATACCTGTCATCCATAATGCTGCTTCCCGCAGTCAGGATGGACCGATTGTTTTGGAACTTATATTTCACATCTTGGACTGATAAGCATAATTGAAAATGCTTTATTTCTCCATCCATCCATCCTTCTGAAATTGTCTGAATGTATGTATATATACGGAGGTTCCAGACTGTTGCTGCTCAAGCGACACACACTACAATCACTTTTTCTGCTACCTTTTGTTCTGCCATGAACGGATAATTTATTTCCCCTGGTTGCTTCAGCTCAGAAATATTGACTCCATCAATCAGTAGGACACTAATTTGAATGCATCTTCAAGCAACTATGTTGATGGCGGCAGCAGCAGCAGCCACAGCAACGGCAGCACTAGCAGCAGCATCTTCTTTTTTTCTTTTTTTTTCTTTTTTTTTTTTTCTTTCTTTTTTTTTTTTCATTTGCAACTGGCTGTTGGATCTCTTCTTCCACGTCTTCACCTCTACAACCACTATTCACCACGACCCGCACTACTTCTATCACCACCACTAACCACTCTCACCAGAAATACCACCAGCATCACAAACCGATTTCAGTGGACGAAGCTATTGTTGGCCGTTCCAAAGCACACTATTTCAGAAGTTGCAATATCTTTTTTTTTTTTTTTACTATAATTTTTTTTAAGTAATAGCAATGCTGTGTGCAGTGATGCAAGATCATTGACATTTTATTTCTACCCCCACCCCCCCACTTACTATTTCTCATGGGATTCTACAGAGATTGTTGTTACGCATATCTGCGCCTACAGATGCAATTCTTTGCTGCAACAAATGACCTGGAAGAAAATGTGCATAACAAGAAAGATTTGAAAAAGAAAAATGTATAGAAACATTTTGTTATTCAAACTTAGTTTTGTGAATACAAGAAAAACAAAAGAAAACTTATTCTCAATAGAATTAGCCCTGGTTAACAGCACAATAGGGGTAAGCTGAAGCCGAACATTTTTAAACCATATTTTTCTGATGCAGGTATCATTGGGGAAGGAGAAAAGTTTTTGGTAAACTGGCCAGGCTTTGGCCTATTTTACCTAAACTTTTGTCTTTCTTCAATGCAGGTGGGCTTATGGTCAAGTCACATTTAAAGCACTGGTTCCCGCTAGATCACCATAAGCAGCGATGAGCCTGTTTGATACTTAGTTGGGTGACCACTTAAGCAACAGCAGGTACAGTAAACAACGTATATCTAAATGACTTGAAAAGGGTTGATATGCTGTAAAAGAAGACTACCAACCAAATCAGTGTAGATATCCTGCATTGGGAAGATAAAGTCTAAAAAAAAAAGAAAAAAGTTTGGCCTCGAGTTATCCTTACCGCGCTTTTTGCCTGGACTATATACTCAGACGGCATTCAAAGGACAAGATGCTATCTGCTGGCCGATTTATTTGTGACTAAAAACTTGTACTGAAACACATTCTTACTGTTTCATTTTTAATATATTTTTTTTCTCTCTTTTTTTTTTTTTTTTTTACTCCCCCCTTTCATTCCTGGCTGATTCTTTCAAAAACTCTTGCCACCACGGTGTAAGGAGTGGCTCCATTTTTGATCAGCAGTTTGATTACAAAGACTTGAACTCTTCCAAAGCCTTATTTACGTGAAAAACAACAACAATAACAGCAACAACAATAATAACCGTTTCACCATCATGTCAAGCTTTTATCTGTTTCCCAGTTGAGTTTGTTTCAGAGAAATGATAAGTGTTCTGCAGATGAGAAAAAAAAAGGGTTACGATTTCCGTGCACTGGCAGGGACATTTCTATAAGGTTATGAGGCTCCGTTTCTGGATGGCAGGGCTCTTTTTTTGACTGCTTAAGTAAGGCTTGAACCTACACCACACTCCCTCACACCCACTCCCTCAACACTGCAGTAAGTTGACTTTCAAAGTGCTATCACTCAGACATTGCAAAATTCATAGTATTTTTTTTTTTTTTTTTTTTTTTTTTAATTTTTTTTTTTAAAAAAATCATACTTTCACTTTGTGACAATAGGATTGAATTCCTGTATATTGTAAATTATTTTGTATATTAAGTTAATTTATTATTTGAAAAAACATATTAGAGATCATTTAATGTGAGTATATTAGAAAACTAGTATCAATCATCTTTTGGTATTTTGAAGACATTTGTTATTTGATTTGCTGGTGTGAGGATGCTGAGAATAATTTCTGTAACAGAAAATGCTATTTTGTCCTTTTTTTCCCCCCCTCTATGTTAGTCTACTTAGTATCTCGGTCACTTGGTATGGTCACATTAATCGAAGTCTCTCTCATTGCTGTTACATGATGTAAAGACCTTGCAAATTATGTACACTATAGTCATCTTCTTAGTTCATCTAGAGCGCAATAGATCGACACTAAATTCAGTTTATAGATTTTGCCAGAAAAAGTTCTGTTATCCACTAATTAGGAGTGGATATGTTTTTTAAACATTTTAATTAAATTTAATTTTTTTTTTAATTTAAAAACTTTTTTTTTTTAATTCTTTATTTTTTTTAGAATTAAAATTTTTTTTTCTTTTTACGATTTAAAAATAATTTTTTTTTTTTTTTAATTTAGAACTTTAGAACAAATTTTTAGAATTTAGAAAAAATTTTTTTTTTTTTTTAATAGAATTAAAATTTTTTTTTCTTTTTTTAGAATTGAAAAAAAAAAAAAACTTTTTTCTTTTTTTTAGAATTTAAAAAAAAACTTTTTCTTTTTTTAGAATTTAAAAAAAAACTTTTTTCTTTTTTTTTAGAATTAAAAAACAACTTTTTTCTTTTTTTAGAATTTAAAAAAGATTTCTTGATGCCAAATCCTGCTGTGTTGTATCTGTTCTTTGTTAGGTTTGGTTGTAATTTAACCATTGATTTGTTACAGTAACATTATTCATTATCTATTGATTTGAATATGTATTTGGATGTATGTGTATTTTTGGTGGTTTAGCCCTGGGGAAAGTCTGACATGTTGGTGAAATTGTTCTACAACTTTAAAGTGACAAATATTTGAGTATGAAGAATTGCTAGGACTCTTCCTTTTGAAACTTGTTATTTATGGCTTTGTTATTATGTTATTAATGTCAACCCTGTCCCCCATATATATATATATATATATATATATATATATATATATATATATGTGTATATATTTGATGGCATATAAGATATACCTTTAACTTGAAAATAAGTCTATTCCAATATCACACATAGTCCCATTTGCTGGTATTATGACTAGAAGGTGGTCTATAGTGATGAAGCTTGGAGGGGTTGCGGTGAGCGGTAGTCCCCAAATACCTTTGTAAACCATTTGTCTTATGTGCCGTCAAATATGGTACTTGTTTTAACATGACCTGTACAATTTTTTTAAGCCATTGTATGAATTGGAAATGCCTGATCTTCCTCAACAATCAACTCACTGTTGGATTTGTATCAGAGAGGCAGCTGATGGTTGTGCTTATTATTATTATTATCATCATTATCAGTTTTTTGTTCGTTTTTTTTTTAAAAACTTAATACACAACCTCTTATCTTTGGTATAGCTTCTGTTTACTCATTTTACCAATGAATACAGCAAACTCCTGTTTGGCCCAGATTTTCCGAGTGAACAAAAAGGACCTTGTAGACATGCATGGCTGTTTTTTTTTTGTTTTTTTTTTCTTTTTTTTTTTTTTTTTTTTTTTTTTAAACTTCATTTATTACAAAAGGTTTAACTAACCAGAGTTTGGCCGTACAAATTTTAAAAACTACTTTGTCTCCCCCCAAAAGTGAACGACAAAAAACACATTGATCATTGGGAATGTTTTTTGCAAAATCTTGCAAAACACACTTTATGGGCATTATGACGTTGCATATATGTGAATCGGATCTTATTTACCGTTTTTTTTTTTTTTCTACGACTACAAGTTTCACAAGGAAGTCAACTTTATGGAGACATCTGTCACAAAGCGTTAGTGTTCTCCTCATCTGCAGACCCAGATTAGTATGCTGTTTATATTTGTGAGGAAAAATAAATGTTACAAAAGGTTAAAAAAAGAAAAAAAAAAGAAAATACTACCCCTGTCTCAAAATAGTTGTTATGTTTAGTCTATGAAATTTATATGCAAATGTATCAACTATTATGGGACAGAGGGACTAAAATGTACTACCTCTGTCCCATAATATCTGCTTCATTTAGTCTATAAAATTCATATGCAAATCTATCAACTATTATAAGACGGAACTAGTACCGGAAATGTACAGAAAGCTTTACACTCTAAAGTTACGGAGTCATTTTTTAAATATTTTTTTAATCTGTTAACAAAATATATAATGAAATAAAAGTTAATATATCTGATAGGTATAAGTAGCTTGACTGGCAGATTTTGTGCAGCGGTTGTTAACTATACATACATTTATCAAGGTTTGAACCCTTTCTGCTTTGAGCTTGTGAGCCTAAATTTACCCTCTACAATTTGAGTGTGATCTCTACACTAGTTAATAAGTGTGTGTGTGTGTGGGGGGGAAATAACATCCCTTTTCTTTCAATATATCTATCATGCTCAAAATATAAATAGCAAATAACTCCAATTTGTTATGGAAATAATTCAACAAATTAACCCTTTGAGCCCTGAGCTCACCCTCAGCTAATTGAGCATGATCACTACACTGGTTAACCGATGATACGGTATTGGTGGAAAATAAAATTACCACCAGTGTAACGGGTTCAAAGTTTTTAAGCCATGTTTAGGGTTGCTAAAATCTGCAATAGCCTAAATTCTTTTTATCTTGTATTATTTGGATTATTCAGACTATTGTCCTCATTTTTATTGTTATTTGTACAACATTTCGGCTGATGTGCCCTTTAGCCTTCTTCAGGTGTAAAGATGAGGACAATAGTCCGAATAATCCAAATAATCAAGCCTCATCTTAAAAATTCAGAGGAATTCTTTTTATCTATTTATTTATTTATTGTTTTTTTTTTTTAAATAGTAATTATTCTCTTTTCTAGTTAGTGTGAACAATATTTGTACAATACTAAGTGTGTATATATTTATATATATATATATAGCTGTCTTTTTCTATTGTTTGTGCAGTTAGTAGTTGATAACATTTAGGATAGCTCTGGTTTTTATTCCTGTTAGTCCCAGTTATCGCTCCAAACAAATGAACTAGTTTCTTCGTTGGACACTTTCACTTCCATGTGGGCAACATTCAGGTTGATACTCTTTTTTATTTATATAATCTGTTTTTTTTTTCTTCTCTTCAACTCCTGACAACTACAATGTGTGCATTAGTTGCAGCTTAAGGCGTCATTGCACTGTTCATCGACTTATACAGTTACTCTGTCACCAGTGCAATCAATTACCATTGAGAGATTTTTTTGGTTAATACTTAACATATATTGAATAAAAAGAGGTATTTTTTGTTTTTTACCAATGTTGGTAGGTTTGGAAATTATCTTATTTTATAGATTTAATTGTTTTATATATGTACATTAGGGTAGGTCGATTTTGGAATTGTAATGTCTCCCATGTGGTGAA
>CM042149.1:112923964-112931464 GCA_023376005.1 Doryteuthis pealeii | reverse complement strand
AAAAATTGACCTACCCTAATGTGTGAGTGTGTGCACACACACACACACACACAGATATATATAAATCATCGGGGTGGCCTAAAGTCGGTTTCAGCCAGGCAGTGAAGGAGTCTATCCCCTTTTCACTAGCACTAGACCAAGGAGATTGTTTTTAGCATCTGAAACGGAGTGCCACACCTGCAAGACCTGGTATTAGACCAAGAACCTTGAGGTTCTCAGCCAAACACTCTACCAATTGAGCTAAAATGGCTATATATATATATATATATATATATATATATATATATATATATATATATATATATATATATAAAAGCAATTGGTAATTTGCTTGAAGCATTGTTAAGTAATAATATATTAATATTTTGAAGGCCAGTACAATGCGTATGAAAATAAAAACAAAGATGTTATTTTTGTCTTATCGATTCGAAGCATGAGCTTCATCATCAGAGTTTATTTTCAGAAATGACGTGCTTATGTTTTTATTTGTGTGGTTACAAATTCTCTTTTTGACGGTTTTTATTTATTTATTCATTTTTTATTTTGAATTTTGACATGGCTACACACTGGCAACATACTTGCAACATTTGACCGGATGACAGCCGATATTAGGAATATTTGTTCTCCACGAACTTAAAAAAAAAAAAAAAAAAGAAAAAAAAAGAGAAATAAGAAATTACAGTTCTTCGCCCATTTCATTCATAAAGGAGGAGAAGAAAGAGAAAAAAAAAAAGGAGAGGAAAAGGAAATAAGAGAAATTGTAACCACACAAATAAAAACATAAGCACGTCATTTCTGAAAATAAACTGATGATGAAGCTCATGCTTCGAAATCGATAATTGTTTTTATATTTCATATTCATTGTACTGGCCTTCAAAATATTAATATATATATATATATATATATATATATATATATATATATATATATATATAATATATATATATATATATACACACACACACACAAAACCAATATTAGATATAAAAACTCACAATTTTACTTCCCAAATTTCCTGAATGTCAATTAACAAGTGACCAGTGAAATGAAATATCTAAGGAAATAATTCTTTTCCCGTAGATATTTGTTTGTCATGCAGCATTAATCAATGATGTTGCAAATATCATTATTATCAAAGTAAAATATGAAAAGTTAACATCTGCAATAAATATTGTAGTGCTCAGATGATTGTAAGCCGAGCAATATAAAAACTAAAAAGACAATTACTCATCTACTTATCACTGTTACTATCAGTTTCATCTTAGAAAAATAAGGTTCTAAACATTTTTTTTATTTAAAAAAAAATTTTTTTTTTTTTTTTAGATTCAGAATATTTATCACCAGATCTAAATTATTCTCTCTCTATCTCTGTATGTCTGCCTGCCTGCATCTCTCTCTCCCTCCCTCTCTCTCTCTCTCTCTCTCTCTGCCTATCTCTCACTATATCTGTGACGGTCTTTACTCTTGGTCAGTAGCGCAGATCCATCCAACAAATTCACTGTATTCTGAATGAAGGCAGAGCATGCACAGCGATCCAATGTAATCTTTGCTGAGTTCCTGAAAAAAAATAACATGGGAAAGGCCGCATGCGTATCCTGATCCGGAGTAGGAGATGCCCTTGTTTGCTGCAGATTTTCCACAGACGCAGTGACAAGTACGGCAAAAGCCGTTAATTCCTGATGATGATGATGATGCCCTTTACACTTTCACCAGAGTCCCTTTATCCAGGCTGTGGCCCTAATACCACTGGGTATCAGACCAATCCACCTTGGGAGGTCCTACCAGAAATTTGAGTTCTGGTCAGCATAGCTTTGATACTACTATGTTGGCACCATTCTTGACACTGAGGGGGAATTTGACTTTAGAGTAGATTTAAAATAATTACTTAGCAGGATTACCGATGTTAATAAAAACAAAAATATTCAAATCAATAAATTCTCCTTAAATGTCAGTCTCTTAACTCTTTACCTACCAATTTTCCTTGGTAGTTCTTACCTGTATGATGGAATATTTTAAAGTTCACTATCTTTTCACCTCAGAACTCATTCTATTCAAATAAAGTCCTATTATTGTAATTTGAGTTTTTTTCTGCACAATTATAATGAACTAACCATCAGTGTTCGTACTTTGCTTGGCAGTTGTGGGATAGCCGCTGTGAGCGGTTTAAAGTAGGCAAAATTTTAAAAAAAAACTTTCTTTACAAAACTTCCAGGAAAAGTTTCATGTGACAATATTAAATTCATCATTTGTAAATGTTTTTTGGTATGTGGATTCATTTTTTATGTTGAAAAAAAAAAAAAAAATAATCAAACCGCTCATCATCTCTTATCCAGAGATACCTCAATAGTAAGAATAAAAATCACAAAAAAATCCCCAATGAGAAACGGAATATTAAACATGATCATCCAGGCAGGCAGGAGTAATGTCACTACCAAGGATGAAAACACAATCAAAATAGTGGATCCAAAAGTGTAGAAAGTATGGATATTGAAGCTGATATATGTCTACAAAGTATGCGTGTGTTAAGCAAACTTTTATCTTGCGCTCTAACAATTTATTTAATAACAAAATTATTTACCTACAAACTACTTGAAATAAAGAAATATAGGTTTACATAATATATGGTGTGGTTCATTTACATACTGATTTTAACAAAACCAGTTTTAATAGATAATTAATTAGTGTTATTGATCTCTGATATTATTGTTTTATTCACCAACGTATTAAAATCAATCCTATGAATGATTTTTATATAGAAACCAATTAAAATGTGAATAAAATAAGTGGAATGAGTTCCTATTTAATTTCATTTGTCTTTCTAATTTGATATATTTCCTTACATTAAAACTTAAATACTTACGCCCAGAGGGCGCATATTCTTGCTAGTATATACATTAGGAAAAAAAACTTGGCATTATCCTATAAGGGTTGATATGCCAGTAAAATCCAACCAACCCCAAAACTTTTAAATTGGCAGAAACTCACCGCAACAACAATCTAGGTATCTAGATATCACTCTTTATTATAAAAATTGCTCAGCTATGTGCACATCTTTATCTAAATTTTACAATTCAAAAAAGCTTCAGTCTCGATATAATTAATTAAACTTTGTGAATTTATGACTTACTAAACTGAATTTTTTTAGCATTTCTATCCAGAACGAGTCATCTGCAATCTTCTGTGGTTGGTCGCAAAAGAATCCCATTTAATAACGTCTAGCAAATTCACAAATAATGAAATAAAGTAAAATTATACCCAAGGGACATAACTAGTATTTGAACAAGCAAAATGAAATGATATCAAAGGGACATAACTCGCATTGAACGAGCATAATAGAATTATATCAAAGGGACATAACTCTAATTGAACGAGCACAATCAATTTTAGTCGGAAATAATTTAAAGGGAAAAAATACACTATATACAGAAATAAGAGATTTTAAAGTTTTATGCTTATGTTTCATCTACTTATCAAATTAGGCCGCCCCGCCGACTTATATATTATATATATATATATATATATATATATATATATACATGACTAGGGCACCTCACGTGGTCTGATGGTTCCTAATCTAGATTTGCAGACCATTGTTCATGAGTTCGATTCTCAATGGGTGCCCCATAATGGCTTTGCTTACTAAATAACTATATATGCATGACTAAGCGCTAGTTTAGCTCAGTTAGTTGAGCATTCGCCTAGGAACCACAAGGTTCCAGGTTCGATAATGACCAAGCTGTAGCCTTATCAGTACTACTCTATGGTTGCATCACCTGGAATTTAACAAATCACTTAGAGAAAAAGCTAGAGGGGAACTACACAAGGATGTTCCATGTTATTTTCAACAAATTCTGCCTTGTACATAACATCAGTTGTACAGCCACACACTTCCTATCTCTCAAACCATAAGCAAGACAAACTGGGAACTGCCGGAGAAATAAAGACAAATTCATGTGACGTTCTCGTGTGGACTACTACACATAGACACACCAGAGCTGGCTAACTAATAAAGACTTACATTCATCAGGTCGGTGCGAACACTATATGCCGCCTAGAGGACTGTCGAATAGGGACAGGCGGTGTATGTGTGTGTGTGAGAGAGGTGGAGGGGTAATTCGTGCTGTTACCCTGCCTTGATGATAAACTTTATGGAATAAAAAGACGTAACTAAAAAGGGTAATATTCTATGGAATGAATGTATATATTTACCCCCCCCCCTACACGAGCAGGATGCGACACAGGATCAATTTCTTAATCGTAATTTAACAGGTTTGAATTCAGAGTTTTCCTTCTTCTAGACTGGTTACCTATCAAGGTTAAAGAGCTCAACCTGCCCGACTATTTACCCATAGCTGGAGGGGGATTATATGGATTCATACCTTTCCCAAGAGTATTAGCGCTATGTGAAATGCAAACAGTCACATCCAGGATTTGAACTCGGGTTGACGAGTCCATTTCTTACGACTCTAACCATTACACCACGCACTTCCTATGGAATTAAAGAAAACAAAAAACGATAAGGCATTCAACACGTTTCACGTCGGAAACTGTATTTTAGAATGAATGCTATCAGCTAGTCAATGAGGAGGTAGGAGGTTACAGGCAGCTGGGAGTATTGGTGTGAGTCAAGCAGTGAGAGGGGGTTTAAACGGAGTAGGATGAATATACAACAAGCCCTACGAAATGAGAGTTTAAGACCATACGAAGTATGCCCCCCCCTCACATTTGCTGGCATTTGTTCTGCTTTTTTAATAATGATGATGAAATCTATTGTTTACAGTGCTCAGGTGCACCATAACTCACGAAAGTCTCTTGTCTATTACATAGAATAATGTATTAGTGTCAGGAACATGAATAGCGCACAGTAATAAAAATATATGTGCGCGCGTGCATGCATATGTGTCTGGAGGGGATTATCAGGTATAGTGTTGGCGAATTACAGGAAGCATGTAGGCTTTGAAAGATGCAGTGTTTCGGTAGCCTACAATGGATGCAGGCAGTTTATTCTATGCCTCGGCAAATCTGAGCGTGAAAAAAATGTTTCCGAAAGTCATGTGAGCTATGCTGTTTTCTGACTTTGTAGGCATGCCCACGTGCGTTAGAATCATGGAGATCAAAAAGGTGCTCAAGATTGCTGTTGGTAAGATGATTAATGACCTTATGAACGTTTACCAGTTTTGTTACAATTTATGTGTGTCATAAATTGTTGGCAGACTCTGCAGCTGAATACATGCCGTTGACTATGAGATCAGGGAGTGGAAATTTACCAGTGACGGTTATACCCCCTCCCCCAATCCCTGTAAAAGGCGCCATGAGAAACACGTGATTAGTTTTAGTTTTGAGATCCAGCCCGGCCGTCAAAGAGTTTAGACGTGCTATAAGGTTGGTCTCCCCGCGCGGCGAATAAGAATCATGGACAAGATAAAATAAAAGCTTGATCAAGCAACAAAAATGTCTTGTTAATTCATTTAGTTGCAATGACCAAAATCAGTCCAAAAGAAGCCCTTAGTAGAAGTTAGATAGAATAACCCAACTAGACGGAATGTCGGCCAGAGAAGATAGCAAGAATCAGCAGAAGCAGTAAGCAGAAATGAAGGGACAAAGTAAGTCTCTCTAATCTGTCTGTCTGTCTGTCTGTCTGTCTCTGTCTCTGTCTTTGTCTCTCAGATATGTCTCTCTGAATACTCTCTCACACTCGTTTATATACCCGATGTTTGATATATATATATATATATATATATATATATATATAATAAAACCACGTGCGATACCCTGTCCTCATCAGCCGCTAACTAGGTATGATAACACAGTTTCGGTGGCTAAAAGCGGGACTGGCATACCTAGTACTACCAAGCAGCTTTTTGGCCACCGGTCAGGGTATTAAAAAATCATAAAATGAAATAAATAAATCAATAATAAATAACGTCCGTTCATCTTAGCAGTTTCAAGTTGAATGTATTTTGTGATTTTCTTAACAATGCGTTGATTACATTAGGCGCTTGTATTAATCGTTCTTAAATGTCGTTGATGTGACGCAATCACATGAGTAGCACATTGATATATTGTGGTAAATTTCGCATGTATATGGTATCTGCTTAAGATTTTGACTTCGTATTTAACAGTTTGTTCTGCCTTTTTTTTTTGTTTTTTAGCAGATTGTTTTCTTTAGAACTCTTTACACAAGTGCCTACCTTGTTCCTCTGATTTATTTTCGAATTTCTGCAGTCAACAACCGTTGGACTGTCGGACGGGGTTCACCCATTTGTTGAATAAAAACAAGGATCTTTTTTTCCTTCTTCTTTTTAAGATTTATTCATCTGGTATCTGTATTATTGTTCGTCCTGGCTCTTTTTTTGCTTACCCAGAAAATCCACCACTGCTATGGGTTTGTGTCTGGCTCGGTAAAGTCACTAAGCAATTATGAAAAATATGGGTTATCCTCCCTAACATTGTGGATCCGGTAACCCCGAGAGCACCCAGAAGAAGCCAACTGGCATGGCTGGAGGACATAGCAGCAGACTGGCCCAACAGAATCTAAGGTCAGAATCTGGTTAGACAGCTACGATGAACCCTGAAACAAGATGAATCGATCTTATCAACTAATAATCTCTAAGTGTTTCATAAGTAAATTTTCACTTGTTAACCTTGTAAGAAAGAATATGTTTTAGCAATTAATAAATCTCCAAAGTCATTAATGACAAGGATTTTCATGTTATTTAAATGGCCAAGGGGAGATAATAATGGTTACCTCAATCCCCGACAAGTTCAAGATTCCATATACTGACTTGAAACCTAAAATTAATAGATTCGTTCATACAATGACAACAGCACTGAACTAACAACATCTACAATAAACTCTTCCTAATCAAACCCACTTTGGGAGGCTAGAGACCAGCTTTAAGAAAGTCTAGAAAGGAACAAGTCATTGGTCACACAAGACTAACACACTCCTATAAATTCAAATAAGAACAACAGCCACAATGTGAAACATGTCAAACACCTTTGACTGTTAAACACTTATTCATGGAATGCGTTTTTTTTTTTTGCTCACATCGGAAACCGTTATTTTAATGCAAACAATATGTAAGATCTATTTGAAAATATCAACATGGAGGACATTCTGTCATTTTTTAGGGAAATAAAATTATACCATAGAATATAGACATAAACTTAATCAATACCATACAGCATGATCTCCAATAGTGCTAACACATTGTTAAAACCAATTACTAAAAAGTATTCGAACACATTTGTATTTTCAGTGTAGATTTATGGTGAAATGAAAATAGCAAACCAAAAAATATTGCTTCCTCAAAGTGAAAGAAACAAGGGGAGGTTACTCTCATTTATGTAGCTAATGTTCAGATTACCAAAGAAAAATCAGTTAAATAAAATGAAGACTGAAGGAAAAGAAAAACCAAAAAACAATGACAAGAAAACACAAATCAAAACAAAACAACATAATTTCTTTCACGATTTTTTATTAGACATTTTTAATTT
>CM042149.1:112891464-112911464 GCA_023376005.1 Doryteuthis pealeii | reverse complement strand
TATGAGTAGCATAGGGATCTGTGCGGTAAAGTGAGGAGCTGATGGTAGGTATGGCGCTCCACCCCAGATGCTAAAATAATCTCCTTGGTCTAGCGCTAATGAAAAGGGGTAGACCCCCTTGCTGTCTGGCTGATACCGATTTTAGGCCGCCCAGAAGATTTTTTTAATTCATGACCTAAATTTTGAATATAATATGAATCTACAAAAAATTATATTAGAATGTCATTGTTTAAATTCGGGAAGTTATCATGTCTGTAATTCGTTGTATTTCTAGGTACAGGCCAAATCTATATATATATATATATATATATATATATATACAATTTTTTGGGATGAAACAAAGAAAATACAGTGCTCAATCACAAATTGTGAGAGCTAATATTTATTTAATTTGTTGAATTTTTAAAGATAAATGTTTATTATAGACAGCTACCCAGGTTTCTTGCTAGGTCGCAATCATCAGGTTGTCAAATTAGATCCCATGGTGTTTATTGAAGATCTTTTCTTTTATTGAAGATCTTTTCTTAATGTCCTATTAAAGACATTAAGAAAAGATCTTCAATAAACACCATGGGATCTAATTTGACAACCTGATGATTGCGACCTAGCAAGAAACCTGGTAGCTGTCTATAATAAACATTTATCTTTAAAAAACTCAACAAATTAAATATATATATATATATATATATATATATATATATATATATATATATATATATATATATATATGTGTGTGTGTGTGTGTGTGTGTGTGTAAAATTTCCCAATTGACTGGGGATGATTCTATTTGGGATCATCTATATCCTCTGTATATGCCCATACTGATGCACACCTATAGATTTATACAAGGATTATTTCAATTTTAAGAGAGCTTAATGTAAGATAAGTAATAAGTTAATTATATACAGAACAATATTTACACTTTCAATAAGAAAGAAAAACTTAACAAACTGTCATTTGGCTATTATAAATTTATTTCGACTGGTAACTCAAGCCCAGTTTCATCAGACAACCATTACATAAATTATGTTATGGTTGTCTGACGAAACTGGGCTCTTATATTGAGTTACCCGTCAAAATGAAATTATGACAGCCAAATGAAGGTTTCTTAAGTTTTGCTTTCTTATTGAAAGTATATATATATATATATATATATATATATATATATATATATATATATATATATATAATTGACAAATTGTTTCTAGATTTTCCCTCAAACATATGGAAATATAGCGTGTCAGATATTACATAAAAAACTAACAATAGATGTAAAGTTTTAGACAGTCAGGCGCCAGACATGTCAAAAACTAACAATCACACGGACGTAGTGCGGACAAGTACGTGGCCCTACCCAATCAATCAGCATGATATACTGAGGACAACTCTCGCTCTGTCTGTCTCTCTGTTTCTCTCTCTCTATATATATATATAGATAGATGTGTGTGTGTATGTGTCTGTGTGTCGGACACTTATAATACTGATTTCGGTGATTGTGATTTTTATTATTTTTGATGATTAAAAATCTAAAATTTCTTCAAATCATCTTTTTTTTTCAGTTTCATGTTTTCTGTTTTTGGTAACAAAATAAATGAGTAGTCACACTTGAGCAACCAAGCAGAGGGTAAATTTCATGCCCCAAATACACACACCTGCTTTCTTTCTCTCTCTCTCTCTCTCTCTCTCTCTCTCTCTCTCTCTCTATATATATATATATATATATATATACATATCAATATATCTCCACACAAACAGAGAGAGAGAGAGAGAGAGAGAGAGAGAGAGAGAGAGAGAGAGAGAGAGAGAGAGAGAGAGAGAGAGAGATATATGTTAGATTTGATGATCACGTAAGCGAGAAAGAAACTGGCCGGAGACAAGCGCCATTGACGTTGCGTCTACGCTATCCTAATTTAGATATATATGCTCTATCACCGATATTGAGCCTTCTTTATTTATAAATACTGCAAACACACACACACACACACACACACACACACACACATATATATATATATATATATATATATATATATATATATATATATATATATATATGAGATTTGATAATTTGCTTTAGAAGCATTGTTGAGTAAAGTATATTATTATTTATATATATATTATTTTGCTTGAAGGCAATTACAATGCGTTTATCGTATAAAATTCGATAATTATTGAAAATAATCATGACAAGCAAACTCGGCAAATATTGTGCCCTACGTAGAACATCGCAGAGCTGTACGATGTTCTACGTAGGGCACAATATTTGCCGAGTTCGCTTGTCATGATTATTTTCAATAATTATCGAATTTTATACAATACGCATTGTAATTGCCTTCAAGCAATATATATATATATATATATATATATATATATATATATATATATATATATATATATATATACTAGATGTACCTGTGGAAATACATTCTCGAGAATACATGCATCGTAACAGAACGAATTTAAAAAATCATGAAACTAAAGTAACAGAAAGGTTTTGGTGAGTTTTCCAATATATATATAAGCCCTTTGCCACGAGCAGGATGCGACACAAGGTCAATTTCTAACTGGATTTTAACAGGTTTCAATTCAGATTTTCCTTCTAGACTAATAAAGTTAAAGAGTCCAGTCTTATCTCTCCTACTATTTACCCATAGCTTGTGGGAGAATAGTTTGATTAATACCTTTTCCAAGAATATTGACGTTACGTGAAATGCAAACAGCCTCGTTCGGGATTTGACCTCGGGTCGCCGTATCCATTTTCACCGACGATAACCATTACAGCACAAATGCTTAAAAAATATATATTTATTCTCATCTGTGTCAGTGCTCAAAACAATGATAGGAGAACTTTTATATATATTATATATATATATATATATATATATATATATATAGTAAAGAAATAACAAAAGACTTAGAGATTTAGCGTTATAGTCTATTTCAGGGAGCTTAGACAAATAGTCTAAATCTCCCGACTTAATTCGCATCTGATGAGTCGGGATATTTAGACTATTTGTCTAAGCTCCCTGAAATAGACTATAATGCTAAATCTCTAAGTCTTTTGTTATTTCTTTACTTATATATTTGCTCTGTGACTCTAACATTAAGAGCACACATTGAGCTCTCAAATTGCGACTTGGTTTTTAAAAAATAAAAATCTTGTGTCGTAAGGAAGATTTCTTCTCTGGACTTTTGGATTGAAACCAGAACAACACTTTATATATATATATATATATATATATATATATATATATATATATATATATATATATATATATATAACAAAACAATGATAGAATAAATTGATAAGTTCTCCTCTCATTGTTTTGAACACTGACATATACGCATACACATACCTCACTCTATGGCGGCTTTTACATACAGACAGATGTGTGTATTAGAATCCCCTTCCCATTTAGTAGGTGATGATAGCCGAGCGGTTAAGATGTCCGACTGATGCTGAATCGATCGGGTTTCTATCCCTGCTGTAAGTAGATTACAAATATCTAGCCACACTGAAGAAACACGGTGTCTGTGGATGACTATATATATATATATATATATATATATATATATGTCTGTGTATATACATATATATATGTAAAATGAAAATGGAGGTGAAACCGACGGTATGATGAAAAGAAAAATAAAGGAAAGAAAGTATAGAATGGATAAAATAGGATTATTCTAATTAATTTAACTTACACGTGTTTTGGTCAGGGTGCGGAACATTTCTACATTTTTTCTATTATTATTATTTCATTTCATTTTGTTATTTAAAAATAATAATAGATAGAATAATCTACACAATGGATAAACATATATATATATATATATTGTGTGTGTATTATGTGTGTGTGTATAATGATGATGATTTACTGTATTTTGCCGCTGTAGTAATTTGGAACATCCTACAGCAGCATTCCTCATTTAAAGCCACTCTGTTCTTTCCTTTGTGAGTTTCCTTATCTCCACCAGTCGCTTACCAGATCTTTGTCAGTCGTGCATTTTGGAGGTCCACTTGCAGCTTAGCTAGGAAGTTTCTGCAGTGGCGACTCCTTCCGGTAATTGTTTGACCCTATTACTGCAGGTGCTTCTTCGAACATACGTTGGTTGCTTGGTTGATATTCAATGGCCTATTAACCCTTGTGGGTTATTTAATGCAAAATCGTTTTTATAACTTTATGTGTATTAATAAATCAGTAGAAATAATTTCCATGATCTTCACCTCTATTAATAATGAAGATTGTCTGTATTTCTGTCTGTAACAAAAACTACGTCATAGCTCTACGTCACAGCTTACGTCACAATATTCTTATGCTATATACACCCAAAATTTGAGTAAGCAATTTTAAAAATTGTTTTTTACTCTCGTCTTTTTTTTCTTTTTTTTTTTTTTACAATAACAAGAAGTTAACTAAAAGTTTACAAATAAATAAATATCTACGATTTTGTGTAAAATTGATGTGGAAAATATTCAAAATAATTGTTTGATTATTACATGCACGCAACATTTTATTTGAGAGGGACGGGGATCAGTTTTCATTTCAAATTGTTTTATTTTTTTTTTTACTCCTTTAATAAATATGAGGATGTGTCTTACTTATGAGACAAACCATCTGACATTGAATTTTTAACTCCCACCATCTCAGGCAATGTCTTTCAAAAATTAATTTATACGACGCCCGGGGGAGGGGGTGTTTCTGTTGCTAGTGTGTATTAATAAACATTGTTAGTTGACCCTTAGCTACCGCCTTCTAGTTTTAGCACGTTTATAATAAAAAGGTTCGTTTGTCATCAGTACAATTTGAAGAATACTGACGTGTTGGTTGGTTGGATTTTTTTGGCATGTTAACCCATTGGGTTATTTTATGATGAAAACATTTTTGTTTTATTCATTTTTGATAGGTACTCAGTTTTTTTAACTCAAAGTTTTTAAAAACATTCTTTAAAACTTCATTTTTTCTATTTTACCCATATATGGGACCCTAACAGAGTGGCCCTTGGAGTAATGGTGATCAAGGGGTACTCCACATTCCCCACAGCTCCAGAACAGGAACTTCACCATCAGATAGAGTTTAATGTCATACCCAGAACATGAAGTCTCTCAGCCACCGCTTTCTGGCGCATATATATATATTTACCAACCCCTCCACACGTGCAGGATGTGACACAAGGTCAATTTCTTAAGCGGAGTTTAACAGGTTTGAATTCTGAATTTTCCTTCTCCTAGACCGATTGCCTAACCAAGGTTAAAGAGCCCAGTCTGCCCTACTATTTACCCATAGCTGGAGGGATTGTAGGATTCACACCTTTCCCAAAGGTATTAGCGCGAAGTGAAATGTAATTACCACGACCAGGATTTGGACTCGGGGCGACGAGTCCATTTTCCATGACTTTAACCATTACACCACGCACTTCCTTCACTTGCTTTCTGGCGCATATATGATAAAAAGAGTTGGGGCTTGCGATAAGGACAATAGGGCTGGGACAGTCATATAGATGCTAGGACTTGACGTGACCAGCCGATTGACCGGAGAGGGCTGCTCCTAACGACCGTTTGGTCTAAGTAAGGACCAAAGTGGAATGCTGCACAATACGGTTGGGTCAATGATATTGTTGCTTGTGCTTGACATGTCAATCCGATTGATCAGGTGGACCTCTCCGACGGCCCGTCATGCCCAAGTAAGAACCGAAGGAGTGTTGCAGGACACAGGAAAACTTAGTATCCAGGTCAAAGGCCCGGTCCGGTTGATATATCATAAAACAAAATAACCAACTAACCAGCCAATGCTTCTTATTCAAAACACTCTAGGTCGAAACACTCTTCATTATAACTATTATTTTATTCTGCCTAAGGATGCAGGATAAACCAATTGAATATTTTGCATAATTGCACAATTTTTAATAGAGTAATTTTCTTCTTTAGAACAAATTGCCTTATCAGATAAAAACAGCTATAGTGGAAAAGATTTTAAGATCAATTTGGATTATTTCATTAAAAAAAATGGTAAGAAGAATAATTTAAGAGGGAATTTTTGGGAACTTTCGGATTAAATAATACAATATCTATCTACAGACCAAATCTGTTTATATATATATATATATATATATATATATATATATATATATATATATATATAGTGTGTGTGTGTGTGTGTGTGTGTGTGGAATTAAACAAATGACACGTCTCCTATTTAATAATTTTATTAACAATCTTTTCGAGCTTTCTGACCAAGTTTTTGACATTTGGATGGAAACCGTGGATTATTCCACCATAGTTTTTATCCCAAGTACTTTCGGTACTTCTAAGTGCCATCATTAGGGGGTGATGTGTTAGTGTTCCTATTCCTGATGATGGCACTTCGAAGTGCTGAAAGTACTTGGGATAAAAACTTCGGTGGACTAATCCACGGATTTCATCTACAGAAGACGTGTCTTTTGTTTAATTCTATATGTATAAATGAAAAAAATTCTGCCCCCCCACATATATATATATATATATATATATATATATATATATATATATATATATATATATATATCAGCTATTCCCACGAAAAGGATGTGACACAATGTCAACTTCTTAAGCGGAGTTTAACAGGTTTTAATTCAGTTTTTCTTCTCCTAGACATATTACCAAGCTAAAGGGTAATCCTTAACTATTTCCTCGTAAATTCCTACCATAAAATAAACTGAACCCTCATTTTATGTCCGTGTTTTTGCAATAAATGTTTTATTTTTCTTGCACCCGTTATTTTACAATACTAAATATATTTTCTTTATTTATTTTAATATTCACTTCAATCTGTATATTCTCAAAAGTTTTTATTTTGTAAGAATGGTTAGTTTTAAAGTGGGGGCTCGTTTTACAATTTAGGCATAAATTGGATCCTCCTTTTATGACCGTAATTTTGTTTTGTCGTCGACGATGATTAAAATCTGACGTTTTTATTTTAGAGTACCAAAGCCCCCCCCCCCAAAAAAAAAAAAAAAAAAAGAAAAGAACAACAACAAAAGGAGCCCCCACTTTAAAACTAACCATTCTCACAAAATAAAAACTTTTAGAATATACACATTTAAATGAATATTAAATAAATAAATAAAATATATTTAGTATTGTAAAAATAACGGTTGCAAGAAAAATAAAACATTTATTGCAAAAAACGGACATAAAATAAGTGTTCAGTTTATGGTAGGAATTTACGAGGAAATAGTTAAGGATTACCAGCTAAAGTTAAAGAGGCCAGTCTACCCTACTATTTTACACATACTCGGGGGGAAATTAGTTGGATGCATACTCTTCCCGAGGCTCTGCAAAATACAAACAGCCTCGTCCAGAATTTGAACTCTGATTGACGAGTCCATTTCCCACGATTCTAACCATTACACCACGCCCCCCCCCCCATAAGAGTGTATATGTCCTGTGGAAAGATTGTTTTCTTTTTTTCCCTAAAGGTTGATGTGAAAAGGTAGAAAAAAGGGGAGATGTCCAAGGAGGCATAACACATAAATAATAACGTACATTTTGATCCAAGCAGGTGTCACGGTCTGACGAACAGACAAACAAACAAACAAACAACAAAACAGACAGACAAAAGCGACATTTTTCATTATAAATAGTATTTATTTTCAGCTACACGCCATCTTATTATTGTTGCTTTTTAGTCAAAACACTCTGGGTCGAAACACTCTTCATTGTTAGTATCATTTTCTTCATACCAATCTGGGACGATACAGTATTCGATCAGTTAAACAAACTGCGCGAAATCGGATTAATTCCCAAGTAGATTTGAACTCTCATTCCACCCCAAAAATCGGGAGCCCGTCTTTTATGGATGTCGCCTTAATAAATAAAAAAAAAAGAAAAAAAAAAAGATAAAAAACAATAAAATAAATTTCAAAATATAACTTCATTATTCGGGTAGCGGCAGATTTACCTCCCACATTTTAAACTGTAGTGCAACTAAAATTATAATCGTTTGTTTTGTTTCACGATATATCAAGTCATTTTGAAAACCAAGATGGTGGATCTAATATTGATATATATCATAGCAGTCATATAACAGGCGGTGTCACTTCCGGTGTCTTTGTGATAAAAGTCTCCTTTCAATATTATGTTACAATTCATGAGAATTCATAAATTGTGAACGTACCAGTAAGTTAGTTTTAAATAAAGTTCGTTAGATTTAAAACCGGAGGTGGGTAGTTTTCCGGGTTATAATTGACATTTTAGATGACCCTAACTGACCACCGGTACAGAGACGTGAGAATAGGTAGTTTAGTTAAGCAGATTCGATCCAGCTTTGAGATGACGTGTTGTCAGCTCCGGATCGGTCTCTCTACAGTGGAACCAATATGGGCTCGAAGAAAATAAAGCTGGATCAAACAAACCCAACTCTTGTTTTAATTAATCACATGAAGAAACAAGCAATGTCCAGCCCAGAACTAACATAGAAATAAACACTCAGTAGAAGCCTCTAAATCAGCCCAGATAAGATGGCGACCGAAGCAGTAAGCAGCGAACAAGTAAGAAATTATAAAGATCTACCATCTCTAATCTAATATATCTCTGTCTCTCTCTCTCTCTCTCTCTATTATATACCCGAGTATGTCAGAAGGGTATATATGACTATATAACAATAATACCCGAGATACTCCAGTCTTCTGGTCAGGGCCGGGTTAGCTCAGTCGGTAGAGCGTTCGGCTAGAAACCACAAGGTTCCTAGTTCGATACCCGCCCTCGCCAACTTAGCGTATGAGTAGCACAAGGATCTGTGCGGTAAAGTAAGGAGCTGATGGTAGGTGTGGCGTTCCACCTCAGACGCTAAAAATAATCTCCTTGCTCTAGCGCTAGTGAAAAGGGGATAGACTCCTTCGCTGCATGGCTGATACCGACATTAGGCCACCCCGACGACTTTACTTTACTCACACCCTTTTCTACCATTAGATTTACTAACAGAAGAACTAAACGCCTAAAATGGCGATTAGAATCGTAGCAGTAATGTGTAATTGCTACACGGAGATATTTTCGTGCTCATTACATGTTACCTCGGAATGATGCTATTCCGGATAGAATTTTCAACACATTGCAGTATCGATTTTCTAATTTCTTTAAAATAATGTTTCAACAGCAAGCGCGCAGTGTAATGATCGCAACTGATTATATCTAAAAAAAAAAAATAAACATTAACGAGATGTAGCTACCATTATCACTTGCCTGACACAAGTGCCAGTTTAAAATATGGGAGGTAATTCTGCCACACTCTGTATTAAAAAAAATGGTTTAAATCGAACTTAAGTTCGATTTAACCCAATTAACCTAAATTCCACAATCGTATGTTACCCTGCCGAAAGAAAAAAAAATACCAAAAACCTGAGAATTAACCGAATTTAATGAAATTTTCAGTGTTGATACATTAATGAATAATAGATATAATGCACTTGTTATTTTATTTAAAAACTTTTACATTTTTTTCAGGTCAGTTAACTTTGAACCACGTCTCTTTGAGAATCTGTGTTAAGCCTTAAAGATACGTGGTTCAAATTAACTGACCTGAAAAAAAGTAAAAGCTGTTAAATAAAAAAACTGGTGCATTATATCTTTTATTTATTAATATACCAACACTGAAAATTTCATTAAATTCGGTTAATTCCCTGATTTTTGGTATTTTTTTTCTTTCGGCGGGGTGATATAGGATGATGGAATTTAGGTCCGTTAAGTTTGAAAGTGGAGAGTTGCATGTCACACCTACTGCCAGCTCCTCGCTTTACCGCACAAAAGATTACCCAAGCTGTGCTACTCATACGCTGAGTTGGCGAGGCCCGGTATCAAACCCGAGACCTTGTGATTCCGAGGCGGCTGCTCTACTGACTGAGCTAAACTGGTCCCTGTAAATCAAGTGGCATCTGTCAAATGGAGGATAGATGATAGGCTAACTCGGTGTGCGATCTACCGGCAATAAATTTGCGACCTACCGGTCGATCCCGATCGTCGTATTGGGCACTTGTGAACAATGAAAACGTTTCGAATTTTGAATTTCATGATAAAATTGGTTCTTACCTAGCAGCACATGGGTCGTATACTCGTTTTAAATCTTGTCGTACTGTTAAAAAAAAAGAAAAAAAAAAGAATCAGTATGTTAATAAAAAAAACATCAAAATGTGTATACCGTAATTATTTGGGTATAAGACGCACTGCTTATCCAGATTTTTCAGCACCAAAGTTAGGGGTGCGTATTATACACGAGAACTACTTGCCGTAATTATTTGTGTATGACACACTATTTTCCAGATTTTTCAGTTTAAAAGTTAGGAATGCGTATTATACATGAAAACTAAATGCGTTATTATTTGTTTATGACACTTTTTTTTCCAGATTTATTAGTCGAAAAGTTAGAATGGCGTATTATACATGAGAACTATACGCTGTAATCATTTGTGTATAAGATATACAACTTTTCCAAATTTTTCAGTCCAAAAGTTAGGAGTGCGTATTATACACGAAAATTATATAAATAACGTTTTTTCCCGGCCACATAACTCACCATATTCGAGACGAGATGACAGAAAGTAACTTGGTTAAATCGAACTTAACGGACCTAAATTCCACCATCCTATGTCACCCCGCCGAAAGAAAAAATATAAAAAATCAGGGAATTTACCGAATTTAATGAAAATTTCGGTGTTAATATATTAATGAATAAAAGATATAATGGACCAGTTATTTTATTTTAAAAACTTTTTCATTTTTTTAGGTCAGTTAATTTTGAACCACGTATCTTTGAGAATCTGTTAGACCTCAAAGTTTGAGATGATAAATAATACCCGACATGCCTTTCCACATCTTGTTAGAAGTGATTAGATTATATGTGTAGTAAGGTCACGTGTGCAGCGAACCCTTCTGCAAAGCGGCCAAGCCTACTTCATGGACTAACGTAAAACCTCCTTGACGATTAAGCACAGTCTTCAGAGCCATGCGCAAAACCGCCTTCAGGGCCAAAGCCGCTTTTGGAACTACCGCAAAGCCTCCTTCAGTGCCCTGCATAAAGCCGCCTTCATGGCTCTGTGCCAAGCCGCTTTCAGGGCGTCGCGCAAAGACTGCTTCAGTGCCCTGCCCAAAGACACCGTCAGGGCTCTGTGCAAAGCCGCTTTCGGCACCTAACGTAAAGCCCCCATCAGTGCCCTGCCCAAAGCCGTCTTCGGGGTCAAAGCCGCTTTCGGGATCTAGCGCAAAGCCTCCTTCAGTGCCCTGACCAAAGCTGCCTTCAGGGCCCTGTACAAAGCCGCTTTCGGGGCCCAGTACAAAATTACCTTCAGGGCCTGGCACAAAGCTTCACTCAGGGCCCTGTGTGAAGTCACTTTCGGGACCCAGAATTCAAATCCACCTTCTGTGTTCTGTGCAAAGCTGCCCTCGGGACTTACCGCAAAGCCTTCTTCAGTGTCCTGCGCAAAGCCGCTTTCGGGACCCAGTGCAAAGCCTCATTAAGGGCCTAGCACAAAGCTTCACTCAGTGCCCTGTACAAAGCCGGCTTCTAAACCCGGCTCAAAGCTACCTTCACAATTCCTCCTTTAAAGCCTAACGCAAGGCTGAATTCGCAAGTTTTTTTTATGAGAACATTGGTGAAACCCAGATCGACGAGTTCGAAAAGAAGGTTCCTGAGTCCCACAAGAAATACCCGAAGAAGGCCGGAGGGTACATCGGCCGAAACGTTGTACAGATAACAATGAAGATGAGGACAGTAGTCCGAATAATACAAATAATACTAGATGTTTTTTTTAAAAATGTATATCAATGGATTAAATGAATAAAAAAAGGCACAAGCAAAAAATAAATTGTTATATATATATACATATATTTTACTTACATGCACCACCAGAAATTACCATAAAACGCCTGCAAATCGGTAGGAGAACATTCGCACTTGAGCCATTGCGTCATGCAACCGAGATCGGCCACACAGTTCTGCAACATCTTTTTAGGACAGTCTTTGATTGCTGTCGTAAGTGATGGTACAACACTTAACAGTAACATCAGAGTCAGACAAATGTATGTCATGGTTCTTTTTTTTTGACTCAGAGATGAGCTCTGTTGAAAAAAGGAACAGAAAGAAACATTTATTGTAGATACAAGGGATAAGAAAAAGAAACAAAAACAAAATAAAAACAAAAAAAGAAAAAAGAAAATTGGACACATAGCCTAGTGGATAAAGGAGTTAGGTTAAGACAGTTCTAAGTGACAGTTATCTCTAGACTACAGGTTCGATCCTGATCAAAGGCAGCAGTAACATAGAATAATAATTAACACAGCGTTAACACCTGTACCCCAGCTATGGTTAGCAGAATGAGAACAGGATACCCCCGTGGACTGAATAAAGGGTTGGGTTCATTGTTCCGTAATGGCTCCCAATTACGACAAGAAGGTTCCCGAGCTCAAAAAGAAGGTTCTCGAGCCCGACAAGAAACACCCGAAGAAGGCCGGAGGGCACATCGGCCGAAAGGTAATATAGATAACAATGAAGATGAGGACAAGATAAAAATAAAATAAATACGGTCAAGTCACTCTGTAAGCACCGATTTTCGATAGATCACCGAAGCGCAACACGATTTTGTTAAGTTGGATCTGACGCTTGTTTTTGCTGGAATATTTTGAAATATAAGGTGTGTTACAATTCACCACTTAAATTTATAGACTAGGCGAGGTCACGTGGTTTAAACCTCAGCTAATCAACAGCCCTAATGTGTGACTGGTTGACTACTTAATCACTGATACTGAGAGATGTCCATTTGCAATCATTGACGAAGGACTTGCAATACTGAGGAGCACCAAGGAACAATCAAAGGATTCTTTACCAAGGATTTCCGCTGGACAAGCGCTCTTTTTTGAAGCCTAAAGGATGGCCCATAAAATCATAACAGTTTGTGATTGTTTTTGACCTCTGAATCCAGTTTTTCTATATCAAATCAACATATTAAGCTACAGGATACCCTCGATTTTCTCTCAAAAACCATAAAATACAGCATCTAACAAATTTGTGCTTATTTTATAGAATGTTTTAAAAATTGACAAAAAATGGAATAATATGAATTATATGAATTATAATGGAATTAAAAAAATGACATACAACGTTAATTTCTCTGAAATTTAAAAAATAGTTTTTGGATTAAAAATGCTCTAGCAAAATTTCAGCGACATATGGACAGCATTTTCAGAGACATTAATTATGTCTTTGTTTATATTGACGACATTTTGATATTTAGTGATGAAATTCCTCACAAAAAAAGAAGAAAATATAGACACTGTTAGACAAGTACCCGTGGCGTAGTGGTTAATGTGCTGGAATGCAACATCATAGTAAATGAGTTCGAACTCTAGTCGCGCTATTACATTAACTTTCGGACAAATACCTCTGGAAATTCACTGAAAGCGATGTTAGTGCACGTATAGGGAAGGCATGGTCTGCCATAGACACATGTATAATGATATGTATAATGATATTTACAATATATTTTTATGTGTAAATATAATCTAACAGTATAATCTTAATATATATGCATAATCTTAATATATATGTATAATCTTAATATATCTAACAGTGAGATATTTATACTATAAGATTACATTTACTTTCGGGCAAATACCTCTGGAAATCAATTGAAAGCGATGTTAATGCACCTATAGGGAAGGCATGAAATCTGTTCTCATTGACAAATCAAAGCGATGATTCTTCCATGCCGTAATTGTATCAGTGTTGCTGTATAACGGCACCCCTTGGACTCTAAGGAAGCGTTTAGAGAATAAACTAGATGAGAGCTGCACAAGAGCTGAATGCTGCGAGCGATATCAAACAAATCGTGGAGACAAAACTCCACAAGAAAGCAACTGTACGGCCACTTGCCCCTATCACACTAACCACAAAGAACCACCTCGGTGTGTGTGTGTGTGTGTGTGTGGGTGGGTTGGGGTTAATCACCCCTATAGAGTGGATAAAGCCAGCGTATTCTCACCCCAGAAGATTTGGAACTGGTTCTTGGCAATGCCATGTCTGTACCAATATACATGGTGTAATCAGAAAATACAGTCTCTTTATGTGCAGAAGATGTTTTCAGAGACTACTCCAATGACATTGGATTCAAGAATTTGGATTAAAATGTTGGATTCCTTGAAGATTTGAGAGATGCTGAAACATCTTTCATCTCATTTATTCCACTTCATAATGGAAATTCAATAAATTAAAATCCTTTTTTTGGGGGGGGGGTGAGGTAGGTCTCAAAAAGGATAGGCCAAATCAAACAAAATACACACACAAGCATACACAAAAAATGAAACACACAGCCACACAAACAGGAAAAAAACGGACATACACACACACACTCACATATACACAAATTTAATGGGAAATGGACTCGTCGCCCCGAGTTCAAATCCTGGATGTGGTAATTGCGTTTCACTTAGCGCTAATACCCTTGGGAAAGGTATGAATCCTACTCTCCCTCCAGCTATAGATAAATAGTAGGGTAGACTGGGCTCTTTAACCTTGGATAGGCAACCGGTCTAGGAGAAGGAAATCTCTGAATTCAAACCTGTTGAACTCCGCTTAAGAAATTGACCTTGTGTCACATCCGGCTCGTGCGGAGTGGTTGGTAAATATATATATATATATACACAAAGAATTTGGATGAAGATATAACCAATATTAAAACAGAATAAACAGATTCTAGCCACAAGTTAAAATACAGTCTCTTCATACACAGAAGATGTTTTAGAGAATAAATCCAATGACATTGAATTCAAGAAGTCGAATTAAAATGTTGGATTCCTTGAAGATTCAAGAAATCCTGAAACATCTTTCATCTCATTCTACTTCATAATGGAAATTCAATAAATTCTGATCCCCTCCCCGCCAAAACAAACTTTTGATTTTTACATAGATGTTTAATAAATGACTGACGTGTTGATCAATTGAGCCATCGTCCTTACCCTTCAGTGTGGTGGATGCACTCTCTGGCCGCCATTGCGGCCCGATTCAAGCGATAAAGATTAACGTCTATTCCAGCTTTTTAAAAATGTTAAATGTTTTTTTTATTTATTTTATTTCTTATTTTCATTGAATAGATTTGGGCGTTGGATCGAGAGACGATCGTCACGTTCACTTGCCAGCCGTAAAAATGTCTCAATTACAAGTGCCCGCTGATACATATCAGTTCAAGTTATAACCTTTTTACAATGGGAAGACTTTGAACGAACGCAAAGAGGTGCGACAAATCCAATTGTGAAAACACACGACCATCTTACGACTCGCGAGATCGGTCATGAGGTTTAACACAGGAAACAAAGTCATAAAAAAAAAGATAAATAGAAAGAAAGGAAAAAAAAAAAGAAAAAAGAAAAAAAAGAAACCATATTATCTGAACATTTATACGAATTTTGAATATAGACATACGTCTGTTTGTTTGTTTGTTTCCCCCGCGGTCATAATTTTGAAATAGGGGATACTTAAAAAAATTTTTTTTAAAGTTACATTGTCAAAAAAATAAAAAATAAAAAAATAAAAATAAAAATAAAATAAAAGAATCTTAAGCGTGTTCAGCAAGTTTTTTAATTTTTGTCTTAAATCAACACCCAAAGCGTGTCAGGAAAAATAAATCGAGATATATATATATATATATATATATATATATATATAACTAATTGCATTTGTGTGGTCCTCTTTTGCGTTGAATGTCATTTAGCTATCTATTCATTTATCTCAGTATGTTCCTATCTATAAATTTATCTATCTCAATCTGTTTCTATCTATCAATCCCAGTCTATCCCTATCTCAGTCTATTCATATCTCTATCTATCCATCCTCTATCTACATATCCTAGTCTATTCCTATCTATTTCAGTCTATTCTTATCTCTCTTTCTATCTCAATCTGAGCCTATCTATCTATATATCTATGTATCTAAGTCTATTCCTATCTATCTATGTATCCATCTCTATATCTAACTATCCTATTCCTATCTATGTATCTGTCTATTCCCATCTATCTATCCATCTTTCTATCTATCCCAGACATTCCTATCTACTTATCTCAATCTATTCCTATCTATCTGAGTCTATTCCTATCTATCTATCTCAGTTTATTCATATCTCTCCCAATCGGTTCCTTCTTTCCTCGGTATATATATATTTACCAACCCCTCCGCACGAGCAGGATGCGACACAAGGTCAATTTCTTAAGCGGAGTTTAACATGGTTTGAATTCAGAGTTTTCCTTTTCCTAGACCGGTTGCCTAACCAAGGTTAAAGAGCCCAGTCTGCCCTAATATTTACCCATAGTTGGAGGGAGAGTAGGATTCATACCTTTCCCAAGGGTATTAGCGTTAAGTGAAATGCAATTAGCACGTCCAGGATTTGAACTTGGGGCGACGAGTCCAATTACCATGACTTTAACTATTACACCACGCGCTTCCTTCTTTGCTCGGTATAAGTCAAGGAAAATGATCTCAGCATGCCAAGTTCAAATTCCGGACTAGTCAGTTTGTGTTTCACTTCGCGCTAATGCCCTTCGCATGAATCCATCTCTTTCCAACGGGATTTTAAGTTACGCAAACTAACCAGGATTTTATCCGTCCCACTTCTGTTTATTGCTACAATTGTTGGATTATTTTATTTATATAAGCTGCGCTACAATACACCACTTAGATTTATAGACTAAACGAGGTCACGTGGTTTAGACCTCAGCCAATCAACAGCCCGGATGCATGGCTGGTTGACTACTAAATCACTGATACTGAGAGACGTCCATTTGCAATCATTGACGAAGGACTTGCAACACTGAGGAGCACCAAGGAACAACCAAAGGATTCTTTACCCGTATATCGAAACTACGCTCTGCTTAACATAAAGGATCTCCGCTGGACAAGCGCTATTGCTTGAAGCCTAATCGATGGCCACTAAAGTCGTAACAACAATAAACAAAAGAATAACACCGAAGATATATAGATGTAGATTGATTGATTGATTGATTGATATATATCTACTTAGATATGAATAGACTGAGATAGATAGTTACATAGATAGATAGGAATAGACTGATAGATAGATTGATAGGAATAGACTGAGATAGATAGATAGATATGAACGAACGGAGATAGATCGGAACAGGCTGATATAGATAGATAGGAACCTACTGATTATATATATATATATATATATATATATATATATATATATATATATATATATGAGGAAGAATGAATAAGAAAAGAAAGTACAGAATGGATGATAAAAGATGAATTTAATCAATATCACTTACACATGTGTTTCGGCCAGTTTATCTTTGTGTACACGATTCAAACTATCATTATCATTAAATAATTAAATTCAAACAATTATTATCATTAAATAATCAAATAAACAAATGAAATGAATGATAATAAATTAATGATAATAATAGTTTGAATCGTGTACACAAAGTTAAACTGACCGAAACACATGTGTAAGTGATATTGATTAAATTCATCTTTTATTATCCATTCTGTACTTTCTTTTCTTTACTCATTCTTCCTCATATTGTCGGATTCATTTCCAATTTCCATTTTTACACACACACACACACACACACACACACACACACACACACACACCCGCCCTGTCGGTGGGGCGTTAGAATACACCGACTGCACCTCTGCAGAGGGGTAAGACTCCTCCAATGGGGCCACCTGTTGGCCGTGGGTGGCGACCCGTGATGTTTAAGGATAGAGCCCAAGTGGATGAGCAGTTCATGACATGCAATACTCGACTTTGGCCCTATCTTGGGCTAGACGGGCGGTCGGAGAGGCCCCCTCCGATCAATCGGCTGGTCACGTCAAGCCCTAGCACCTATATGATTTTCCCAACCCTATTGCCTTTATGGCAAGCCCCAACCCCTTTTTATCATATGGGTGCTAAAAGGCGGTGGCTGAGGGTCTTCATGTCCTGGGAATGACGTTAAACTCTATCTGATGGTGAGGTTTCAGTTTTGGAGGTTTGGGGAATGTGGAGCACCCCTTCATCACCATTGCTCCCTGGTCCACTTTGACCCGGAGTGGTAGTACCTGTTAGGGTCCCATCTATGGGTTAAATAGAAAAATGTATTTATAAAAAAATTGTATTATCCATTAAAATTTATTGGCATTAAATGACCCACTGAGGTTGATATGCCGTAAAACAAAACAAACCAACAAACCAACACACACACACACACACACACACACATTATATATTATATATATATATATATATATATATATATATAATATATATATATATATAGATTGATTGATTGATATATATCTACTTAGATAGCAAGCTAGATAGGAACCCACTGATAAAGGTATATATGATATAGAAGATGACTTATCGAGTTAATCGTGACATCGACGGCCGATACAAATATTATGTAAAACTGTTTTTAATGGTTATAAGTGTATTATTCATTTCTGCGTTTGTCTTTAATTAATCAATTTCTTGGTTAATTGATTACAATTAACCCTGATGATCATTATCTGGTGAAACTTAAGTAGGTTATCTATCTATACATTTCTACTAGAGATAGATAGATAAATAGATAGGAATCGACTGAGATAGATACATAGTTACATAGATAGATAGGAATCGACTGAGATAGAAAGATAGGAATCGTCTGAGATAGATAGATAATTACAGAGATGGGAATCGACTGAAATAGATATATAGGAATAGACTGAGATAGATAGATAGGAATAGACTGAGATAGACAGACAGATAGATAGATAGGAATAGACTGGGATAGATAGATAGGAATCGACTGAGATAGAAGATAATTAATAGATAGGAATAGACTGGGATAGATAGAGAGGAATAGACTGAGATAGAAAGATAGGAATAGACTGAGATAGACAGACAGATAGATAGATAGTTAGGAATAGACTGAGATAGATAGATAGGATAGACTAGATGAATAGATAGGAATAGACTGAGATGAATAGATAGGAATAGACTGAGATAGATAGATAGTTACATAGATAGACATGAATAGACTGATAGATAGATGAATAGGAATAGACTGAGAAAAATTCATTTAAACAGACTGTTATAGGTTAGTTTATTTAATCAGTTTTACTTTTTCAAATTAACCCATTATTTTTCTTTCGTTCCCTTCACAGATCTTTGTTTCTCTCGACTTTACATTATTCTACAGGTGCGTGGTGTAATGGCTATAGTCCAGTTATGGGTAATTAGCAGGGCAGACTGGACTCTTTAACCTTGGTTAGGCAACCAGTCTAGGAAAACTTTGAATTCAAACCTGTTAAACACCGGCCCCCAAAAAACTGACCTTGTGTCACATTTTGCGCGTGCGCAGGGGTTGGTAAATATGTGCATTATACTACAGTACCTTAGATTTATGGGCCGGGTTAGCTCAGTCGGTAGAGCGTTCGGCTAGAAACCACAAGGTTCCTAGTTCGATACCGGCCCTCGCCAACTCAGCGTATGAGTAGCACAGGGATCTGTGCGGTAAAGTAAGGAGCTGATGGTAGGTGTGGCGCTCCACCTCAGACGCTAAAATTATCTCCTTGGTCTAGCGCAAGTGAAAAGGAGATAGACTCCCTCGCTGATTGGCTGATACTGACTTTAGGCTGCCCCGACAACTTTACTTTTACTTACTTTACCTTAAATTTATGATGACTTTTTATAACCGCGGTATTCAACGCGTTACTCGGAAGTATCGCAAAATAAATCAACCTTTGAATTGTCGCGGTTTGACAACAATTCAATTCTTCTCACGATATTTATTCATCCTCTCACGAATACAAAATGGCGGTAAAAAAAACCCTTTTAAAAATGTTTTTTTTGTTGTTGTTGTTGTAAATACCGGTTCGCATACCAAACCCTGCCCCATTCAGTGATGGCATTAGTGATGCTTGGGGGACTTGCTCCTCCCCATAAATCCAGACATTCCGTAGGGAAAGGGCACATTTTTCTAGTCTCGT
>CM042149.1:112878964-112888964 GCA_023376005.1 Doryteuthis pealeii | reverse complement strand
ATTTGTCGAATTGTAGAAGGGGTTCGAACAAAAAATCCGAGGCAACAATATTGTTTGTAGATTTCCCCAAGAGTTACCTAATTCGTGGATTTCCTACGAATTATGACTAGTGTACTAAGATTTAAATAACAGTATGGTAAATGGAAAGATTCCATTGACCGTTATAGGAAGTGACTGACAAGCAGTTCAACTTTCACGGACCTAGCTGTTGATTTCTCATTGGTTAAGTGAAAGAGCGTGTGAAGGGAACTGAGAATAGTTAGAATTTGTCAGTTAGTCGAAGGGATCGGACGCGATGGCCGTCTGTTCCCCAGGTAAGCCATCTTCTCACCGCGCGGTTAAACCCTTTTGTGCTTCGGTTTTAATAAAAACATCTTTGAAAACTAAACAAAGTCTTGTGTTCATTATTTAAAAAAGGAGGATGAGCACAGACAACCAAGCCCAGCACAAAAGAAGCCGTATCAACCAGAGGAGGAAGCAACCCAAAAGGAGATGCCTAGTCACCGAAATAGAAAACTCCTCGCCATTTATATACCCTATACAAAAGTGGTATATAACAATGCATTTCACTCCATACACAGAGAAAAGATGGAGCAAATACTACTAGCATATGGTGTCCCCCAAAAAACTGTTAATGTGATAACGATGTTCTACAAAGATACAAAAACAACGGTCCATTTACTTGATGGTGACATAGATTTATTTGACATCGTCGCTGGAGTCCTAAAAGCACAATTTATATTTATAATGTGTCTAGACTACGTGTTACGAACGTCATTAGATCTCATGAAAGAAAAAGGATTCATATTAAAAACGGCAAGATGCAAGTATCCCACAAAACTATTACAGATGCGGACTACGCAGATGATCTAGCACTTATCGTATATGTAAACATAATAGCGCGACTGGAGTTCGAATTCGCTTACTACGATGTCGGATATATAAATTAAAGTCGGTAGTGTGGCCTATTGTCAGTATCAGTCGAACGGCGAGGGAGTCTATCCTTTTCGCTAGCGCTTGACCAGGACGGTTGTTTTTTTTTTTCCTGAAACCACTTCAGTTGCCAGATGATTTACCGCTCAGATCAGATTACCCAAGTTGTCCTACTCATGCGCTGAGTTGGCGGGGACTGGTATCGAACCCAGAACCTAGCGATTCATTGGCTGATGCTCTACCGATTGAACTAAACCTCTGTGAAACGTTTCCCGAACCGAAAGAGAAAGTTTTTCTAATTCCGTTTCACTTATTCTTACTCTCAGGTGTGGTCGTCTTTTCCTTTCTTTCTCCTCCCCCCTCTTCCTTCCTTCCTTCTTTCCTTTATTTATCTATTTATTTATTTTTTACTGTTGTGTGTGTTTAAACTTACGTTGCTCTTTTTAACGCTTGCTTGACGATCATTTTCTATTAAAAAAAAAAGAAAGAAAAAAAAAGAAGAAAAAAAACCTTTTATTGACCGCCTCTCTCCTCCTCCTCCTCCTCCTCCTCCTCCTCCTCCTCCTCCTCCTCATGCCTTGACTCGCAAATCAGTGAAGTTAACAAACGTTGATTTAACAGAAAATAAATAACGCTTGTGTATATTTTATCTAACCCGAGGCCACCAGTGACAACGTTCGCAAAATTAATACATACGAATAAACATAAATAACATTACCCCCACCCCCAAAAAAAAATGTTGACATGATAACTTGACGCATCATCCGGGTTATTTGTATTGAAATACTCGTTTATCCTGATAAGAGATAGACTTCTGCGAAACAGAAAAAAAAAAAAAAAAAAAAAAGAGAGAGAGACAGACGAAGGGTGGTTACTTTTCGTTCAGATTTTAAACATATCAAATCTCAATATAAATAAATCAAAAGAAAGAAAATAAAAAACAAAAACAAATAAATAATAGATAACTTGTTGAAATTATTGCTCTAGTAAGTACTTGCTAAATAGTATATTAGAATTTACTGATAGTTGTAAATTGTAAGGGCCAGAGTTATCTGTCCCGAATCCTTTTTTGTATAGGGGTCAGTTATCTGCCCCAGGCCCTTTATTATTGATATTGTTATAGAGGATGTTTACAATTTACTGATAGTAGTAAATTGTAGGGGCCAGAGTTATCTACCCCGAATCCTTTTTTGTATAGGGGTATCTGCCCCAGGCACTTTATTATTGATATTGTTATAAAGGATGTTTACAATTTACTGATAGTAGTGAATTGTAGGGGCCAGAGTTATCTATCACGAATCCTTTTTTGTATAGGGGTCAGTATCTCCCCCAGGCCCTTTAATATTGATATTGTTGTAGAGGACAATTAGAATTTACTGATAGTAGTAAATTATAGGGACCAGAGTTATCTACCTCGAATCCTTTTTTGTATAGGGGTCAGGTATCTGCCCCTAGGTCTTTTGTTATTGATATTGTTGTAGAGGACGATTGGAAGTCCTTGTTAATGAACGTACACCTCACGTGATTTAAAACCATCTTGTTTTTGTCTCATTGATTGAATTGGATGCCTAGAATATTGAGATGAATACCTGCATTAAGCCGAGATGAATATAAAAATGCGTTGAAAATACTTGTTACTATAAAAATGTATTGGAAATGATTCTTAATATAGAAATGCATTGGACAATGATTTTTACTATAAAAATGAATTGGAAATAATTTTTAGTATAAAAATAAATTAGAAATGATTTTTAATATAAAAATGCTTTGGAAATGATTTTTACAATAAAAAATGCTTTGGAAATGATTTTTACATTGAAAATACATTGGAAATGATTTTTACAATGAATATACATTGGAAATTATTTTACCTAAAAATATATTGGAAATTTTTATGCCATTGAAGAAACCAAGCCAAACCTTTTAGGTTTTCATTTTTTTTAATATTCTATTTTACCGGTGCTGTTACGCAATTCATCGACTGCCGAGACGTGGCGAATTTCCAGTTTTAGATTAAACTACTCGTTTATACAAAGTGGTGTTGCTCTTTTACCTTCAACTGGAGATATTGTGAGTAGCATCTGGTCTAAAAAAATGTAATTTGTGAATACCTTGTAAACTACGTTATCAGCAAAGTGCTCTTATTTAATAGATAGTTCTTGCTGATACAGCAGTTACAGCCAGCTTTGGATGGCACGCTTACCGTAACGTTTATTTTCGTAGGAAATGGAATCGACAATTGTGGAATTATTTTTATAAATTCCCAACAAAATTTTCTACATACGAGGTGTAACAATTGAAGTTTGCGTGGTACCCGATTCTAAATGATCAGCCTTTTAAATGATATTACTGTTGGAGTTTTGGTATATTTATTTACTAAGCTTAGCTTAAATCGTCACAAGGCAGGAAGTTTGGGGCACCCAATGAGAATTGAATTCACTAACAATGGTTTGGAAATCTAGCTTGCTAAACATTAAACCACGGAGTTTTAGTATAGTTATTCACTAAGCTAAGCTTAGTTGTGGTACAAGGCCAGAAGTATGGGGTGCCCAGACAATGGTCTGCGAATCTAGCTAGCTAACCATTACACCATGTGAGGTGCTATGTTAATTATTCTGTTACTGTTGCCCTTGACCAGGATTGAACTTGCTGCCTAAAGGTAACTGTCTCATAGAACTGTATTAATTCAACACCTATATCCACAACGCCATGTGTCCAATACCTGAAGAAGGCCGGAGGGTACATCGGCCGAAACGGAGTTTTGGTATAGTTATTTACTAAGCGTAGCTTAAATGCGGCACAAGGCCAGAGTTACTTATTTACCAAGCTTTGCTTAGATGTGGCACAAGGCCAAATTATGGGGCGTAGGGAGAATTGAACTCACTAACAATGGTTTACGAATCTTGCTTGCTAACCATTACACAACATGAGGCTTTGGTATAAGATCCGCTTGTGAATTTCCTATTTCCATGTTACTTCTTTCGTTAATTCACCACAGGGGAATTCGTTGGATGTAGCCGTCCCAACCGATCTTGGGTGAATGCCGTCACAGAACAGAAACAGAATATATTCACCAATCCACTGCTCGAGTAAGATGGGACACAAAGTCAATTTTTAAGCGGAGTTTAATTGTTTAAAATTTTCCTTATCATAGACCGGTTAAAGAGTCCAGTGTGCTCTACTATTTTACTCCAAGATGGAGGGAGAATACTTGAACATGATATAGACATACTTTGATTGCATTCGATTAGTTTATTTTGTTTTGTTTTACGGCATATCAATCTCGGTGGGTCATTTAATGCCGTGATTGCATTTTGCATTTGAAAGAATTCTAGTTTTTTTTCTCATTAAGTCTACCGAAGGTTAAATAAGTTTAGGTCTTCTTAGACCAAACAAGATTTCTAGAATCACCGATCCCCAAAATGTAAATTCTTTGATATTTTCTAAATTCACAGTCAAGTTTTCGTTATTACCAGATAATATTTTGCCCTTTTGGGCATTTATTTTCATGTGCTATTTTGAGCATGACTATATATTGCATGACAACTGGTAATGTATATATATCAGAGAGAGAGAGAGAGAGAGAGAGAGAGAGAGAGAGAGAGAGAGAGTGTGTGTGTGTATGTGTGTGTGTATACCAAGGAACTTTAAAAGTCATGCTCAAAATAGCACATGAAAAGGGCCAAATATTCTCAATGAATTTACCGACGATGAATTTACAAGACACACACACGTGCGCACGCGCGTGTGTGTGTCTTGTAAATTCATCGTCGGTAAATTCATTGAGATAAATTCATCGTGTTGTAAAGTTATCATAGTTAAATTCAGAATTTATTAATTGCTTTTAAGGTTAAAAAACCCTATATTATAAGAGCAATTTGGTGCGATTAATTTACAATATAATGAATTTATCATCCCTTGAATTCAAAGACGATGAATTTTCACACACACACACACACACACACACACACACACACACACACACATATATACATATATATATATATTGGCTGAAAATAAAAATCGCAACACTCTGAATGATAAGAAAGACGCTGACTTTGGCCAGTATTTGACCAGATTTCACTTCCTCGTCACTGAAATAATGTTTAATGAAAACTATATGACCGCTTGTAATGTCATGAGTTTTTTCCCTTACAACCGGTCATATAGTTTTCATTAAACTGTTTTCTTCTTTTTATAATAGACATGCTCTGATGATGATCAAAACAGATTGAAATATTGCAATATAAGCTAATAAAACAACATTAATTAACAACATCTGTGCGTTTTTCAAATTTCTTACTCTCTCTCTCTCTCTCATATATATATATATATATATACATACATATATACATACATACATATACATAATATATATAATATATATATATATATATATATATATATAACATACATATAAATATATACATACATATATATACATATAAACCGCGGTCGGGAAACAACTTCTTTTACAACTATTAATGCTCTATACTCACAATATATTGAGCCCTATTGGATGAACTACTTACGCTATGTTCACATAGTAGTACCCATAAATAAATATATATACATATATATATATATATATATATACATACATACATATATATATACATACATATATATATATATATACATATACATATATACATACATACATACATATATACATATATATATATATATATATATATATTAGTCAATATTGTTTGACTCATCCTCGTATGTGCATGGGGTCAAAGTGCTGTTGATACACCCCTTATTTTGGAACCTGTGCATCTATTGATCTGTATATCATTTATTGCAGAACAGCTATATTAACTGCACGTTAAATCTCAATGCTGCATTTTTATTTGTCTATCTACAGGTGGGTGGGGTGCTGAAATGTTCTTGGCCAGACCAAGATTGGAATGACCTCAAGCCATGAAACGTTCATGATATTGCACATACTGAGTGAACTTCAGCACACTTGGCATATTGTTTTTCAACTTTCTTTCTCTTCGAAAAAACTAAGAAAAAAATTAGTAAGTATTAAATAGATAAATAAATAAAAATAATTACAGTGGTACCTTGACTTACGAGTGATCGAACTAACGAGTTTTCCGAGTTACGAGCTGTCACAGGGTCAATTTTTTGCTTTGTCTTGAGAGTTAAAATTTGAGATACGAGCGACCTTCAGATGCGCTTATCTATTTAATTAATACGTTAAGACGGTTTATTTCAGTCAAGGTTCAGGGTTCAATATTGGCCTCACAATCTCAGTGCATAAGTAGCACAGCTTGAATCTGTGCGGTAAAGTGGAGAGCTGATGGTAGGTTTGGAACTCCATCTCAGACACAAAAACAATCTCTCTGGTCTAGCGCTAGTGAAAAGGGGATAGACTCACTCGCTGTCCGGCTGAGACTGACAATAGGCCACTCCGTCGACTTTACTAGTACTATATATCAATACGCTAGTACCTACCTACGTGTGTCACATTTACCCCCCCCCCCGATCCGAAGAGGCTTCGTAGTGGGGAGTTGGGTAGGGAATATGTGGAAAGAAAGAGAAAGAACATGCTACACATAAAAAAGAAAATATGATAGAGATAGAGAGAGAGAGAGAGGGGGTGGGGTGGTTGAGAACGATAACGCTAACCTGTTTCATTGGAATGGAAAGATGGGAGTGAGAGGGAGAGTGGAATCAAGATCCTTTTACTTTTTACATATTGAACTATTTTGCAATAGCTCTTAATATGCATATCAAACGTTGTAATAGGTAAATTAGTGAAAATAGATCACTAATTAGGACTGAGCCTATTCTAGTAGTGACCACCAAGCGGAGTTCTGAACTGGTTTGAATTCAGAATTTTCATTCTCCTAGACTGGTTGCCTAACCAAGATTAAAGAGACTAGTCTGCCTTACTATTTACCCATGGCTGGAGACAGAGTAGTTGGATACATACCTTTTTCAATGATATTAGCGCTATGTGAACTGTAGCTTCGTCCAGGATTTGAACTCGGGTCGACGAGTCCATTTCCCACGACTCTAACAATTACACCACGCACCTCCAACAATTAAATTATCATACCGTCGAATATCCACAGGTCCTGCCATTTTTTATAAATTCACTAAAAACATTTCAATTTCCATATTTATTACGCCAATGGAAAATATCATTTATATGAAAATAAACATTAAAACATATTACACAAATAATTAATTACATTCTTTTAAAAAAAAATTTTTATACAATGTAGCGGTATTTTTCTTATCATAAAAAACGTAACAAAAATTAGGTTGTTGTTTTTTTTTGGGGGGGGGGCGCTGGAATGGATTAATCGTGTTTCAGTTTATTTCAATGGAAAAAAATGATTTGATATACGAACGGAACTCGTAAGTCAAAGTACCACTATATACAAGTTAGCGTACCATGTACATGCAGTCAACGGTGCTTGGTTACTGACAGTTTCTCGCTTATGCGATATTGAGCACTATATACTTATAAATATAGCACCCATACTATCAATATATCTATATGTACCACTGTAATTTCATATTTGATTGAACCAAGCACCCTTTATATATATATATATATATATATATATATATATATATGAATTGATGTTATAAATCTATTCAAGTGAACAAAGACAGGAAGAAAAACATCCTAACCTACCTTATGAATATGTCGGCCTACTAAAAGATCTGCTATCTCGGTATTGGCTTACAAAATGTCATTTTTTACAGGTTCTGTAGTTACGTCATTAAACCAACTAACCACTCCCTGTGTGTGAATTTTATGCCTTATTAATAATCAGTTTCTTTATACAGAGAAAGAAAGGAGTATATCGACTAGACCCGAGGTTATGGTGCAAGTCTCGTATAGTCTCGTTAAGTGCTAGTCTCGTACATCCCTGCTTATTTGTGCACCATTGAAAGGTTCTATGAATACAAAGATCGAGTCGAGACTAATATGAACAAAATTGTGTGGGTTATAAATATATTATTATTTTGTTTATATATAATAATAAGAGAACGAAAAGAGACAAATACTTAGACCTTGCTAGAGAATTGAAAATAACCGAGGGTCAAAGTGATACCATTGTAGTTGGTGCACTTGGAACGGTCCCCAAAAGAAACTGGAAACCAGGAGGAAGACTTGAGACCATCCGAACAACAGCATTGTTGAGATCGTCTAGAACAGTGATTCCTAACCTATGGCCATATGGCCAAAATGGCCACAGCAAATTTCAGGTGGGCCTAGGAAATATTATAATTCTATATGGTTGTATCTTGATTGAATAAATATCTTATGTAAAATGGAAATATTTTTTCTATTATAATTTTTATGGGCCACAAAAAAAATCTGGTTTCAAAGTGGGCCATGAGCTGAAAAAGGTTGGGAACCCCTGGTCTAGAACACTCTAGGAATCCTGAGGAGACTTGTTGTCACTCAGACTCCAGTGAAAGACCATCAGCTTGCGCTGGTGTGAAAAACTGACAAGGAGTGAAAGATAATATTGATTAGTTTGTGTATGTATACTTATTATATGGGTGTAATTTTAACTGCAACCCTTAGTTTTCATGCATTAGCATTCACCAAGCAGAATGAAAAGTCTTTTGAAAATCCAAATATAGTAAAAAATGTTTATGTTGGGATTTCAATTAGCATATTAGTGTGCGTAGGCTTGTTCATTTGTTCATTTGTAAGTATGTGTATGCGTTATAACGCTTGTATGCATATATAGGTGTACTTAATAAGTAAAAGTAAAGTCGTCGGGCGGCCTAAAGTCGGTCAGCCACTCAGCGAGGGAGTCTATTCCCTTTTCACTTGCGCTAGACCAAGGAGATTGTTTTAGCATCTGAGGTGGAGCGCCACACAAGCCATCAGCTCCTTACTTTACCGCACAGGTCCTGTGCTACTCATACGCTGAGTTGGCGATGGCCGGTATCAAACTAGGAACCTTGTGGTTTTCAGCCGAACGCTATTGGCATTTCAGTCTCGGAAGACTATAATAAAGTTTTTTGTGCCCCTGAAGTTACAGCGCTTCCTGTGACTGTGAAGTCCGATGTTTGAAAAACATTCTCGACCACAGATGTCGCATTTGAAGGCTGTCCCTGAAGATGTTGATGTGCCGGTGTTTTGTTGTCGCTGCTTTCTTCTGGACCTCTTAGCTTCATGGTGTTGTGTCAAGGTGACTTCTGACATGAATAGTCCTCTACGGAGAGTCTGCCGCCACTGAGGGCGGTCCTGAGCCCAATTTTCCCAGATGGAAGGGGCAATGCCAAAGCATGAACGCAAGAATGATACGTAAGTATACTTCCTCGCATATATATATATATATATATATATATATATATATATATATATATCAGGGTTCGATCACGCACAAGGCGGTATCTATAGCTCTGCTGATGCCGAAATGTACTTACAGAGATTGATTTTTATCGATTTGATTAGCCTTACATTTTAATAGCGGTACGACTTCAATTAAGCACATATTCTCCAAAAATTGTCGGCTAAAAAAAGCCATATCAAAACACATCGTTTGTGTATTTACTTCTCATATATATATATATATATATGTGTGTGTGTGTCCTTGCACAGATGCGCTCAATTCTATTATTTGAGTTTGGGATGTTTTGTTTGCGTATCAGTATGCAAATGAGAAAAAGTTGCTAGAAAAGTGCTTGGCTCTAATACAGCAGAGCTGGTACAAAACATAAAAAATATAAAATTATGAAATGTAGACGTCCGTTGCTTTAAGTTTCATGTCTTGTGCAGAATCATAAGACACAATACGCGTGCACACACACTATTATATATATATATATATATATATATATGATGGACTCTCCCGTCGATCGACTTATGAGTGTTCATACAATGAACATCCACACAGTGATTTGTTTATAGTGGTGAAGGCTTGTGTTGGACCATCCACACTTTTTGACACAGTCGATAGGAAAGAATTGGTATTTTAAGGGTTGCCACAAACCCAATCAACAACCGACCTCAGGAATTTTGAATTCAGAGTTATCCCTCTCCTAGACTGGTTACCTACCCAAGGCTGAAGGGCCC
>CM042149.1:112873964-112876464 GCA_023376005.1 Doryteuthis pealeii | reverse complement strand
AAAGATAAACAAGGCAGGTATTTATCCAACGCATTCACCACGGGTAGGATGTGACACAAGGTCACAAATATGAGGCATCCAGCCAGGAACTCGCTATTCAGTAGTAACCCTAGATGAACAAGGTATGTGCAATAAAATGCAGCAAAAATTTTATATAATATTATTTTTCATTTATAGATAACCCTCCACACTTCTCAGATATCTAAATATGGAGCCTGTGCAGCAGATGCATTTTAGTGTTATACCAAAGACTCCCCCTTTTTGCAGATATAGTTTATTGTTATACTCAAAGACTCCCCCTTTCTGCACATATAGTTTATTGTTATACTAAAGACTCCCCTTTTTTGCAGACGTAGATTAGTATTATACCAAAGACTCCCCTTTTTTGCAGACGTAGTTTAGTGTTATACCAAAGACTCCCCTTTTTCACAGACGTAGTTTAGTATTATACCAAAGACTCCCCTTTTTAGCAGACGTTGTTTAGTATTATACTAAAGACTCCCCTTTTTTTGCAGTCGTAGTTTAGTGTTATACCAAAGACTCCCTTTTTAGCAGACGTAGTTTAGTATCATACCAAAGACTCCCCTTTTTTGCAGACGTAGTTTAGTGAGTGTTATACCAAAAAACTTTTTGTAGACCAAGTTTAATGTTATAGCAAGGACACCACACTTTGTTTTTTTTTTCGCTCACTACAAAAGATAAATCCATCATGTGGATTCAAGATTTCCAACAGTTCGTTGGTCGGTTGGGTTGATTGTTAGGATTTTACGGCATATCAACTTTTGGCTTATGTTATGCCGACGTGGTAATTGCATTTCACTTAGCGCTAATACCCTTGGGAAAGGTATGAATTCTACTCTCCCTCCAGCTATGGGTTAATAGTAGGACAGACTGGGCTCTTTAACCTTGGTTAGGCAACTCTAGGAGAAGGAAAACTCTGAATTCAAACCTGTTGAACTCCGCTTAAGAAATTGACCTTGTGTCACATCCTGCTCGTGCGGAGGGGTTGGTAAATATATATATTATGCCGAAGATGGTTTTTTTTTTTTCATTCTTGTTGGGTATGCACACTGTTTTAAACTCCTTTTTTAATCACATTTTTCTTCTTTCCCTTTTCGCTCACTACAAAAGATATATGAGGGTTCAAGGCTAGTCGATTGAATTTTACGGCATGTCAACCCTTGGGTTATTTTATGCCAAAGACGTTTTTTATTTGTCTGAATTCTTTTTTTAGATTAGGCTTGATGTGTATAATTTTGATTTTACGGACTGTTGTCCTCATCTTTAGTATGGTATGTAAAATCAAACGTTTCAACCGCTGTATCCCAGCCTTCCTCAGATACACAGGAAACACCTGAAGTGATATTACATACTACCATAAAGATGAGGATAACAGTCGGAAAAATCAAAATTATGCACATCAGCCCTCATCTAAAAAAAGAATTCAGACAAATAAAAACGTCTTCGGCATAACATTTCTTGTTGGGTATTCAATATTAAAAAAAAAACTATTTAACACATTTTAAAAATCTATTTAACCATAGATGGAATCCTAACAGGTACTACCACTCTGGGTCAGAGCGAACATCGGAGTAATAGTGATGAAGGGGTACTCCACACTCCCTAGAGCTCTAGAACTGGAACCTCACCACTAGATGCAGTTTAGCCTCATACCCAGGACACATTTCCAGAAGTTGTGATAAAAGTAAAAACAAAAAGAAATTTATTAACTCTTTGCCAACTTAAAATCGCTCACGGCAGCTCTCTCAACACTGTGATCCTACCTGAATCCGCTGATAGCTGCTCTCGCACGAGTCACTTATTTACATCGAAAAATCAATACGTGAACACACCTGTAAATCAACCCTGAGACTGGTACTTGATCCCTTTGCAATATGGAACCAGTTTAATGGAATAAATACTACCAAGGCGGACAGGTCTGGAACCCAGTGGTATTAGGGCCACAACCCGGTCAAAGGGGCTCTGGCGAAAGCCCAAAGAGCGTCTCCATCATCGTCAGGAAACAACGGCTTTTGTTGTACTTGTCACTGCGTCTGCGGAAAAGCTGCGGAAAACAAACTTCCTATGGCCGAGATATGTATGTGGGGGTTTGGGGACCGCTTGTGAATTTCCTATTCCCTTGTTACTCCTTCAATGAATTCATCACAGGTGAATTCGTTGGATGGAACCAGCTCAACCGACCCAGGATGAATGCCGTCACAAAACAGAGAAATGAATACCAAGAAAATTTTGTACACCCGTGGGGAAAATTTGCTAGGCAAAGTGTTAAGTTTACTGACAGTTTCTACCTTATGCAATTTTCAAACCAAGTGAATTATTTGTCTTCGTATTTTCAATTACATACATGTGGTGCATCATGGGAAGTATCAAACACCCGGCACATAATGGGTGGGCTACTTTAGTTAGTGGGGTATGATAGAAAGGCTGGTTTTCTTTGTGTGGGATTGTGTGGGTTTTTTTTGAGAGGGCATTCTAATCT
>CM042149.1:112853964-112868964 GCA_023376005.1 Doryteuthis pealeii | reverse complement strand
GTTTCTAAAACAAAGCAACAACAACGAGGGTCACTGACATAGTACATGGAATACTATCTCATACTCATCAAATTCTATCTTGTAGTTACATTTTGTTACTTAAGACCTACACAACAAGTAACAAGATAAGATTTCAGTTGACTGATCTGGTCATCAAGAAAGTATATTGTATATTTTTTCTTGACCCTCCTCAAAAAAAAAAAAAAAATTTAAACAAAAAAGAAACGGATTGAAATTGATCATAGCAAAAAATACTATGGGAGATCTTTAACTCTTTCACTATATTGAGTGCCACATGGTTATTTTTTTTTTATAATGGGGAAACTCGTAAGTACTGTGAAGGGTCAGGGGGGTCGGTATTTAGTCGAACCGTCCGCCACGGGTAGGATGTAACACAAGGTCACATGTATTGATTGGAAGTGCAATGGTTAAAATCGTAGGAAATGGACTCGTCGACCCGAGTTCAAATCCTGGACGAAGCTACTGTTAACATAGCGCTAATACCATTGGGAAAGATATGAATCCAACTACGAGTAAAATAGAAGGGCAGACTGGGCTCTTTAACCTTGGTCTAGGAGAAGGAAAACTCTGAATTCAAACCTGCTAAATCCACTCGGGGTAGTCACTACTAGAATAAGCTTAGTCCTAATTAGTGATCTGTTTCACTAATTAATAATAATTATAGGCGTACCTAGGTAGTAATATCTAATCAGCAGAAAACGACGTCAATGCACGCTTAGGAAAGGCATGGGCTGCTTTAAACAAATTGTCAGTGATATGGAAATTCGATCTTGCGGACAAATTAAAGCGAAAATTCTTCCAAGCCATAGTTGTGTCAGTGTTACTGTACGGCTGCACTACCTGGACTCTAACGAAGCGCCTGGAGAATAAACTCGATGGGACTTGCACGAAAATGCTGCGTGCAATATTAAACAAGATGTGGAAACAATACCCCACGAGAAAATAACTGTATGGCCACCTGCCCCCTATCACACAAACCATCCGTGTGAGGCAAACAAGACACGCTGGGCACTGCTGGAGAAGCAAGGATGAACTCATAAGTGACGTTCTTCAGTGGAAGCCAACACACGCCAGAGTGGGTCGCTCAGCAAAAACATACATAAATCAGCTCTGCGCGGATACTGGATGCTACACAGAGGACCTCCAGAGGGCAATGAATGATAGGGAAGGATGGTGAGAGACTGTCATGGATATCCGCGCTGCCAGCATCCGGCAAGGATCGAACTGAAGGTTGCAGTTTCAACCCTGACTATAAGCGATAATGAAATAGAATTCTTACCATAGCTTGGTTAACAGAAGGTGAACAATCTTCTCTATTGGTTAAACTAGTACAAAATAAAAAACACCCTTCGGCGATGTAAAAGTAGATTTTTGAAACATATTGCCTGAGGGGTGGAAGTAAAAAATCAATGTTAGCGAGTTTGTACCCTAAGTAATTAAAATCATCAAATTCTTCAAAGGATTAAAAAATAAAACAATTTGAAATGTAAACTTTTAATATGTATTAAAATAAAAAAAAACTATATATAGATATATAATACCAGTCATGTATTTATTAAAACTTGTTTTAAAAAACAATGAGGACTGTCTAATGCTGCATGTTCAAATTTTGACTGTATTTATTCTATGTTATGACAATTTTGGGTAATGTGACGTAAGCAGTGACGTAATTTTTGTTACAGACAAAAACCGGAAGAGAATCTCCATTATTAATAGAGATGAAGGTTTCGGTTTGAATTTCCGTTAAAGTTCCTGAATGCGACAAAAAATCGACCGAAACCCCGCCACACGAGCAAGATGTGACACAAGGTCAATTTCTTAAGCGGAGTTTAACAGGTGTGAATTAAGAGTTTTCCTTCTCCTAGACTGTTACCTATCCAGGGTTAAAGAACCCTACTATTTACTCATATCTAGAGGGAGAGTAGTTGGATTCATACCTTTCCCGAGGGTATTAGCGCTATGTGAAATACAAACAGCCTCGTTCAGGATTTGAACTTGGGTCGACGAGTTCATTTCCTACTACTTTAACCATTACATTATGCGCCTCCGCAACCTTGTGTATATAAGAATAACGATGAGGGCAACTGTCAGAAAAATGTAAATGATACAAAGAGGTTGTATTAGTTTCACGTTGATAAATCAAGAGCTAGTGTTCAGCCCTTCTACACAAACAAAACTATACAGTTTTGGTGGTTGATATGATAAGAAACGAGCCGGAAGTTAACGCTTTGAAAGCAGAAATAAAATGACGAAAATAAGCAATCTGCACATAGTTTCAGCGCATGTAGAAAGCAAAAATAGAAATATTAAAAATGATAATTTTCAACCAATCAGAAGCTTTCGCGCCTAAAAAGAAGTTTTTCAAAAAGACCGATTTCGAGTCTAGGTAAACCCTATAAATAGCAGGGTTTTCGAAGAAGAGTTCAGAGAAGACCAACTTATGCCTGGATAATCCATGTCGTTCAACTCAGAAATATTAGCCTACCACTGAGGGTACTACAAGCTATATCTTTCTCTCTCTACAAGTTACTTCACTGCTGATATATAGAACTCAACACTTTCTTCCTCTAATTTACATGAACTATTAAAAAGGCATATTCTGATAAACTTTGAACACTAAATATTGACTTCTCTTATTACTGTATCTTTAATGTTTCAAATACAAGGCTTATTGATTCCTTCTGTGAATGGTTTGTTTATTTCTTTTATTCTTTCTATAACCTTATAGTGTGTTTGTTGTAAATTACTAATATTTATATATATCAAATATATATATAATACTTCACTCAAGACAACCACCATAAATTGATGACCGCTATAAACTAGTTACCCAACGAACTATACAGTAAAATAAATGGAACCCCAAATTTGGTGCTTCTGTCCAAAATCTGTTGAATTTGTAGAATGAAAGACACACACACACACACACACACACACACACACACACACACACACACACACACACACGTTTAGTGTGATGTTTAAAAATAAAAGATAAAATCTTGTGAAAACGTGAGTAGGCACATCTAATTTGCAGTGAGTAGTGAAAATAATTTTAAGCAGAGTTCAGCTAGTTTGAATTCAGAGTTGTTTCTTTTCCTATGCTAGTTACCTTACTGAGGCTAAAGAGCCCCGTCTGCCCTACTATTTATCCATAATTGGGCGAGGACAGAAGAAGCGTTACTATTAGCGCGAAGTGGAGCGCAGACAGACCTGTCCCAGATTTTAGTTTAAGGACTGTCCCCACGTTCCGCCATCTTTAGACACTTTTTCATTTTTGTTTTATTTTGATGATCAGTTGTTGGCACTCTTGAACTTTTTCGACCCTTTTACAATTTTACGGTTGATCGATGTTAAGTGACATTTTGTACCTTTAAAAATTACGGTTGATCGGTGTTAAGTGACGTTTTGTACCTTTAAAAATTACGATTGATCGGTGTTGTGACATTTTGTACCTTTAAAAATTACGGTTGATCGGTGTTAAGTGACATTTTGTACCTTTAAAAATTACGGTTGATCGGTGTTAAGGCTAATCAAGGACATAAAACTCATTGAGGGAGTTCAAAAGGGAACAACTAAAGTAATGAATAATTAAAAAAAATAACTTTCGTATGAAGAAAGACTTAGGAAGATGGACTTACCAAGTTTGGTTTATCGGCGTACAAGAGGGGATGATTGAAGTCTACAAATATACGCATGGATTTTATTCAACAAACTTTGATCTATTAAACATTGCTCAAAATATCAATATCAGGGGTCATAAATTAAAACTCTTAACAAAATTTTGTAAAGCAAACGCAAGACAAAATTATTTTAGTAACAGAGTGGTGAATACATGGAATAAACTACCATCATCAATACTGAATGCCCCATCTCTAAACTCCTTTAAGGCAATGTTAGATAATCTGTGGAAAGAGTATAAATATTCTGTGGAATTAAGATGAATGTTTATAAGGAGGAGCTGACAGATCTCAGACCTAATATACTAGCTGAAAAAGATATTATTATTATTATTATTATTATTATTATTATTATTATTATTATTATAAGTAATATTTTGTACCTTTAAAAATAAGACCATTTAAGCGATACATGGGTTTAAAATGCTTTACTGTGAATCAACTATCTCATTAAGGGTTTGATTAGAAGTATTACTTTCTTTGTTCTTTCGCCACAACAATTCATAAACATATGAATCTAGCATATCTGCTTGAATTTTAATTTGAACTATTCATTCTTTTGTTCTTTATATACTTCATAATAAATGTTTCTTCCTTTCTTTCTTTCTTTGGGTTTTTCTTTCGTTCTTTACATACTTCTAATTCATTATTTCCTTTTTTCTTTCTTTCGTTTTCTCTTAATTTGATCTTTTCATTCTTTCTTTCTTTATATACTTCATATTAAGTATTTCTTTCTCTTTCTCTTTCTTTCTTTGAGTTTTCTTTCTTTCGTTCTCGTTCTTTACATACTTCGAATTCAATATTTCTTTTTTTTTCTTCTGTTCTTTTCTTCTTTATATATTACTCATTCAGTATGTCTTCTTTTCTTTCATTCCTTCTTCTCACTCTATTCTGATTGCTACTTTTTCTTTCTCCCTTTTTCCAAATCACCATTTTCTCATCCTTACTCTCTTATCCCAACCCCTAAACCTAAAACCCATCATTCCTGAACGCCACCACCCTACTCCATCCAACTCTGAAAAAAAAAACAACAACAAAAAAAACAAACAACAAAAAAAACCAACCTCAACACCCTCCAAAATCCTAACCCTAAATCTGACCAAGGTTTGGCGGAGTGTTCTGAAATGTTCCTGCTTACGTTGGCAAAATAAAAAAAAATCTTAATTATATAGTTCCCTCACATTAAAGCGTTATTCAAACCTATATACCACTTGATATTTAAAACATGATAAAAAATAATGAAAAATGTACAAAAAGTATGAAAAATTAGGGAAATATGAAAATTAGGTAAAAAGAAACTATTGCAAGCTATAATTTTGGGGGTACAAAATATCACTTTACACCGCTCAATCGAAAAGAATTCAATAGTGAAAAAGTTAAAGAGTGACAAGTTGTCTAATGCTGACCGAACTTTCGAGATTTTCCACTTAATTGATGGATATTTTCATTTAGAATTGTATATCCCCATTCCCCTAGAATATTGCAGGGCAGGCTATATATTTCACGCATCAGTGATGTTCTGATGAATGTGTGAAATGGCCTGCTGAACCCGTAGAAATTCACTGGTTCAATCAGTACATACTTAGGTGAGTCAAAAGTCTTGCAATATTTTGGTACCGTGACACACACACAAAAACATATATTATTAAAAATTTCAATATGTTTGCGTATATCTATATAAGTTAAACCTAATGAGTCAGATATACCTACTAATAGATTCGCTTAGTAGCTCATCAGCTCATGATATATTAATAATAATACATTGAGCTCTCTTAGGGTCTTGAAAGAATCTATAAAGAAGGTATAAATCTATAGGTGTGCATCTGCATGTATTGTAGATATACGGAGGATAAAGAAGATCCCAATTAGAATAATCCCGAACTTACTCGTTTATTGGACATTTTTATCTATCTATCTTTATATATAGTTATATTCTTGCTCTGATGAAACTATAAGTAGGTATATCAGATTCATTAGGTTTAAATTTATTATTTGCTCTACTTAGGCATCGAGTACTTTTTACATTTTAACTTTAGACAATCCTAGCGGTTTATATATATATATATATATATTATATATATATATATATATATATAAAGGTGGCTTACCGGTGAATATCATAGGTGCACAAAATCCAGGGGTTAAGTCCCCGATAAAACAAATACAAAGTGCACAATACAAAGTAGAGCAAATTTATTAATAAAATGGATACAATAGAAACCTTATATCAATAGATATCTTATTCAATGAACACACGTGTAATCGGCTGCAATTAATCGGTACCTCGATTAATTCAGTGGATTTAACCCTGAAGATCCTTATGGTGAAACTCGAGTAGGTTTCTATTGTATCCATTTCTTTCTTTTGGCCAAGTGTTATTTTCGATTATTTTCGGTTGGTGCGACCCTCTTGGTATTTCTTCTTCATTTTTTCCCCAGGTGAAGTTGGTAGTATATTTTTACTAACAAACTATTTGCCGTTTTTTTTTTCTTACCGCAAGGGTTTACTAATAAGATTAGTATATATATATATATATATATATATATATATATATATATATATATATACATGTGTGTGTGTGTGTGTGTGTGTGTTAGGGTAGTGTAGACATAAAGTCGACAGCCCTTGGACACACCAGGAATGTTTCTTGCCTGTCTTTCATCAAACAGTGCTGGTTTGATAAAAGCATAGGCGAAACAATTACCAAGCGCCGTTGACTACATTACAGTAACTTAGATATATGCTCTATCATTGATATTGAGCACTCTTTATCTATGAATATAACACACACACACACACACACACGCACACGCACGCACACATATAATATATATATGTGGGGTGGGTGGGTGTTGTTGGTGTTTGGGTGGTTGTGTGTGTGAAAATTCGATCTCACTGACAAAGTTAAAGCGACAATTCTCCAAAGCCGTAGTTGTATCAGTACTACTGTATGGCTGCACCACTTGGACCCTAACTAAGCCCCTAGAAAATAAGTTAGATGGGAGCTACATAAGAATTCGGCGTACGATCTTGACCAAACCATGGAAACGACACTCCACAAGGAAGCAGCTTTACGGCTACTTACCTACTATCACACAGACCATCCGAATGAGACAAGCAAGACATGCTGGACACTACTGGAAAAGGAAGGACGAACTCATAAACGACGTTCTCCAGTGGAAACCAGCACATGGGCACACCAGTGTGAGCCGGTCGGTAAAGACCGACATTGACCTGCGCGGACACTGGATGCAGTGCAGAGGATCTCCGGAGGGCAATTAATAATAAGGACGATTGGCGAGAGATTGCCAGGGATATCAATGTTACTAGCAATATATATATATATATATATATATATATATATATATATATATATATATATATAATATGCCAAACTTGTTGATAAATCCTCGCGGTGAGAAAAAAAACAGCAAATAATTTGATTGTAAAAATATACTACCAAACATCAACCGAGAAGAAAATTTTTTTTGTAAAAAAGAAAAGACCAAGATAATCGTACCAACAAAAAATAATCTATTAGTACAATATCTTTGCCAAAAGAAAAAACAATTTATATGCATATATATATATATATAAGATATATATATATACATACAAACCCGCCAGGAGACTAAAGCTAATAAGTAAAAAGTGCTCAATACCTAAGTAGAGCAAATAATAAAGATAAATCTAATATAGGTTTGTTAAGTTTTTCTTTCTTTGAAAGTTAAATATTGCTCTAATAGTAATGAGATGTTAAATCCATAATATTTGATTATATATATATATATATATATATATATATATATATATATATATATATATATTATTAGTGTGTATGGTTGACACTAGTATACTAGAAAAAGTAGTAGTAATCCAACGTACAGTGTTATTAGAAGAGTGCTCAATATCTGTGATAAGCGTTGATAGTTGAATGAAGTGACAAATAAAAGGTTTAGCTTTTATTCATTTATTTGGGAACGATATTATAACCAATGGTTTCCTGCTAAGGCATTCATAAAAAAATATTAAAAAAAAAATATTTCGTTTACCTGATGAATGCCTTAGCATGAAACCATTGGTTGTAATATCGTTCCAAATAAATGAATAAAAGCTAACCTTTTATTTGTCACTTCATTCAACTATATATATATATATATATATATATATATATATATATATATCTCCAAACCCCTGGTGGGTTGAGCTCTCTGGAAAGAAAATTCGTTGACGGCTACGCTTAAATTGCAAGGCTCTCCTTATATATATATATATATAAGAGAGAGAGAGAGAGAGAGAGAGAGAGAGAGAGAGAGAGAGAGAGAGAGAGAGAGAATGTGTGTGAAACAATATGTAGGAACAGTGAATAACAACACAAACAATCGATTCAATTAATATTTCGTCTCTGTTAATTCAGAAACTTCTGAAAAATGATCTATATATTGTTTCACATTTTGTCGGATTTTTCTGAATCTGTTATTCTCTTCACACACACACACACACACACACACACACACACACACACACACGTTGTGTAATGGTTATCATCGTAGGAAATGGACGCGACGACCCGAGTTCAAATCCTGTACAAAACTGGTTATATTACACATAACCTTGAGAAAGGTATTTCCTTCCAATTATGAGTAAATAGTAGGGCAGATTCTTTAACCTTGGTAGAGAAAAATGGTCTGTGAGAAGGAAAACTCTGAATTCAAACCTATTAAACTCCGATAAAAAAATTGACCTTGTGTCTCATCCTGCTCGTACAGGGGACAGAGTAAATACATACTATACACTAAATGGAAGTGCGTGGTGTAATGGTTAAAGTCATGGGAAATGGACTCGTCGCCCCGAGTTCAAATCCTGGATGTGGTAATTGCGTTTCACTTAGCGCTAATACCCTTGGGAAGGTATGAATCCTACTCTTCCCTCCAGCTATGATAAATAGTAGGCAGACTGGACTCTTTAACCTTGGTTAGGCAACCGGTCTAGAGAAGGAAAACTCTGAATTCAAACCTGTTGAACTCCACTTAAGAAATTGATCTTGTGTCACATCCTGCTCGTGCGGAGGGGTTGGTAAATATATATACACTAAATGTCCCATTAACCCGATAATAAAAACTGGAAAAACTTGGAGTTTGAAGGAGGAAGATAGAGAGAAAACCGGTTAAACTTAACGGACCCAGATTCCATCATCGTATCTCACCCCACTGAAAGAACAAAATTTACCAAACATCAGGGAATTAACCGAATTTAATGAAATTTTCAGTGTTGATATATTAATTAATATAAGATATATAGCACCAGTTATTTTATTTTAAAACTTTGACATTTTTTTTCAGATCAGTTAACTTTGAACCACGTATCTTTGAGGCGTGTCACAGATTCTTGTATATCACAATCAAATAAAGGTTTATATGGTGTGGCTAATTTGCATACTGTTTTTAACAAAACTGAGTTTAATAAATAATTACTTGATGTTATTGATCTCTAATGTTCTTGTTTTATTCTCCAACATATCAAAATGAACCCTATGAATTATTTTTATATAGAAACCATTAGAATATATTTAAAATAAGTGTAATCTTTTTATATGCATTCTTATTTAATTTCGTTAGTCTTTCTAATCTAATATATTCAATAATATATAAACTTAAATACTTAAGTTATTCTTGCAAGTTAAATTACACCCCCCCCCCCAACCAAAAATAGCCTTAAAATTATAAATATTTCAGAGTTGAAGAAAGTATAAAGATTACAGAGAAAAAAAATTCGTCTATTTCTCTGAATTTTTTTAGATGAGGCTTGATAATTAGTATAATTTGCATTATTCGGACTTGTCCTCATCTTTATTGTTATGTGTACAACGTTTCGGTCGATGTGCCCTCCGGCCTTCTTCAGGTATTTCTTGTCGGACTCTGGAGCCTTCTCGAACTCGAGAACCTTCTTGTCGTAATCGGGAGCCATGACGAAACTTTGAAACCAACCCTTTATTCAATCCACGGGGGTATCCTGTTCTCATCCCGCTAACTATAGCTGGGGTACAGGTGTTAAGCTGTGTTAATTATTATTCTATGTTATTGTCGCCCGTGTCTGACAAGAAATACCCGAAGAAGGCCGGAGTGCACATCAACTGAAACGTTGTACAGATAACAATAAAGATGAGGACAATAGTCCGAATAATCCAAATAATGTTAATCACTGTTCATTAACTTTTAAAATGTAACCAATCAAAATATAATTCAATAAGTGTAATCATTTTATCTGCGTTCTTATTTAATTTTGTTAGTCTTTCTAATCTAACATATTTCATTACATTAGAACGTAAATATTTGCGCCCGGAAAACTTTGAACCACGTATCTTTGAGAATCTGTTACGCCTCAAAAATACGTGGTTCAAAGTTAACTGACTTGAAAAAATGTAAAAGTTTTTAAATGAAATAACTGGTGCATTATATATTTTATTCATTAATATATCAACACTGAAAATTTCATTAAATTTGGTTAATTCCCTGATTTTTGGTATTTTTTTTTTCGGCAGGGTGACATACGATGGTAGAATTTAGGTCCGTTAAGTTCGATTTAACCAAAATTGATTCTACTAAAGTCATTTATACACACCAAGTTAAACAAATCATATACAAGGTGTGTAAAAAAAGTATCGAGATTTTTTGTACTTTTTGACACACCTTCTATTCTGAAAAAAAAAAATGAATGAAACGTTATTTTTTCCCAGAATACATGGTGTGTCAATAAATACAAAAAAATCTTGATACTTTTTTGATACACCTTGTATTTACGGACAGTTGTTCTCATCTTTATTGTTATATACACAGCGTCTCGGCCGATGCGCCCTCCGGCGTTCTTCAGGTGTTTCCTGTCGAACTCTGAGACCTTCTCGAACTAGGAAACATACTCTTCAAACTGGGGAACGTTCTTGTCGAATTCGGGAGCCTTTATGTCGTAATCGGGGGCCATCACGGAACTTCGAACCGAACCCTTTATTCAACCCATCGAGGTACACTGTTCATGAAGGCTCCGTAATTCGACAAGTAGGTTCGCCGAGTTCGACAAGAAACACATGAAGAAGGCCGGGGGGCACATCCGTCGAAACGTTGTATATATAACAATGAATATGAGGACAAAAGTCCGAAAAATCCAAATAACATAAAAACCCTAGACAGGTTAAAATCAATCAATAAATTACTCAATCAACAATCAAAACAGATATCATTAGGTATTATTTATTACCAAGCATTGAAAACACTGTAATAAAAATTAAGAATATTCAGCAGTCTTACACACCTTTACATATATTCATGCAATTCTATTCTAGGCTATGTAATTTTTTGTTTAATGGCATACAAATCTTCGTGCGTTATTTAACGTTTCCTTATCATCGAGACCCTTGCAAGCCGGGTGAAATTTCTTAAACCATCCGATTACTGTAATGAAATCAACTGCACTTTTCCCTTTACCCCCTCCTCTCTCTCTCTCTCTCTCTCTCTCTCTCTCTCTCTCTCTCTCTCTCTCATATATATATATATATATATATATATATATATATATATATAATATACTTCCAATAAGAAAGAAGAGCTCAACAGATTATCATTTGGCTATTATGAATTTATTTCAGCTGGTGACCCGATAAATGGGCCTAGTCTGAAATAAATTTATAATAGCCAAGTAAATTTTGCTCTGTATATGATTAATTTATTAATCATAATCATAATATATTGAGCTCTCTTAGGGACTTGAAAGAATCTATAAAGAATGTATGAATCTATAGGTGTGCATCTGCAGGCATTGTAGATATACAGAAGACAAGGAAGATCCAAATTAGAATCATCTCGAACTTACTCGTTACTTACTCGCTATTTAATGTCAAATCCGTCCTTGTAGAAGAATAGTAGTGGAACTATTTAACCCATATATCGGTGTATAAAGGGGTTCATACATTTCCCAAGGGTATTAGTCTGTAAAAGAACGTAATAGCGCGACTGGAGTTCGAACTCACTTCTATGTCACAGTCCAACACGTTAGCCATTATGCCACGGGGATACTATCCGGCAAACGGGCTTCGGTCCTGGCCTTTGATACAATTAACATAAGTGAGAATCAAACTCTCTAACAATGGTCATCACACCAAATGAAGTGCCCATACAAGTTTTATATACCGTATATATTCGTGTATCAGGCGATTTTTTAGACCTAAATTTCAGTCTAATATCAGGGGTTACACCATACGCAAGATACAAACTAGGCCTAGCCTAGGCCAGGTATTTGCATACAAAGTTTGTATCTTGCATATGATGAACATAGTTTGTTATCGTTGTTACTTATATTACAATATATTCACAAACAACACTCGTTAAAAATGTCTATTTACTGAATAGTTTATATTGTAATTTTTGTAACAGAAAACAACAGATGCCCCAAACAATCATTTAATATACTAGCAAGAATATAACAAGTGTACACGGAGTTTATAGACACACTGTATATTAAATTAGAAAGACTAATAAAATTAAATAAGAATGCATATATAAAGATTCTTTATTTTGTTTATTTTGTTTGAGCTTATTTTTGTTGGTTAGTTGGATTTTACGGCACGTTAATCCTTGTTGGGTTATTTCATGCCGAAGATGTTTTGTTTTATTCATTTTTGATGTGTATTAAAATTTTCTTAAAATTTAAACTCAATTTAAAAAAAAACATAATTTTAGTTAACGTCTTGTTAATGAAACAAAGGCGAGAGTAAAAAATAATTTTAAAAATTGATTACAAATTTCGCAAAGGATTTTTTCTATCTAGAGTAATACATTTTTTTTTACTAATTTCATGGTTTATATAGTTTATTTATTGAAATAATATATAGTTTATGTAGGTTCGAACGTTTAATTATAAGGAACAGCTTTTATTTATTTTATTAATATTAATTGTTCTTTATTCTATGTATTGATTATTTTGGTAATTGTGACGTAAACAGTGACGTAGTTTTGGTTACAGACAAATAGAAACAGTTATTAATAGATAAATTAAAATTATAAATGCTGTTTTTAAAAACACATTTTAGAATTTTTGTATAAAATGCGGCAAAATATTTGTTTTTAATGTGCGATTGCTTGTTGTTTTGTTTTATGGTATATCAACCCTTTTCAAGTCATTTAATGCCCAGAACTCCGGCATTGGAACATCACCATCAGATAGAGTTTATCGTTATATCCAGGACATCAAGAACCTCGGCCATCGCCTTCTAGCACATATATGATAAAAGCTAATACCCCTGGGAAAGGTATGAATCATACTATCTTTCCAGCTATGGGTAAATAGTAGGGCAGATTGAACTCTTTAACCTTGTTTAGTCAACCGGTCTTGGAGAAGGAAAACTCTGAATTCAAACCAGTTGAACTCGGCGTAAGAAATTGACCTTGTGTCGCATCCAGCTCGTGCGGAGGGGTTGGTAAATAAATATATATATATATATATATATATATATATATATATATATATATACACACAAAGAATTTGGATGAAGATATTACCAATATTAAACAGAATGAACAGATTCTAGCCACAAGTTAAAATACAGTCTCTTCATACGCAGAAGATGTTTTATTGAGTTCAATCCCCTCCCTCACCAAGGCAAACTTTTGATTTTTACATAGATGTTTAATAAATGACTGAGCTAGGGTTTGACGTGAACAGCCGATTGATCAGAGAGGGTCTCTCCGACCTCTCGTCTAGCCTAAGTAAAGGCAAATGTGGAGTGTTGCATGTCATGGACTGCTCAACCACCACGAATTTTACCCCTCTACAGAGGTGCAGTCGGTATATTCTACAGCCTTAGCAGAGAGGGCGAAAGGAAAAGGGATGTCCTGGGTATAAAAGTAAATTGCATCTGATTGTGAGGCTTCGGTTATGAAGATTTGGAACGATTGTGGAGTAACGCCTGATTTCCATTACTACCAAATCCACTCTGAACTGTAGTGGTAGTACCTGTTAGGGTCTCATCTATAGGTCAAATAGATATGTTCAAAAATGAATCGTATTTGATTGGACCGTGTTAAAAAAAATAACACAAAAACAACTACACAAAAAATGTAGATATGAACGTACAATGCACGCAATGCCCTAATCCCTAGGCATAAAATAAACCTAGATGAGTTAACATGCCGTTAAAATCAATCAATTAGATATAGCCAAAATTACGGTCACTTTCTTTAAACTTCTATAAAAAATTGAAATTGTAATTTGCCACTTATCTTGATTTGTATCCTTAAGAACGGAGCCTAAACTTACATATGTGTTTTTCTATGATTTTTTAAAATTATAACAATGAAATAAATCACATCAAAAATCATACATCTTCAAGAGAAAAAAATTCAACAAAAATGCGCTATTATGACAGATACAGATTTTAATTTATGAAATTCACCTCTTTTAAAGGCATTAAAACAAATGTAAAACGTTGTGTATATAACAATAAAGATGAGGATAACAGTCCAAAAACTAAATAATACAGGCTCCCGATTATGACATGAAGGCTCCAGAGTTTGAAAAGAAGGTTCCCGAGTTCGAAGAGAAGAACCTTCTCTTCGAACCTTCTCTTCTTTAGGTGTTTCTGGTCGTACTCGGGAACCCCGAGTACGACCAGAAACACCTAAAGAAGGCTGGAAGGCACATGGCCTAAAAAGTTGAGGACAATAGTCCGAAAAATCCAAATAATAAAAATCATGAAGCCTCATCTAAAAAACCCAAAGAAATAATTTTTACATGTGATTTTTTAAAATCTTTCCTTTTCACAATACAGAAAAAATTACGTTAAGTTTCATTGATTTTGATAAATTTTTACCATACCTACAACTAATCAATAAATTAAAATATAAAGCTGATTTTAGTATTATTTGTATTATTCGGACTATTGTCCTCATCTTCACTGTTATCAGTACAACGTTTGGGCACCTTCGGCTTTCTTCAAATATTTCTCGTCGGACTCAGGAACCTTCTTGTCGTAATCGGGAACCATCACGGAACTTTGAACCTAACCCTTTATTCAGACCACGGGGGTATCATGTTCTCATTCAGAGAAAAAGCTGATTTTATTTTCTTAAGAAAACTATTAATCTTGATTTTAAATCTACTGTTGTCGAATTTATAAAATCCACAATTTTAACTCTGCCTACTTGGAGTCGCTCACAGCGGCTTTCCCGCCACTGCGATTCTACCGTAAACCACTGCCAGCAGTTCTTGCACGTTTTACTTGTTTACACAGGAAAATAATCCCTAATGTGAA
>CM042149.1:112843964-112851464 GCA_023376005.1 Doryteuthis pealeii | reverse complement strand
TTTCGCCAACATTGAACATCTAAAGAATGTAGACTGACCGACAAGGCGGGAGCCCACCCCCCCACCTTGCGTAATGGGTAACGTGCTGAACTGCGACAACGTAATAAGCGAGTTCGCGCTATTATGTTCATTTTAGGTCTAATACACTTGGAAATGGTATGAATCCCTTCATCCTCCACCTATGGGTTAAATAGTACCGCCACTGTTCTTTTACAAAGATGGATTTGGTATTAGATAACCCACGGAGATTAATATGCCATTAAACAAAGAAACTAAAGCCATACCAACAATGGAAAAAGAACGACAAAACAGACTAGTTCTCATAGCAATTAAATACGATGTTTTCAAAAACTTAATATTTACTTAAGTTTGGAGATAAATTGGTGCTGTCATAGTATGTGGCCTACCTTTTTGATTCTGTTATAGTATGTGGCCTACCCTGTTTGAATGTGTCCTACCTCAGTAAGAGTATATTTAAAGATATAAGTAGTAGGCAATTTATTGAAATTAATTATTTTTCACATATATTCAATTTCAAGAACTGCAATTCAGTCATAAGCTGTATATAGTAATTAAGAATAATTAAAAAAGAATTTATCCATAATTTACATGAATCAGAGATCTATTTAATTGTAAGATATTCTAAAATTCTGAAATAGGTTTAGGGTTAGGGGTTGCGGTTATTGTTATAACCTTATAATATGATTTTTATGGTAGGTCACATACTATAAGAGAGACATGATTTCGTAAGCCACATTCAAAAGGTAGGCCACATACTATAATGGTAACGATAAATTTTGCTTCAAAAAAATTTTAATACATATAAGCATGGCCGAAGTAGCTAAGCTAAAGATGTAATTTTGGGTCTTAACTTTTCAATAAAAAAAAAATGAAGCAAATGACTGAAACTTACTCTTATGTGGTTGGTGAACGTAAGTATAACATATATATAACATTTCTGAATATAGTCCCCGAATGAGAAAACGAGATTCAGGGTCCAACTAAAAGGAAGCCAGTAAAGTTGGAGAAGACCGTAGAGTCGTAGACCCGGAGTGTCAGAAGGAAGGTGGCTAAGTCCCGAAAGAAAACATAACTTAATAACGTCAGTCACAAGAAACTAGAAACATTTATCCCCATTTCCATATTTTCTACATAATTATTTTCCAATTGAAAATATCACCGGCGTTCCTTGCAATATCCGTAGGGCTTTACAATATTTGTCCCCAGCGCCGGATTTAGACCTTAGGGTACCCGAGGGATTTCGGGTTAGGAGGTCTCTTGGGTTGCCTCAACATAGAAATTAAATCAGGTACATAAGAAATAAAAATAAAAATTTAAAAAAAAGTTGAAGTAAATGAATTTTCCAAAAGAGAAAATATAAATTAGGTTCCGAAGAAAATGCATGATTTTTTCTTAAATATATTGATTGTAAGAATAACATTTACTATATTTTTCAGTTTGTATTATACGATAAAATGATATAATTCTTTCAAGTTTGTAGAGATTCACAATTATTTTTTTTTTTCAATTATAAAACTAATTTTATAATTATTACAGGTTTTATAAAGGAATTCGGGTTTCCCCTCTGGTAGTGGAGTCCGGGGCAATTCTCTTTTTTTTTTTTTTATAAATCTGACCCTGTCTGTAGCCCGGGGGTCTTGGCTTTCTTGCTACAGTGTTTATTCCCAAGCAAAGATTAAAATTTTTAACATTATTTTTGCAAGAGAAAAAAAAGTTAAATCCAAAAAATTAAAAAACAACAAAAAACAAAGAAATATGCTTAATTATAATATTAATGAAAGGAAGACAAAATAGTAATTTTACTTACGTTTTCTGAGCAGAAATGATTATTCTAACAAAGCCGTTTGGAATGTATTAAGCCTCGCCTTGATATTGTCTTCGATCTTGCCCAAAAGAAAAGACAAAGTTTCGCCTTAAGAAAACCGATCTGTAGCTTGTTGCTCATACGACTCACGTATGTACCCGTTACATACACACACACACATATATATACTCGCAAGTGTCAATGGACTAGGTGAGCCATGAAATTCACTGAATCTTTTTGGTTATTTGTTTATTTATTTATCTATTTTCATTCGCTTTGCTCAATAAGCGTGAACAATGGAGAGGACTTGGGCACACAAGACTGTGTTAAGTCGGACGCATCTCCAACCGACCGTTATTTCGAGTTATTGTTCGGTTTAGCGTTGGCATCGGTGTCGAACCCTTTTTTTTTCGGCGGGTTTGTGAGGGTGTAAAAAAAGAAGAAAAAAGGCTGAGGGCTCTCTCTCTCTCTCTCTCTCTCTCTCTCTCTCTCTCTCTCTCTCTCTCTCTCTCTCAGATGCGTTCGTTTTCTCTTTCTCCTTCCTCCTCTGTTTTGTCTATTCTCTGGTCTCCCCTCTTAGGTGACGTTCATTGTTTCTGTAATTTTTCTCTACCTCCTTTATGTGCTTCCCTCTCTCTTTCTTTCTTTCTTTCCTTCTTTCTCTCTCTCTGTCTCTCCCTCTCTGTCTCTCTCTGTCTCTCTCTTTCTCTATCTCTCTCTCTCTCTTTCTTTCAGTCTCTGTTTCTCTCTGTCTGTCTCTCCTGCCTCTCTCTCTCAATCCGGTCTTTCCCTCATCGTTGCTTTCCTCTCTTTTCTTTTTTCACTATCTTCTCTCTCTCTCTCTCTCTTCTCTCTCTCTCTCTCTCTCTCTCTCTCTCTCTCTCTCAGATGCGTTCGTTTTCTCTTTCTCCTTCCTCCTCTGTTTTGTCTATTCTCTGGTCTCCCCTCTTAGGTGACGTTCATTGTTTCTGTAATTTTTCTCTACCTCCTTTATGTGCTTCCCTCTCTCTTTCTTTCTTTCTTTCTTTCTGTCTCTCTGTCTCTCCTTCTCTGTCTCTCTGTCTCTCTCTCTCTCTCTCTCTCTCTTCAGTCTCTGTTTCTCTCTGTCTCTGTCTCTCCTGCCCCTCTCTCTCTCAATCCGGTCTTTCCCTCATCGTTGCTTTCCTCTCTTTTCTTTTTTCACTATCTTCTCTCTCTCTCTCTCTTTTTCTCTATCTACTTCACAGTCTTGTTTCTACCATGTGCACTACCCCCTCTCTCTCTCTCTCTCTCTCTCTCTCTCACACACACACACAGATGCGTTCGTTCTCTCTTTCTCCTTCCTCTTCTGTTTTGTCTATTCTCTGGTCTCCCCTCTTAGGTGACGTTCATTGTTTCTGTAATTTTTCTCTACCTTTCTTTCTCTCTCTCTCTTCTCTCTCTCTCTCCCTCTCTCTCTCTCTCTATCTGTCTGACTATATCTCTCTCTCTGCCTGTCTTTGTCTCTGTCTCTCTCTTTCTCTCTCTCTCTCGTACCCGTTCGAATAATCAGTTCACCTTTGACTCAGCGGTTAGGCTAGTGGACTGAAGGTCGATAAATAAATTAAAAAAAAACATATACTAGAATGACTTATAAAATCGGTGTTAGGAGATCCAGCTCAGTAGTTAGAGCTGCGCACTCGTTGCCCAGAGGTTTGTTTTACATGGCCTACAACGTGGAGGCACGTGCTGTAATGGTTGTCGTCGTAGGAAATGGACACGGAGAGACGAGTTCAAATCCCGGAAGAGATTGTTTACATTTCACATAGCGCTAATCCCCTGGGAAAAGCTATGCATCCAACTATTCTCCCTCCGGCTATGGGTAAATAGTAGGGCAGACTAGACTCTTTAACAGTGTTCAGACGACCAGAATTTGAAAACCCTGAATTCAAATCTGTTAAACTCCGCTTAAGAAATTGACCTTGTGTCACACCCTACTCGTGTGGAGGGTTGATAAATATGTACATGACCCACAACAGATTAAAAAGGGTTTCATATAGGGGAGGGAGACATGATAGTGGGGTCACGGGAGGTTGTCGTGTAGTCAGGAGATGCAAACAAACAAGCGGTGGTGGTGCTCGTCTAATGAGGGTGGAGCGTGAATCAATAACAACAATCTTCTTAAATGTGGACTCTTGTCATTTATTCTCCAGGTTCGATACCGGCCCTCGCCAACTCAGCGCATGATCTGTGCGGTAAAGATAGGAGCTGATCGTAGGTGTTCTTGGAAAGATGGAAAAAAGGGGTAATCTGAACATTACCTATATAAATGAGAGTAACTTCCCCTTGTTTCTTTCACTTTGAGGAAGCCTTATGTTTTGGTTGGCCATTTTCATTTCCCCGTAAATCTACACTGAAAATACGAATTTGTTCGAATCAATACAACTGCATGTTTTAACACGAAAATATCATATAATGTGTTCTTAATTATGCTTGCGCATTATTTGAAATGAACTTAATTGTTATTAAGGCTTCCTCAAAGTGAAAGAAACAAGGGGAGGTTACTCTGATTTATGTAGCTAATGTTCAGATTACCAAAAAAGGAGAGGAGTTACTAGTCTCTTGTATGAAGTTATGTTTTGCTTCCGGGACTTCATCATCTCCCTACCGGTTCTACGGGGGAAGTCGAAGTACCGTAGTGCTGGACGGTGATATCGTAGTGAGTTCGAACTCTAGTCGCACGATTACTTTCACTTTCGGACAAAATACCCCAGGGAAAGGTAAGAAGCCTCTCATCTACCTCCCAGCTATGGTTTAAATAGTACCACTAATGTTCTTTTGCAAGGATGACTTTGGCATTAAATTACCCCCGAAGATTGATATGCCATTAAACAAAGAGACCAAACCAAACCAAACCAAACCAAATCGTTGAGAATCTGTGTTACGCCTCAAAGGTACGTGATTCAATGTTAACTGACCTGAAAATATATAAAAGTTTTTAAATAAAATAATTCGTGCATTATGTATTTTATTCATTAATATATCAATACCGAAAATTTCATTAAATTCGGTTAATTCCCTGATTTTTGGTATTTCTTTCTTTCGGTGGGTTGACATACGATGATGGAATTTAGGTCCGTTAAGTTCGATTTAACACACAGCTTGAATCTGTGTGGTAAAGTGGGGAGCTGATGGTAGGCGAGGCGCTCCTTCTCATACGCAAAATTAATCTCCCTGAGTTGGCGAAAGGGAGATATATATGATTTCAAGAAACCATTCCTATTTAATGATAATAATCATTTGTTTGCTGTTATATTGTTTCAAGCATTACTATCTGATCTATTTGTTCTATAGATTATACCCTAATAGGTACTGTCACTTTTGGCCAGAATAGGCCTTTGAGTAATGGAAGCAAAGGCGGGACTCTACACTACCCTAAAAAATCAGAACAGGAGCCCCACTACCACGTTCAGTCTTATACACGACACGACTTTCCACAGGTTCAGCTAACACACACACACACACACACACACACATATATATATATATATATATATATAGTAAGTAAAGTCGTCGGGGCGGCCTAATGTTGGTATCAGCCAATCAGCGAGGGAGTCTATCCCCTTTTCACGAGCGCTAGAACAAGGGGATTGTTTTTGCATCTGAGGTGGAGCGCCACACCTACCATCAGCTCCTTACTTTACCGCACAGATCCCTGTGCTACTCATACGCTGAGTTGGAGAGGTCCGGTATCGAACTAAGAACCTTGCGGTTTCTAGTTGAACACTCTACTGCCCTATATATATATATATATATATATATATATATATATATATATATATATATATATATATCATCGTCTTTACACGAGCAGGATGTGACACAAGGTCAATTCATTAAGCAGAATTTAACAGGTTTGAATCCAGAGTTTTCAGTCTCCTAGACTGAGCTTAAGGTTAAAGAGCCCAATCTGCCATACTATTTACCCATAGCATATAGAGGGGGAATAGTTGGATTCATACCTTTCAAAATGGGAAATATAAACAGGCTCGTTCAGGATTTGAACTCTGGTCGACGAGTCCATTTCCTACGACTTTAAGAATTTTACCATGTGCCTCCCTCTCTCTCTCCTTCTCTTGCTCTCTCTCTCTATATATATATATAATCTCTCCCTCCTTCTCTCTCTCTCTCTCTCTCTCTCTCTCTATATATATATATATATATATATATATATATATATATATAAAAGTAAAGTCAACGGGGCGGCCTAAAGTTGGTATCAGCCAGTGAGGGGGTCTATCCCCTTTTCAATAGCGCTAGACCAAGGAGATTGTTTTAGCATCTGAGGTGGAGCGTCACACCAACCACCAGCTCCTTACTTTACTGCACAGATCCCTGTGCTACTCATACGCTGAGTTGGCGAGGACCGGTATCGAACTAGGAACCTTGTGGTTTCTAGCCGAACGCTCTACCGACTGAGCTAACACGGCCCTTAACAAAGATCCAGAGAATAAATCTTCCTTACAACGTAGAAGTTTTTATTTTAAACGTCGTAGTTTACAGAGTTCAATGTGTGCTCTTATTGCGCGCGCGCGCACACACACACACACATATATATATATATATATATATATATATATATATATATATATGTATGTGTGTGTGATTGTGTGTGTGATTGTGTGTGTGTGTGTATGTGTGTGTGTGTGTGCGTGAGACCGACAGATAGACAGACAAACAGATCAGCCAATGCACTAAATAGCTCATACTGCCACAAACAAGTGTACCATTATTGATACCACGGCATCGCCATTAGACCGTGAACGACTGGCACCGTGTCGACTGGTCCGACGAGTCATGTTTCCAGCCTTTTTTGGACTTTGTCAGGATCACTAGTGAAACTGGAGCCTTACATGACAGGTGTGACATACACAGATCTTGTTGCAGACTATTTGCACCTCTTTATGTTCACCATGTTTTTCCCTGTGGTGGCGATGGCTTGTCCCAATCACCCGTACTGCGCAGGTGACGTGAAACTGCTTCTAGGGTCACCCGGCTCACTTCCAGGTAATCCCATGGCCATACGCGCTCGTCATATCAAAACAAACAAACAAACAAACCCGGACTAACTACATCACCTCGTAGACTTCATACTATATCACCAAGCCGCCGTTATTCATAGGAAGAATTACCCTTTAATAGGTAGCTGTTTCTAATTCTTGGCACTCCAGTTTATATACATAAAACCTTTATATATTAGAGAAAAGTTTTGGTAATCCTTAACTTGTTCCTCGTAAATTCCTACCATAAAATAAACTGAACCCTCATTTTATGTCCATGTTTTTGCAATAAATGTTTTATTTTTCTTGCACTCGTTATTTTACAGTACTGAATATATTAAAATAAACAACAAAAGGTAATCTTCAACTTTTTACTGTTTTCGTGTAAAACGAACCCCCACTTTAAAACTAACCATTCTCACAAAATACAATCTTTTAGAATATACACATTGAAGTTAATATTAAAATAAATAAATAAAATATATTTAGTTTTGTAAAATAACGGGTGCAAGAAAAATAAAACATTTATTGCAAAAATACGGGGATATAATTGAGGGTTCAGTTTATTTTATAGTAGGAATTTACGAGGAAATAGTTAAGGATTACCAAAGTTTTATTTTGGCTACTTTCGCCTCTTCAAGTCTGATTAGGAAATCA
>CM042149.1:112836464-112838964 GCA_023376005.1 Doryteuthis pealeii | reverse complement strand
AGATCCTTATGGTGAAACTCGAGTAGGTTATTTCCGTACACACTTTAATACTATGTGACAAGTAAACAAACAAACAATGTGTTTGATATGGCCTTAGCCGACAATTTTTGGAGAATATGTGCTTAATTGAAGTCATACCTAATTTTCAAAATAATTACTTGATAATTTATGAATTAGTGGGCATACCTGTTCAAATGTAAGGCTAAACAAATCGAGAAAAAGTCAATCTCTGTATTACATTTCGGCCTATTATGCCTCATCAGGAGATTTAATACTATATTATGTAGAGCGGATTTATATAATATAATATATATATAATATATCTAATATATTAATAGTTAATTGCAATATGACTTCGGCAATTAACTGTAATTAATCAATATCTTGATTAATACAGGGTAAATCAACCCTGAAGATCCTTATGGTGAAACTCGAGTAGTTTTTTCCGTACACACTTTAATACTATATATATATATATATATATATATATATTATATATATATATATATATATAAAGACATTTGTCAGTTATTAAATCTTACATAACTGCATAAAACTTCATTGCAACAACAACATTGCTACAAAGATCTACGAAGAGGCTGCATCTATCTATACCTGAAATTCCCAAGACGAAAAACCATAGAAATTGTCGGCATCGTAAGATACAGCTGGATTGGGGGGTTTTGTGGTAATGATGCTTGCCCCGAAACTTCATCTGATGAAAGCTTTGTTAGCTGCACACTAATCTACAAAAATTTAAATCTATGAAACTTCAATGATCAGAAATAAATTTATTTCAGCTATGTATAAAAAATCTATTTCGGCTACAAAAATTTTGTTTCACTTCTTCAAGTCTGATTCCTAATCAGACTTGAAGAGCGAAAGTAGCCAAAATAAAACTTTGGTAATCCTTAACTATTTCCTCGTAAATTCCTACTATAAAATAAACTGAACCCTCAATTATATCCCCGTATTTTTGCAATAAATGTTTTATTTTCTTTCACCCGTTATTTTACAAACTAAATATATTTTATTATTTATTTTAATATTAACTTCAATGTGTATATTCTAAAAGATTGTATTTGTGAGAATGGTTAGTTTTAAAGTGGGTTCGTTTTTACACGAAAACAGTAAAAAGTTGAAACCTTTTGTTTTTATTTAATATATTCTACTGTAAATAACGAGTGCAAGAAAAAATAAAACATTTATTGCAAAAACATGGACATAAAATGAGGGTTCAGTTTATTTAGTAGGAATTTACGAGAACAAGTTAAGGATTACCAAAACTTCTTAATATATAAAGTTTTATGTATATAAACTGAGTGCCAAGAATTAGAAACAGCTACCTATTAAAAGGTAATTCTTCCTATGAATAACGGCGCTTGGTGATATAGTATGAATTCTACGAGGTATGTAGTTAGTCCGGTTTGTTTGTTTGTTTGTTTTGATATGACGAGCGCGTATGCCATGGATTACCTGAAGTGAGCCGGGTGACCCTAGAAGCAGTTTCACGTCACCTGCGCAGTACGGGTTGATGGACAAGCCATCGCCACCACAGGGAAAAACATGGTGAACATTAAAGAGGTGCAAATAGTCGCAACAAATCTGTGTATGTCACACCTGTCATGTTAAGGCTCCAGTTTCACTAGTGATCCTGACAAAGTCCAAAAAAAGGCTGAAACATGACTCGTCGGACCAGTCGACACGGTGCCAGTCGTTCACGGTCTAATGGCACGATGCCGTATCAATAATGTACACTTGTTGTGGCAGTATGAGCTATTTAGTGCATTGGCTGATCTGTTTGTCTGTCTATCTGTCGGTCTCACGCACACACACACACACATACACACACACACACAATCACACACACAATCACACACACATACATAATATATATATTATAATATATATATATATATATATATGGTGTGTGTGTCGCGCGCCGCGCAATAAGAGCACACATTAACTCTGTAAACTACGTACGTTAAAATAAAAACTTCTACGTTGTAAGGAATTTATTCTCTGGACTTTGTTAAGGCGCCGTGTTAGCTCAGCGGTAGAGCGTCGGCTAGAAACCACAAGGTCCTAGTTCGATACCGGTCCTCGCCAACTCAGCGTATGAGTAGCACAGGATCTGTGCAGTAAGTAAGGAGCTGGTGGTTGGTGTGACGCTCCACCTCAGATGCTAAACAAATCTCCTGGTCTGCGCTATTAAAGGGGATAGACCCCCTCACTGGCTGATACCAACTTTAGGCCGCCCCGTTGACTTTACTTTATATGTATATATATATATAATATATATATATATAATATAGAGAGAGAGAGAGAGAGAAGAAGAGAAGGAGAAGAATTATTTATATATAGAGAGAGAGCAAGAGAAAGAGAGAAGAGGAGGCACATGTAAATTCTTAAAGTCGTAGGAAATGACTCGTCGACCAGAGTTCAAATCCTGAACGAGCCTGTTATATTTCCCATTTTGAAAGTATGATCCAACTATCCC
>CM042149.1:112792667-112836364 GCA_023376005.1 Doryteuthis pealeii | reverse complement strand
GAATTAATTTATTTACGTGGTATTCTGACAGAAATCAGATTTTTGACTTTAAGGTGGGGAAAGTCCACGATCATTTAACAGGCATTTAAATATATAATGTAAAACGTTGTGTATATAACTAATATAATAGGAATGTAGGATAATTTGGAGGTAGCACAAAACTATTTTACTTAATACAGTTGGCTCATTCGACTTATGACATGAGGCTCCAGAAGTGGTTTTGAAAAGATAGGTATCCGGGTGTTCAGAGAGAGAAGAACCTTCTCTTCGAAACTTCTTCTTCTTTAGGGTGTTTCTGGTCGTACTCGGGAACCCAAGTACGACCAGAAACACCTAAAAAGGCTGGAAGGCACAGGCCTAAAAGTTGAGGACAATAGTCCGAAAAATCCAAATAATAAAAATTATGAAGCCTATCTAAAAAATCCAAAGAAATAATTTTTACATGTGATTTTTTAAAATCTTTCCTTTTCACAATACAGAAAAAATTACGTTAAGTTTCATTGATTTTGATAAATTTTTACCATACCTACAACTAATCAATAAATTAAAATATAAAGCTGATTTTAGTATTATTTTTATTATTCGGACTATTGTCCTCATCTTCACTGTTATCAGTACAACGTTTTGGCCGATGTGCCCTTCGGCTTTCTTCAAATATTTCTCGTCGGACTCAGGAACCTTCTTGTCATAATCGGGAACCATCACGGAACTTTGAACCTAACCCTTTATTCAGACCACGGGGGTATCATGTTCTCATTCAGAGAAAAAGCTGATTTTATTTTCTTAAGAAAACTATCAATTCTGATTTTAAATCTACTGTTGTCGAATTTATAAAATCCACAATTTTAACTCTGCCTACTTGGAGTCGCTCACAGCGGCTTTCCCGCCACTGCGATTCTACCGTAAACCACTGCCAGCAGTTCTTGCACGTTTTACTTGTTTACACAGGAAAATAATCCCTAATGTGAATAAATAGTTTGAAATATCCAATTATACAGGTAAAAAATACCAAGAAAATTTAGTACAGCCGTGGTGGAAATTTGGTAGGCAAAGAGTTAAAGCATTGATATTACTATTATATATTACTATAAGATATCACATGCGACATCTGTGGTCGAGAATGTTTTTTAAACATTGGACTTTACAGTCACAGGAGGCGCTGTAACTTCAGGGGCACAAAAAACTATATTATAGTCTTCCGAGACTGAAATGCCAATAATAAGATATTACTACTACAACGGGTTAGCTCAGTCGGTAGAGTGTTCGGCTAGAAACCGCAAGGTTCTTAGTTCGATACCGGCCCTCGCCAACTCAGCGTATGAGTAGCACAGGGATCTGTGCGGTAAAGTAAGGAGCTGATGGTAGGTGTGGTGCTCCACCTCAGACGCAAAAACAATCTCCTTGGTCTAGCGCTAGTGAAAAGTGTATAGACTCCCTCGCTGATTGGCTGATACCGACATTAGGCCGTCCCGACGACTTTACTTTACTTACTACTAAGATATTTAGCCAACCCGTTATTCATGAGTAAGACGTGAAAGAAGGTCGCAAGTAAGGGGTATCCAGCGAGAAGCAGCCCTGTGTCATTGGTCCTAGGTCCTTTTGCAATTGGGAACCAAGAACATTTGGTACAGCCGTAGGAGAAAATTTCGTGGGCGAAGAGTTAAAAATCATTTAAAAATCTAACGTTTTGTAAACTTTAACAGATTTCAATACATTTCTTTAAAAAAAAATGTTTTCAGATCACCAGGAAACTAAACGAATATTTGATGCAATTAAATTGAATTTAGTATACGAGGCTATATCTTCTATATATTAATACTCTTGTTCCTTAATCTTCCGACCGTTATCATCTTGGTTAAAATTAGACCGTCCAAGATGGAATGAAATTTTTAAAAATCCTGATTATCTGGTGTCGCTTATCCGCCAAATTCTAATTTCTTACGAGTGTCGTCACCTCAGCTAAATAATGGACCATTCCGTTTTTATTAAAAAAGAAATAAAGGTAAGTAAAAGGAAAAGCTACACAGAGAGAGAGAGAGAGAGAGAGAGAGAGAGAGAGAGAGAGAGAGAGAGAGAGAGAGAGAGAGAGAGAGAGAGAGAGAGAAATTAAAATTATTATACTTTTTACATATTGAACTATTTAGCAATAGCTCTTAAGTAAACACTTCAAAAGGTTGTAATTATTAAATTATCAAACTGTGGTATATCCACAGGATCTGTTAGTTAAACATTGTTCATAGTACTGTAAGCGACCAGAGATTTTTTTTTTTTTGTCAAAATGACTAGGTTTCGGCATTAAATGATCCGAGAGAGGGTTGATATGCCATAAAACAAAAACAACCGTTATTAGCTATAGGCATTTTGTACTACTGAACAAAGTCATGGGGTTAGGGGATGCAGTTCAGGGGCCTTCTTCACCTGGGGGGGGGTCAGAGATTGAGAGAGATTGAGATTTCATTTGTGAATACAGAATCAAAGTATTGCAAACTTCTGAGATTACACACACACACCACACACACACACAACACACACACACACACACACACACACACACACATATATATATATATATATATATATATATATATATATATATATATGTGGGTTAGGAGGTTGATTTAGAAGGCTATCCCAATGCAGGTTTCTATTTAAATGAAATGTATGTATAATAATTTTAATCTCTCTCTCTCTCTCTCTCTCTCTCTCTCTCTCTTCTCTCTCTCTCTCTCTCTCTCTCTTCTCTCTCTCTCTCTGTATTCTCGTGTTGCATGTTTACGCATTCACGTAAACATGCAATACGAGAATACAGTTATATAAAAATACCATCATTTTCAAAAAAAAAAAATCATTTAAATAGAAATGCATAACTAGACTACTCAGTTCCAGTGATCTTTTGAAAAGAGATTTTATCTCGAAATTTCAAGAATAAAATACAGGTTAACACACAACACCATTGTTACCGTATTAATTTTTTTCTTCTTACACCTCCTAACCATTATATACACAATGCTTCAAGCAAATTATAAAACTCTCTTATATATATATAATATATATATATTATATATATTATATATATATTATATATAATGTAGATAATATTGGAGTTCATTTATAAGTAAACAGTGCTCAATATCATTGATAAAACATTTATATTTAAGTTAAGGTAGCGTGGACATGGAGTCAACGACACCTAGTTACTGACAGTTTTTCTCCTAAGATCGCATAGGTTGTCAGTAATCAGGTGCCATTGACTTCATATTCACACTACCTCAAATATATATATATATATATATATATATATATATATATATTATATAATATATAGGTGACGGTAGTCCAATTGCAGCTGTAGGTAGCTTACAAATGTCTAGCCACACTGAAGAGACTTGATGAATCGAAACACGATGTCTGTGGATGACTATATATATATATTTATATATATATTATATATATTATATTAATATTATTGTAAACAATAGATTAACTTCCACATGCGCTAATTCTAAAATTACTCAAGGATTTAATTGTATTAAATGTTAACTAATAAAGAGTTTCGCCAACATTGAACATCTAAAGAATGTAGACTGACCGACAAGGCGGGAGCCCCCCACCTTGCGTAATGGGTAACGTGCTGAACTGCGACAACGTAATAAGCGAGTTCGCGCTATTATGTTCACTTTAGGTCTAATACACTTGGAAACGGTATGAATCCCTTCATCCCCCAGCTATGGGTTAAATAGTACCGCCAGTTCTTTTACAAGGATGGCTTTGGTATTAGATAACCCACGGAGATTGATATGCCATTAAACAAAGAAACTAAAGCCATACCAACAATGGCAAAAGAACGACAAAACAGACTAGTTCTCATAGCAATTAAATACGATGATTTCAAAAACTTAATATTTACTTAAGTTTGGAGATAAATTGGTGCTGTTATAGTACGTGGTCTACCTTTTTGATTCTGTTATAGTATGTGGCCTACCCGGTTTGAATGTGTCCTACCTCACTAAGAGTATATTTATAGATATAAGTAGTAGGCAATTTATTGAAATTAATTATTTTTCACATATATTCAATTTCAAGAACTGCAATTCAGTCATAAGCTGTATATAGTAATTAAGAATAATTAAAAAATAATTTATCCATAATTTACATGTATCAGAGATCTATTTAATACTAAAATATTCTAAAATTCTGAAATAGGTTTAGGGTTAGGGGTTAGCAGTTATTATAACCTTATAATATGATTTTTATGGTAGGTCACATACTATAAGAGAGACATGATTTCGTAAGCCACATTCAAAAGGTGGGCCACATACTATAATGGTAACGATAAATGTTGCTTCTAAGAAATTTTACATATAAGCATGGCCGAAGTAGCTAAGCTAAAGATGTAATTTTGGGTCTTAACTTTTCAATAAAAAAAAGAAAAAAAGAAGCAAATGACTGAAACTTACTCTTATGTGGATGGTGAACGTAAGTATAACATATATATAACATTTCTGAATATAGTCCCCGAATGAGAGAACGAGATTCAGGGTCCAACTAAAAGGAAGCCAGTAAAGTTGGAGAAGACCGTAGAGTCGTAGATCCGGAGTGTCTGAATGGAGGTGACTAAGTCCCGAAAGAAAACATAACTTAATAACGCCAGTCACAAGAAACTAGAAACATTTATCCCCTTTTCCATATTTTCTACATAATTATTTTCCAATTGAAAATATCACCGGCGTTCCTTGCAATATCCGTAGGGCTTTACAATATCTGTCCCCAGCGCCGGATTTAGACCTTAGGGTACCCGAGGGATTTCGGGTTAGGAGGTCTCTTGGGTTGCCTCAACATAGAAATTAAACCAGGTACATAAGAAATAAAAATAAAAATAAAAAAATGTTAAAGTAAAATTAATTTTCCAAAAGAGAAAATATAAATTAGGTTCCGAAGAAAATGCATGATTTTTTTTCTCAAATATATTGATTGTAAGAATAACATTTACTACATTTTCGATAAAGTGATATAATTCTTTCAAGTTTGTAGAGATTCACAATTATTTTTTTTTTCAATTATAAAACTAATTTTATGATTATTACATGTTTTATAAAGGAATTCGAGGTTCCCCTCTGGTAGTGGAGTCCGGGGCAATTCTCTCTTTTTTTTTATAAATCTGACCCTGTCTGTAGCCCGGGGGTCTTGGCTTTCTTGCTACAGTGTTTATTCCCAAGCAAAGATTAAAATTTTAACATTATTTTTGCAAGAGAAAAAAAGTTAAATAAAAAAATAAAAAACAAAGAAATATGCTTAATTATAATATTAATGAAAGGAAGACAAAATAGTAATTTTACTTACGTTTTCTGAGCAGAAATGATTATTCTAACAAAGCCGTTTGGAATGTATTAAGCCTCGCCTTGATATTGTCTTCGATCTTGCCCAAAAGAAAAGACAAAGTTTCGCCTTAAGAAAACCGATCTGTAGCTTGTTGCTCATACGACTCACGTATGTACCCGTTACATACACACACACACATATATATACTCGCAAGTGTCAATGGACTAGGTGAGCCATGAAATTCACTGAATCTTTTTGGTTATTTGTTTATTTATTTATCTATTTTCATTCGCTTTGCTCAATAAGCGTGAACAATGGAGAGGACTTGGGCACACAAGACTGTGTTAAGTCGGACGCATCTCCAACCGACCGTTATTTCGAGTTATTGTTCGGTTTTAGCGTTGGCATCGGTGTCGAACCCTTTTTTTTCGGCGGGTTTGTGAGGGTGTAATAAAAAGAAGAAAAAAAGGCTGAGGTCTCTCTCTCTCTCTCTCTCTCTCTCTCTCTCTCTCTCTCTCTCTCTCTCTCTCTCTCAGATGCGTTCGTTTTCTCTTTCTCCTTCCTCCTCTGTTTTGTCTATTCTTTTGTCTCCCCTCTTAGGTGACGTTCATTGTTTCTGTAATTTTTCTCTGCCTCCTTTATGTGCTTCCCTCTCTCTTTCTTTCTTTCCTTCTTTCTGTCTCTCTGTCTCTCCCTCTCTGTCTCTCTCTGTCTCTCTGTCTCTGTCTCTCTTCTCTCTCTCTCTCTCTCTTTCTTTCAGTCTCTGTTTTCTCTCTGTCTCTGTCTTTCCTGCCTCTCTCTCTCAATCCGGTCTTTCCCTCATCGTTGCTTTCCTCTCTTTTCTTTTTCACTATCTTCTCTCTCTCTCTCTCTCTCTCTCTCTCTCTCTTCTTTCTCTCTTTTTCTCTCTCTATCTACTTCACAGTCTTGTTTCTACCATGTGCACTACCCCCCCCTCTCTCTCTCTCTCTCACACACACACACACACACACACACACACACACAGATGCGTTCGATCTCTCTTTCTCCTTCCTCTTCTGTTTTGTCTATTCTCTGGTCTCCCCTCTTAGGTGACGTTCATTGTTTCTGTAATTTTTCTCTACCTTTTTCTTTCTTTTTCTTTCTTCTTTCTTTTTTTCTTTCTTCTTTCTCTCTCTCTCTCTCTCTCTCTCTCTCTCTCTCTCTCTCTCTCTCTCTCTATCTGTCTGACTATATCTCTCTCTCTGCCTGTCTTTGTCTTTGTCTCTGTCTCTCTCTTTCTCTCTCTCGTACCCGTTCGAATAATCAGTTCACCTTTGACTCAGCGGTTAGGCTAGTGGACTGAAGGTCGATAAATAAATTAAAAAAAACATATACTAGAATGACTTATAAAATCGGTGTTAGGAGATCCAGCTCAGTAGTTAGAGCTGCGCACTCGTTGCCCAGAGGTTTGTTTTACATGGCCTACAACGTGGAGGCACGTGCTGTAATGGTTGTCGTCGTAGGAAATGGACACGGCGAGACGAGTTCAAATCCCGGAAGAGATTGTTTACATTTCACATAGCGCAAATCCCCTGGGAAAAGGTATGCATCCAACTATTCTCCCTCCGGCTATGGGTAAATAGTAGGGCAGACTGGACTCTTTAACAGTGTTCAGACGACCAGAATTTGAAAACCCTGAATTCAAATCTGCTAAACTCCGCTTAAGAAATTGACCTTGTGTCACACCCTACTCGTGTGGAGGGTTGATAAATATGTACATGACCCACAACAGATTAAAAAGGGTTTCATATAGGGGAGGGAGACATGATAGTGGGGTCACGGGAGGTTGTCGCGTAGTCAGGAGATGCAAACAAACAAGCGGTGATGGTGCTCGTCTAATGAGGGTGGAGTGTGAATCAATAACAACAATCTTCTTAAATGTGGACCCTTGTCATTTATTCTCCAGGTTCGATACTGGCCCTCGCCAACTCAGCGCATGAGTAACACAGGCCGGATCTGTGCGGTAAAGATAGGAGCTGATCGTAGGTGTTCTTAGAAAGATGGAAAAAAGGGGTAATCTGAACATTACCTACATAAATGAGAGTAACTTCCCCTTGTTTCTTTCACTTTGAGGAAGCCTTATGTTTTGGTTGGCCATTTTCATTTCCCCGTAAATCTACACTGAAAATACGAATTTGTTCGAATCAATACAACTGCATGTTTTAACACGAAAATATATAATGTGTTCTTAGTTGTGCTTGCGCATTATTTGAAATGAACTTAATTGTTATTAAGGCTTCCTCAAAGTGAAAGAAACAAGGGGAGGTTACTCTGATTTATGTAGCTAATGTTCAGATTACCAAAAAAGGAGAGGAGTTACTAGACTCTTGTATGAAGTTATGTTTTGCTTTCGGGACTTCATAATCTCCCTACCGGTTCTACGGGGAAAGTCAAAGTACCGTAGTGCTGGACGGTGATATCGTAGTGAGTTCGAACTCTAGTCGCACTATTACTTTCACTTTCGGACAAAATACCCCAGGGAAAGGTAAGAAGCCTCTCATCTCCTTCCCAGCTATGGGTTAAATAGTACCACTACTGTTTTTCTGCAAGGATGACTTTGGCATTAAATTACCCCCGAAGATTGATATGCCATTAAACAAAGAGACCAAACCAAGTCAAACCAAACCAAATCTTTGAGAATCTGTGTTACGCCTCAAAGATACGTGATTCAAAGTTAACTGACCCGAAAATATGTAAAAGTTTTTAAATAAAATAATTCGTGCATTATGTATTTTATTCATTAATATATCAATACCGAAAATTTCATTAAATTCGGTTAATTCCCTGATTTTTGGTATTTCTTTCTTTCGGTGGGTTGACATACGATGGTGGAATTTAGGTCCGTTAAATTCGATTTAACACACAGCTTGAATCTGTATGGTAAAATGGGGAGCTGATGGTAGGCGAGGCGCTCCTTCTCATACGCAAAATCAATCTCCCTGAGTTGGCGAAAGGGAGATATATATGATTTCAAGAAACCATTCCCATTTAATGGTAATAATCATTTGTTTGCTGTTATATTGTTTCAAGCATTACTATCTGATCTATTTGTTCTATAGATTATACCCTAATAGGTACTGTCACTTTTGGTCAGAATAGGCCTTTGAGTAATGGAAGCAAAGGCGGGACTCCACACTACCCTAAAAAATCAGAACAGGAGCTCCACTACCACGTTCAGTCATATACACGACACGACTTTCCACAGATTCAGCTAATATATATATATATATATATATATTATATATATATATATATAGTAAGTAAAGTCGTCGGGGCGGCCTAATGTCGGTATCAACCAATCAGCGAGGGAGTCTATCCCCTTTTGACGAGCGCTAGACCAAGGAGATTGTTTTTGCGTCTGAGGTGGAGCGCCACACCTACCATCAGCTCCTTACTTTACCGCACAGATCCCTGTGCTACTCATACGCTGAGTTGGCGAGGGCCGGTATCGAACTAAAAACCTTGCGGTTTCTAGTTGAACACTCTACTGCCCTATATATATATATATATATATATATATATATATATATATATATATCATCCTCTTTACACGAGCAGGATGTGACACAAGGTCAATTCATTAAGCAGAATTTAACAGGTTTTAATCCAGAGTTTTCAGTCTCCTGAGCTTAAGGTTAAAGAGCCCAATCTGCCTTACTATTTACCCATAGCATATGGAGGGGGAATAGTTGGATTCATACCTTTCCAAAGGGTATTATCGCTATGTGAAATATAAACAGGCTCGTTCAGGATTTGAACTCTGGTCGACGAGTCCATTTCCTACGACTTTAACAATTTTAGCATGTGTCCCCCTCTCTCTCCCTCACTTGCTTTCTCTCTCTCTATATATATAATCTCTCTCTCTCTCTCTCTCTCTCTCTCTCTATATATATATATATATATATATATATATATATATATTTAGGAAGAAATGCCATAGCTGTACTGCTTCAGTTCAATTCTTTTGATAAAGAGTTATTACCTCGAAAATTCAAGAAATAATAAAAAATACAGGTCAACACACAACACCATTGTTACTGTATTATTATTTTTATTTATTCCAAACTGCATTGTGATAGCCTTCTAAATCAACCTCCTAACCAATACATACACAATGCTTCGAGCAAATTATGAAACTCTCTCTTATACATATATATATATATATATATATATATATATATATATATAAAGTCGACGGGGCGGCCTAAAGTCGGTATCAGCCAGTGAGGGAGTCTATCCCCTTTTCAAGGAGATTGTTTTAGCATCTTTGAGCGCCACACCTACCATCAGCTCCTTACTTTACTGCACAGATCCCTGTGCTACTCATACGCTGAGTTGGCGAGGACCGATATCGAACTAGGAACCTTGTGGTTTCTAGCCGAACGCTCTACCGACTGAGCTAACACGGCCCTTCCCAAAGATCCGGAGAATAAATCTTCCTTACAACGTAGAAGTTTTTATTTTAAAACGTCGTAGTTTACAGAGTTCAATGTGTGCTCTTATTGCGCGCACACACACACACACACACACACACACACACACACACACACACACACATATATATATATATATATATATATATATATATGTGTGTGTGTGATTGTGTGTGTGATTGTGTGTGTGTGTGTGTGTGTGTGTGCGTGAAACTGACAGATAGACAGACAACAGATCAGCCAATGCACTAAATAGCTCATACTGCATTCCATGGGGTTTCATAGCCTCTAACAAACAAGTGTACCATTATTGATACCACGGCATCGCCATTAGACCGTGAACGACTGGCACCGTGTCGACTGGTCCGACGAGTCATGTTCCCAGCTTGTTTTGGACTTTGTCAGGATCACTAGTGAAACTGGAGCCTTACATGACAGGTGTGACATACACAGATCTTGTTGCAGACTATTTGCACCTCTTTATGTTCACCATGTTTTTCCCTGTGGTGGCGATGGCTTGTCCCAATCACCCGGACTGCGCAGGTGACGTGAAACTGCTTCTAGGGTCACCCGGCTCACTTCCAGGTAATCCCATGGCCATACGTGTTCGTCATATCAAAACAAACAAACAAACCCGGACTAACTACATCACCTCGTAGACTTCATACTATATCACCAAGCCGCCGTTACTCATAGGAAGAATTACCCTTTAATAGGTAGCTGTTTCTAATTCTTGGCACTCTAATTTATATACATAAAACCTTAATATATTAGAGAAAAGTTTTGGTAATCCTTAACTTGTTCCTCGTAAATTCCTACCATAAAATAAACTGAACCCTCATTTTATGTCCATGTTTTTGCAATAAATGTTTTATTTTTCTTGCACCCGTTATTTTACAATACTGAATATATTAAAATAAACAACAAAAGGTAATCTTCAACTTTTTACTGTTTTCGTGTAAAACGAACCCCCACTTTAAAACTAACCATTCTCACAAAATACAATCTTTTAGAATATGCACATTGAAGTGAATATTAAAATAAATAAAATATATTCAGTATTGTAAAATAACGGGTGCAAGAAAAATAAAACATTTATTGCAAAAACACGGACATAAAATGAGGGTTCAGTTTATTTTATGGTAGGAATTTACGAGGAAATAGTTAAGGATTACCAAAGTTTTATTTTGGCAACTTTCACCTCTTCAAGTCTGATTAGGAAATCAGACTTGAAGAAAGTGAAACAAAATTTTTGTAGCCGAAATAGATTTTTTATACATAGCTGAAATAAATTTATTTCTGATCAATTAAAGTGTTCATAGATTTAAATTTCTGTAGATTAGTGTGCAGCTAATAAAGCTTTCATCATTTCATATATATATATATATATATATATATATATATATATATATATATATATATATATATCAAGGACTACTACACCAGTACCTTCCACCAATACACGACCTAGAATTCTCATCACATACAAAGAGAGAACTCGAAGTCTCTAACATAAGACCTCATCTCGCGTCCTGAAGAAGGTCATGAAGACCGAAACGTCGTAGCATCGATATTACTATCAAAAAGAAATAATCAACCTTTGGAATGAATTGTCTATACATTTATACATACACACACACACACACACACATATATATATATATATATTAGAAATTTCATTATCCTTGATTTTTTTAATGTAAAGTTACCTTATATCGGACACGTTTTTAAGAATAGTTACTACATTTTTTTTACCCTGATTGAATATGTAGAAGTTTAAATATTGGATCCAGCAGTGCACACACACACACACACACACACACACACACACACACACACACACATATATATATATATATATATATGTGTGGTGTGTGTGTGTGTGTGTGTGTGTGTGTGTGTATAGTTAACACCTTTAAGTCATTCATAAAAAGAGTAAAAAAAAAAAAGAATGGTTTAGTTCGCCTGATCTCATTTCGTTGAAAAGTCGTATGGAACAAAGGAATTATTACAAAAGACATTCCTTGGGTGGGAAATGTCTTTTTGATTCTGCTCAAACACATACTTAACGTTCCATGTTACATTTTCTCACCTCATATCTGCTCCGATGGATACAGAGGAACCCGCCGAGATGTAATTGCTTGCAAGTTAGTCCTACAGGTCAATTACCACTGAGTAGTGAGTTCGATCCACGCTATTTTGGCCTTGTGCCAGACCGTAGCTACCTTTAATTTAGGGCTTCTCTTCGGGGTTTAATGGTTGGTTGGTTGGATTTTACGGCATGTCAACCACCATTGGGTCATTTTATGCCGAAGATGTTTTGTTTTATTCATTCATCATAGGTACTCATTTTTTAAAACTTTTTTAAAACATTTTTAAAACTCATTTTTTTTATTCAACCCATAGATGGGACCTTAACAAGTACTACCACTCCGGGTCAGAGTGGACCTGGGAGAAATTATGATGAAGGGGTGCATAGAGCTCGAGAATTGGAACTTCACCATCAGATAGTAAAGTAAAAAAAGTAAAGTCGACGGGGCGGCCTAAAGTCGGTATCAGCCAGTCAGCGAGGGAGTCTATCCCCTTTTCAATAGCGCTAGACCAAGGAGATTGTTTTTTAGCATCTGAGGTGGAGCGCCACACCTACCATCAGCTCCTTACTTTACCGCACAGATCCCTGTGCTACTCATACGCTGAGTTGGCGGGGACCGGTATCGAACTATGAACCTTGTGGTTTCTAGCCGAACGCTCTACCGACTGAGCCAGGACACTAAGACTCTCAACCATCGCCTTTTAGCACGTACATTATAAAAAGGGTAGGGGCTTGCCAGAAGGGCAATAGGGTTGGGACAATCATATAGGTGCTAGGGCTTGTTGGGACCAATCGATTGATCGTTTAGCCTAAGTAAGGGCAAAAGTGGAGTACTCATGTACTGCTCAGCCACCAGGATTTCGATCTTACTTAGGCTAGACGGACGGTCGGAGAGGCCCCCTCCGATCAATCGGCTGGTTACGCCAAGAAAAGCATCGTTCAAGATTTGAACTCAGTTCAACAAATCCATTTACTATGGCGATAACCATTACATAACAGGAGCCTCCACAATTTTGGTAAGTAAGTTGTTTTTGTTGCAGCCTTATAGTAAATATGAGTAGTACAGGGATCTGTGCGTTAAAGTTAAGAGATGATGGTAGGTGTGGCACTCCACATCAGACGCAAAAACTATCTCCTTGGTCTAGCGTTAGTGAAAAGGAGATAGACTCCCTCGCCGTCTGGCTGATACCTACTTTAGGTCACCTATCGATTGATTGATTTTAACGGCATATCAACCCATCTTGAATCATTTTAGTCTAGATGTTAGGGAATCGTGTTCATTGTACGTTCATATTTATGATTTTTTATGTAGTTTCTTCTTAAGAGTTTTTTTTTCTTGCTCAAATAATTCTTAAACGGATCAGAGCGGATCTGGGAGTAATTGCAATGAAGGGATATTCCACATTCCGCAGATCTCTAAAACAGGAGCCTCACCATCAGATACAGTTTAATGTCATACCAGTTCATCCCTTTTTGGTAGGGAGGGGCTTACCTCTGTGCAGGGTATAAAGTAAAGTAAAGTCGTCGGGGTGGCTTAAAGCCGGTATCAGCCAATCAGCGAGGGAGTCTATCTTCTTTTCCTTAGCGCTAGACCAAGGAGATTGTTTTGCGTCTTAGGTGGAGCACCACACCTACCATCAGCTCATTTCTTTACCGCACAGATCCCTGTGCTACTCATACGTTGAGTTGGCGTGGGCCAGTATCGAACTAGGAACACTGTGGTTTTTAGCCGAACGCTCTACCGTCTGAGCTAACCCGGTCCTGATACAGTCAACGCATTCTAAGCAAACACCTACCTCTTTTTATCATATATATTTTTACCAACACCTCCACCCGAGCTGGATGTGACACAAGGTTAGTTTCTTAAGCGGAGTTTACCGGGTTTAAATTCAGAGTTTTCTTTCCCCTAGACTGGTTACCGAGCCATGGTTAAAGAGTCGTGTCTGCCCTACTATTTACCTATACCTGGATGGAGATTAGTTGGATGCATACCTTTCACGGTAAAAAAAATCAATTTCCTCGTAAATTCCTACCATAAAATAAACTGAACCCTCATTTTATGTCCGTGTTTTTGCAATAAATGTTTTATTTTTCTTGCACCCGTTATTTTACAATACTAAATATATTTTCTTTATTTGTTAAAGAATAAAGAATAAAGAAAATATATTTAGTATTGTAAAATAACGGGTGCAAGAAAAATAAAACATTTATTGCAAAAACACGAACATAAAATGAGGGTTCAGTTTATTTTATGGTAGGAATTTACGAGGAAATTGTTCTTCGTTACCCCTTTCACAAGGGTATTAGCGCTATGGGAAATGCAAACACCTTCGTCCAGGAATTGAACTCGGGTCGACAAGTCCATTTCATACGACTCTATCTATTATACCATGCGTCTTTAGCACATAGGTGCTAGAAGGCGGTGCTAGAAGGTCAGCCACCAGTATTTATCAATACACATTAATTTATTAATACATATTAATTATTAATACACCAGTATTTATTAATACACATCTATTAATAATGGAGATTCGCTTCCGGTTTTAGTCTGTAACAAAAATTACGTCACTGCTTACGTCACATTAACCCAAATCGTCATAACATAGAATAAATACACTCAAAATTTGAACATGTAACATTAGACAGCCCTCATTGTTTTTTAAAACAAGTTTTGATAAATACATGACTGGTATTATATATCTATATATAGTTTGTTTTATTTTGATACATATTTAAAGTTTACATTTCAAATTATTTTATTTTTTAATCCTTTAATGAATTTGATGATTTTACTTACTTAGGGTGCACACACTCGCTGACATTGAATTTTTTACTCCTACCCCTCAGGCAATATGTTTCAAAAACCTAATTTTACATCGGCCGGTGGGTGTTTTTATTTTGCTAGTGAAGTTAATGAAAATTATTTCTACCAATTTATTAATACACATGTAGTTATAAAAAGGTTCGGCATTAAATAACCTACAAGGATTGATATGCCATTAAATACCAACCAACCAACCAACCAACCAACTAAACCGAGTAGCAATAAAGGACTGACACTAACGTATTATAAAGGAAGAATATAATCAGTTATAAGGAAAAGGCTATTAAAATAATTCATTCCCTTTCCAACTAAAAAGGTTTAAAGGTGAACGTAGCAATAAAAACAAATAAAGCTTCGGCAGAGATATATCCAGCTGTTTAATAATAAACAGGACTTCAAAGAGAATTTTTAAAAGAAATAAGTAAAGTAAAGTAAAAATCGTCGGGGAGGGGAGGGGGGTCTAAAGTAGGTATCAGCCAGACAGCGAGGGAGTCTATCTCCTTTTCACTAGCGCTAGACCAAGGAGATAGTTTTTGCGTTTGAGGTAGGCTTTTTCAAGCGTTAAAAAAGGAATTATTGTCCTAGTTTAATTTCTCCAGAGCATAAGAAAAAAAGAAAAAAAAAAAAAAAGAAAGCAAATTTTTGAAAAAAAAAATCCTCTTCCTTGCGGAAGGGAATATTGACCGAAGAATGTATCGGTCGAAATGTTGCAGGAACAATAAAACAAGAAGAAAACCTGAATTGTTTGCAGATCTGATGAGAATTTTACCCCCCCAAAAAAAAAAATCTTCTAAACCAAGTAAGTCTTCGGGGTGGCCTAAAGTAGGTATCAGCCAGACGGCGAAGGAGTCTATCCCCTTTTCACTAGTGCTAGACCAAGGGGATAGTTTTTGCGTCTGAGGTGGAGCACCACACCTACCATAATCACTTGTCTCAAAAAAGAAAAGAGAAAAGGAAGAAAAATGCTGACAATTCAAACGTTTCTGATACATTTTATACAGTAGCAAATAAATCAATCTTTATATATAGATACACTTGTTTATTTCTTTTTTGTGTGTATAATAAGTAAAGTCGTCGGGGTGGCCTAAAGTAGGTATCAGCTAGACTGCGAGGGAGTCTATCTCCTTTTCATTGGCGTTAGACCAAGGAGATAGTTTTTGCGTTTGAGGCGTAGCGCCACACCTACCATCATCTCTTAACTTTACCACACAAATCTCTGTGCTATCCATACGCTGAGTTGGCGAGAGCCGGTATCGAACCCGGAATCTTGTGTTTCCTTAGCTGACGCTGTACCGACTGAGCTAAGCCGGTCCTATATATGTATGTGTATTAGAATACAAACTTTTTAATGTTTACCATCATCTCTTAACTTTACCACACAGATACCTGTGCTACTCATACCCTGAGTTGGCGAGGTGTCGGTATCGAACCTGGATTCTTGTGGTTCCTAGGCAAACGCTCTTCCGACTGAGCTAAACCGGTCCATTAATATAACAATATCATCCATCGTTTTTCCCCTTTCATTTCCCTTCTTTTAAAAAATACTTTATCACTGAGCTTTTTGGTTTAGTTTGTCACAAGGTCAAAGGTCAAAGGTGACAAACTCACTAGCAATGGTCTGCGAGAACAATTTGTTTCCATATAAGCGTTGCCCGGGATTTAAAATAAATTCTAATAAAAAAAAGAAGTTATTTATTGGTTACTTGGTCCCAACATCCTTTTATTTAAATAAACATAAAAACATATCTTATAAATAAAAAACTATTTTCATTTATATAAACATATCTGCATTTCTCTTCTGATTAAATAAAAACTATTTTAATATAAACATGTGTCTTTAATATAAAAACGTGTCTTTCATTTAAAGTTTTTAAAACTTAAAAAAAATTCCTATTGAATTAACAATAACAACATTAAATAACTATTTTAAAAAATTAAAATCCAAAACTATTTTGATATAAAAACGTGCCTTTGGGTTGTAAATATACATGAACAAACTTTAAAAAAATCTTACAGTGAAATTCTAATGCAAAAAAACAAACAAACAAACAAACAAAAAAAACTCGTCTGTTGTTTGTAAACAAACAACCGGGAGTTTAAGGTGAAAAGCAAAAGGTGTTCCTTTCAAAACAGATCCCAGCTGGGGTGCTTATTGGTTACTTGGTCCGATTTTACTGAATGTCAACCTTTGGGTTATTATACGCCGAAGAGTTTGCGTTTTATTCCTTCTTGTTGGATATTAATTTTTTTACAAACTCATTTTTAAGTACATTTTTAAAACTCATATTTTGATCTATTTAACCGATAGGTGGGACCCTAACAGGTAATACCACTCTGCGCCAGAGTGGGCCTGGGAGTAATGGTTATGAAAGCGTACTAGGCATGACTCGGTGGGAAAGGTAATCCACTAGGAATTGTGTAAGAAATTCAATTTTCACTATATAACTAAATGGTACATGCACAATCCTGAACCTGTTCTGAAGAATGAGACGCATAAAATTCTTTGGGACTTCGAGGTATAGACGGATCACCTAATCCCGGCCAGGAGACCAGACCTAGTATTGATTAATAATGATAAGAGAACCTGTCATTTCGTGGATTTTGCCGTCCCGGCCGACCGCCGAATAAAAGTGAAAGAAAGCGAAAAGATAGACAAATACTTGGACCCTGCCAGAGAAAACTGTGGACCATTAAGATGAAGGTCATGCCAATTGAAATTAGTGTCCTTGGAACGGTCCCCAAAGGACTGGAAAAGAATTTGGGTGAATTGGAAATCAGGGAAAGAATCGAGGCCATCCAAGGACATTTTTATGTGGGACCACCCACAAGCCGAGACTTATGGGTGGTATGTGGAAAAAATTGCGTCGATCCCGTCGGCATTCCCCTTCAAGGGGGGCGCCTCAGGCGCTGGGCAATAAGCCCAGCCCGGTCCCTTTAAATTGAGGGGGCAGGTATTGCCTGGGGGATAGCCCCCTGGGATCGACGCCGTTAATTATAGCAATCCCCACCCGTTGGGCGGGGCAGCATATTTTCCTCGTACCCCACTTGTACGGGTTAGGCACAAGGCCCTATTAACGTGGGACACCACAAACCGAAGCTCATGGGTGGCGGGTGAAACTTGCGTCGATCCCGTCGGCATTCCCCCTCAAGGGGGCGCCTCAGGCGGTGGGCAATAAACCCAGCCCTGTCTCTTTAAATCAAGGGGGCAGGTGTTGCCTGGGTGGATGGCCCTCTGGGATCGACGCCGTTAATTATAGCAATCCCTCCCCCGAGGGGCGGGATTGCATTTTATTTACCTCGTACCCCACTTGTACGGGTTAGGCACAAGGCTCTATTAACGTGAGACCACCCACAAACCGAAACTCATGGGTGGCGGGTGAAAAATTGCGTCGATCCCGTCGGCATTCCCCCTCAAGGGGGGCGCCTCAGGCACTGGGCAATAAACCCAGCCCTGCCCCTGGGGGCAGGTGTTGCCTGGGGGGATGGCCCCCTGGGATCGACGCCGTTAATTATAGCACTCCCCACCCGTTGGGTGGGGCTGCATACTCATGCAATTGTATTTATATATAATAAACAAAATAGCGATTTACAGTGTGAAAGTTAATTTGTATTTTGATATTAAAAATGTGATTTCAATAAATATTCGCTTGGTATCATTGATTTCTAATTGTTTGGTTTTATCTTAATGCATGTGAGCAAAACTCTCTGGGATAAATCCTAAAATAAATCGATTAACAAGAAGAAATAACTGTAATTTTATTTTTTACTTCTTATTTTAACTAAATAGTTAAATTAGGAATATTTAGCAATAAAAGACTGGAGTGATGGAAGAGTAAGTTTCAGTTGTTTTATTTTTCGATTATACTCCCCTCTGTTTCAAATCTTTTTATCTGCATTCTTATTTAGTTTCATTATTTTAATTTAATATATTTTATTACATTAAAATTTAGATACTTGCACCCGGTAGGTGCATATTTTTGCTAGTACTACTAATTTATACACAATTGTTTAGTTTCAAGTAACAATTTCTATGCGATAAAAATCATTTGTTTGTACACAGTTATCTTGTTTCAAGTATTCCTATTTAATACTAATAATTGATACACAATTTTTTGGTTTCAAGTAATTATTTCTATTTAATAATAATCATTTTTTGCACACAGTTATATGTTATCAAGTATTCCTATCCAATACAAATCCAATACAAATAATTTTCACACAAATATATAGCTTCAAGTGATCCTATCTAATACAACTAATTTGGTAATTTATGAGGAAGACCATCCCGGTCTCCTGCCTCAAAACTTGCTACCGGTGATTGCTGAAAAACCAACCCAGCTACGATTGAAGTCCGTAGCCGAGGCAGTGTCACTTGAAAGTAAACAACCATCTTGGGGAGTTTTTTTTTTCGGCATTCACTTACATATAAAAAAATACAAAACGTTTATTTTTTTGGGTATTTTCATTTTATTTTAATATTTTTTTTTCCAACAATCAATTACAAGTAAAAAAAATCAAAATATTTAGATATTCTTGTTTATTTAAACTAAAAACAAGACATTAAACAAACATGAATAAAAAAAAATCTGAGTATTTAGATATACTTTTATATTTTAATTAAAAAGCAACAAACTATCTATCTATCTAGTCATCTTCATATCTATCTATTGCTTCGGCTACGGACTTCAATCGTAGCTGGGGTTGGTTTTTCACCACTCACCGTTAGCAAGTTTTGAGGCAGGAGACCGGGACGGTCTTCCTCATAAATTACCACTAATTTTCACACAGTTATATGGTTTCAAGTTTCTTATTTAATATTTAATACTAATAATTTACATACAATATTATTGTTTTAAGTAACTATTCCTATTTGATAATAATCAAATGTTTGCACATAGGTATATAGTTTCAAGTATTGGCATCCAATACAAATAATTTTCACACAATTATATGGTTTCAAGTATTCCTATCTAATAATAATAATTTATACACAATTTATGTATGATTTATACATAATTGTATGGTTCCAAGTAACTATTCTTATTTCATAATAATATTTTTTTGCACACAGTCATATGGTATGATTTCAATTATTCCTATCTAATATATTTTATTCGTATCCGATATATTTAATTCATCGATGAGACCCAAATCGTATTATTAGTAGCTTCTAATATTTATCATCTGGTGATCATAAAATCGAAAGTCAATCGATACGCAAGATCGACTTATATACGAGTACATAGGGATGAAGAATTTCAAATCCCACAATAAAAATCCAGTCCAATGTCACATCCAGAGATGATCTCTAATTGTCTGGCTTGATTTGTTTAGCTTAGTTTTCGGATCGCATAAAAAAAATATATAGGTTCAATTTCCACTCCATTGGTTGTCTGTAGATCTCCGTGCGTACCTATCCTATTACTCAGATCATTTTCCCGCGCTTGTGAACTAGTTTCTCGATATTTCCCTAATTATGTTACATGTTATGCTAACTTTTCTATCTGTCTCTCTTTCTTCTTTCTTCTTTCTGTCTGTTTTTCTTTCTTTCTTTCTTTCTTTCTTTCTTTTTTCTTTCGTTCTTTCTTTTCACTCGTTTGCCCTCTCACCTTTTATCTTTCTGTCTGTCTGTCTTTTTTTCTTTCTTACGTCCTTTTCTTTCGTTCTTCCTTTTCGCTCGTTTGCACCCCTATCTCTCTCTCCGTGTGTGTGTCTCTCTCTCTCTCTGTCTCTCTCTCCCCCCTCTGTGTCTCTCCCTCTCTGTCTCTCCCTCTCTTCTTCTTCTTCTTCTTCTTCTTTTCTTCTTCTTCTTAGCATTTTTCATTTGATCGTGACTCCTGAGCACGAAGGTTTGATATCTTCTTTTGCCACGGCGAAGTGGTGAGCTTGTCCCTCCGATGTTATGTCTCACCTGTGAATTTCCAATCTGTCTTCTTTGTTTTCCTATCAAATCTCTTCTCATCAGGATTGGTGAAAGACACAGGTAAACAAAATAACGACTGATATGCAGTCTGCTGTCCCTTGTCACGCGATTCCATCTTTCAAGAAATTCCAAGGAGAAATAAACGAAAACAAAACACTACTATTATTTATTTATTTATTTATTTATTTCAAACAGATAAAAGATCCGAAGAGCAGGAAGTTGTCTGACACCTGAAATATGCTATTAGTTAAGATTATCGTAGCCGTATCAGCACTATTGTACGGCTGCACACTATCCTAATAAAGCGCTTTGAGAAAAAGATAGACGGGACAAGGATACTGCGTACAAATATGCTGAAATATGCTATTAGTTAAGATTACCGTAGCCGTGTCAGTGCTACTGTACGGCAACACCACTTGGACTCTAACGAAGTGCTTAAAGAAAAAAATAGATGGGATCTACATAAGGATGCTGCGTGTCATCTTGAAAAAAAATCTTGGAAGTAGCACCACCGAGAAAGCAGCTGTACAGCCACTTGCCCCAATCACAGAAACTATCAGATTAAGACAAACATGATATACTGGGTACTGCTGGAGAAGCAAGGGTTTGTTTATTATTATTATTATTATTATTTACTCCTTTTGAGTTTACACATTAGCATTAGCTAATGGTCTTTCCCTGGAGTCTGAGTGATAACAAGTCTCCTCAGGTCTCCAGGACTCTTCTGAGTATTCTGGCAGATTGCAGCAGTGCAGTGTTCTGAATGGTTTCAATCCTTCCTCTGATTTCCAAACTTTCCAAACCCTTTTCCAATCCTTTTGGGACCGTTCCAAGTGCACCAACTACAATTGGTATCACTTTCACTTTCATATTCCATAACTTTTTCAGTTTTCTGGCAAGGTCCAGATATTTGTCCATTTTTTTCATTTTCCTTTAGCTTCACCCTGTGATCTGCTGGAACTGCAAAATCCACCAGTTGACAAGTTCTTTCTTTTTTGTTTATCAACACTAGGCCTGGTCTTCTTGCTGGGATAAGGTGATCCGTTTTTATTTCAAAGTCCCAGAGAATTTTTAATTATTATTATTTAGTTTTTCTCATGGTAAACGAGGGGTAACATTTTTTAAACTCCTCTCGGACAAAAATAGGGTGTTTATTTTTATTGAACTTTGGTCCTTGCTGGTCGTTGGTCTATACCAATTTCCCTTTATGAAATACGTGTGTTGTACAAACAAACATATAAGACAGACAGATATACAGAATATTTATTTTGTATATATGCAAAATTATTGTTATTAGATAGAAATAGTTACTTAATAAATTATTGTTATTATATTGAAATAGTTACTTAATAAATTATTGTTATTATATAGAAATATTAGATAAAAACATTGTTATTAGATAGAAATATTATTAGATAGAAGATAGAAATTAATAATAATATTAAATATTAAATATTAGATTAATATTAGATATTAGATAGAAATGTTATTAGATAGAAATAGTTATTAATAAATTATTGTTATTAGATAGAAATAGTTACTTTAAAGCATATAATTGTTTATGAATTATCTGTATTAGATAGGAATACTTGAAACAATATAACTGTTTGGAAATTATTAGTATTAGATGGAAATATTTGAAACGATCTCACTGTGTGCAAATTATTTGTATTAGATAAGAATACTTGAAACTCGGTTTCGAACCCGTAACCTCGTGGTTCTTTGGCGGATGCTCTACCGACTGAACTAAACCGGTACTAGATAAAACAAATATACATAAAATATTTTTTAATCTATAAATAAATATAGTATTACAGTGTGTACGGAAATAACCTACATGGTATCACCATAAGGATCTTCTTATGGTGAAACTCGAGTAGTTTATTTCGGTACACACTGTAATACTAAATCCGCTCTACTAACGTATTGAGCACTTTACATTTGTTATAACACTGACTTATCCGATTAATACTTATATCAACCAAATATTGGAATTAACTCAATATTCCCTTTATTATATAAATAAATATAGAGTTATTCTAACTGGAGACCCGTGATGCTTAAGTACGGAATTCTGGTGTCTGAGCAGTCCATGATACGCAACGCTCCACTTTGCCCTTACTTGTGCTCGACGGCTGGTTAGAGAGGCCCCCTCCGATCAATCTGGTCGCGTCAAGCCCTAACACCTATATGATTTTCCCAATCCTATTGCCCTTATGACAAACCCCAACATTTTTTATCAGATATGTGCTGGAAGGCAATGACTGAGAGACTTAGTATCCTGGATATGACGTCAAACTGCATCTATTGGTAAAGTTCCGATTCTGGAACTCTGGGGAATTTTTATTCTCTTTGTGCTTGTTTGTTGCTTTCGCTTATATGATTAAACCGTTTGGTCTTGTCTCCACGCATTCTGCACTTGCTATTCTGCTACGTCTTATCTATTTTTGCTTTTATATAGTTTCTTTTTATGGCACTTGTGCTACAATTATAAGAGATTTAGCTTTTCTCTTGAGGTTTCCTCTTCTTAACCATGTCCATGTCTTCTGGTGTGATATATCTTCAGTTTGTCGCTTGAAGTTGTTTTTTCTTCCCATTTCTGTTTTTAGTTTTTGATGAATTTCTACTTGTCAATATGTTGCAATTGCTTTTCATGTCTGGTGCAATTAGTTTTTCCTTACTTTTATTAGTGTATTCTTCAAGTGCTTGGATTGTCATATCTACACTATCTTCAATGTTGGTGTGACCGTTCCCCACTTCTTTTTTTGGTGCATATAGTCTGTCTATGTCGTCTCTTGGGTGTTAATGCCTTGTGCATTGTCCTAAGTTTCCTTGTCCTTTGGTCCATCTGTCGAAACTCCTCTGTTCTCCATTTTAGGAATGGTCCTGAGTATCTTACGAGAGGAACAGCCAAGCTGTTTATTCCCTTGATGAGATTTCTGCCATAGAGCTTGGTTTCTAGGAGCTTTCTTGTTCTTCTGAGGTGTTCTTTTCTTACTTTTCCTTTGATGGCGTCTGCTTCCAATATTCCCAGATATTTATAATTCTCTTTTTCTCAAAGTGTCTTCATTTCTATTCCCTTCACCATTTAATTTTCCATTTCTTCATTATAAGCATAGCACACTTGTCGATGCCGAATTCCATTCCTATATTTTGGCTGTAGATTCTTATGGTTTGTATAAAGGTTTTCAGTTCTTTTTCATTTTTGGACAAAATCTTGATGTCATCCATGTACATAAGATTATTTTTTTCCTATGGTTTTGTTAATATTTCGGTAATTTATTTGCTTTACTCTTCAGGTTACAAAAACTGTCTAGCAGTTAAATTAGAGGCCATCTTGCTGCACCATTTGCCAGTTTTTTATCCCATGCTGATACCAGTTCTTGTTGTTTGGAAGGAAGAACTGCTCCACTGAATCTTCCACAACCTCTTAGTTGCTGAAGTACAAATATTGCAAAACTTTTGACTCAATATGATAATAATATGCGGTGACAGAGATGATACGTTAAACCCCGTATTAAGCGAATGTAGCAAACTATCATAACAGGAATACAAAGCTAGGTTGGGGAATGGATTCACTGAGAATTATGCAAAAAATTAAAATTTGACCATACAACAAAATGATATATTCATAAACCAGAATCAGTTTTTGAGAATGAAACGCATAAAATTCTCTGGGGACTTCTAGATAAAGACGGATCCCTTATCCCAACCAGGAGACCAGACCTAGTGTTGATTAACAAAAAAAAAAAAAAAAGAAAAGAAAGGAAAGAGAACGTGTCAATTGGTGGAATTTGCGGTTCAAACAGATCCAGGGTGAAGCTGAAAGAAAATGAAAAGATGGATAAATACCTGGACCTCGCCAGAGAATTGAAAAAGCTGTGGAATATGAGGGTGAAAGTGATACCAATTGTAGTTGGTGCACCTGGAACAGTCCAAAATAACTTGGAAAAAAGACTGGAGGATTTGGAAATCAGAGGAAGAATTGGGACTATCCAGAGTACTGCATTGCTGCAGTCGGCTAGAATACTCAGAAGAGTCCTGGAGACCTGAGGAGACTTGTTGTCACTCCGATTCCAGCGAAATACCATCAGCTAACGCAGGTGTGAAAACACACAAGGAGTGAAATAATAATAATAATAATAATAATAACCCAACTCTACAGCTAAAAAGCTCTGTAACAAAAAAAGTTGAAAAATAAAAATTGTAAAAATTCCCGCTAAAAATCCGCTTTTTGCCCACAATGAATAATTAAAAAAAAAAAAACGATTTTAAACAAAAAGTTGTTTTCAATTTTCATGAATATCAAAACGGATATTATTAGGTATTTTTTATTACCAAACTTTACAGCATTGAGAGATGCCTTGCGCTGGCTTGGTCACGTCAGGACAAAGGCCACATCCCCAAAGACCTACTGTATGGCGAATTAGTAGAAGGCACCCGACCGGTAGGGAGACCACCCTGCGCTTTAAAGATGTCTGTAAGAATGACATGAAGACATACCACATCAACACCAACACATGGAAGTTGGTGCAGAAAACCGAGCGGCTTGGCACCTCCTTGTCAAACAAGGGATGAAAAGGAATGAAAAAGAGAGGAAAGAAGCCACCACAGAAAAGAGAGCCAGAAGGAAGGAGAGACAACAGCAACTCCAGCAAGCATCACTGTTTGTTTGCAGTCACTGCACCAAGATTGCCAGCCACTCACACAGATGGAGATAACAAAAAATTGTGGACACTACGCCATCATCTTTGGCAGACGGAAGGATGCCCACAGCAGCATTGAAGCACTGTAACCAAAAATAGAACATTGTTACGAACACGACGAACGCGAATTCTTCTTTTTCTCGTACATCTGCGAGAACTACTATGTGAAAAGGAAGGACCGTTTGAGTGACACAAACTAAGTGGACGGTTCACCGGGAAACACCCCAAAAAGGAGGTGCATTTTATGAACAGTACGAAAGAGCGGGTCGTTGAGTCAATACAAATATGGCCCTAAAAAAAGTTTTAAACCTGCAGAAGTGTCTTCCCTTTTGTCAAATATTACTGAACTTCTTGGGGTTTTTTCTGCCTCTTAAAGTTCTGGGCGCCATTCTAGGCGTTTAGTTCTTCTGTTTTTTTTACATAGGAATTAAATAGGGCATCCCACAAGAATTCAACTCATGATTCAGTAATAATGGATCTGCGGGAATAACTTTAAAAAATCCCCCTCTACCCAGGTGACACCGGGTAGCCACTGCTAGTTATAGAATAATTCTCCTTATTTGCTTATATATTTGCAATTGAATATAATTATTTGTATTAGAAAGGAATACCTGATATCACAGAAGGCATAAAATAACCAAAGACAAGTTGATTGGAATTTAATAAGCTTATTTGTACAACAACAAGAATTCAAGCTATAAACACCTGCTTTATTGAAGCCTTTACCAACATCGGCACAGCCAAACATCAGTCAGACAATCTTAAGTGGGATATTTTTCTCAACAAACAGAGATCTTAAATACTCTAGATTAAAGGAACACAATTTTTGTCTTGTAGTTAATCCCTGTAGTATTCCTTGAAATCCTAAGTAGAAAAGAATGTGGTTTTAGTAGATACTCCTTGTAGCAGAAAGTTTGTAGTATTCCTTGAAATCCTCCTCAGTAGATCTTGATCGTAGAAAGTTCAATATGCAATTGATTTCAGGGCAATTACCAACGACCCTAGATATGTACTGTGTTCTGTATCATTTCTCATTGGCCAATCTTTACCGAAAATGCCTGCTGCTGATGTTGGGAAAGTTCATAAATAGAAGTGGGAATTTGACATATATCTTATACCCATGAATATTTCAACATATGTCCTACTGGACAGTTCACAGTGAATTTTTGGAACCTGTAAACCTAATGCTTTTTTAAAAAAATTTGTACTTATTATGTATCTTTTTATGAGTTTTTTTGTAGTATTCCTTGAAACTCCAGGTAGAAAAGAGTGTAGTATTAGTAGTTCTTTTTGTAATCCTCTCCTGTAGGTCTTGGTTGCCGAAAGTTCAATTTGCAATTGATTTCAGGACAATTACCAACCATCTTACATGCATTCTGTATCATTTCTCATTGGCCGATCTTTACCGAAAATGCCTGCTGCTGTTGTTTGGAAAGTTCATAAATATGAGTGGGAATTTGGCGTACATCTTATACCTAGGTACACTAACAGTGCCTTTCTTTTTTTGTGCTACGTTTCCTTTTGGGCTCTTTACAAGTGTGTCTAGATGTTGGAGTTTTTGGTATATAAGGTGTGCTGGAAACCACCACTTAAACTTATAGACCTGGCGTGGGCACATGAAATAAACCCAGCCGATCAATAGCTCGAATAAGTGGTTAGTTAACTATTTAATCGCCGATCAGGAAAGCCGTTAATTTGCACGTATTCACCATTGCCGAACGGACAACCAAGGATTTTGTTCAACCGAAGGATTCTAATCAACACTAAGGGACACCAAGGAGGACCCATAGGATTTTACCCAACATTAAGGGACAGCGAGGAACAACCAAAGGATTCTCCACTAAAGATCGCGCCCCGCTTAACACAAGGGATCTCCACTGTAAAGTGCTCTCACTTGAAGCCTAAAAATGGCCACAAAAATTGTAACACTAGATAATTCCTGTGTTCGCTTTATTTTCGAAAAACTGCGACCAGCCGCTTTTTGAACAATTGGACAGGGTTTATTCTCTTTTTGTGTAAAATCAGGGACGTCCCTTTCCTTCATTTCCTATCATTTACATACATATGTATGTGAAGAAAGGAAGTGAATCCGACGGTATGTAGTATATTAAGAAAAATGAAAAAAACACAGGTTTAAATGGGTTATTGGCCGACGCTGCAGTGTTTCGATCTATTAATTAGATCATCTTCAGGGCATTTGTTGGTATATGGAAGGTGATAAGACATTTTTATCACAGAATAACGAAAAAAGCGAGTGATAGTCCTTGTTATCAGTCTGTTTAAAAATTTTGACGGTTTGAAATATGACGTCAAATATTCTATTTTACGGCGTGAGTATGGGACGGTGTAAGTGTGTGTATCGAAAGGAAACATTGTGCATTTTTTAGGTGTGTGGTTGCGTGGTGTGTGTGTGTATAAATCTTTGCGATAAACGACAGCGGAAATAAACCATTATACATAATACATATGTATATATCTAAACCCTCCGCACTAACAGGAGAAGTCATCTTTAAGCAGAGTTTAACAGGTGCTAATCTCCTATACCGTTTGCCATACCAAAGTTAAAGATCCCAAGCGTCTTTTTTCTTTTTGTTTGTTTATGTGGTTGGCATCCTTCCGTCTACTAAAGACGATGGCGTAGTGTCCACTATTTTTTTTATCTTCAACTGCGTGAGTGGTTGAACAGACAGATTTTTGAATGCCAATCCTGGTGCAGTGACTGCAAACAAACAGTGATGCTTGCTGGGGTTGCAGTTCTCTCCTTCTCTGGCTCTCTTTTCTGCGGTGGCTTCTTTCCTCTCTTTTTCACTCCTTTTCGTTCCTTGTTTAACGAAGAGGCACCAGGTTGCACGGTCTTCTGCACAAGCCTCCCATGTGTTGGTGTTGATGTGGCACGTCTTCATGTCCCTCTTGCAGATTTTTTTTGTTTAATAGCATATCAAACTTCATGGATTATTTAATGTCAAAATCACCCTGGTAGTGTCGTAAAGTCGTCGGGGCGGCCTAATGTCGGTATCAGCCATGCAGCGAGGGAGTCTATCCCCTTTTCAATAGCGCTAGACCAAGGAGATTATTTTAGCGTCACACCTACCATCAGCTCTTTACTTTACCGCACAGATTCCTGTGCTACTCATACGCTGAGTTGGCGAGGCGGGTATCGAACTAGGAACCTTGTGGTTTCTAGTCGAACGCTCTACCGACTGAGCTAACCCGGCCCTTTATAGCTAGGATATAAGGGGATTCATAACTTTCTTAATGGTATTATACCGAAAGTGAATGTTATTGCGCGTCTGGAGTTCAAACTTGCTCACTACGATATCGCAATTCAACACGTGGCATGCTTGTCTTTCGGATTAATAAGCTAGTACAGAAAGTTCGATTTTCATGAGTGGAGCTTATAATAATCCTGGCGCCATATTAATACTTTCCAACTTAGCAATAATCAATCGAATTTTGGTTTAATCAACTTAACGGACCTAAATTCCCCCATTCAATGTCAACCCTTTTTAAGAAAAAATATACTAAAAATCAGGGAATTAACTAAATTTAATGAAATTTCCAGTGTTGATATATTAATGAATAAAAGAAATAATGCACCAGTTATTTTATTTGAAAACTTTTAGATTTTTTCAGGCCAGTTTTTTTTAACCACGTATCTTTGAGGTGTAAAACTGATTCTCAAAGATACATGGTTCAAAGTTAACTGACCTGAATATTTATTCAGATCAGTTAACTTTGAACGTAAAGGTTTTTAAATAAAATAACCAGTGCATTATATCTTTTATTCATTAATATATCAACACTAAAAATTCATTAAATTCGTTTAATTCCCTGATTTTTTTTCTTTCGGCGGGGTGACATCCGATGGTGGAATTTAGGTCCGTTAAATTCGATTTAACCTGGATTTTTCTTCTTATTTTATTAAATATCTGGTTACACTACTCTCGTCAAACTGCGCATTCACTTTTTGCACAACAAAAGTTTTTGGGGTTAAATCCTACTTAACGGACATAAATTCCTCCATCCTATATCACCCCGCCGAAAGAAAAAAATACTAAAAATCAAGGAATTAACCGAATTTAATGAAATTTTCAGTGTTGATACATTAATGATAAGATATATAATGAACCAGTTATTTTATTTGAAAACTCTTATATTTTTTCAGGTCAATTAACTTTGAACCATATATGTTTATGAATCTGTGTTACGCCTCAAAGATATGTGGTTCAAAGTTAACTGACCTGAAAAAATGTAAGAGTTTTCAAATAAAATAACTAAAATATGAATCCAGCTATGAGTATATAGTAGGGAAGGCGTGGTGTAATAGTTAGTGTCATATGAAATGGACTCGTCGACACTAGTTCAAATCCTGGACGAAGCTGTCTGCTTTTCACATAGCGCTAATACCCTTGGCAAAGGTATGAATCCAACTAATCTCCTTCCAGCTATGGGGAAATAGTAGGGTGGATTGGGTTCTTTAACTATGGCTAGGTAACCAGTCTAGGAGAAAGAAAACTCTGAAACTCCGCTTAAGACATTGACCTTGTGTCACATCCTGCTCGTGAGGAGGGGTTGGTAAATATATATAGTAGGGAGACTGGAATCTTTAACCTTGGTATGGCAAATGGTATAGGTGAAGGAAAAACTAATTCAAAACCTGTTAAACTCTTCTTTAAAATAGACCTTGTGTCACATCCTACTCGAGTGGAGGGGTTGGGTAAATGCATACTCCTCTTAAAATTTGACCTTGTGTCACATCCTGTTCGTGTGGAAGGGTTGGGTAAAACATACTATCAACTACAGTGGATACATTTCCACGACTTCTTCGGTCATGTAATATACGTCCTGCAAACTAGCACGTACTAAAACATTGCAAAACTTTTGACTCACCCTCGTATGTTTGTGGTTTTGAAATAAACACGGATTCCTTTTTAATGTCCTTGTTTAGACTGCTAAACTGGTGGATCATTTTTATATCAATGTGCGCAGAACACTTAATATCAACATCGTTATCATCTTTGGCGTTGTACAACAGTGTCGTGCAGAGCCAGTGTTTGGGCGGATACGCTTTCCAGGCGAGTTTGGCCTTCCAAGGTAGACATGGTGTGCCAGTGCTCGTCACTGTATATCGTTAGCTAACCAGACAGACAGACTTTTCCAACTGACACTGCAGGCTTCTTCTGTTGCGTCCAGTTGCGTGTCGTGCGGTTAAGCGTTCCCCTCTCCTTGCACGGTTGGCACCAATACTCATTTTCAGATTTCATCATTGACTCATGACATATTTTCTGACATTGCACGTCTCCATTACCGTCCAGTCAAGTTCCTGACGCTCCTTTGCGTGCTTCAGGCCACTAAAAGCAGAAAACTGTGTTGGATGGCACTTGCGCCATGGTACCGCCTCTTTTCTGCAATATTTTATAAGCATATCACTACGTTTATTTTTTTTATTTTTTTATTTTTTATCTTATCCTATATGCACTCGTGTGTAAGTCGCATTTTGAAGATCTAATTTTTTCATTCTCCTTCCTACCAAAAAATCAACATTGACTCATACATTGAGGCGCGATTGGCGTTATAGTTATCGTTGTTTAAAATGGAATCGACGATCCAAGTTCGAATCCTAGACGTGGTTGTTTTTTCCGTTTCACTTAGCGCTAATGCCCTTTAGCCATCTATTCTCCTCAATAAATAAATATTAGGGCAGACTGGGTTCTTTGTGCCTCCTAGGACATCATCTAACAACCTGTATGCAAATTTGGAGATTCTCAAATTTTCTGATATGGTCCATTGTGAAAATATTTTGTTCTTACATAAACTATTCCACAATAAAATGCCTGTTTCTGTTCAGAATGCTTTTGCAGTTGACTTCACCCATGCTCATGTCACTCGTGCTGACCAATCTGGTTTGCTTAATTTCCCTATCATCAACACTGTTAGTTTTGGGCATAATTCGATTCGTTTTAATGCAATTAATTCTTGGAATACTGTTCAGTCGTTATTTTTTGATAAAGAAAAGATGAAGCTTGTTTCAGTTAATTATTTTGTCCTTAAAACACTTTCGAAAAATCATTTTATTGCCTCTTATAAACAACAGATTTGCATTTAGATTCTCACACGGCTAATTTGTCTCATGATATATATGTATATGTTTACGTTGTGTGTTTCATGTATTGTTTCCTGTGAGCGTCCAAGGGTGGTCATGTCCATGGGATTAGCTTCACGCTATTAGGCATGGCCTCCCTTCAATAGTAGTTTAAACTAATAAAGTTTTTCTTTTACTTATATTTTAAAAATAATTTGTACTACTATTGATTAATAAATTTCTTATTTCTTATTTCTTATATCTTATTTATTATCATATTTAACCTTGGTTAGGCAAACAGTCTAGGAGAAGGGAAAAAAATCTGAATTCAAACGAGTTGTACCCCGTTTGATATTGGCCTTGTGTCCTATTCTGTTTGTGGCAGAAAGGTTGGGTAAATACATATTCATGTAATAAGTATATAATAAATGGAAATAAATCCGACAGTATGATTGAAAAGGGATAGAAAAAAACAAATGATAATAGTACGCTGACATAAATAAAATTTATTTCATTTTTAATCCAAAATACGCATTTTTATACACATTTTAAAAGACATTCCGGTCCAGAACGTGAGCGTTATTTGAACCTCTATTCCTCCTTCTTTCTTTCATCAATACAGTTGCTCTTGAAGAAGACCGTTTTTATAAAAGGTCGAAACAGATATCTGTCAGCGTACTATTAACATTTGTTTTTTTTCTATCTCTTTTCAATCATATTTGGGTAAATAATTTTGTACGTATTTACCAACCCTCCGTACGGGCAGGATGTGACACAGGATCAGTTTTTAAGCGGGGTTTAACAGATTTGAATTCAGAGTTTTCCATAGCTGAATGGAGAATTGTTGGATTCATACCTTTCCCAAAGGTATTAGTGTTATGTGAAATGCAAACAGCCTTGTCTATGATTTGAACTCGCGTAGCCGTGTCCATTTCCTACGACGATAACCATTACACAACGGGCGCCTAATTTTGTAAAGTTAAAATTCAAACATAATGAATACTTGGTGCAACCCTTGGTCTAAAACATGATCCATCTATCTACCTATCTATCTATACATATATAAAGGGCAGTTGTGTGTATCTGTATGTCCGGAGGAAACTTTGAAAATAATACCATTAAGGACAAAGTAAATATATATACACATTAAATATCACCAGTTCTTGATTTTTTAGTAAAAAATAATGAAGGTTTGATTTATATTAGTGAAGATACTTAAAAAATAAAATTTAAATGATAATAGCATAGATTTTTATTGCATTTAATATTTTAAATAGTAGATATTAATTTTTATTTCCAGAGTGGCTGGATCAACGCAACGTCTTTTGTTTTTACGTAGGGATTTTAATGGGGCATACTACGAGGATCAAACTCGCGATTCAATAATAATGGATTTGTACTTCCCCCACTACCCAGTCAACACCGGGTAGTGTACATATAAAGGACAGTTGTGTGTATGTGTATGTCCGGATGAAACTTCGAAAATAATACAATTAATAACAAAGTAAATATCTTATTATAATGGAGATTGTGTGTTTTTCTGTCTGTAACCGAAACTATATTACTACTCAAGTCACAATTCCCTTAATTATTTACGTCAAATTCTCCATGATTTCATTCTTTTAAACCTTCAGTTATTAATAAAAATTGTTTTACATTATTAATACTGTTGACCATATCTACGTACTAATAACATGCAATTGTATTTATATATACAACAAAATAGCGGTTTACAGTTTGAACGAGAAGGCTAATTTGCATATTGATATTTAAAATTTTATTTTAATAAATATGTGCTTGGTATTATTGATTTCTAATTGTTTGGATTTATCTTAAGAAATATAAACAAAATCTCGTGGATAAATCTTAAAAGAAATTTATTTACAAGAAGAAATAACTGTAATATTATCCTTTACTTCCTATTTTAACTAAATACTTAAATTAGGAAAATTTACCAATGAAAGAGGGGAGTAATGGAAAATAATGGAATAGTTAGTTTCAAAGCTGTTCTATTTTTCGATTATACCCCTCTGTTGCAGATCTTTTTATCTGCATTCTTAGTCAGTTTCATTAGCCTTTCTAATTTAATATGATATTTTATTATATCAAAACTTAAAACTTAAATACTTGCACCCGGAGGGTGCATATATTTGCTAGTATATACAAATTAGATATCACCAGTTTCTTGGTTTTTGAGCAAAAATAATGAAGGTTTAATTTTTATTAGTGAAGATACTTAAAAAAATAAATTTTAAATGATAATAACATAGATTTTTTTCGCATTTAATATTTTAAATAGTAGACATTACATTTTGTTTCCAGTGTGGCTGGATCAACGCAACGTCTTTTGTTTTTACATAATGATTTTACGAGGGTCCAACTTGCGATTCAATAATAATGGATTTGTGAGACTAATTTTTCCCCTCGCTACCCAGGCAACGCCGGGTAGCCGCTTCTAGTAAATTAATATTTCATAACCATAAATCAGATTTTTTTTAATTTAAAAGACAAGAGGAATAGTCTCCGTGGCGTAGTAACTAACGTGTTGGACTGTAACATCGTAGTAAGCGTGTTCGAACCCAGTCGCGTTATTACGTTCACTTTCAGAATAATCATATTCAAGGACGCTTCGGTTAAAATTGCAAATCGTCGTCAAAATTAAAACGGAAAATTTTGGCTTGGGTATAAATTTTAATGAATTTAATTATTACTAAGGACTCGATTCCTTAAAATCTATGCCCAAGCCAAATTTCCCGCTTTAATTTTGACGATGATTTGCAATTTTAACCGAGGTTTCTCCCTCTATTGATTTCAAGGAGCGCTCGTCTGGAGACGTCACCGGAGGGGACATACGAGCTACGTTTTTAGAGATAAGTGTTTATACCAACGATAGGAGATTCCCTGTGATGAGCCTAATGTCGTTACCTGAATTGGGTTTAACTGAATTTGACTGCTCATGATAAACAATTCAAATCATTATATGATATTGGTCATTGAAGGTAATAAAGGTAATTTATGAGGAAGTGCTTCCCGGTCTCCTGCCTCAAAAATTGCTACCTGGTGACTATTAAAATAACAACCCGGCTCAGTCTATTCAAAACTATCCATCTTCATATCTATCTATCTATTTATCTATCTATCTATCTATCTATTCAATTTGTTCATATTTATCTATATTACTTTAAATACTAAGATTTTTTTATTCGTGTTTGTTTAATGTCTTGTTTTTAGTTTAAATAAACAAGAATTACGACAAAAATAGAAGCGACCCCCCCATACATTTACTTGTCGAAAATATCTATCTACATTTGTTCATATCTATCTATATTATTTTGTTTGTTTATCTATCTATCTATCTCAGTCTATTCCAAACTATATATCCATCTTCATATCTAATTACGACAAATTACGATAAATAAACAAGAATTACGACTAGCTGGGGTTGTTATTTTGATAGTCACCGGGTAGCAACTTTTGAGACAGGAAACCGGGACGCACTTTCTCATAGATTACAGTAATAAAACTGATATCTTTATTTTTCAGATTGGCAACTCAACCATTTTTAATCTCATCCTATATGATTGTCCTAATCCACTTTCAGACTAATACTCTTTGGAAAGGTATGAACTTTCCCCGTCCCCCCAGCTATAGGTTGAATAGTACCACTATTCTACGAGATGGCCTTGGTATTAAATAACCCATGAATGTTGGAATACCATTAAACAAAGAAATTAAACGAAACGAAACGGAACCAGAAAAATGTCAACTTCGTCAGATTTTCTTTCGTTTTGTCTTAATGGCATATCAACCTTTGTGGGTTATTTAATGTCAAAGACACCATGTAGAAGAATAGCAGTGGTACAATTAGCCCAGGCATGTCAAACACGCGGGTCGAATGCGCCCCTCAGCAAGCACTGGTGCGGCCCACGTACAAACTGAGCTCTCATATGCACTTTTACAGTACCCATGTTTTTTTTAAGTTTTTTTTCCAAAGATTTCTGGTCGGAAACGGTCGTTTATTTTCATTAGGATAATTTGTTGTTAAGAAACAGTTATGAACGCATTGTCTCCCACCCCTTCGTTAGAGTTGTGGAAGGAGGAGGCTAAATCAGTCAGTGAAGGGGAGTGAGTCTTTTCTCTTGCCTTCTCCAGCTTTCAATTAACACATGGTTTTAATTGAAAGTAACAGTGACACTTGTACGTTTTATCATTTGAACTCTGTCAGTAATATTCTTTTTTCCTTTCTTTCTAACAAAAATGTTTTTTTAATTTTTAGATTCAATGGTTTTTGATTGATAAAAAACAAAGTAATGATAGCAATCATCACTTTGTTCTGTTAATGTAGAAGAAGGATTTAAAGTCTTAGTTGTTATGTGCGGCCCTCATGACATACATATGTAATCCATGCAGTCCTCATGACATCCATATGTATCCATGCAGTCCCATGACATACATATGTAATCCATGCGGCCTTAGGAGGCTGCTCAGTTTGACATGCCTGAAACCCATTCCTGTAGAAGAGCAATGGTACTATTTAACCTAGGTATGTCAAATACGCGACCAACAGGGTGAATGCGGCCCTCAGCAATCACAGGTGAGACCCACACGCTGACTGTGCTCTCATACGTCGCTTTTTACAGTACCCCAGTTCTTTAAAAAGTTTTTTTCCCAAAAATTTCTGGTTGAAAAAGGTCGTTTATTTTTATTAGGGTAATTTGTTGTTAAGAACATACCTTGTGTTTAACTACATAAGATAACATAAACATATTGTTAACTCTCTTTTCTGATATGTGAATTCGTATTTTATAGTAACGATTTTTGTTTGTGTTACTTGGGAATTTCGGTAATCTGAACATTAGCTACATAAATAAGAGTAACCTTCCCTTGTTTATTTCACTTTTGGTCGGCCATTTTTATTTGACCGTAAATCTACACTGAAAATACGAATTTGTTCGAATCAATACAACTACATGTTTTAAGACGAAAATATCATAAAATGTGTTCTTAATAACAATTAAGTTAATTTCAAATAATGCGCAAGCACAATTAAGAACACATTTTATGATATTTTCGTGTTAAAAGATGCAGTTGTATTGAACAAACAATTGTAAGACAAAACTGCCAGATGAATTAAAAAGATAACAGGAATGCAAGTCAAAATTAAAAGGATAAAAAGAATGCTAGAATTTCACCATTGTGTATCATCAACTATAAAGAAATGTGTTATTTTTTGTTTATTTTTTAAATTTATTTATGATCGGTGCCAAAGCATCATAGACCCTTTTTGAATCTATGATACTCTGCTTGTCAATTCTCATAAAGTAGTATTCATATAAAATATATGAAACCTGCCCTTCCGATTGTTGTATACCCTTTCTTTACTTCTATTATTCTTCTGCTCATCTTTGGTATCTTACGTTCTTCTTCTGGCGTCTGGACTTCGTCTTGCTGGTTGGTCGTCCTTGATTCATTTCTTCTCCTAGGTCAGTCTTGTTGCCAAGACATTCATCAACCACAAAACCATATTATTTATTTAAACCTTTATTTACTTAACTAAACATATTTCTCTAACTAACACAACGGGCGTGTGCAGTGAGCTCCAGCTAAGGCAGAAACATCTTATCTGCTTGACGTCCAAGCTGAATCTGAAGACCCAACCAGGTCCCACGTGACTTCACGTATTTCGCGGGCTTTCTGTAATATTCCATGGAAAGTCCCGCCCGTGATATGAAAAGGGGTCATCCCTTCAGAAATACAGGAGGTTGACAATAATCTATGCATAGATTATGTAACTCGATGCCCCCAAGCAGGCTCGAACTCCTCCAGACAGGAAACGGGGACGGATGTAGTACTTTGCAGGTCCTTCGAAAAGTAATTTTTATGACTAAACAGAAGAGATTTGTATATTTGTATGTGTATTCATGAGATGAGGCTTGATGTAAATAATTATGATATTTCGGACTGTTGTCCTCATCTTTATTGTGTATAAACACAATGTTAACAAAGTCTGGTGGCATTTATGCTGCTTGGGACGCTCTTGAGTGAGCAGTAACGATTAAGCTCCGAAACTGCGTTTGAATACATGGGTAATCGTCTGAAGATGACTTATTTCAATGTAATTAAAATAATCGATGATAAACACCTAAAACAGACCACGTGGCTTGAACGTTGTGTTTATACACAATAAAGATGAGGACAACAGTCCGAAATATCATGATAATTCAGAAGAGATTTGCTATTTATATTTTTAAAAATATATACAGCGTCCGGCTGAATTAACTTTTGAGTTTGGAACGGAAATGAAAATAAAGGAAACCAGGTAGAGTCATGTATGCCGAAATCATCATCATCATCATCATCATCATGTCGCGCAAATAGCACGGATATCCATGACAATCACTCGCCAACCGTCCCTATCATTCATTGTCCTCGGAAGAACCTCTGCACAGAATCCAGTATCTGCTGCTTCAGGTCGGGATCGAAACTCGACCGATTTGTCGTCAGTCAGTTTTTTTTTTACCTCCGCGTCATCTACACTACACACCCACTTTTCAGAAAGGGGATTTACTAATATAAACATAATAGGCCGAGTAGAGAGTGGTCTCTCTCTCTCTCTCTCTCTCTCTCTCTCTCTCTCTCTCTCTCTCTCTCCCTGTATCTAAATATATAAAAGTAAGTTTTTGGTATGTACGTGTCGACGTATAAGTTCAAAACGGGGATCACTCTGATTCGAAATCTTGCATACATATCAATATCCTTTTAACTAAGAAACACGCCAAATTTGGTTATTGATTTTTACTGATTAAGGTTTATAATTAATTAATTAAGCCAAAATCACTCAATTTGCGAAACTGTCTGTATATCAACTCCTGCTGCTGATAAAATATTGTCCCCCTGCCTGACTTTTTGTTACAGCAATTACAAGCAGTGAAAATTCAATTTTAGTAAATAAATTTCGCAGTCTTAAGCCGTTCAGCTCAGAATTTATCGCCTATTTATAGTCCAAAGAGAAAATAATCTTTCTCAATATATAATTTGTATGAGTCTTTATCCATTGAATTATTTTTTTATAGCGAGTTAGAAAAAAGATTTTGCTTCGGACAGCAAAAGTATGTTTTAACGAAAAATCAAATCTTATTCATATCGCAATATTTTTATTCCTGTCTTTAAAATATTGATTTAGTTAGAAATGAAATTAAATAATCTATCTTACAAATATTTATTTGGTAAGAAAGATGTGGTTTTTATTTTTTACAGCGAAGTAAATAACAATAATAAGTGAAAACATTTAATAATAACTCAACTTTGTTTTTAATCAGTATTTAATTTTTTCGTATATACAAAAGAGTTTTAGACAAAAAAGCCTTTTACAAAAATAGGTAGTTAAATTATATAACTACTTATTTCGTAAATAAGTAAACATATAGTTGTAATAACAATAACAAAATTTTTTAAATAAAAATACGATGTAGTTGAATAAATTATAAAAAGTTTAATTTAACATTTCGTATATAAACAGTGTTTGAAATGTTAAATTAAGCCTTGTTTCTTTCGTGTTTATTAAACACTAAACAAACATAAAACAAAAATGATTCTAATGTATGTAACTTGAATAAGAAAATTTGTTATCTAATTTATCATAATTCTAATGATAAATAAATAGGCAGATTTTTAAAAAATTAACTCACCACTTCCTTTTTTTTTTCTCTTTCTTTTTTTACTAAAAACCGTTGAATTGAACTTGAAAAACGGTCGGAAAACGGTCTGGGTGACCCAGAAAAAACAGAACCCACACATTTTGTAATAAAACTGTTAATTTTAACTAGGGGGTTTAAGGTTAGGGTTACGGTTTGGGTTAGGGTTGGGTTTAGGGTTAGTTTAATGAGAAAATAAATAAATAATTTGGGTTCTGTTTTTTCTGGGTCACCTGTATACAGGGTGACCCAGAAAAAACAGAACCCACAAATTTTGTAATAAAACTGTTAATTTTTACTAGGGGGTTTAGGGTTAGGGGCTAGGGTTAGGGTTAGGGCTTGGGTTAGGGTTAGTTTAATGGGAAAATAAATGAATAATTTGGTTTCTGTTTTTTTGGGGTCACCCTTATTTTCCGACTGTTTTTTAAGTTCAGCCCTTATCTAGAGATTTCTTTTAATCATTTATTAACATTTCTTTTTTAACTTTAGAAGTTACTTTAATTCATTCCTATTGGTGTCGTCTCGAATATAACATTTATTTCGACCGTTTATTCATTAGACAATTCTCGTCGATTTTTAAAAAAAATTTGATAAATAATTATGTCTTATTAGTTACCACCAATTTTCCCTGTTAAATTTACCCCCCCCCATCTAACACAATGAAACTTGAATAAAGGTGGATATTATCTTGAAAAATGTTTTCCATTCGAAAGAAGAAACAAACTCCTGGTGATTTTTTAAAAATTTTTCAGCTTACGGAAATAATGAAAATTACGATTGAAAAACAATGTTTTCATTTTTGCACCGTTAAGTCAACTGAAATTTGACGTAGCCAAAAACAACTCACGACAAGAGGAATTTTAAAATATACTATGAAAAATCAATTAATAGTCCGATTTTCATGAAAATATATCCGGGGAAATATTTTTTACGAGGTCTACCCCCCATCTCCTATTTTATTTTATGAGATATTAAAAAATGAACCGAAATTGGGTATACTTATCTCTTATTTTCTCCCCACTCACTCTTTGGTGTTCCTTTTTTTTTTAGTCCGGTCATGGGCCGGGTACTTTAGCTAGTCTATATATATAAAAGAAAGTTTGGTATGTACGTGTCAACCTATAACTCCGAAAAGAGGAGTCACTCAGATTCGAAATCTTGCATACAGAAACACAACAAATTTGGTTATTGATTTTTACTGATTAAGGGATATAATTCATTAATTAAACAAAAATCAAACGATTTTCGGAAAGCATCGTATAGCTGCTCCTGCTTGCCTGCTACCTATATCAACAGTCATTCAAAATGTCAGTTCTATTTCTACTAATAAGTCAACATTGTTGAATGTGATTGTTTTGTAATTTAGTACGAACTGATTTTTTTTTGAGAACTAAAACAATCAACTTTTCAAACCAAGTGTATCTTTTTAAATGTACAAAAGAAAAATGAAAACATTTTTATCAATATTTTTTTACGAATACTTTCATATTTCTTAGAATAAAATATATTCATTTTTAATCAACTCAAAACTTTTTTAAAGAAACTATTCATAAAATAATGAAATTTGAATTAATATGCGAAATATTCTACCCACAAATAAGTTTAGTTATAACCTTCTTGGTTACTTTTATTTAGAGCTCAATAAAGGAATAAATTACAAAAACTGAATTTAAAATTGTCTTACGAAGAAAATTTTTTTTTAGAAAAGAATCATTCAAGCGATTAAAATAAAGAGATATAAAAAAGTGGATACTCACATACTATTATTTTTATATTTCCTAGAATGAAATATGATTAAATATATCCATTTTTAATAAGTGAAACTCAAAACGTTTTTAAAAGAAGAATAACGAAATTTAAATCAAAACGTGAAATATAATGTTTAGTTGGCTTCTTTGTTAATTTGGTTTTAACGCTCAAAAAAAGAAATAAATTTCAATGTTACATTTTATTTCTAACTCAACAAGCAATGAAAACCTGAATTTAAAATTACCTTACTTACGAAAAAGTTCTAGAAAAATCCTTCAAAACATTCTCCAGTAACTTTTTAAAATATATTTTTTTATTTTTCTATTTTAGAGATTTTTTTTTTGTTAACATTGAACATATTTTTAAAAAAAATGTAATCCTAAAACTTTTAATGTTTTGAAACAATTTCATGTCATAATATTGACATCTTTTAGCAGAATTCAGAATTCATGTTTTTTTTTTTTACTAAAATAATTACGTAAAGAAATTTATAAAAATTTTCTGATATAATTATTTAGACTATTCATCATTGGCATTTCAGTCTCGAAAGACTATGATAAAAGTTTTTGTGTGCCCCTGAGGTTGCAGCGCCTCCTGTGACTATGAAGTCCTATGTTTGAGAAACATTCTCGACCACAGATTTTGCATTTGTAGGTTGTCCCTGTAGATGATGATGTTCCAATGCTTTGTTGCCGTTGCTTTCTTATGGACCTCTTAGCTTCATGATGTTGTATCAGGGTGAATTCTGACATGTACAGGCCTCTATGGAGATTCTGCCGCCACCGAGGGCGGTCTTGAGCCAAATTTTCCCAGCTGGAAGGGACAATGCCAAAGCACCTGAGATCATTTTTGCAGACATCCTTGAATCGTAGTAGGGGGCGACCAATCTGTCTTTTACCAGATGTTAGCTCTCCATACAGGATGTCTTTCGGGATTCGTCCATCATCCATCCGACGTACATGATCCAACCATCGGAGACGACGTTGTCTCAGTAGAGAGTACAGGTTGGGGAGTTGAGCTCTCTCTACCTTGGATCCACCATCACTGACAACCTGTCACTTGATGCTGAACTCAGTTGCCGGATCGGAAAAGCTGCCTCAACTTTTGGGACGCTCACAACAAGAGTGTGGGACAACAGCAAGCTCACTATCCGTACAAAGGTACAAGTGTATAGGGCATGTGTCATCAGCACCCTCATGTATGGAAGTGAAACATGGACCTTATACTCCCACCAAGAGTGGCGGCTAAATACCTTCTACCTTCGCTGCCTTAGACGTGTACTGGGCATTTAGACTATTATCGTTATAGAAAAAAAAATCAAAAAGCGGTTCTCCCTCCAACTATACTCCCAGCACATATGGCAAATTGTATTGCCGAAAGCGCTCGTTTTGAAACCTTTGGAGGACTGTTATACCAGTTACACCCCGACACCAGAAAGATGGCCCGAAAATTGGAACGGATCAACGAAAAACTTGTCCGACAGGAATTGTCTGTACAGTTCAACAAAACTTGTATAAAAGAAAAAATGCTGTCAAAATACACTTATATATATATATATATATATATATATATATATATATATTATATATATATATTATATATTATGTGTGTGTGTTGTGTGTATGTGTGTGTGTGTGTGGTGTGTATTGGTTGCATAAATATATATATATATATATATATATATATTATATATATCATTCATTTGAAAAGCCAATGTCCTATTGCTTCCGACCCTTCATGCATATTGGGTAATAAATCATTTCATGTAAAGAACAAAAACAAAACAGATCTTTTAATGAAATAATAAAAATTCATTTTTCATTTGTCGTGACTTTGCAGTTTGTTCAACTGAAGATACACTTCCTCTACCGACCTTACAATGAAACCTAACTCGTTTGTGCAGATGTTAAACTTATAAACACAACCATCGTGTGCGGAAGATTTGCGCACATGTCACTTATGTATACTGTTGTAGTTTGTCTCATGAAACATTAGCAGTCAGACTAGAGTACGTCTGGATCGTGACCTTATACGTCTGACACACACACACACACACACACACACACACACACACACACACACACACACATATGGTTATAGTACCTGCACATATGTATACATGTTGTACCTGCTCATATATATATATATATATATATATATATATATATATATTATATATAAAGATAATCTATGAGTCAGACGAACCTACTATTAGTTTCGCATAAAGCTCTATAGGTCTAAAATCTGACTGTAGAAATAAGGAGCAAGACAAATAAATAATACTAACCACAGTAGTCATATAAATTAGCATATATATATATATATATATATATATATATATATATATATATATATATTATATATGTGTGGTGTAGTATATTAAGAAAATTGAAAAAACACAGGTTTAAATAAGTTGAGTGGTAAATTTATTGGCCGGCGCTACAGTGTTTCGATCTATTAATTAGATCATTTTCTCAGGCATTTGTTTGGTAATAATCCTGCGAAGGGTGTCCAATTCAAACAAAATTTTTATTCATAGAATTTTTAGGTTCATTTAGTAGAATATAAAGATTTTTTTTCTCAAATCACCTCCTCCCCACCCATAATACCAACAAATGCCCTGAAGCTAACGGGCAATGAAATCTTAATTTAACTAGATTCGCAATCAACAAACTGCAGCGTCGGCCAATCATTTAAACTTACCCACTTAAACTTATTAAATAAACCTCCCAATGTTTTTCTTATTTCATTTTTCTTACATAACCACACGCCAAATACATGTTTATCACTAACAGAACGTCGGATTCCACTTCCCCTTCTCTCCACATACTCTATATATGTCTCTCTCCGCCAC
>CM042149.1:112776664-112792657 GCA_023376005.1 Doryteuthis pealeii | reverse complement strand
AATACGGCTTCAATCTTGGTACTTTTTGACACACCTTATATATATATATTACTATATATATATATATATATATATATATATATATATGTGTGTGTGTGTGTGTGTGTGTGTGTGTGTGTGTGTGTGTGTGTTTATTTCAGTAGTTATATTTCGCTTATATTTTATTGTATATCACAAACAGTACTATTCATTAATAACCTATATTCTATAGCAATAATAATAATAATAATAATAATAATAATAATAATAATTATAATAATATTGCCAAATGAATAAAATTGGAAGATGAATGATATGGGTCAAAGTGATACCAATTGTAGTGTTGGCACATGGAACGGTCCCAAAAAGCTTGGAAAAGACTGGAAAATCTGGAAATCAGAGGAAGATTTCAGACTATCACGATACTGCACTGCTGCAATCTGCCAGAATACTCAGAAGAGTCATGGAAACCTGAGGAGACTTGTTGTCCTCAGACTCCAGTGAAATACCATCAGCTAACGCTGATGTGAAAAACTCAAAATAAATAATAAATAATAATAATAATAATAATAATAATAATTACTTAAAAAAACTTTACGTGAATGTACGGTCCTACACACAATGATTAGGTGATCGCGTCTGAAACAGTCCTGAAAGACTTAGAAAAAGGACTGGAGGAATTGGAAATTAGGGGAAGAATCAAGACCATCCAGACAAAGACATTGTTACGATTGACTCATAAGAGTCCTGGAGAATTAAGACGACTTGCTGTCACTCAGACTCTACAATGAATACCACCAATTAAAACTAGTGTGAAAAACTCGCAAGGTGGGAAATAATAATATAATATATATAATAATTATATAATAATAAAAACGACAAAGACTAGAAAACAAAATGGGAGAAAAACAATTATACGGACGCTTCAAACGACAAATAGAAGAGGTTGCACATGAAAAGTCTTGGACATGGTTAAGAAAGGGAAACCTCAAAAGAGAAACAGAATCACTTATAATTGCTGCACAAAATAATGCCATAAGGACAAACTACATCAAAGCGAAAATTGGATAAGACCAACAAAATAGTAAGTGTAGACTTTGCGGTAATAGAGATGAGACTGTTAACCATATACTCTGCGAATGTAGCAAACACTAAGCAACGAGAAACAAGCTAGACACGATGGTTGGGAGGTGATCCACTGGGAATTATGCAAAAAATTAAATTTGGACCACACAACAAAATGGTATATGCATAAACCAGAATCTGTTCTTGAGAACGAAACGCAACAAAATTCTCTGGGACTTTGAGATAAAAACGGATCACCTTATCACAGCAAAGAAGACAAGACCTAGTGTGATTAACAAAAGAGAAAGAACTTGTCAACTGGTAGATTTTGAAGTTCCAGCAGATCACAGGTTGAAGCTGAAGGAAAATGAAAAAATGGACAAATACCTGGACCTTGCCAGAGAACTGAAAAAGTTAGGAATATGAAGTCAAGTGAGACCAATTGTAGTTTGGCACTTGAACGGTCCCAAAGGGTTGGAAAAGGGATGGAAAATCTGGACATCAGAGGAAAGATTGAGACCATCCAGAATACTACACTGCTGCAATCTGCTAGAATACTTAGAAGAGTCCTTGAGACCTGAGGAGACTTGTTGTCACTCAGACTCTAGTGAAAGACCATCAGCTAACGCTGATGTGAAAAACTCAAAAGGAGAGAATAAAATATAATAATAATAATAATAATAATAATAATAATAATAATAATAATAATAAAACGGATCACCTTATCCAGCAAGAAGACCAGACCTAGTGTTGATTAACAAAAGAGAAAGAATTTGCCAACTGGTGGATTTTGCAGTGCCAGTAGATCACAGGGTGAAGCTAAAGGAAAATGAAAAAATGGGACAAATATCTGGACCTTGCCAGAGAACTGAAAAAGTTATGGAATATGAAAGTCAAGTGACCAATTGTATTTGGTGCACTTGGAACAGTCCCAAAAGGATTGGAAAAGGGTTTGGAAAGTTTGGAAATCAGAGGGAGGATTGAAACCATTCAGAACACTGCACTGCTGCAATCTGCCAGAATACTCAGAAGAGTCCTGGAGACCTGAGGAGACTTGCTGTCACTCAGACTCCAGGGAAAGACCATCAGCTAACGCTGATGTGAAAACTCAAAAGGAGCATAATAATAATAATAATAATAATAATAATAATAAAAATAATAATAATAATAAAAGAAGAAGAAGAAGAAGAAGAAGAAAAGGACGGATCACCCTATCCCAACCAGGAGACCAGACCTAGTGTTGATTAACAACAAAAAAAAAAGAAGAGAACTTGCCAACTGGTGGACTTCGCGGTTCCAGTAGATTACCGGGTGAGGCTGAAAAAAACGAAAAGATGGACAAATACCAGGACCTTGCCATAGAATTGAAAAAGCTGTGGAATATGAGGGTCAAAGTGATACCAATTGTAGTTGATGCTCTTGCAACGGTCCCAAAAAACTTAGAAAAAAGACTGGAAAACCTGGAAATCAGAGGAAGAATTGAGCCCATCCAGAATACTGCATTGCTGCAATCGGCTAGAACACTCAGAAGAGTCCTGGAAACCTGAGGAGACTTATTATCACTCCGACTCCAGTGAAATACCATCAACTAACGCTGACGTGAAAAACTCAAAAGGAGTGAAAATCATCATAATAATAATAATGATATTGATAATAATAGTAACGTTTCCAAATGGATGACAAAAGGAATAACTACCCTAACCCAGAAAGATCCATAAAAAAAGGAACCATTCCTAGTAATTATAGACTAATAATCATGACGTGGAAAATACTGACTGTGCTTATCAAAGAAGAAGTATATAAAAGAGGAACACATGACCTACTTTATATAGATCAACACATCCTCAAAGAAGTTAAAACCAGGCGTAAAAACATCGCAATGTCGTGTATTGACTACAAAAAAGCTTACAACATTCATTTGTTATAGCAATGATACCACTTAATTATGTACTTAGAAAATGTACCCTAACTGACAGGAAAAAAATAAACCACCTAATGTACCTGGTCCCACATACTTGGATTATAGAATGCTTAAAAATGTACAAAATATCTGACGAGATCGTAAATTTCATTTTAAAAAAAAAAGCCATGGAAAACTGGATTTATTCAACAAACTTATGCATAATAATAGAAAACTTACTGTCTTGGCGCTCAATCTATACATACATAAAGGGCAGTTGTGTGAATCTGTATGTCTGGAGGAAACTTAGAAAATAAAACAATTAATGACAAAGTAAATATATATACACATTAAATATCACCAAGGCTTGGTTTTTGAGCAAAAATAATAGAGATTTGATTTATACTCGTGAAGATAATTAAAGAATAAAATTTAAATGATAACAGTATGGAATTTTTTTTCATTCAATATTTTAAATAGTAGATACTGACTTTTCTTTTCAGGGTAGCTGGATCAACACAATGTCTTTTTTACATAGGGATTTTAATGGGGCATACTACCAGGATCCAACTCGCGATTCAATAATAATGGATCTGTGGGACTAACCTTTTTTGTATCCCCTATACCTAGGCGACACCGGGTAGCCGCTTCGAGTAACAAATAAAGTACAATTGAGTCAGTCATCGTAATTATTGAAGAAATCATAACCAGGTGATCATATTCAGGTATTGTTCAAGCACTCTGTGTACTATTCAATATGTCACCATTATTATACAAGACAAAGAATTATTATTCTATACTAATCTGTTCAGACTAGTATTCTTATCTTGTTTGATATAACCATAACAACTGAATTTCATCTTAGTTGTAACTATAGTCTCAATAGTTTGGCCTCTTGAGATGTAAGTCATAGTTGGTTACATTCTGGAACTTTTATTCAATTCACAGTGGTAGATTGTTTTCATTCCGATATATGCGTTGGTTGTTTTGTTTTACGGCATATCAAACGTTTTCGGGTCATTTAATGCCGAATCGAGTCATTTTGATAAACAAAAGATTCAGGTTACTTACAGTACTTAATGTTACTTAAGTGGTCACTCCATCTCATATATACATTCTTGTATATATATACATTATTGTATATATATATATATATATATATATATTATATATAGATAGATAGATAGATAGATAGATAGGATACACTCTTGTATATATGCATAATTGTATATATATATATATATATATATATATATATATATATATATATATATATAATCCATAAGTCCAGAGAAGAAATCTTCCTTACGACACAAGAGTTTTTTTTAAAAACCTGTCGCAGTTTGAGAGCTCAATGTTTGCTCTTAATGTTAGAGTCACAGAGCAAATATATAAGTAAGAAATAACAAAAGACTTAGAGATTTTGCATTATAGTCTAAGCTCCCTGAAATAGACTATAATGCAAAATCTCTAGTCTTTTGTTATTTCTTACTTATTATATATATATATATATATATATATATTATAATATATATATATATATATATATTATAAATCCCTAAAGAGAGCTCAATGTATAATAATCTATTTTAGATTAAATACAGAGCAATATTTACCTTTGAATGGAAGGAAAACTCACTAAACCATCTTTTTTTATCAATCTATATATTATTTATTTTGTATTGTTTTACTACTATTTTATTATTTGTTTGGTTTTCTTATTCAAAGTTATTAAAAATTGATTAAAATTGATTAAAATTGATTACATTTTGAATTCTACTTAGACTAATCGAAGTTAATAACAACCTCTCCTTAATCATTTTAAACCGTTTTAATATAGTCCAGACAATTTTTGTTCTATTTTAGATATTAAATTCAAACATATACATTTTGAATATATCCGGTTAAAAATGAATTTCAAAAGATTCATTGTAACCTTGCTAGCTTTCTTGAATTTGTAAACTCATATTTGCTTTTTGACACTCATTCGAGGGATTCTGGTAATTTTTTTTTTTCAGGTTTTCAATTCATTTTCATCTGTGCCGCCTGTCTGATGAGACTAAAATGTTAAGGAGTTTTAGAAATTTATTTAAATTTCTAAAAGCCTCTTAAGTTTTGGTCGAAATAAATTTATTACAGGATGACGGTTTATTGAGTTTTTCCTTCCTTTCAAAGGTATATATATATATAATATATATATATATATATATATATATATATATATATATAACTTATAAACCTAATTTTATTACTTATAAACTTAATGTCATATAAGTTCCCAAAATTCACACTGAATTGTCCAATTGGACATATAGCCTAGTGAATAAAAGAGTTTGGTTTCCTTTGGATCACAGCGCCAGTTTGAAGAGGGAGGATTTGCTGCTCATCCTCCATATTAACCTGCCCTGGCTACGTAGTTAAAAAAATGGACACTACGCCATCGTCTCTCGTTGATGGAAGGATGCCAACAACAGCAACAATAGAAAAAAATCAGACAAATAAAGTCACTTCTTATTCTTCAGCCTAGTAAAGTAGTTAATTCTAATTTCTTGTGGATTGCAGCTACCATCTAGCTTATTCTTTAGGTGCTTCGTTAGGGTCCAAAATGTGTAACTATAACTGTAATTATTTACTCTTTTTATTATTCTTTTTACTCATTTCTTCATTACACTTCAAAAAGTACCTAGTTGTCTTTTACCTCAGCTTAGATTATGTTCGCAAACATGTTCAAAAGTATATGCCACTCAATAAGAATCGAACTCACTAATAATGGCCCGTTAGTGTTGCTCGCTAACCCTAACCATTACACCACGCCTGGCGCCGGGACGCTATACAAAGATTTGATGTTTTCTTTTTTCTGACGAAGAGTGAGTAGATTTTTGGCGGTCTCGCGTTTCATAACAAGAGAAACACGTACATCATCTTCACATCATTAAGTGTTGACTTGCTCGTGTACTTATATATTTTTTTTCATATCACTAACAGCTAAAAGAATAAATCAACTAACCCTCACCATCACATATACCTACATATACAGGGCGTATACAAAAGAAAAAAGACAGTTTCAAAATATACTTACAAAAAACAACATATTTAAGATATTGACAGTCATAATACAGAGATTTTATTTTAGAAACATTTGAAGTTAAGATTTTGGGGTAATCTGAACATTAGTTACATAAATTCCTACCATAAAATTGTGCTTGCGCATGATTTGAAATGAACTTAATAGTTATTAAGATCACATTTTATGATATTTTCGTGTTAATACATGCAGATGTATTGATTAAAAATAACCATTGCTAAATGAAGGATAATAATTAAATTAAATAAAAATAAGTGAGCAATGAATGGTTTTGTCTCCTCTTCCAACGTTGAACCAAATCAAAACTATTTTTCTTATAAAAACTTATTTTTCAAATATTCTTTTTTGTATATTTATAAATTTTAAGGAAATTCAATGAAGTTTTCTTGAATTCAAACATGTGAAAATTTAAATTTTAGAAGTTGTGTTTTTTTTCTTCTTTTGTTTGTAATTTTAAAATGTTGAACTGCCCTGTCGGCTGGGGCGTTAGAAATGCACCGACTGCACCTCTGCAGAGGGGTAAGACTCCCCAAGGCCACCTGTTGGCCGTGGGTGGCGACCCGTGATGCTTAAGGATAGAAACCAGGTGATGAGCAGTTCATGACTTGCAATACTCCACTTTGGCCCTATCTTTGGCTAGACGGGCGGCTCGGAGAGGCCCCTCCGATCAATCGGCTGGCATGTCAAGCCCTAGCACCTATATGATATTCCAACCCTATTGCCCTTATGGCAAGCCCCAGACCCTTTTATCATATGGGTGCTAGAAGGCGTGACCGAGGGTCTACATGTCCTGGGAATGACGTTAAACTCTATCTGATGGTGAGCTTCCATTTTGGAGGTTTGGGGAATGTGGAGCACCCCTTCATCACCATTGCTCCCTGGTCCACTCTGGCCCAGAGTGGTAGTACCTGTTAGGGTCCCATCTATGGGTTAAATAGAAAAACATGAGTTGATAAACAAAATTGTATTATCCATTAAGAATTGATTTATTTCAAAACTTTATCGGCATTAAATGACCCACTGAGGTTGATATGCCGTAAAACAAAACAAAACAAAACCAAACCAAAAATGTTGAAATAAAAATGACTGATAAGCGTCAGGAAGGAATTTATGTAACTAATGTTCATATTACCGATTTTGGGTGGCACCAGGTTGCGAATGTATTTTTTCTTGATTGAATTAAGCAATGGTTTGGTTGATTACGTGACTACAAGAAAAATAGTGTCAAAAATTGATTGAAATTAATAGTTAAAATGAACATGATTTCCTAACCTCTAGGGAAAAAATAACTCAAGATGGGTTGACATGCCGTTCAAATTAATCAATCAATTTTGTTGTGACTAATTTCTTTTTTTCATAAGTTTCAACATTTTTATGAAAGGATTTCGAACCCAGTCAGTTTTTTCTATGCTTTTTATTTTATACTTGCTTATAAAAAATGGATACCGCCAAGAATGAATTAAAAAAAAGTCTTTGGCATAAAATAACCCATCAAGGTTAACATGCCGTAAATCCAACCAATCAACTAACCATATTTTCCCGTCACATATATAGTTTGTCTTTCGGGTGTAAGGCTTTGTGCATCGTCATCAAGTTCTTTGTTCTTTGGTCCATATGTCTTACACTCGAGAGATGATATAGACAGATTCCATGAAGGAAAAAAAAGAAGGGGCACTCATCAGGATTATTTTGGAGATACAACAGTTCAGGGAAGCAGACACCATCAAACAGATATGAAAGAAAAAGTAAGAAAATATAGTATCTCAGAACAAGATAATTTCTAGAAACCAAGCTCTACAGTACAAATCTTGTCAAAGGAATACATACATAGGCAAACTTGTAAGATACTCTGGACCGTTTAAGAAATTTAACAAAAATAAATTAGATATTAGCAACGTTAATACACGCATAGGAAAGGCATGGACTGCTTTAAACAGATTGTCAGTGATATGGAAATCCGATCTCACTGACAGGTTAAAGCAAAGATTCTTCCAAGCCGTAGTTGTATCAGTGCTACTGTACGGCTGCACTACTCTGACTCTAACGAAGCGCCTAGAGAATAAGCTAGATGGGAGCTGCATAAGAATGCTGCGCGCAATTTTAAACAAGACGTGGAAGCAACACCACACGAGATATTAAATATTAGATATTAATGACCAACCCACAATAAAGGAGTAACTTAAAAGAACAAGAAAACTTTTTTAAAAACCAAGCTCTACAGCAGAAATCTCATCAAATCTTTCATCTCTGTTTAATGGTGTCTGCTTCCATTATTCCCAAGTATTTGTAATGTTATTTTTCTCCATGTGTTCGTATATTTTTCTGATTTGGTTGTTATATATCTTCCGTTGCTTCCCTTTTCCACATTTTTATCGCGAGCATGACACACTCTTCGATTACAAATTTGATTCCTATATCCTAGCAGTATATTCTTATAAGACTTAAAGGTGGTTTTAACTTGAGTAGTTAATACTACTTTCTTATAATGGAGGCCTCAGAAAGCCACCGAACGCAGGTGAATTTACATATTCATATAAAACAAATTCCAACAAAGAGATAACAAATGCAGACTTTATTGTCTGAACAACATTTTGGCTAATGTACCCTCTGGCCTTCTTCAGGTATTTCTTGTCGAACTCGGGAACCTTCTCGAACTCTGGAACCTTCTTTTCAAATTCGGGAACCTTCTTGTCGTAATCGAGAACCTTCTGTCGTAATCGGGAACCTTCTTGTCGTAATCGGGAGCCATCACGGAACTTCGAACATAACCCTTTATTCAATCCACAGGGATTATCTTGTTCTCAATCCGCTAACCATAGCTTTGGTACAGGTGTTAAGCTGTGTTAATTATTATTCTATGTTACTGCTACCTCTGACAAGGATTGAACCTGCATCCTAGAGATAACTGTCACATAGAATTGTCTTAACCCAACACCTCTATCCACTATGCTATGTGTCCAATTCAGAGAAATAATTTGATGTACGTAGGTCCTTACTTTCCGCACATACAGTTATTTCTGTTTCATGGGTGACTTTTATTGATTTCGTAAATAAGTTTGATTATTCCCAAATTTATTTACAAGTTATAAAAATTGTTATCGTACAAGAAAAATCACGTTAAAAATCGCCGAAAACAATCGCGGTAATTAAAACTTAGGAATCAAAATTTTCAGGGTTGCCGGTTTGGATTCGTCTTGGAATTAGTATTATTTGTATTATTCGGACTATTGTCCTCATCTTCATTGTTATCTGTACAACGTTTCAGCTGATGTTCCCTCCGGCCTTCTTCAGGTATCTCTTGTCGGACTCGGAAACCTTCTCGAACTCAGGAACCTTCTCAGACTCGGGAACCTTCTCAGATTCGGAAACCTTGTCGTAATTGGAAACCTTCTTGTCGTAATCGGGAACCATCACGGAACTTTGAACCTAATCTTTTATTCAGTCCACGGGAGTATCCTGTTTCATTCCGCTAACCATATGAGGACAACAGTCCGAATAATACAAATACTACTACTAATTATTAAACCTCTTACTTTTAATTTGCTCAGGGAGTCGGCCGAATTCCAAAATGGTATGTAATGTTGGGATACGGCTTCTAGAAGTAAAATTGAAAAACGTGACTCACTGACACACTTATATTCACATTTATTATCAGAGATCTAATAGTTAATATTTATTTTTATTAGGTATACGTGTTGTTATCGATTAACCAAAATTTAAGTCTTGGGTATGACATTAAACTGCTACCAATTGTGAAGTTCAAATTCTGTAACCCTGGGTAATGTGGAGTATCCCTGTATCGCCATTACTCCCAAGCCACCCTGGCTGGGGCGTTAGTACCTGTTAGGGGCCTCTCTATGGGTTGAATAGATTTTTAAAATAGTACAAAAATGTGCCTAAAAATGAAAAAAAATGTCTTCGGCATAAAATAACCCAACATGCCGTAAAAAAACAACCAAAACCAAACCAACCTACCAACCAACCTTCTGTTTGTCCAGTGCTAGTGTATAATAGGATATACTAATTGGACCTTGGTGAGTAGGGACTTGACTATAAATGTTACATAATCTATGCGGTTGCATAAGATTATTCTCAATCCCCTGTATTTCTAAAGGGATTGCCCTTTTCATATCACGGGCGCGACTTTCCATGGAATAGTACAGAAAGCCCGCGAAATACGTGAAGTCATGTGGGACCTGGTTGGGTCTTCAGTTTCAGTTTGACGTCGGGCAGAGAAGATGTACTGCCTTAACCGGAACTCACTACATACGCGCGCTATGTTAGTCAGATGTTTAGTTACATGAAATGTTTAGTTAAGTAAATAAAAGCTTAAGAAGATAACACGGTTTTGTGGTTGGTGAATGTCTTGGTAACAAGACTGGTGAAGAAGAAGAAATGAGTTAAGTGGACCGACCACCAAGACGAAGTCCAGATGTTAGAAGAGACGCTAGAAGACTTAAGATATCAAAGACGCCAGAAGAAGAATAGAAGAAAGTAATGAAAAGGGTATACAACATAAACAGGGTGTATCAAAATAATATTTACACACTTTGAATTGTTATAACTTATTCAATTTATGTATTTTGGCTTGTGAATAAGATTGATACAAGAGAAACAATACACATTTAAAGAATTTGAGAGTAAAATATACAAAAAAACATAGCAAATTAACTTTTATAAAATAAATCTGAAATAGAAAAAAACAAATGTATTGTTAACTATTAATATTTAAAGAGTGTATACATTATTTTGGGGCACCCTGTATTTTCTACCACCAACTTTTAAAATGTGTTTTAAGAAATTGAGTTTGACGCCCCCCCCCAAAAAAAAAGAACTTAAATACCCAACAAAAATGAATTAACCAAATTGTCTTCAGCATAGAATAACCCAACAATGGTTGACATGCCGTTAAATCCAACCAACCAACCAACCCACCAACCAATCAACCTTTTGTTTGTTCAGTGTTAGTGTATAATAGAATATATTAATTGGACCTTGGTGAGAAGGGTTTGAAAAAAAAACTTAAATACCTAACAAGAATGAATAAAAAAAATGTCTTCGGCATAAAATAACCCAACAAGGGTTGACATGCCGTAAAATCTAATCAACCAGCCAACCGAATTTTCAAATAGAAATACGTAGTAGCAATGAAATACGAAGCAACAATGATTCATATGATGTTATATAATTTAAAATTGTGCAACTATTATGTACGACTTCCGTGGAATTTCCACGGGTGCAGCTAATAAAGAAAAAAATGGCGGAGGGGTCTAATCTTCTATTTTGAGGAATGGCGTGCTGGGAGTTACTACAAAAAGCAATTGAAAGTAAGATTAATGAAATATAATACATTTATTTATTTGAAATGGTGCTCTCGACTTGGTTATTAGTTACAATGTTTTGGCTGGTAAAACCCCACCCTACTTTAGGTGCCATTCGTATCCGCCAACGAATCACGAACCTGGTTTTAAGTCCTTGAGTTCGAAACAAAACTTGAAAACTTTCATTATCGCCTGATGATCTTGAAAACGTGAAACTGAGGGTTGCAGTTTTAATATCTAATATACAAACAGTTATATCTTGAATATATAGATATAGATAGATAGTCATATTTATTATTACTAGCAAATATATGCACCCTCCGGGTGCAAGTATTTAAGTTTTAATGTAATAAAATATTGTGTTAAATTAGAAAGGCTAATGAAACTAAATAAGAATACAGATAAAAAGATTTGAAACAGAGGGAGTATAATAAAAGATTTGAAACAGAGGGAGTATAATAAAAAATGGAACACTGAAACTTACTCTTCCATCACTCTCGTCTTTCATTATTATTTTTTCTAATTTAAGTATTTAGTTATATGAGGAAGTAAAGAATAAAATGACAGTTATTTTATCTTGTTAATGGATTTCATTTAAGATTCATTGAAGAGATTTTTGCTTATATTCATTAAAATAAAACCAAACAATTAGAAATCAATAATACTAAGCACATATTTATTAAATTCGATTTTTTAATATTAATATGCACATTAGCCTTCCCATTCACACTGTAAACCGCTATTTTGTTGTATATATAAATATAATTGCATGTTGTCAGTATGTAGACATAGTTAACGGTATTAATAAAGTAAGACAAATTTTATTAATAATTGAGGTTTAGATAAAAATAAAATCATGGAGAATGTGATGTCAATAACTAAGAGAATTGTGACTTGAGTAGGAATATAGTTTCGGTTACAGACAGAAAGATACACAATCTCCATTATAATAAGATGTCTTATTCTGTATACTTGATTATTTAGCATAAACAAGTGTCCTAGGTATGACATTAAACTGCATCTAGTGATGAAGTTCCAATTCTGTAATCCTGAAGAATGTGGAGTACTCCTGTATCGCCATTATTCCCAAGTCTACCGTGATCCGGGGTGGTAGTATCTTTTAGGGGCACATCTACGGGTTAAATAGATAAAAAAATTAATACAAAAATGTGTCTAAAAAAATTGGGACCATATGACCTCTAGGCACCCCTTTTTGATCTCGATCCAGAAGGACATGTTTTTCATTTACACCGTCAATATCCGGTTGTTTGTTAACAGATGATTTTTAGATTTTTAAAAATTATAAAACTAACCCCTAACCCTAACCCTTATTTGTTTGTTCTGTTTTGTTTTACGGCATATCAACCTCAGTGAGTCATTTAATGCCGATAAAGTTTTGAAATAAATCAATTCTTAATGGATAATACACTTTTTTTATAAATACATTTTTCTATTCAACCCATAGATGGGACCCTAACAGGTACTACCACTCCGGGTCAGAGTGGACCAGGGAGCAATGGTGATGAAGGGTGCTCCACATTCCCCAAACCTCCAGAACTGGAACCTCACCATCAGATAGAGTTTAATGTCATTCCCCGCCATCGCCTTCTAGCCCTAACCCTTAACCCTAACCCTAACCCTAACCCCTAACAAACAACCGGATACTGACGGTGTAAATGAAAAACATGTCCTTCTGAATCGAGATCAAAAAGGGGTGCCTAAAGGTCATATGGTCCAAAAATTGAAAGAAGGTGTCTTCGGCATAAAACCAATTAGTTATGTTACAATGTTTTGAGCGGTAAACCCTCCATCCTACTTTAGGTGCAATTTGTATCCAGCAACGAATCACGAACCGGAGATAGGAAGTTCTTACACATAGGGCGTATTCTTCAGACATGTCACCATGGGACTATCAATGGATTCACTCAATGTAATGCTCCTTGTTTTCTTAGGAATTAAATCGTATCGTTCTTTTGTAACTGAATACACAATATATCTAAAAGAAAAAGAAGAAGAAGAAAAAAGAAGAAAAAAATAGTAATTTAAAGAGAGAAAGTCGGGTAACATATTTTGATAGATTGATTGATTTTAACGGTATGTCAACCCATTTAGGGTTATTCTATGCCAAGAGGTTAGGGAACGCGTTCATTGAACATTAGGTTTGGTTTGGTTTGGTTTCTTTGTTTGGTTTCTGTTTAACGCATTTTAATAATGATGCACACACATAACAAATTATTGTTATATATATGTGTGTATATTATATATATATATATATATATATATAATATATATATATGTGTATATATTGTATATATTTTAGCAAATTAAGTATAACAGTATTATGCCAATGATGTAGAATAACAAAGAAGTATTACTATCTAACCCGTAGTTGGGGGTGGGGTCATAGCTTCCCAGGAATATTATCCGAAAGTGAACGTAATAGCGCGAGTGGAGTTCGAACTCACTTACTAGCATGTCGCAGTCCAACACGTTAGCCATAACACCACACCTACCCCCATTGTACGTAAATATTTACATATTTTGTGTGGAGAAAGGTAGACAAACATGGGATGTTGTACAGGATGGATGTTTATTGTTGGTAGTGATGTCGACGTTATAACGTTTCGGTCTGTTAGACCTTCTTCAGAGTAGTGGATTAAGTTCTTGCTACAGTATGAGAACGACATCCTCTGAAGCAAGAACTCAATACACTGTCCTGAAGAAGGTATAACGGACCGAAACGTTATAACGTCGACATCACTACGTTTCATTAAAATTTGTGGCAAGCGTAAAAACTGACTCAAGTTTTTTGCTCTGTTATTTTTTTATTTGTAGAAATCTCGATTTAAATGCTTTTTTTTGTCTCTCCCTCTTTTTTTCTCTAGATTCCAGAAAAAGAAACGGCACAATGACTGGTATAAAAAAGCTGCAGAAGACATGGACATTGAATTGGATGAAGATGAACTGTATCCTTTTTTTTTCTGTGTGTAAAAGATTTAAAATTTTTCAACAACTCTTTTATTCACTAATATCTTGTATCATTTTGCTACAGGCTTTCATGATCTATGCTCACTTCACAAAATGGCTGCACCTAAAGAGGAATTTTATTATAGATCTTATATTTCTTATTATTCATTTATTATAGGAGAAATAAGAGCGAAATTAATCCGTCAATATGTGGAGAAAGGTAGACAAACACAGAATGTTGTACAGGATGGATATTTATTTTAGGTGATGATGTTGACGTTATAACGTTTCGGTCCGTTATACCTTCTTCGGGACAGTGTATTGAGTTTTTGATTCAGAGGATGTCGTTCTCATACTGGTGAGTCATCAGGTTGTAAATAGGGGAGGGTCGCACACGATTCTATCGAATACGATAGATTTTCAAACAAATCTTTTTTTATCCATAAATAGAACCCTAACAGGTACTACCACTCCGAATAAGAGTAAACCTAGGGGCAATAGCAATGAAGTCGCAATCTTTTGGCCGGTAAGCCCTCCAGTTTACTTTAGGTGCCGTTTATATCCGGTAAATTACTGTTAGGAAGATCTAATGAAAATAGTTGCTCCCCTTGATCAGTAGGGGACTTTTGGGAATCCGGAAGTGGGGTTTCCGCCATGTCACTTTTGGATTGGGTTTCGGACTGAGCGGACGGACGTGTAGAGCACAGTTGAGCTAGTTAAGTCACTTTTCGGGTAGAAACATTCTTTACCCTGTGTTAAATAAAACCTTGTTAATTTTCTAACAACCTGGTCTTGCATTATCATTCAGTCTTCCTTATTTTATCTGTATGTGAAAACATAACAATTACACACCCCATATCTCTAGAACAGGAGCCTCACCATCAGATGCAGTTTAGTTTGATACTCGAGACACCCCCTTTTGGGAAACGGGTTTTTACTCCTCTGCAGGGAATACAGGCAGCATATTCTAACCCCCGTCGACAGGGGGATAAAATATTTTAATCACTGAATAATGATGCAATAATTTTACTTGGTTAAACATTCATTTTACCTCCCTCTCGGCTGGGCTGGGCTGGGCTGGGGCAGTGGAATGCACCGATTTCACCTTTAGTAAGCCACCACCCACCCCAATGGGACCAACTTTTAGCCGTGGGTTGCGACCCGTAATGCTTAAGGACAGAATCCTTGTGGCTGAGCACTTCATGACATGCAACACTCACTCTGGCCCTTAATTGGAATAGATGATCGGTCGGACAGCCCCTCTGGTCACGTCAACCCTAGCGCCTACATGATTCTCCCGATCGTATTGCTTTCATACCTACCCCCTCAATCCTTTTTATCATATATGTGCTAGAAGGCGATGGCTGAGGGTCTCAGTACCCTGGGTACAACGTTAAACATCTAGTGATAAGGTTCCAAATCTGGTGCTCTAGGGAGTGTTGAATACCCCTTCATTGTCATTACTCCCAGGTCCACTCTGACGCGGAGTGGTAGTGCCTGTGGGTTAAATAGATAAAAGATGAGTTTAAAAGATGTGTTTAAAATGTGTTTAGGTTTTTTTTGTCTACTCAACAAGAATGTATTAAACAAAACATCTTCAGCATAAAATAACCCGACAAGGGTTGACATGCTGTAAAATCCAACCAACCAACTAACCAACTAATCAATTGAAAAAA
>CM042149.1:112746664-112771664 GCA_023376005.1 Doryteuthis pealeii | reverse complement strand
TTAGGATTAACTACTTTTATAGAAAATAGAATGATAGGAGATATAATTGAAATTTCAAAATAATTAATGAAATTTTAAATTATGGTAGACATCTTATTATAATGGAGATTCGGTAAGTTTATCAATGAGTATTTAGTTTATAGTCAAAATCATTAATTCAGAGCATAAATCTTATTTATCAACGATGTCTCCATGGAAATCTAAGTAAGATTTGCCTCAAAACAGCACATGTTATTTGTGCATTTAAAATCCTGCAATGTGTCTTATATATCACTAAGAAATAAAGGTTTGCATAATATATGGTGTGGTTAATTTGCATACTGGTTTTAACAAAACCGGGTTTAATAAATTATTACTGGGTGTTATTGATATCTAATATTATTGTTTTGTTATCCAACGTATTAAAATCAATCCTATGAATGATTTTATATAGAAACCATTTAAAATATAAGTAAAATAAGTGTAATCTTTTTATTCTTATTTAATTTCGTTAGTCTTTCTAATTAAATATATTTCGATACAATAAAACTTAAATACTTACGCCCGGAGGGTGCATATTCTTGCTAGTTTAAAAAAAATTTTTTTAAATTTATTTTTTATACTTATATATATTTCTCCCCGAACATGAAAGTTACGAACTTGAAAGTTACTAGTTAGGCAGTTTTCAAAAACTAAATCTTTAAAACAATTGGACACGTTTTTCTTTTTGCTAATAGAGTAATATATTTTTGGAGCAGATTGCCTAATTGTTACATAATTATTAGATTCCTAATACTCATGTACAGTTGTGTAGAAACCAAAATGGCTGTTATAAGTTGCAGCCCACGGCCTTGAAGGATTGAATGACAAGGCTTGATCTCATCCTTATCCTTCCGGTGGACACCGTGAGAATCGGTGGAGAAGACCCTCTTCCGGTTTAGATTAGATAGAGTTTTAGTCAGATCGGCCAAGACCACGACGGTGGTAAGTCGTGTTATGCACGCGGCCGACTCAATCTGCGCAGGTAGTCTGGTGGGGATTTCAGAATAAAATAGGATCTAAGTTAAATCGAAGTCTTGTGTTATTATCTAAAAACTACCAATGACACAGGGCTTCTGATAAAGAGAAATCCCCAATGGAAGACCAGACACGAAGTCCCCAAGACGAAGTCCAGACGCCAGATGAAGAATAGAAGTAAGAAAGGAAAGAGAATATACAACATAATTAGATAAAAAAACAGAAATGAATTGGATGATTTCAAAAAAAAAAATGGTAAGAAAAATAATTTAATAGAACATTTTTGGGAACTATCGGAAGAAGTACTTAATAGAATTTGCTCTGTATATAGATATTGGATTGATATCATTATTATATATGTTCTATTCAATGATTCTCTTTTTTTAAATAAATATCAGGTGAAAATAGAGGATGTTGCTATTCTACAGTGTCTGTACACTAAAAATCTATTAAGAATATGGAAGCGCGTGGTGTAATGGTTAAAGTCATGGGAAATGGACTCGTAGCCCCGAGTTCAAATCCTGGACGTCGTAATCGCATTTCACTTAGCGCTAATACCCTTGGGAAAGGTATGAATTCTACTCTCCCTCCAGCTATGGATAAAGAGTAGGGTAGGCTGGGCTCTTTAACCTTGGTTAGGCAACCGGTCTAGGAGAAGGAAAACTCGTGCGGAGGGGTTGGTAAATATATATAAAGCTATTAAGCAATAAAGGATCATACTAATGTGCATTTGACTAAAAAACAAAAATTTTTAGTTCCATTTTGGTACATCTGTGAAACGATAACATTTCCAACATAAGAGTGGACACCATCCTTTGTAAAGTTTGGTATCTTGGCACACACACACACACACACACACACACACACACACACACTAGTGAATTCATTTCCGTTTAGAAATGTATCAATTAAATATTCTCCTATATTTGACAGCCGCTACTGGCCGCATGGGTAAGAGACTTGGCTGACGAAAATTCATTCAGGTCTCAAACCCGGCCAGAGGTAGCTGTTAAAGTGTAGCCACACTGATGAGAGGTGAAACTCGAAACACGTGCCTGTGGATATTTTTTGTATATATATATATATATATATATATATATATATATATATATAGTGTGCGTGTCAAAAAGGTATCGAGTATCGAGATTTATTGTACTTTTGACACACCTTGTATTCTGAAAAAAATAATGTTCCATTCATTCTTCATTTTTATCTTGGTAAATACAGCTTTAAACTCGGCACTTTTATGACACACCTTGTATTCTGAAAAAAGAAAATGAATGAATGGAACGCTATTTTTTTGAGAATACAAGGTGTGTCAAAAAGTAGAAAAAATCTCGATACTTTTTTGTATATATATATATATGTAATTAAAAACCGAATGGTCGAAAACCAGATAGAGTCGAGTTTCTGGTTAACAATTCTTCAGGGTCTGAAGATTTGTTAACAAAAAAAAAACTCGAGTCGGTCTGGTTTTTGACCATTCGGTTTTTAAACGTTTATTTAGCTCTTTTTACCGAATAAACGTGTAGAAGTTTTCGTTTATTGAACTGTGAAGCATTTATATTTGGATATTTATTTACTCCTTCTGGATTTCAATCGTCGATCAATCTATCTATCTATCTCTCTCTCCCTCTCTCTCTCCCTCTCTCTCTCTCTCTCTCTCTCTCTCTATATATATATATATATATATATATATAACTAGGAGATCGGAGCGACTTCAGCATAGCTTGAGAAGTCTTGCGTGTGTTACACTGGTGCGTCTGCAGACTTTGCATCCAGGGACACAGTGAGGCTTCCGAGCAACCGTGGACACGATCTCACTATGACAGCTGCAGGAGGGGTGCCGGGAGAGCGGATGCCACTCTGCACCGCATTGACGGACCTAACGAAGGCATCCGGCCTGGCCACCCGAAGTGTTCGCAGTCACTGCGCCAGAGATTCCAGAGATCGCCATTCAAAAATTGTGCCGCTCAACCACTCACGCAGTTGCAGATACAAAAAAAAAATTATAAAATGTGAACTCTACGCCATCGTCTTTAGTAGACGGAAGGATGCCAACCATATATATATATATATATATATACTTTCAATAATAAAGAAAAACTTAAACCATCCTTCGGCTATTATAAATTTATTTCAACGAGAACTCAATAAATGAGCATAGACAGCCAACTACATATTAATGATGTAGTTGGCTGTCTGATGAGACGAGGCTTTCTTATTGAAAGTGTAAATATTGCTCTGTATATAATTAATTTGTTGATTATCATACATTGAGCTTTCTTAGGGATTTATAAAAATCCTTGTATAAGTGTATATCAACATGAGCATGCATTGTGGGTGTGCAGAAGATATTGTTGAACCCAAATATAATTATCCCCAACATACCAGTCAATTGGATACTTTTACCCCCCTCTCTGTCTGTCTGTCTGTCTGTCTCTCTCTCTCTCTCTCTATATATATATATATATAAACCTCTGCTTTCCGGTTAACGCCGGGGGTACACGAACTTCGGCTGCTGGACTTGTTGAGAGTTTTTTTTAAATAATAGCGTCGATCCCAGGGTCATAGAGACAATTACAGATGCTTCTTGTTTGTGTTTCTCTTCACTCTTGAGAAAGGCATGAATCTATATTTTCTCCCTATAACTATAGGTAAATAGTAGATCAGACTGTTTTTAAGCCTTAATTAGACAACCAGTCTTGGAGAATGAAACTCTGAATTCAAACTTTAAAACTAATCTTGTGCCACATCCTGCTCATGGTGGATAGGTTGGGTAAATGCATACATTAGTATCAGATTCACGAAGTTCATTCGATCTTCAGACATTTGAACTTCGTGAAACTGATAGTTACATTGGGTTCGTGTTTGTTTTTAAAGAATCCGTCTTTAAAGATCGATTTTGATATTCTACACTTTACGAGTGGCTCTATCCCTGATATTGAGTTCTTGTTATTGTTATATCTTTTCATATATATATATATATATATATATATATATATAAGGTGTGTCATAAAAGTATCGAGATTGAATCTGTATTTACCAAGATAGAAATGAACAATGTGAGGTACGTTATTTTTTTTCAGAATACATGGTGTGTCAAAAAGTTAAAAAAATCTCGATACTTTTTTGACACACCTTGTGTTTATACACACACACACACACCACACACACACACTCTCTCTCTCTCTCTCTCTATATATATATATATATATATATATATATGTATGTATGTGTGTGTGTATGTGTGTGTGTGTGTTAGTCTGAGGATCGCATAGGCAAGAAATTGTCAGTAACCAGGTGTTGACTCTATGTCCATGCTACCTTTACTCAAATATAAACGCTCTATCAATGATATTGAGCACTATTTGCTTAGGAATATAGCACCCATGTTATCCAATATATATATATATATATATATATATTGATGGAAGATATTTTCCCGCGCTTTTTTAACCCCTTTCTTTTCCTTTTTTTCCCATTTTTCTTTGCGCACACTATTTAGAACTTTACCCCCCCCCCCCGCCTAACCAAACTTTTTTTTTTATTCCTTCTACTTTCTTGTCCCCAGAACTTCAGAGATAGGATTCTGTGGATGAACTATGATTGGAAAAATGTTGTTTTGTCTCAAGAATAAGTATATGCACACAATTAACAAAAGCATAGAGCCCTGTCGGTTGGGGCTTTAGAATACACTGACTGCACCTCTGCAGAGGGGTAAGATCCCCCTGAAATGGGGCCACCTGTTGGCTGTGGTTGGCAACCCGTGATGCTTAATGATGGAACCCTGGTGGCAGATGGCATGTAACACTCCACTTTGGTTCTTACTTAGGCTATAAGTGCGGTCGGAGAAGTCCCCTCCGATCAATCGGCTGGTCATGACAAGCCCTAGCACCTATATGATTGTCCCAACCCTATTATCCTTATGGCAAGCCCCCAACCCTTTTTATTATATATGTGCTAGGAAGTGGTGGCTGAGGGTATTAATATCCTGGGTATGACGTTAAATTAAATCTGTTCTGAGGAATATGGAGTATAACTTCATTGCCATTACTCCTAGGTCCATTCTAAACCGGAGTGGTAGTACCTGTTAGGGTTCCATCTATAGGTTGAATAGAAAAATAGTTTTTTTTTAAATGTGTTAAAAATGATTTTTTAAAATTGGGTACCCATCAAGAATAAATAAAACAAAAACGTCTTCGGCATGAAATAACCAAATGGGTTGATATGCCGTAAAACACACCCCTTCAACCAACAAAAATATATTTTATGGAGGTATTTACCGTGCATCCCACGTATGCGAGTGTGACACAAGGTCTTTTAAATCTGGTACCACCCACAAGCCGAAACTCATGGGATGGTGGGTGTAAAAAATGCCTTCCGTGTCTGCCAGTAGGTGCCAGGTGACGTAGTGAGCAGCATTATAAAAGTGAAAGCTGCAAAGTCAAAATCAGTTTTATCCTACATCCTCGAGAGAATAACATGCACCAGTTGCATCTCCTGTCTACAGGGCTAGGGGGGGGGGGATTCGTTACCCCAGCATTTCGTTTCACATGGCACACAAGAATATACTCAACATGTAAGCTTTTATAGGTAATCTTGAACTTTAAGTGACTAAATTCCTAAATTTTTACCATAAAATGGCCATCACTCTCATTGCCTCATATATATATATATATATATATATATATATATATATATCCCTACCGATATTTTACGCTCCAAAATAAGTGGTGAGAAAGTTTAACTAATGAGGCAATGAGAGTGATGTCCCTTGTATTTTTTCCGTGATTTTAAACAAAAAGGCGGCCATTCAACATAATTTTCACGTAGAAAATATGACGCTTTTCAAATCCATTTTAATGCATGTTTTTAACTCCAAAAATATCATAAAATGTCTTTTTAGTAACAATTAAGTTCATTTCAAATAATACACAAGTACAATTTTATGGTAGGAATTTAGTCACTTAAAGTTCAAGATTACTGCTTTTATATTCCCCTCTTTTACCAGCAGACCATAACTAAAATATTTTCTATTAGGAAATTTCTCTTATGCAACTATGTATATGTTTCCTTGTATATCCTGCCATGTCGCCGGCCATAAAATATATTCATCACTTTGTTGTGAATTGTTCTTACATTTATTCTGCATGAGAAAACGATACTGTGAATGAATAAGTCTCTTAAATATGTCCTTATCGTACATACATGTGAGTGAAGTTTATAGGTGGCATGGAAGTTTGTGAGAGACTTACACATTTGAGAAGAATTCCTTAGTTTTTGGTTTTGTGGAATTATAAAACATGCCTTTAAGTGAGCAGGTAAGCTTCGGATATTGCATGCTATAACAGTTGTATTCAGGTTCCTTAGCGAGTAACATCATGTCTTGTCTTTTTGGGCAAGTAAAAGGGAATCCGTCTTCGCACCCATATGTTGTGCACCAGGCATTATTGCTTAGAAAAAGGCATGTAGCGGTCATTAGCAGAAGTTCTTGGCAGACAGAAGGGGGAGGGGTAATCTCTTATTCTGTTTGATAATTGTGTAACTACTTTTTGCCACAGCTAAAAAAGTGATAATATTTTTAATTAATCACCTTTATATTGTGGCGATCCGGAAGTTCATACTTCGACAGACAGAAGTCGAATGACAAAAATAGGTAGTTTGCGCATGTGATCGCGCAACCTTAGTAAAAATAAAATTTAAAATAAAATCCGTAAAATTCAACCAATCAGAGGCGTTCCTGCCTAGTAAGAAAATTTATCAACTAGACCCCTTTTGGAGCCTATGCTGGACTATAAAAACAAGATATATTAAATTAGAAAGACTAACAAAATTGAATAAGAATAAAAAATTACACTTATTTTAATTATATTTTTATTGGTTTCTATATAAAATCATTTCTAGGTTTAATACCTTAATTTTAATACGTTGGAGAATAAAACAATAATATTAGATATCAATAACACTAGGGACTGGCAAATGGAGCCTAAAATGCGTTTTTGACAAAATGACTTTAGACTCCCTATAGAAAATAATTTACCAAAAATCAGGAAATTATCGGATTTTAATGAAATTTTCAGTGTTTATGTATCATTGAATGATCTTTATAATGCATTATTTATTTTATTTCAAAACTTTCTCATTTTTTCAGATCACTTAATTTTGACCCCCCTTATGTTGGGGGTGTAAAATGTTTTGCAAGTTGATCATTTTCGATACTAATTACAGTATAAATAATGAGATAAAAGACCGAAGTTATGAATAGAAACAAAAAAAATTTTTTTACGGTTGCGCTTCTATGAGAAAATAAGTACCGAAAATCGAAAAATAAAATGTAAAAAAATAATAAATAATTTATTTTTGGAGATTTCTTTTTTACTCATTTCGATAATTATTTAATTGGCTATTATTTTATAAAAGAAAAAAATTATACATCGATGTTTTTCTGCTTAAAAAAGGGAGGGGGTACATTTTCAATAGAGTTTTCTTCAAAACTTATTACTTTGGCGCCTAAAAAAAAGGTTTGCCTTAAGTAGATATTTATTTTTAGAATCTAAATATATAACATTTTAAACTTAACATCAGGATTTTCATATTTTAAATGAATTTTATATATTAATTTTTCATAGCAAAAATACTAAATTAAAGTTTTGAAATAAAATAACTGATGCATTATAAAATTCATTAATTGTTAAATCAATACTGAAAATTTCATTAAAATCGGATAATTACCTGATTTTTGGTAAATTTTTTTTTCCATCCAAATGTTACGTTAAAATTGTAAACAAGCGCCTAAAAACCATTGAAAAACAGCCAAAATGACTCCCTGCTGATACAGACTTTAGGCCACCCTGACAAACTTTACTTATTACACACACACACACACAAAAAAAAAAAAAAAAAGAAACAAACAAGTGTATCTATATACAAAGATTGATTTATTTGCTACTGTATAAAAATTATCAATCAGAAATGTTTGAATTTTCAGCATTTTTCTTCCTTTTATCTTTTCTTTTTCGGAATTTTTTCTGTTTCTTCTCAAGTAGTTTTTTCTTTTTGATTTTCAGAATATCAAGCACCTGTATCTTGTGACCTGTGTTTTTCTTAAGCAAATGTTTCTCTTCTTTTAAATCAGTCAGGGCACCGAGTGAAGCTTCTACAATTAGAAGAAAAAGAGACAAATATATTAATGAATAGTTGGCATTGCCTGGGACACACAGACACAAATATATGGAAAACAAAGGTTAATCTATATATTAATACTTGTGTTCCTTAAAAATATGACCGTTATCATCTTGCAAGACCTTCTGGTTAAAAATGAGAAATTCTTACATAGTTTATAATTATTCTCAGCTGTGATCAACCTTGACTTTTTCATGAACCAGTAATGTTAGCCTTAGTGTAAATCAAACCAGTTAATCTTTTTCTCAAATATATATATATATATATATATATATATATATATATATATATATATATATATAATATATATAATATATACACACTTCACTGAATATCTTTATTTCTCTAACCGTAACTGTCACCAAATATCATTATTTCTCCAACCGTAATTGTCTCAAAAAAATAAATAAAAAATAAAAAATTTTTTTTTCTTTTTTCGAACACTTCAAAATTCTCTGTATTTTGACCGTTTTAACTTCAAATATCAAACATTTTACCCTGAAGAAGGCCGTTATCTTTGTATACTTAGATATTACAGAATTTTCTATTATCATTTTATTTCATATTTTAAAATAATAATAAATAGAATATAATGTGTACATAAACAAACTCCCGACCGAAACACGTGTTGGTAATTCATTAAACTAGTTTTATCCATTCAACATTTTCTTTCCTTTATTTATCTATCTTTTCAACAAACACACACATATATATTTATATATATATATTTACGTACAAAAATGATCTACTTCACAAAACTTAATCTATTTTTACATCCCTTTTTTTTTCCATTTCATATTTTCTATTTTTGTTATATGTTATTGATTTAACAAATTTTAAAATAGAAATCAACAATAGATTATCTCAGACTTATTTATACTTACAAGATGGGAACTTAGTCCAAAATTATCAATCTGTGTTATATAAGAATTATTCAAATATAAACAAGTATGTTATAATATATTAATGATTTGAAGGCAATTACAATGCGTATAAATACGGCATTGTAATTGCCTTCAAATCATTAATATATTATAACATACTTAACAATGCTTCAAGCAAATTACCAATTACTTTTATATAAACAAGTATATATTAAAACTTAAATACTGAGAATAATTAAGAAGACACTTCAATCAAAACAAGTCAGGGTCTGAATATGTAAAAAAAGAAAAAAAAAGAAGCAAACTTACTCTGTGCTGCAGGTAACTGCAATTTGCCCATTTTTGTTGGATATCTTGTCATGAATTTCTTTGAAGAAACCTTATTACCCAACATGTTATTCAGCTCTTGTCTCATAGCAGCAATTCTATGATGGTGATCAGCCTGTTCTTTTGTATCCCCAAGATCCAAACTGAGAACAATTGGTTAAGTACAACAACAGCTAAATTGGAATTACTGATGAATGACATTAGATTAAAATTTTGTGTTGAAAAAAAAAAGAAAAAAAAAAGAAAAAAAAAGTATTGACTCTGAAACTATAGTTACCAAGACAGAATTGAATAATTATGGAAATGCATAATTCTGATATTTTGGACTATTGTCCTCATCTTTATTGTGTATAAACACAACATTCAGGTCACAATAACCTTGGGCACCGTTTCAGATGTTTTTAAATTACCAACTCTTAACATCCTATACCACCTCATTCCACCCAGCCGGAAGTCACATTCATTTTCCTAATCCACCCCAAATGATAGTCTTTGTTTAAATGTAATATTAAACATATTTAGAAGTCTTTGATTTAAGGTTAAATATCCGGTAACTTTAGATGCAAAGGTCATTTTTAGCAATTTTTTTTAAATAAATCCTTATAAGAATGCTCTGGACTTAGAAAATTCTCAATAGGGTGTTAAGAGTTAAAATAAGTCATCTTCAGATCCCAAGAATTCAAATGTGGTTTCAGAGCTTAAAGTTTCAGCTGGTTGGATTTTATGGCATGTCAATCCTGTTACATATTATGCGGTGGCATGAGTTGTTGATGGACCCTTTAGCGAGAATTCTAAGGGGTCATGGTTTTCAGATCAGGGAATGGAAATTTACCAGGATGGTTATAGCTCCCTGACCCCAGAGGTGGGAATCTGCGCGTCATGGATTTAGCTTAGTTTAGATTTATTCAACAAGAAAAAAGAAATGAACGGCAAACAAGATAGCAGAAGAAGTAAAAAGAGAAACCGGAGACAAGAAAAATAAATCTGATCAGAAAAAAAAGTCTTGTGAGTGATTAATTGCATGACAAAAAATAGCCCAGGAAAAAAAGAAGCCCCTACTAGAAGAAGAATGACAGCAAACAGAATAGCAGAAGAAGTAAAGAAAAATGGAAAAATGAAATAACAAGTAAGCTCTGTCTCTCTCATCACCCAGAGCTCTCTTCTCTCGATGAATACCGATAGTATTATCTGCCGTCTATTCAGGACTATTGTCCCCCATCTTTTATTAGTTTATGGATGTTTCTTCGTGTCTTACTTTTCAGTGGACGCATGTTTCACCTTTGTATTCTTTGCCACAGCTGCCAGGGATGCGAATACACACAAGTTTGGCATGTAGTATTTGTTGGGCTAACTTCGGAGGAGATGTTTACAGCGTGATACTTAATCACTGATACTACAGGTGCCCATTTGCAATCATGGACGAAGGAACTTACAATATGAGGAAACCGAGGGATCTTACTAAGGATTCAGCTGGACAAATGCACTCTTGCTTAAAGCCTAAACAATGGCCAACCCTTTTCATCATAATGAGTTAGACATGGTGCGTGAGGGTCTTAGTGTCCCGGGTATACATTAAAAACTGCATCTGTTTATGATTTTTTGGCCTGTTTTAGGCTTTAAGCAAGAGTGCTGTCCACTGAATCCTTAGTAAAGAATCCCTCGGTTCTCCTTCATATTTGTAAGTTCCTCTGTTCAATGATGCAAATGGCACTCTTCAGGATCAGTGATTAAGTAATCACGCTGTAAGCATCTCTCAAGTCAAGCCCCCCAACAGAATACTACATGACCAAAAATTGCTTGTGTATTCCATCCCATGCAGCTGTGCAAAGAATACAAAAGGTGAACAGCCGTCACTGAAATAAGACTAGAAGAACATCATAAAAATAATAAAAGGATGGGGACATAGCTGAATTAACGCAGATAATACTAATCGGGTATTCAATACGAGAGAGAGACTTCTGTGATAGAGAGGAGACAGAGGACTTTACTTGTTATTTCATTTTTTCATTTTTCTTTACTTCTTCTGCCTATCTTGTCTTGCTGCTAGCTTCTTCTAAGGGCTTCTTTTTCCTGCGGCTATTTTTTAGTCAGCCAATTAATTGTCCAAACTCACAAGACTTATTTTCTTGAATAAGATTTATTTTTCTTGCCAGGTTTCTTCTTTAGCTCTTCTGCTATCTTGTCTTGCCGTCATCTTTCTTTTTCTGTGCATAACTAAAATTAAACTAAACTAAAAGCACATGACCGCAAAGATTTCCCCACCCTCGGGCGTCAGGGAGCTAAACCCATCCCTGGTAAATTTCCAATTAACCCTCATCTGCAAAACCATGACCCTTAGAATTCCGCTAAAGGTCCATCAACAACTCATGCCACCGCATAATATGTAACAGCATTGACATCCATGTAAAATCCAACCAGCTGAAACTTTAAGCTCTGAACACATTAATTCTGGATCTGAAGATGACTTATTTTAAACTCTTAAACACCCTATTGAGAATTTTCTTAAGTCCAGAGCATTCTATAAGATTATTAAAAAAATTGCTAAAAATACATTTGCCATCTTAAAGTACCGGATATACCTAAATCAAAGGACTTTCTAAATATGTTTAATATTACATTTAAACAAAGACTATCATTGGCTGGATTAGAAATGAAATGTGACTTCCGGCGTGAAACCGTGTATAGGATTAATAGTGGTAAATTTAAAAAAACATCTGAACGTGCCAAGTTATTGTGACCTGAATTTGTGTTTATACACAATAAAGATGAGGACAATAGTCCAAAATGCAGAATTATGCATTTCATAATTATTCAATTCTGTCTTTAAACTAGTTCAGAGTCAATTAACTTTTTCTTTTTTTTTTCTTGTTGTTTTCAACACAAAACTTTTAATCTAATTCATCATCCAGAATTCAATTAGCTGTTTTTACTTAACCAATTGTTCTCAGTTTGCGATCTTGGGGATACAAAGAAAAACAGCTGATCACCATCATAGAAGTGCTGCCTATAACAAGAGCATGAATAACACTGTTGGTAATAAGGTTTCTTCAAAGAAATTCATACAAGATATCCAACAAAAATGGGCCAAATGCATTACCTGAAGCACAGATAAGCTTTGCTCTTTTTTTTCTTTTACATATTCAAACCCTGACTGTTTTGATGAACGTGTTCTCTTAATTATTCTCAGTATTAAAGTTTTACATATAACTTGTTATATATAAAATAATGGTAATTTCCTTGAAGCATTGTAAGTTGTTATAATATATTAATGATTGAAGGCAATTAGCAATCCATTTATTACGCATTGTAATGCCTTCAAATCATTAATTATTATAACATTACTTTTTATATTTGAATAATTCTTATATAACACAGATTGATAATTTTGACTAGTTCCCATCTTTAAGCTAAAATAGTCTGAGATAATCTATTTGTTGATTTCTATTAAAAATTTGTAAATCAAATAACATATAACAAAAATAAGAAAATAAAATGAAAAAAAAAGATGTAAAAATAGATAAAATTTGTGAAGTAGACATTTATTGTACGTAATATTATATATATAAATACATATGTGTGTGTTTGTGAAAAAGCATAGATAAATAAAGGAAGAAAAGTTGAGGATAAAACTATTTAATGAATACCAAACGTGTCGGTGAGTTGTTATACACATTAATTCATTATAATATTTAAAATATGAAATAAAATCATAATATAAAATTCTTTAATATCTAAGTATACAAAATAACGCCTTCTTCAGGAAAATGTTGATATTAAGTTAAAACGGCAAAATACAGAGAATTTAAAGTCAAAAAAGAAAAAAAATTTTTATTTTTTATATTTGAACAATTACGGTTGAAAATAATGTATTGGTACAGTACGGTTAAGAAATAAAATACAGCTGAGTATATATATATATAATATATAATAAATATAATATATAATAATAATATATATATATATATATTAGGAAAAATTAACTGGTTTATTTACACAAGGCAACATATCGTTCATGAAAAAAGTCAAGCGGTATCACAGCTGAGAATAATATAAACTAGTAAGAATTTCTCATGTAACCAGAGTATGCAATATGAACTCATATTAAGAACACAAGATTGAATATAATAACCTTTGTTACCCATATATTTCTGTGGTGTCCAGCAATCCAACATCATTAAATATTGTCTCTTTTCTTCTAATGTAGAACTCACCGTCCGCTGACATGAATTAAAAGAGAAAACATTGCTAAGAAAACACATCACAAGATACAGTGCCTAATATTCTGAAAACCAAAAAGAAAAAAACTACTTTAGAAGAAACAGGAAAAAATTCCGGAAAAAAAAAAATAAGAAAAAAGATCTGAAAATTCAAACATTCTGATATAATTTTTTTACGAGTTAGCAAATAAATCAATCTTTTATAAGATACCACTGTTGTCTTTTTTTTTTTTGTTTGTGGTTTAAATAAGTAAGTTCAGTGACAAACTGTATCGCAAGGACATTTGCTGTTCAATGTTTTAGGCGCTTTTACAATTTAACAACATTGGAATGAAAAAAAATTACAAAAATCAGTAATATCCATATTTAATGAAATTTCAGTATGAATTACAATAATGAATTATAGCATCAGTTTATTTTATTTCAAACTTAAAGTAATTTTGCAGAAAAAATTAATAAAAAATTCCATTTAAATATGAAAATCCTGATGTTAAGTTAAAATGTTAATATTTAATTCTAAAAAATAAAACTCTTACTTAACAGGCAAACCTATTAGCGCCCAAATAATAAGCTTTGAGAAAAACCATGAAAATGACCCCTCCCTTTTTTAAGCATAAAAGAGACGAGCGAGTTGTATAATTTCTTTTATAAAATAAAAGCCAATTAAATACATTACGAAATGAGCCTTAAAAAGAAATCTCCAAAAAAAATATTATTATTTTACATTTTATTTTTCGATTTCGGTACTATTCTCAAGAACTCAACCGCTAAAAAAATTTTTTTTATTCATAACTTCGGTCTTTATCCAATTATACAATTATACGAAAATGATCAACTGGCAAAACATTACACCCCAACATAAGGGGGTCCAAAATAAATCCGAAAAAAATGGAGAATTTGAAATAAAAAAATAATGCATTATAAAATCATTCAATGATACATAAACACTAAAAAATTCATTAAAATCCATAATTTCCTGATTTTTTAAATTATTTCTATAGAGTCTAAATCATTTTGTCAAAAACGGCATTTTAGCTCCATTAGCCAGTCCCAAGTATTTGATATCTAATATTAATTGTTTTATTCTCCAACTATTAAAATTAAGGTAAAACCTAGAAATGATTTTATATAGAAACCATAAAAATATAATTTAAATAAGTAATTTTTTATCTTAATTCAATATTGTAGTCTCTAATTAATATATCTTGTTTTTATAGTCCAGCATAGGCTCCAAAAAGGTCTATTTGATAAATTTTCTACTAGGCGGGAACGCCTCTGATTGGTTGAATTTTACGAATTTTATTTTAAATTTATTTTTACTAAGGTTGCGCGATCACATGCGCAAAACTACCTATTTTGTCATTCGACTTCTGTCTGTCGAAGTATGAACTTCCGGATCGCCACAATATAAAGGTGATTAATTAAAAATATTATCACTTTTTTAGCTGTGGCAAAAAAGTAGTTACACAATTATCAGATAGAAATAAGATTACCCCCCCCCCCTTCTGTCTGCCAAGAACTTCTGGTAATGACCGCTACATGCCTTTTTCTAAGCAATAATGCCTGGTGCACAACATATGGCGAAGACGGATTCCCTTTTACTTGCCCAAAAAACAACATGATGTTACCGCTAAGGAACCTGAATACAACAGTTATAGCATGCAATATCCGAAGCTTACCTGCTCACTTACAGGCATGTTTTATAATTCCACAAAACCAAAAACTAAGGAATTCTTCTCAAATGTGTAAGTCTCTCACAAACTTCCATGCCACCTATAAACTTCACTCACATGTATGTACGATAAGGACATTTTTAAGAGATTTATTCATTCACAGTATCGTTTTCTCATGCAGAATAAATGTAAGAACAATTCACAACAAAGTGATGAATATATTTTATGGCTGGCGACATGGCAGGATATACAAGGAAACATATACATAGTTGCATAAGAGAAATTTCCTAATAGAAAATATTTTAGTTATGGTCTGCTGGTAAAAGAGGGGAATATAAAAGCAGTAATCTTGAACTTTAAGTGACTAAATTCCTACCATAAAATTGTACTTGTGTATTATTTGAAATGAACTTAATTGTTACTAAAAAGACATTTTATGATATTTTTGGAGTTAAAAACATGCATTAAAATGGATTTGAAAAGCGTCATATTTTCTACGTGAAAATTATGTTGAATGGCCGCCTTTTTGTTTAAAATCACGGAAAAAATACAAGGGACATCACTCTCATTGCCTCATTAGTTAAACTTTCTCACCACTTATTTTGGAGCGTAAAATATCGGTAGGGATATATATATATATATATATATATATATATATATATATATATATATGAGGCAATGAGAGTGATGTCCATTTATGGTAAAAATTTAGGAATTTAGTCACTTAAAGTTCAAGATTACCTATAAAAGCTTACATGTTGAGTATATTCTTGTGTGCCATGTGAAACGAAATGCTGGGGTAACGCAGCCCCCCCCCCCTAGCCCTGTAGACAGGAGATGCAACTGGTGCATGTTATTCCCTCGAGGATGTAGGATAAAACTGGTTTTGACTTTGCAGCTTTCACTTTTATAATGCTGCTCACTACGTCACCTGGCAGACACGGAAGGCATTTTTTGCACCACCATCCAATGAGTTTCGGCTTGTGGGTGGTCCCAGATTAAAACGGCCTTGTGTCACAACTGCATATGTGGGATGCGCAGTAAATACCTCCATAAAATATATTTTTGTTGGTTGAAGGGGTGTGTTTTACGGCATTATACACCCATTGGGTTATTTCATGCCGAAGACGTTTTTGTTTTATTTATTCTTGATGGGTACCCAATTTTTTAAAATCATTTTTAACACATTTAAAAAAAAACTATTTTTCTATTCAACCTATAGATGGAGCCCTAACAGGTACTACCACTCCGGTTTAGAGTGGACCTGGGAGTAATGGCAATGAAGTTATACTCCATATTACTCAGAACTCCAGATTTAATTTATTAAATTAATTTATTAAGGGATATTAATACCCTCAGCCACCACTTCCTAGCACATATATAATAAAAAAGGGTTGGGGGCTTGCCATAAGGACAATAGGGTTGGGACAATCATATAGGTGCTAAGGCTTGACGTGACCAACCGATTGATCAGAGGGGCCCTCTCCAGCTGCACGTCTAACCTAAGTAAGGGTCAAAGTGGAGTGTTGCATGTCATGGATTGCTCTGCCACCAGGGTTCCATCATTAAGCATCGCGGGTTGCCAACCACAGCCAACAGGTGGCCCCATTTCAGGGGGATCTTACCCCTCTGCAGAGGTGCAGTCAGTGTATTCTAAAGCCCCAACCGACAGGGCTCTATGCTTTTGTTAATTGTGTGCATATACTTATTCTTGAGACAAAACAACATTTTTCCTACCATAGTTCATCCACAGAATGCTATCTCTGAAGTTCTGGGGACAAGAAAGTAGAAGGAATAAAAAAAAAAGTTTGGTTAGGTGTGTGGGGGGGTAAAGTTCTAAATAGTGTGCGCAAAGAAAAATGGGAAAAAAAGGAAAAGAAAGGGGTTAAAAAAGCGCGGGAAAATATCTTCCATCATATATATATATATATATATATATATATATTGGATAACATGGGTGCTATATTCCTAAGCAAATAGTGCTCAATATCATTGATAGAGCGTTTATATTTGAGTAAAGGTAGCGTGGACATGGAGTCAGTACCTGGTTACTGACAATTTCTTGCCTATGCGATCCTCAGACTAACACACACACACACACACACACACACACACATACATATATATATATATATATATATATATATATATAGATAGATAGATAGATAGAGAGAGAGAGAGAGTGTGTGTGTGTGTGTGTGTGTGTGTATAAACACAAGGTGTGTCAAAAAAGTATCGAGATTTTTTGTACTTTTTGACACACCATGTATTCTGAAAAAAAAATAACGTACCTCACATTGTTCATTTCTATCTTGGTAAATACAGATTCAATCTCGATACTTTTATGACACACCTTATATATATATATATATATATATATATATATATGAAAAGATATAACAATAACAAGAACTCAATATCAGGGATAGAGCCACTCGTAAAGTGTAGAATATCAAAATCGATCTTTAAAGACGGATTCTTTAAAAACAAACACGAACCCAATGTAACTATCAGTTTCACGAAGTTCAAATGTCTGAAGATCGAATGAACTTCGTGAATCTGATACTAATGTATGCATTTACCCAACCTATCCACCATGAGCAGGATGTGGCACAAGATTAGTTTTAAAGTTTGAATTCAGAGTTTCATTCTCCAAGACTGGTTGTCTAATTAAGGCTTAAAAACAGTCTGATCTACTATTTACCTATAGTTATAGGGAGAAAATATAGATTCATGCCTTTCTCAAGAGTGAAGTGAAGCACAAACAGTGAAGCGAGAAGCATCTGTAATTGTCTCTATGACCCTGGGATCGACGCTATTATTTAAAAAAAAACTCTCAACAAGTCCAGCGGCCGAAGTTCGTGTACCCCCGGCGTTAACCGGAAAGCAGAGGTTTATATATATATGTATATATATATATATATATAGAGACAGACAGACAGACAGACAGACAGACAGACAGAGAGGGGGTTAAAAGTATCCAATTGACTGTATGTTGGGGATAATTATATTTGGGTTCAACAATATCTTCTGCACACCCACAATGCATGCTCATGTTGATATACACTTATACAAGGATTTTTATAAATCCCTAAGAAAGCTCAATGTATGATAATCAACAAATTAATTATATACAGAGCAATATTTACACTTTCAATAAGAAAGCCTCATCTCATCAGACAGCCAACTACATCATTAATATGTAGTTGGCTGTCTATGCTCATTTATTGAGTTCTCGTTGAAATAAATTTATAATAGCCGAAGGATGGTTTAAGTTTTTCTTTATTATTGAAAGTATATATATATATATATATATATGGTTGGCATCCTTCCGTCTACTAAAAGACGATGGCGTAGAGTTCACATTTTATAATTTTTTTTTGTATCTGCAACTGCGTGAGTGGTTGAGCGGCACAATTTTGAATGGCGATCTCTGGAATCTCTGGCGCAGTGACTGCGAACACTTCGGGTGGCCAGGCCGGATGCCTTCGTTAGGTCCGTCAATGCGGTGCAGAGTGGCATCCGCTCTCCCGGTACCCCTCCTGCAGCTGTCATAGTGAGATCGTGTCCACGGTTGCTCGGAAGCCACATTGTGTCCCTGGATGCAAAGTCTGCAGACGCACCAGTGTAACACACGCAAGACTTCTCAAGCTATGCTGAAGTCGCTCCGATCTCCTAGTTATATATATATATATATATATATATATATATAGAGAGAGAGAGAGAGAGAGAAGAGAGAGAGAGAGGGAGAGAGAGATAGATAGACGATTGAAATCCAGAAGGAGTAAATAAATATCCAAATATAAATGCTTCACAGCTCAATAAACGAAAACTTCTACACGTTTATTCGGTAAAAAGAGTTAAATAAACGTTTAAAAACCGAATGGTCGAAAAGCAGACCGACTCGAGTTTCTTTTTGTTAACAAATCTTCAGACCCTGAAGAATTTTTCACCAGAAACTCGACTCTATCTGGTTTTCGACCATTCGGTTTGTAATTACATATATATATATATACAAAAAAGTATCGAGATTTTTTCTACTTTTTGACACACCTTGTATTCTCAAAAAAATAGCGTTCCATTCATTAATTTTCTTTTTTCAGAATACAAGGTGTATCATAAAAGTGCCGAGTTTAAAGCTGTATTTACCAAGATAGAAATGAAGAATGAATGAAACATTATTTTTTTCAGAATACAAGGTGTGTCAAAAAGTACAATAAATCTCGATACTCGAGACCTTTTTGACACACACTATATATATATATATATATTAATAAATAAGTTATCCACAGGCGCGTGTTTCGATGTTTCATCTCTCATCAGTATGGCTACACTTTAACAACTACCTCTGGATGGGTTTGAGACCTGAATGAATTTTCGTCAGCCAAGTCTCTTACCCATGCGGCCAGTAGCGGCTGTCAAATATAGGAGAATATTTAATTGATACATTTCTAAGCGGAAATGAATTCACTAGTGTGGTGTGTGTGTGTGTGTGTGTGGTGCAAGATACCAAACTTTACAAAGGATGGTGTCCACTCTTATGTTGGAAATGTTATCGTTTCACAGATGTACCAAAATGGAACTAAAAGTTTTGTTTTTAGTCAAATCACATTAGTATTCTTAATAGCTCATCAGCCTATGGCTAGGTATTTTTGAAACTACCTGAACTGATGGGGTGTTGTAGAGACCAGTTGAATGAATTTTCAGTCAGCCAAGGCCATGCTGCCAAGCGGCGGTCAGAATATGTTAGGAGATCCTATTTATTTGATACCACATCTAAATGGAAGATGATCACGGTTCCACCTGGTGTGTGTGTGTGTGAGTGTGTATCTGATACGTGTCCAAAACTTAACAAACTTTCAAGGTGTTCCTACCACTCTTTTATGTTGAAATGTATCATCGTTTCACAGAATGTTAACCAAAATGGCAAAACTAAGTTTTTGTTTTTTAGTCAAACCATTGACATTTAGGTCTGATTAATATTTTATTTACTCATGATAATAGAATCTCCTTTAATAGTGTATTTCAGACATCGTACTATAAAATAGCAACATCCTCTAACTTTTCACTTAGGTTGATACTTCTTGTATAAAATAACAATTCAAAAAACAGTGAAAATAGATCATAAATATAATAGAATCAACTTTCCTGATTCATCAAATCTATTTAATTCGAAAAAATCTCGCAAAAAAGAAATAAGTATAGGCCATATTAAAGGAAGAAACGTAAATATTTTTGAACTTTTAAAAAAAAATCTCACAAAAAAGAAATAACCAAACACGAAGATTTTACAAATAAAAAACAGTTAATTCAAAGATCACATTATCCGATTGGGGAAAAATTACTCACCTTATCTTAAAATAAGAAACAATCCGATTTTTTACAAACACGGTCAGTTTCTTTATTGATATTTTTTAACAGAATTCTGTATTCATTTCTTACTTAAAAAAAACTCTCGCATAGAAACTTATAAAAATCTTCTGATATAATTATTCAGACTCTTATCTTTATAGAAAAAAGTAAAAATCGTTTTCTGTCGGTTCATTTTTTTCATAAAATAAAATAGGGGAGGGTAGACATCGTAAAAAAATTTCCCCTAATACATTTTAAAAAAATTATTTCAGACAAATTTTCATCAAAAGCTAATAATTATGAAATTTTGGTGATAATTGATTTTTCATAGAATTTTTAAAAACCCTAAGCATTAACTTATTTTTGCTACGTTAAATTTTATTAATTTAATGGTGCAAAATGTAAACTGTTTTTTCGTTTAATAATTTTCATTATTTCCTTAAGCTGAAATTTTTTTTTAAAATCAGGATTTTTTTAATTTTTTTCTTTCGAATGACAAACAAATTTCAAGATAATACAACCTTTATGCAAGTTTCATGTGTTAAAATTTCACAGGAAAATTGATAGTACCTAAATTCTCTTACACCATATTTGAAAAAAAGAAAGGTCTTTATATTCGAAAAAAAAAAGAAAGAAAAAAGAAACGAATTCACTTCACTATTCAATTACTTAGAAGTTAGACTACCAAACTTATCCATAAAAGCCCGTGTTACGAATGATAGCGTCATGTGACTGTATATTGAATATTGAAAGTTAAATGCTTTGAATATGTTAGGATAATTAAAGTTTAAATCCAGACCAGCCTCTGTTGATCTAATAACAACTTTTCAGCACAAAATTGCTAAGCTTACAGAATTATTGAACCGCATTCTTGTTTCTCACACACACACACACAACACACCACACACACACACACAACAAAATATATATATATATATATATATATATATTATATATATATCAAAGGAGTCGTCTATTTTGTATGTACGTGTCAACTTATAGATCAGAAAAGAGATATCTTTGAACTTTTAAAATCGTGCATACACATTAATATGTTATAATAAGGAAAAGCTACAAAATTTAATTTTGATTTTACTGATTAAATAATAATTCAATAATTGTAACCTTAAATAATCGATTTAATTAATTTATTGTTTTTTAAATTAAAAACCAGCGCACACAGCACATAATCCATTACATTTATTTCATTATGTTTTATACAATACAGTGCTTGTTTTCTTATTCACAAAATATAGCAAAAAATAGGATGTTTTTGGGATGCGGGATCGTAGAACAGAATAATGCATTTCATTTTTATGTCAAGGGAAATTGATTTATACACAGGAAATAGGTACGAGCCACCAAGGCACATAAGCGCCAATCAATCACACAAAAGTATATAGTTATACACATATATATATATATATATTATATATATATCTATATATATATATATATATATATAATATATAGTAAGAGAAAGTCAGAATCACACAGAGATCAATAGAAAGGGCAATGCTAGGAGTAAGAGATAAAAGATCACCATGGATCAGAGAGCAGACAGATGATGATGACGATATATATATATATATATATATATATATATAATATATATATATATATAGACACGCGTCAACCGACCATAAAAAATATAGAACGTTCCAAACGAAGGTGTCAGCTCGTATGCTGAAATCTTATCGTTTCTCTGGTGGCCAACGCCCACATCGTATGACTCTCAACCAGTGCTCGACTCGGGGTGAGACCTAGCAAGCGCAAGTTTACACGCGAATAAACAAAAAATGGACAATAGGGACGTATTTTCTTTTAGTTCTCATTATTTGACGGTACGCCCAGTCTATTTATCATCTCGGTGGAGTTGAGAAAGAGAAGAAAGGGATACTTACTCCCAACATGCAAGTGACGACAACCCTACTGTGTGTGGCGCCGCGCTGACAACCCTTAAGTTCCAGCTGATGTACGCCTGTACATGATAATAAATACATCCCCCCAAATACATCCCCCCCCCCACTTAAACGTGAGAGTTGTTTTTGGTTAATTCGGGGTGCTGATTTCAAAAATTGCATCCTTTTGTTCAACACAGTCTAGTTTCTCTAATATTCATTTTCAGTTAGAGGATTTTGGGCTAAACTTGAAAACCGGTCGGAAAATTAGGGTGACCCAGAAAAAACGGAACCTTCAAATTTTGTAATGAAATTAATTTAATAGGGGGGTTTATGGTTAGGTTTAGGGTTAGGGTTGGGGTTTAGTAGTTTAATCGGAAAATAAATAAATAATTTGGTCTGTTTTTTCTGGGTCACCCTGTAATATGTCTTAATTTCCAACCGATTTGCAAGTTCAGCCGGATTTTGATAGGTACTGCCAATTTGTTCGCCCATTTCATTTAAAACGAATTAGAATTAATTAAATCAATTATTTAAGGTCAATTTTTTGTTTAGTCGAAAAGTATAACATAATGAGCGGCATCAGTAAAAAAAAAAAAAAAAAAAATATATTACATATGTAATTTATTTTTAATACATTTTAAACAATTAAATTTTGTTAAACATAGCTAAGTGAATATTTATGCAGTGCCTAAACAATCCCTATAATCAACATTTTATCAGCATTTAAAACGTTTTCTTCTTAGAAATCAAAACAAAACAAAATACACTATGTACAGAAAAGTGACAACATTTTTTTATTAATTTAAACGAAAAGTTTTTTTTTTGTTCAAAATACCAGAAAACTAAAGAGTTAAAAAAAATCTGGCGTTTTTGTTTACAAAAGTCAGTAAGAAATATATTTAAAAATGCGGAGACCCATTTTGATATAATATATTATATATATATATATATATATATATATATATATATATATAAACTTACCAAAAATCGGGAATATCTCTGATTTTAATAAAAATTTTAAGTGTTGACTATTAATCAACGAATTCTTTCTTTTAAATTACTGAATCGTTTCAATCAAACTGATTCAATGGAAATAATAGAAATTCTTTAAAATAATTATCACTATTAGAGCCAACAATACATGCTTTGAGGGAACAATTTATAAACATAAATGATAGATAAATTCATTTAAAATATGAAACTCCTCATTAAATTTCAAATTTCATATGTTTTTTGTCAAAAACAAATAATTATTTAATAAGTAGTCTACTTTATTTTGTTATCAAATAATTTTTGAGAAAACTCAATTTAAAAGTTAGGCCTCGCCCTTTTAAACAGAACAAATATCGATGACATCAAAGTACAAAAACTGGTGATTAGTTCATTATAATTAAACAGGAGGACTTAGATTACAACAATAATAATAATAGGACTTTGAATAGAATGAGTTATGAGGTAAATAGATTGCGAACTTTGAAATATCCTATCATACAGGTAAAAAAATACCAAGAAAATTTGGTTCGGCCGTCGGGGAAATTTAGTTGGAAAAGAGTTAAAAAAAACTTCTCTTAAAAAATCCCTGAAACACTGTAAAAGGCATGTATAAGAGTTCTTTTTTACGAAAGATAAAAGTTCTAAGAGGATGGAATTACGAAGATGAATGAAAAACAGCAAAATACTATAGAACGTAACAATAAATGTGTTCATGATATCGAAAAAAATGTCTTTTATCTTATTATAATGGAGATTGTGTGTTTTCTGTCTGTAACCGAAACTATATTACTACTCAGTCACAATTCCCTTAGTTATTTACGTTACATTCTCCATGATTTTTTTTATTTAAACCTCAATTATTAATAAAATTGTTTCACATTATTAATACTGTTGAGAATATCTATATACTAATAATATGCAATTGTATTTATATCTACAACAAAATAGCGGTTTGCAGTGTAAACGAGAAGGCTAATTTACATATTGATAAAAAAAAATGATTTTAATAAATATGTGCTTAGTATTATTGATTTCTAATTTTTTTTATCTTAATAAATATGAGCAAAAATCTCGGGATAAATCTTAAAAGCAAACATTACAACTAAAAAAAACTAATTGTATTCTACTAAATTTTTAACATTAGAAACATTTAGCAATCAAAACGGGATAGGAAATAAGTTCAATATTCTATATTTCTAGTTTTCTTTTTTGTCTTTTATTTTTTTTCGTTTTTTTTTTCTCTCAATGATTATTCGTCTAACCCCTACCCGGTTGGGTTGGTACGAATTTACAAGTGATAATAGTCCAACCCTTGATCTATTTTTTTATCTGAATTGAATGTTTTTGTGATAATTCTTTGAGTAGACCAAAAAAAAACCTAAACACATTTAAACACATCTTTAAACTATCTATCATGCTAATTAACCCACAGCACACCAACTGTCAGAGTGACCTGATACTCCTCTCTT
>CM042149.1:112710567-112746564 GCA_023376005.1 Doryteuthis pealeii | reverse complement strand
AGGAGAGATACACAGGGTCAATTCTTAAGCGGAGTTTGAATTCAGAGTTTCCTTCTCCTAGACTGGTTACCTAGCATGGCTAAAGAGCCCAGTCTGCCCCTGCTACTTGCCCATAGCTGGAGGGAGAATTGGATTCATACTTTTCATACATTAGCGCCATGTGAAATGCAAACAGCTTCGTCCAGAAATTGAACTTGGGTCGATGAGTCCATTTTCTACAACTCTAACTATTAGACCACACGCCACCATATTTGCACAGTTATATGGTATCAAGTAACTGAACTAAATCAACCCTGCACCTGTACAGCACGGAAACCTACTAACCAAAATATAAGTATGTAGCTATCCAAAAAGAACATGAATATCTATCTATCCTAGTTTATTTATATCTATTCATTCATCTAGCCAACTAGCCAGCTTTGTGGGTTATTTCCTATAAGACTAATGTGATCAAAGGGGAACCACTCTTGACTGATAAATCATTTATTTATTTTCCCATTAAACTAACCCTAAACTCTAACCCCATCTTCTTTTATCCTAGTAGATCAATAAATAAATAATTTATCAGTCAAGGGTGGTTCCCCTTTGATCATGTTAGACTTATAGGAAATAACCGCTTTGTGTGTTCATATCTAGATAGATCTGAGAGGACACTGGATGCTGTCTAGAGGACTTTTCAGGTGGGTTGGTTGGATTTTACAGACTGAATTTTTTAATCTATTTAACCCATAGATAGAACCCTATCTAGATATTACTACTTCAGGTCAGGGTGGACCTGGGAGTAATGGTGATGAAGGGGTACTCTACATTCCCCAGAGCTCCAGAATTAGCACCTCACTACTAGATGCAGTTTAACATCATACCCAGGACACTAAGACTCTCAGCCACAAAAATAAAAAGGGTTGGGTGATGACCAAAAGATCAATACAGTCTGGACAATCATATAGGTCCTAGGGCTTGACATAACCAACCGATTGATTGGAGGGAGCCTCTTCAAACACCCATGTAGTCCAAGTAAGATCCAAGATGGAGTGTTGCATGCCATAGTGAGGGGGGTCTTGCTCCTCTGTAGAGGGGTTGTTGCTGTATACTACAGCCCCAGCTGAAAGGGTTGGACTTGCCAGGAGCAATGACCGACAGGGACGGATGGTGAGAAAGATTCAAGGTAATGTGTGCTGTTAGCACACCTAGATGATGATGATGCAAAAATATAGCTAGTTAGGATTTGAAGAAAAAAAATAAGTGGCATTCCGCAATTTCTGAAAACTACATCCAACTGGAGAAAAAAAAATGAAAGAAAGATGGGATATATATCTTTTTCTGACATAATATGTGTTACTGTATGTGTATGGTGGTAAATATATATCATGGTTTGGTTTGGTTTGTTTTACGGCATATCAACCTCAGCGGGTCATTTAATGCCGATAAAGTTTTGAAATAAATCAATTCTTAATGGATAATACAATTTTTTTATAAATACATTTTTCTATTTAATCCATAGATGGGATATATTATGGTATGTGTATACTATATGGTAGTATGGTATAGATATGATAGTATTATTATACATAATATATTATATTATATATAAGAAAAATTATATATATATAAGAAAAAGGTGTACCTACTTGATATGGTAGTATAGTATTATAGATATGGTAGTATATATGAATATATAATAGTATAGATAAAAATATAATATAAAATTAAAATTTAAAAAAAAAATATCTTGTAGAAGAACAGTAGTAGTACTATTTAACCCATAGCTGGAGGGGGTTCATACCTTTCCCAAGGGTATGAATGGCAGTGAATGTAATAGCATGACTGAGTTTGAACTCATTTACTATGATTTCACAGTCCAATACGGTAGCCAGCATGCCACAAGGACTACCCAAAGAAAAGTGAGAGACAATCCTTAATTTCTAAAAATTGGAAAAAAATAAAATAAAATAAAAAATATGATGGGAAATATTTTTTTCTGACACTAAAAAATAGATGAAAATATAATTTAAAATTAAAAAAAAACAAAAATTGAAATTCTTGTAGAAAAACAGTAGTGATACTATTTTACCCGTAGCTGGAGGATGGGGAGGGGTTCATGCCTTTCTCAAGAGCATGAACAGAAGTGAACATAATAGTGTGACAGGAGTTTGAATTTGTGCGGTCCGGTAGCCATCACGCCACGGACACTATCCCAAGAAAAATAAATGACAATTCTTAATTTCTAAAAACTGGAAAAAAATAAAAATATGATGGGAAACATATTTTTCTCTCACACTAAAAATAAATGAAGATATGACATAAAATCAAAACAAACAAAAAAACTGAAATATCTTATAGAAGAAGTAGTGGTACTATTTAACCCATAGCTGGGGGAAAAGGCGGTGGGGGTTCATACCTTTCTCAAGGGTATGAACTGCAGTGAATGTAATAGTGTGACTTGGGTTTGAATTCATTTACTATGTCACAGTCCAGTACGGTAGCCAGCACGCCACGAAGACTACCCAAAAAATAGTGAGCGACAATCTTTAATTTCTAAAAACTGGAAAAAAAACAAAATGATGGGAAATATATTTTTTTCTGACACTAAAAAATAGATGAAAATATAACAAAATTTAAAAAAAAAAAATAATTGAAATTCTTGTAGAAAAACAGTAGTGATACTATTTAACCCGTAGCTGGAGGATAGGGTGGGGGGTTCATGCCTTTCTCAAGAGCATGAACGGAAGTGAACGTAATAGTGTGACAGTAGTTTGAATTCGTGCGGTCCGGTAGCCATCACGCCATGGGGACTACCCCAAGAAAAATAAATGACAATTCTTAATTTCTAAAAACTGGAAAAAAATAAAAATAAAAATATGATGGGAAACATATTTAACTCTGACACTAAAAATAGATGAAAATATGACATAAAATTAAAAAAAAAAAAAAAAAAAAAAAAAAATCTTATAGAAGAAGTATTGGTACTATTTATCCCATAGATGGGGGAAATCATACCTTTCACAAGGGTATGAACAGCAGTGAACGTAATAGCGTGACTGAGTTTGAACTCATTTACTATGATGTCACTGTCTAGTATGGTAGCCATCACGCCACGGGGATTACCCAAATAAAAATAAGTGGAAATCTTTAATTTCTGAAACTACAACAAATTGGGAAAAAATAAATGAAAAAAAAAAAAATTGATGGGAAATATATCTTTCTCTCACACTAAAAAAATAGATGAAAATATGACATATAATTTTTTTTTTTAAATTGAAATATCTTGTTTGGACTGGACCGTAGCAGAAGGCGGGCCAGAGGCAGCAAAAGAATTATGAAAATATATTTATTACTAAAAAGAAAATAAATTAGATATTTTATCATTAGTATATAAACAGAAAAAAAAAACAACATTCATACGAAGAAGAATCAGCGGTAAAGAATGAGAAGGAGGCCTTTATCAGCGAGATGGAATTACAGCGAATGATATGCTTGAACCAACTGTGGAACCATTTATCATTTTCCCCCCTCGGGGTAATGAGAAATCTATGCCATTTTGAGTGGATTCTTTTCTCATATGTCCAACTATGAAAGACAACACTCTGATGAAATCAAAGGTACCCTGTCACACTAGGGTACACACAAGTACGTCAACAGTTACTTATGGAAGATAAATGGACTTTTTATACGTTGGGGATTGGTCAGAACATGGTGAGAGTATTAAATGAAGGTTTATAAGATGAAAAAAAAAAGCAAAAAAAAAGAAAAAAAAAAAAAAAAAAAAAAAGCACTTGCAAGATCAGCTTAGCAAAATTGAGAATGAAGGCCGATATAGGAAAAAAAAAAAAAAAAGTCCTTTTGAAAGAAAGTGTAAATTTATTAATTTACACCATGCAGACTTAATTTAGTAGAGTAATAAATCTGTTACTGAAACCAACTAAGACATTTCAAAATGAGTAATATAGACATACTATACAAGTAAGAAAAAGGTGTACCTGCTTGATATGGTAGTATGGTATTATAGATACGGTAGTATTATTATATATAATATATTATATATAAGAAAAATTATACATATTATATATAATAATACATATATATAAGGAAAAGGTGTACCTGTTTGATAGGGTAGTATAGTATGGTATTATAGATATGGTAGTATATATGAATATGAATATATAATAGATAGATGAAAATATAAGTAGAAGAACAGTAGTAGTAAGGGTGGGTATGAATGGCAGTGAATGTAAGGAAAAGGTGTACCTGTTTGATAGGGTAGTATAGTATGTATGATATGTGTATGGTAGTAAATACCTGTTATATGTTATGGTATGTGTAGGTAGTAAATATGTGTTACAGTATGTGTATGGTGGTAAATATATATTATGGTATGTGTATGATAGTAAATATATGTTATGATATGCATATGGTAGTAAATACATGTTATGATATGCTTATGGTAGTAAATACATGTTATGATATATGGTATGTAAGTAAATACATGTTATGATATGTTTATGGTAGTAAATACATGTTATGATATGCTTATGGTAGTAAATACATGTTATGATATGCTTATGGTAGAAAATACATGTTATGATATGTTATGGTAGTACATGTTATGATATGTGTATGGTAGTAAATACATGTTATGATATGTGTATGGTAGTAAATACATGTTATGATATGTGTATGGTAGTAAATACATGTTATATGTTATGGTATGTGTAAGTAGTAAATATGTGTTACAGTATGTGTATGGTGGTAAATATTTATTATGGTATGTGTATGATAGTAAATATTTATTATGGTATGTGTATGAATATTATTATGATATGCATATAGTAGTAAATATTTGTTAGGATATGCATAAGGTAGTAAATATATGTTAGGATAGGGTTGTAAATATGTTATAAGTGTAGGTATTTATTCGACCCAGTCACCATATTATGTGACACATGGTTGCAAGTATGGAACATTCAGCAAGGATTGAAATTGCTGTGTACCTGCTTGATACATTATGAAGTGTATGGTTGTACATGTACATTATGATAGTATGGTCGTAAATTTATGACATGTGTATGGTAGTATAGACATACGCTACTAGTAAGAAAAACGTGTACCTGCTTGATATGTTAATATATATTAATATACTATAGCTGAATTAAATCCTAATACTTTTCACATTCCTTCTCCATATATATATATATATATATATATATATATATAATATATATATATATATATAGGGCGGCTTATATCAGTCAGTCAGTTAGTTAGCTCGATATCGAACTAGGAACGTATCGGGCTGGGTTAGCTCAGAGAAACCACAAGGTTCCTAGTTCAATACAGGTCCCCGCCAACTCAGCGTATGAGTAACACGAGGATCTGTGCGGTAAAGTAAGGAGCTGATGGTAGGTGTGGCGCTCCACCTCAGATGCAAAAACAATCTCCTTGGTCTAACGCTATTGAAAAGGGGATAGACACCCTCGCGACTGGCTGATACCGACTTTAGGCCGCCCCGTCGACTTTACTTTTTTTTTTTATAGCTGAATTAATCAACTTTTGCTTCCACCGCCCAGGAAGGTGTTAAATTAATGCTCTATTGGTGGAAAGTTGTTGATACAACAAAGGATTACCTGATGAAGTTGCAGAATCTTGATGCAGCAACAAAATAAAATGACTTGTTGATTATTTTTAATGAAAGAACATTGTCAATGGACTTTCATTAAAATAAAACATCTATATATCAATACTCATGTTCCTTGATTGTACAACCATTATCATCTTGCAACACCCTCTGCTTTTCAAAATGAGACAGTCTAAATCAAACAAGATGAAATGCAAAAATCTAAATCCTGATTATCTGGTGTTGCTTATCTGCCAAATTCTTATTTCTTATGAGTGTTGTCATCTCAGCTAAAAAATGGACCATTCCGTTTTTATCATAAAGAAGGAAAGGGGAGAGAAAACGACATGCTACAAAAATGTAAATCCTGATTATCTGGTATTGTTTATCTGCCGAAATCTAACTTTTTATGAGTGTCATCACCTCAGCCAAATAATGCACCATTCTGTTTTTATCATAAAGAAAGAAAGGGAAGAAAAAGGATATGCTACACAGAAAAATATAATAAGAAAGAAAAAGAGGGGCTAAGCTAACACTAATCTGTTTCAATTGAACATAATAGAAAGATGGAAAGAAAGAAAAAAAAAAGAGTGAGAGAGAGTTAAATGAAGATTATTATACTTTTTATATATTGAACTATTTGCAAATAGCTCTTAAGTAAACATATCAAACTTTGTAATGATCAAATTATCATACTGTGGTATATCCACAGGTCCTGCTAGTTATTAATCCTTCTATTCTGTTCAGTATACGTAAGAAGAAAAAGCTAGATTACACTACACAAGGATGCTGTGTGCTGTCTTGAACAAACCATCTGAGTAAGACGAACAAGACATGTGGTACACTGCTGGAGAAGCAAGGACAAATACATAAATGACGTTTCTCCTGTGCACATCTACACATGGACACACCCAGGTAGGCTGACCAGCAAAAACTTATATCAATGAGCTCTGTGTGGATTCTGGGTGCTGCATGGAGGATCTTCCAGGGGCGATGACCATAGGGATAGATAGTGAGAGAGAGTCATGGATATCTGTGCTGTTAGTGTGACCAGATGATGATATATATATCAGGAGTTACTTTCCTGGCTAAAATTCCTTAAGATCTGAACCCCCACCCCACCACTGAGAGTCAAGTGTGTCTCATTTTAGAATCACCATATACAATATATAAAATTATCTATTCAATTTTATACACGTTGATATGGATAGTACACTAAAAACTTTAAAGTGACAATTCTTCCAAGCCGTAGTTGTATCAGTGCTACTGTATAGCTGCACCACTTGGACCCTAACAAAATACCTAGAGAATAAGCTAGATGGGACCCGCACAAGAATGCTGCGTGCAATCTTAAACAAATTGTGGAAACAACACTCCACAAAAAGCAGCTGTATGGCCACCTGCCACCTATCACACAAACCATCCAAGTGAGACAAATGCCTGGAGAATAATCTTGATGGGAGCTACACAAGAATGCTGCATGAGAACTTGAACAACACCTGACAAGGAAGCAGCTGTATGGCCACTTGGCCCCTATCTCACAAACCATCCAAGTGAGACAAACAGGACATACTGGAGAATCAAAGACAAACTCATCTGACGTTCTTCTATGGAAACCAGCACATAGACATGCCAGAGTTAGGTCATCCAACAAACACCTACATTGACCAGTTTTGAGCGGCTACTGGGTGCTCTGCAGAGGACCTCCTGAGAACAATGAATGATCGGGTTGGTGAGAGATTGTTATGGATATCTGTGCTACTAGCGCATGATGATGATGATATTATATAATAAAATTGCATATATCCACAACAAAAGTTTAAGACAAATATTCGAAGCCAGCTCCATAAGTAACACACCAAATGTTAATTGTAAATCCAGCTTCTTTAATATTTCCTCTCACCTAGGCAAAGCCATCATAAACAGCTACAGACCAAAAAGACAACACGATACTCAGCAAAAAAAAAAAAATAATGAACAAACACACACACTTATAATAAAACCCATTACCATTCCCCACTATATCTCTACCAAACCTAGCCCACTATGACCTCTTTCCACACCAAAACATCCCTGACCTATACCTAAAATAATCCCCAAAAAACATCAACTCCCACTTCCTAAACATTTCTATTGCATTAATAACAGAACCTTACTAGCTACACCCTTCACCAGTAGATAAAAAATGAAACTCTCACTACCAACCTAAATATTCCTAGTAGCACCAGCACCAGCAACTGACCACCCCCCGCCCCTATTCACGACCTGATGACTCACCAGTATGAGAACGACATCCTCTGAAGCAAGAACTCAATACACTGTCCTGAAGAAGGTCTTACAGACCGAAATGTTATAACGTCAACATCATCACCTAAAATAAACATCCATCCTGCACAACATTCCATGTTTGTCTACCTTTCTCCACATATTGTTGGATTAATTTCCTCTTATTTCTCCTATAATAAAATGAATAAATAAGAAATACAAGATCTATAATAAAATTCCTCTTCAGGTGCAGACATTTTGTGAAGTGAGCATAGATCATGAAAAGCCTGTAGCAAAATGATACAAGATATTAGTGAATAAAGGAGTTGTTGAAAATTTTAAATCTTTTACACACAGAAAAAAAAAGGATACAGTTCATCTTCATCCAATTCAATGTCCATGTCTTCTGCAGCTTTTTTATACCAGTCATTGTGCCGTTTCTTTTTCTGGAATCTAGAGAAAAAAAGAGGGAGAGAAAAAGCATTTAAATAGAGATTTCTAAAAAAAAAAATAACAAAGCAAAAAACTTGAGTCAGTTTTTACGCTTGCCACAAATTTTAATGAAACTTTGAGTGCTTAAACACACATAAAGTAAAGTCGTCAGGGGTGGCCTAATGTCGATATCAGCCAGGCCAGCCAACAAGGGGATCTATCCCCTTTTCACTAGCGCTAGACCAAGGAGATTATTTTAGCGTCTGAAGTGGAGTGCTACACCTACCATCAGCTCATCACTTTACCGTACTGATCCCTATGTTACTCATACACTGAGTTGGTGAGGGCCAGTATCAAACCAGGAACTTTGTTATTCCTAGCCAAATGCTCAACTGACTGAGCAAAACACACATAGGATGTTATTATTTTCCTTGATTATTGTTATCAATTTTTGTAGCAAAAAGCAATAATTTTCTAGAAAAGAAAATTCTCAAAAATATTAAAAAAAAAAAAAAAAAAAAAAAGGAATTTTCTTAGAATTTTCTTTTCCTTGAATTGATATCCTAATTTGTGATTATTCTTTTGTTAATGTATGGTAAGAATTGTCCGAGTTTGAAAAGTGTCAAATTGTGGCATATGATGATTGTGGACTGCCATTTAACTATATTTCAAGATCACTCTTTGTTGAACTCACAGGTCACACCGATAATATCTCTTATGCAACAATAGAATGCAATAGTATACAATTCCCTACTGTTAGTTGTGGGGAAAATTCATAATTTTCTAAAAGGAAAATTTTCAGAAATACCAAAATATAAGAAATTTCTTAGGATTTTCTTTTTCTTCATTTGATACCCTAATTTGTGATTAGTTCTTTGTTAATGGATGGTAGGAAATTGCTGAGTTTGAAAAATGTCAAATTGTGGCATACAATAATTGTGGACTGTCATTTTCATAATATTAAATAAATAATTAAAGGCCGGGTTAGCTCAGTTGGTAGAGCGTTTGGCTAGAAACCACAAGGTTCCTAGTTCTATACCCGGCCTCGTCAACTCAGCGTATGAGTAGCACAGGGATCTGTGCGGTAAAGTAAGGAGCTGATGGTAGGTGTGGCGCTCCACCTCAGACGCTAAAAAGAATCTCCTTGGTCTAGCGTTAGTGAAAAGGGGATAGACTCCCTCGCTGCATGGCTGATACCGACATTAGGCCGCCCGACGACTTTACTTATTTGGGTATAAAATTTGTCTTACATAGCGTTATCCAGGGCACAAAAGCAAAGTTTGATGGGAATTTTACAACATAAGTAATTAAGAAATAATACATACTACCCAGGAATAAAATTTGTTACAGTGTTTATGTATATCTCAATTTAGAAAAAAAAAAAAATTAAACTCTGATGATAAATCAAAAAGAATTTATGAATAAGAAAAGAAAAAAAATGCAAAATGAAAAAAACAAAAAAAACCCAAAAAACAAAACAAAAAAAACAACATTTTTTCCACATATCAGTGTCTTTACATGATTACTAAGAATGTATATTTAGCACTAAAAAGTATTAAAAAAAAAAATGTATTAAAAGAAATTGTGCGTGGTCTGTAGCAAAATGGTTGATTCGGTTGAGAAAGTAACAATTTTAAGCTCTATTCAACCCTCACACGTCTCCCAGAAATTAATATAAAAAAGATAAAAAGGCAAAAAATTTTGTGTGTACACTTTGTGTGCATGTATTGTAAAAAGTGAATAACTTATTTTGACTATACATCATGTTAGAAAACTATGTAGACACACCTCCATAATGAAAAAAAGTTTTTCTTTTTATATCAGTGAAAACTGAACATGACTCCACCCATTAACAATCTTATTGCTTGCTGTGTTAATTCTAAGCCACCATGAGCCCCCCCTTTTACAAGGTCGATGTTTATGTGGGGGCACAAAGGTTAAACTTATTAAACTTGTATCCCTAACCTGTGGTTAAAATAGAATTGGAAGATAAAGAGTTAATCTGACTCCACCCTTCATTTAACTTCTTTCCTTGGACCTAATAGCTAAAATGAGTTATCTTCAAGATATGCACTCCCAAATTTTTCAGCTTAAAAAAAAAAGAAAAAAAAAAAAAGAAAGAAGAAACAGGCCCCCTTCAAATTAACAGAAGCCAGCCTCAAACATCCGATGATCAGGTTTTTTTTTTTTTTTTAAAGTTTATTAAGACATATTTATTGAAAAATGCCCAATATGATTTATTGTAAAGGAATATCATTTAAGAATTCAGATGAAAAACAACAAACCATATGACCTTTAGGCACCCCTTTTGCGATCTCGATTCATAATTTTTCATGTTTTTCATTTACACCGTCAAAATCCGGTTGTTTGTTAACAGATAATTTTTAGAGGTTTTATTTTTAAATTATAAAACTAACCCTAACCCATAACAAACAACCGGATTTTGACAGTGTAAATGAAAAATATGTCCTCATGAATCGAGATCGGTAAAGAAGTGCCTAAAAGTCATATGGAAATATGACAATTAATGACAAATTAAATATATATACACATTCACTATCACCAGAGCTGGCCTTTTGAGCAAAAATAATGATGGTTTGATTTATATTACATTCAAATTTTTTAAAAGCTCATTGATTTCTAATGTTACTGTTGTATTTTCAGACATATTAAAAGCAAGCCAATGTATAATTTCATGTTGAAATCAATTAGAATAAAGTGAAAATGAGTAAGATTTTTTTTTGTGTTTGTATTTAATTTCATTAGTCTTTCTAATTCAGTATAATATTCAATTATAATAAGACTAATAACTTGTGCCTGGAGGACACATTTTTTGGCTAGTAATAATAATTATTATTACTACTACCAGTATAGTTATTATACATGTTGTTATTGTTATAACTATAGTAAGTAAAGTTGTCGGGGGTGGCCTAAAGTCAGTATCAGCCAATCAGCGAGGGTCTCTATCCCCTTTTCACTAGCGCTAGACAAAGGAGATTGTTTTTGCATCTAAGGTGGAGCGTCACAACTACCATAAGCTCCTTACTTTATTGCACAGATCCCTGTGCTACTCATACGCTGAGTTGGCGAGGGTTGGTATCGAATGAGGAACCTTGTGGTTCCTAGCCAAATGCTCTACCGACCGAGTTAACCCAGCCCTTTGATAATAATAATAATAATAATAACACTAACTACATCAGTATTAATAATAATAATAATAAGACTAAAAAATCTGACCTGAAGTAAGCCTAAAAAAGAAAACTAAAAATTAATAAATTGATATTTGATAATTTCTCTATCAGCTCCTCACTTTACGACACAGATCCCTGTGCTACTCATACGCTGAGTTGGTGAGGGCCGGTATCGAATGAGGAACCTTGTGGTTCCTAGTCAGACACTCTACCGACTGAGCTAAACCGGCTGGTAGTAATAATAATAATAATAACACTAACTACATCGGTAATAATAATAATAATTAGACTGAAAAAATCTGACCTGAAGTAAGACTTAAAAAAAAAAAAAAAAAAAAAACAAACTAAAAATTAATAAATTGATATTTGATTATTTTTTCAGTATCGAACTAGGAACCTTGGGGTTCCTAACCGAACACTCTACCGACTGAGAAAACCCAGCTCTCTGGTAGTAGTAATAATAATAACAATACTAACTACATCAGTATTAATAATAATAATAAGACTAAAAAATCTGACCTGAAGTAAGCCTAAAAAAAGTAGAAAACTAAAAATTAATATTTCTCTGAATGTTTGAGATGAGGCTTGATGATTATTATTATCTGCGTTATTCAGACTATTGTCCTCATCTTCATTGTTATCTGTACAACGTTTTGGCTGATATGCCCTCCGGAGGGCATATCGGCTGAAACGAAAAAGGCCGGAGGGCATATCGTCCGAAACATTGTACAGATAACAATGAAAATGAGGACAATAGTCCGAATAACACAGATAATAATAAATTGATATTTGATTATTTTTTCAGTATCGAACTAGGAACCTTGTGGTTCCTAGCCAAATGCTCTACCGACTAAGCTAACCCGGCTCTCATGTAATAATAATAATAACACTAACTACATTGGTATTAATAATAATAATTAGACTGAAAAATCTGACCTGAAGTAAGCCTAAAAAAAGAAAACTAAAAATTAATATTTGATTATTTCTTCGTATTGCAAAGAAAAAACGTAAAAACCTGTCAGGCTTTATTAATGCATGGCATAATCTAATTAAGATGATTGTGTTAAGGTATTCTCGTCTCTGTTGGAGACGCCATCTCTTACACCACCCTTCATTGTACTGATTTTGTTATTTTAATAAGATTTAGTTGGGTGTGGCCCTTATCCACCTGCCAACATATTGGAAGGGCCACCCACCTGATTTCACAGCATTCCATCTGAGCAAAGAAGTGAAATATATGATCCGTGAGGGATTGGTCCGAGAGTGGTGTAGTGTTTGGGCTCTAATATCTAATACTAATATGCATAAGTAGTTGTTCTTAACTGTTGGTTGGTTTTTATGGCATGTCAATCCTTGTTGGGTTATTTTATGCCGAAGAAGTTTTGTTTTATTCATTCTTGATGAGCACCGAAAATTCTTCTTTTTAAAAATTTAATCTTTTTTAAAACATATTCTTTTAACTTTTTTTTCTATTTAACACATAGATGGGACCCTAACAGGTACTACCACTACGGATCAGGGTGGACCTGGGAGTAATGGCAATGAAGGGGTATCCACACTCCCCAGAGGTCTGAGAGTGGTGTAGTGTCTTGGCTCTGATATCTAATATTGATATGCATAAGTAATTGTTCTTAACTATTGGTTGGTTGGATTTTATGGCATGTCAACCCTTGTTGGGTTATTTCATATCAAATGGTTAGAAAAAAATAAGTTTAAAAAATAAATTGAGTAAAAAAAAAAAAAAAAAAAAAAATTTTCAATACCCATCAAGAATGATATTCTTTGTTTAAGTATTGTTTTGCCACTACCATTCACATCCATATTTTCTATGACAAACACACTCCCACCCACACCTACATCAACACATGTTCATACTGCATACATACATCCACATACACACATACCTATTCTCTTACATGCCCTGACCCCCTTTTACACTGACACCATTCTTCTAACCCATTTTCTGGGATGACTTATTCTTTCAACCTTTCTCTGTGACTGACTTATTTCTTCTATCAACTGCGACCCGGCATAATTGGGTCAGACACATAACTATACACATGCACAATCACCTTTTTTACATGAGTAGATCACGGGAACACAAAAATACCCAGTGCATTATCAAGATTACTCCCCTGTAAACGGCCAGGTCGAAAGGAACTAATTCCCCCTCAAAAGCCACTACGCCCGCGCAATGAGGGGGGAGGAAGGAGAGATGAAGAATAATTAAAGTTCCAATTACCGTTGAACCGGGAAGACAAGGCAACAAATGGTTGTAACTTAAATACAAACCCGAATAGTCACAAAGTCTACAGCAGAATGACAGGATATATATAAGACTCCACAATGTCCTTCAAATCAAGCAGCCAATCAGAACTCAAGGAATGGAATGACCCAAATTCATGAATGGGTCATTCTTGATTTCTATATATACCAACTATCTTGGACACTGCTTAAGTTGTACAATTTTATTTTTTTACACTTTTCAGTTTCTTGGGAATCTTTTGTATTTTGTTACCCCAACCCATCCATCTCCCTTAAATCATACGAAGCGAACATATGCTTAAAATCCTAAATCATTCGAAAGGAAAATTTTAAGTAGGATAAAGCCATAGAGCGAAAGTGGTATTTTGGTGCAAGTAGGCTGTGCAAGGAGAGAATGCCAGGTTTATTTTTGAATGGATCGGTCGGCGAGTGAACCTAGCTAAATAGATCCATGTAGTGGTATGACCAGCTTTGTTACCCTCCCGCCCCCAAACTAAACCTTCCGCCTTATATGCTGAGTCGTGATGTCACACTCATGTATTCACTTCTTATTTTTGGAATAAAGAATTTGGAGTGAGTACATGAGTGTGCTCACTTCAAATATAAGTTGTACTTAGCTGCTGTTATCCAAACCAACAGTAGACTTACTGACTTCAATAGGTCCCTTTCCTGCATCCTGTTCATGTGGAGGGGTTAGGTAAATACCTCCTGGGTCCCTTCAACTGATAATCTTGGTATGAGACTTATGGTATTATCGACACAGGTGACCAATTTTACTGAGACAGCTAAGAATTGTTTGGACAGGTAGAAATAAGGATTTGATGATTACGCTACTCCAGATAATTCAGATTTATTTTTTTGTGTATTTCATCTTGGACGATTTGGATGGTCTTATTTTTAACCAGAGTGGGGTGCAAGATGATAACGGATGGAAGATTTAGGGACAAGCGTATTAATATATAGATACTATCTTATTCTCAAACATAATACTATCAGAATATTTTCAGACAAATATCTTTGAATGTATTTGTGGTTATGGACATAGTGAACCGATTTCAAATCCTGGACTAGACTGTTTGCATTACACATAATGCTAATATCCTTGGTAAAGATAAGCATCCAACTATCTTCCCTCCAGCAATGGGTAAATGGGATCTTTAACCTTGGTATGGCAACCGGCATTGGAGAAGGAAAACTCTGAATTAAAAATATTGCAATATGAGACTTATGGTATTATCGACACAGGTGACCAATTTTACTGAGACAGCTAAGCATTGTTTCCTGACGTGAAGAAGTTTTTCCACATTGTGGGTGTGTATCACATTTCTTTGTGACATAATAATGAAGACATGGTCTTTCCCCAGTGGTCACCAGTCTTTCCTACTGTCATCAAAACTTTTCCTGCTGATGAGGCCTAATAGGCCGAAATGTACATACAGAGATTGATTTTTCTCGATTTGTTTAGCATTTCATTTGAATAGGTATGCCCACCTAATTAATTAATTATTAATTAATTAACTTTCAAAATTAGGTACAACTTCAGTTGAGCACATGTTCTCCCAAAAATATCTACATAAGTATATATCAATTAGTTGTTCGCCTCTTACTGACAGCTGAAAGAGTAAGGAGCTTGACAGATAAAAATTCAGTTGGGTTTCACTCCCGGCTAGTAGTAGCTGTTAAAGTCAAGCCACACTGATGAGACATAAACGTCAAAATACTTGCTGTCTGGCTGATACTAATATTAGGCTGACCCGACAACTTTACTTATGCACTGTTGCTACTCGAAATATGTGTGTGGAAAAAACAACATTCAAACAGCTGTTTGTATTTTACTTTAAGCTAATGCTGTTGTATACCCTTCTTTTTTTACTTCTATTCTTCTACTAGCGTCTGGACTTCGTCTTGGTGGTCGGTCGCACTTAACTCATTTCTTCTTCTAGATCAGTCTTGTCACCAAGACATTCACCAACCACAAAACTGTGTTATTTTCGTAAGCTTTTATTTACCTAACTAAACATTTCATGTAACTAAACATAGTGCGCATATGCAGGTGAGTTCCAGTTAAGGCAGTACATCTTCTCTGCCTGACGTCCAACTGAAACTGAAGACCCAACCAGGTCCCACATGACTTCACAGGCTTTCTGTACTATTCCATGGAAAGTCCCGCCCGTGATATGAAAAGGGCCATCCCTTTAGAAATACAGGGGATTGACAATCTTATGCAACCGCATAGATTATGTAACAATGCCCTTGGAAAAGGCATGAATCCATCACTTTTTCCACTTCAACTTCAACTTTGGGTAAATAGGATAGACTGGACTCATTAGCTTTGTTTAGGCAACAGGTTGGGTAGAAAAATGGTACCCTATCATGGCCTAATGGTTAGCAAGCTAGTCTTGCAGATCCATTACAACTAAATAGCGAGTTCAATCCTCGCTGAATGCCCCATACTTGCGACCTTATGACACATTGTACCTTGATGTAAATAGATCAGGTAAATACCTACTACTAAATAGCAAATTCGATTTTTACTGGATGATCCATACTTTCAACCTTGTGTCACATCCTTCCCGGATGTGAAAGGAGAGAGTAAATACCTCTCACTGAATAGTGAGTTTGATCTTTGACCCATACTTGCGACCTTGTGTCACATCCTACCCTGAGGTGAATGGGTTGGGTAAAATACCAACTATTATTAGTTATCTTTCTTTCTTCTGCTCTATTTTTCTGTCTTCCATTATTTATTTCATTTTTTTCTTTCTTCTGTCAATAATTTTTCTTTTGTTATTTTCCAATCTTTCTTCTTTTCTTGGACACAAATCATACTTTCATTCCTTCTTTTGTTGGAAAAAATATCTATGTATAAAAGTGTTTTATAATTTGCTTGAGGCATTGTGTTTATATTGGTTTGGTGGTTGGTTTTGAAGGCTATCACAATGCAAGTATAAAGAAAAATAAGGTTACTATGGTGTTGTCTGTTAACCTGTGATTTATTCTTAATATTTCAAAATAAAATCTCTTCTACAGAAGATTTCTGAAACTGTTGCTGGCAAACCGTCCATTTTGTTTTGTGTCTTATATCTTCCAAATTCTCAGCATGCGCACGCTTGTGTGTTTGTTTATGTGCCTGTGTGTGTGTTCAATCCTTGCTGGATGCCTCATACTTGAACATGGAATGATGAACAGACACGCACACACAAACAGGCACATAAACACACACCCACATGCCGAGAATTTGGAAGATATAAGACACAAAACAAAATGGACGGCTGCTAGCAACAGCTTCAGTTTCAGAAATCTTCTGTAGAAGAGATTTTATCTTGAAATATTAAGAATAAATCACAGGTTAACAAATGTTGGAATATTTTTTGATATAAGGTGTGCTAAAATTCTTCACCTGAATTTATAGATTAGCTGAGGTCATGTGGTTTATTCCTTCGCCAATCACCAGCCATAATGCATAGCTGATACACTACTTAAACACTGATACTTGCCACAGCTGTACTTGCAATAATTGAGGAGGGAATTACAATACTCAGGATTCTTTACTAGAAGAACCAAAGGATTCTTAATCAGAGGATTACCAAGAATCCAATTCCACTAGACAAGTGCGCTTGCTTAAAGATAGCTCAGTCGGTAGAGCGTTCGGCTAGAAACCACAAGGTTCCTAGTTCGATACCCGCCCTCGCCAACTCAGCGTTATGAGTAGCCCAGGGATCTGTACGGTAAAGTAAGGAGCTGATGGTAGGTGTGGCGCTCCACCTCAGACGCTAAAATAATCTCCTTGGTCTAGCGCTAGTGAAAAGGGGATAGACTCCCTTGCTGCATGGCTGATACTGACATTAGGCCGCCCTGACGACTTTACTTTTATAGTTACCTCATTTTTCTTTACATTTGCATTGTGATAACCTTCAAAACCAACCACCAAACTAATATCTATGTATGTATTTATTTATCCCAAGTTTTTTTTTATACTCCAATTTTTTTTATTTTAAAGATCATTAACATAGTTTAGCTCAGCCTGTAGAGCATTTGCCTAGGAATCACAAAGTTCTGTGTTGGATACTGGTTCCTGCCAACTCAGTGTACGAGTAGCACAGTATGGGTAATCTGATCTGTGCAGTAAAGCATCTAGGAGCTGATGGTAGGTGTGGTGATCAACCTCAGCATAAAAACTGCCTGGCCTAGTACTAGTGAAAAGGATATAGACTCCTTCACTGTTTGGCTGATACCAACAGTAGGCCATGCCGCAAACTACTTTTTTACTATAGAAAATTAAACTGATTAAATAATCTTCTGGGAGGATATTTTCATTTGAAAATATCGATAATTTCATCATTATATTTCTTAATCAATATAGATAAATAAATTTCTGATTTGCTCACGTATCTCTTATTATAATTGAGATTGTGTGTTTGTAACCAAAACTATATCACTACTAAAAGTCACAATTAATTATCTGTCACATTCTCCATGATTTTATCTTTTATTCAAACCTCAATTATTAATAAAATTGTTTTTCATTATTAATACTGTTGGCCTTATCTACATACTAATAACATGCAATTGTATTTATACATACAAAAAAATAGTGGTTTACAGTGTGAACAGGAAGGCTAATTTGCATATTAAAATTTGATTTTAATAAACATGTGCTTGGTATTATTGATTTCAAATTGTTTGGTTTTATCTTAATGAATATGAGCAAAAATCTCAGGGAGAAATCCATTAACAAAAAAAAAAAAAAAAAAGAATAACTGTCATTTTATTCTTTACTTCCTATTTTAACTAAATAGTTAAATTATGAAAATTTAACAATGAAAGGCAGGAGTGATGGAAGAGTAAGTTTCAGTTGTTCTATTTTTCAATGTAACGCCCATCTGTTTCAAATCTTTTTATCTGCATTCTTATTTAGTTTCAACAGTCTTTCTAATATAATATTTTATTACATTAAAACTTAAATACTTGCACCAGGAGGGTGCATATATTTGCTAGTTAAAATTAAAAGAGAAAGTAGATAGATATCTTACCTGTGGTTTTCTGTGTCCAGTTGTTTAGCTAATCGGACACGCTGTTTGAGACATGGTAAATAATTCAAGTCAATTGGGAATGACACCATATCTTCAGCTGAGAAAATAAAAAATAAAATAAAAAAAGGATTGATTAATAAAACAAAACAAAAAATTGATAGGTAATTATAAATTTACAAGCAAGGGTACCTGTCATTGTAAAAAAAAAAATTTAATCAAGACTCAACGGTTATTGAGTAAGTGAATAACAAGAAATGATTATGTTTGTTGATTTTAATGGCATATCAACCCGTCCGGGGTTATGTCATGCCTACCGGTTATGATGTAATACGTATTGTGTATTTATATATATACTTTTAGTAATTGGTTTTAACAATGTGTTAACATTATTGGGGGTTATGTTGTATGGTATTGGTTTGTTTCATGTCTATATTCTATGGTATATTTTTATTTCCCTCAAAAAGGAGAGAATATCCTCCATGTTGACATTTTCAAACAGATCCTTCATAATAATCTTCATACAATGACTGCTATTTACACAGTAGCATTGCAACCAACAAAGCCTTCATCAGATGATGACTCTGGGTTCAGGCATGGTTTCGGGGCCGAAGCATCATTACCACTAACCCAGAGCGCCCCAGCAGTATCTCAGGATACCACCAGACTTTGTCGGTTTGATGTCACAATATAGGACTGCATATCCACGCTGATGCGGTTAGAGCTTTCTCCTGAATCTTTTTTAAGTATTTCCTCTTGTCTGGTAGAGAAAGTCCAAGTTTAGACAAAAATGCCGAGGTTGAGTTGGCAATAAACCCCCGACATCCGACCTCAATGGGAAATACATCCGTTATCCATCCGTTTCTGACGCATTGTTAACGTAGGTCTTCATATTTTTCCAACTTCCGCTGATGGGCCCATATTGTTTGCTTTAAAATAATGGTTTCTGATGTGAAGAAAAGATTATATAAAAAGATGGAATCTTGATTTGACATTTCTACAATGTGACAGAAAACCACCAAAGCCTGGTGGTATTGTAAGATATTCTACAGCCCTAGTCAACAGGGTGCTTTGGCCATCAGTGTCCAGTACACAAAAGTATCAATAAAAATATGATTAACTTACTTCTTTCTAAACTGTACAAAATCTTTCTGTAGTCTTTTTGTTCTTCAGCAGAAACGAGCAATACAGTGAGACCGGACTCAGATGCTCGAGCTGTCCGACCGCTTCTGTGGATGTAATTCTGTAAAATGGATATTAGGAATGAAGACGACAGTGATAAAATTCATTTTTGAACAGGCAATATTTGAAAGTTAAGGATGAGTGAACATTATCAATTGGCCAGACAATACAATCAAACTTGATAATAACAACAGTTAGAGGCCATTTGTTTTGGTCAGCCATTTTCATTTCACTGTAAATCTATACTAAAAATACGAATTTGTTTGAATCAATACAACTACATGTTTTAACATGAAAATATCATAAAATGTGTTCTTAATAACAATTAAGTTCATTTCAAATAATGCGCAAGCACAATTAAGAACACATTTTATGATATTTTCTGCAGAGGTGATGTTGGGGTATTCTTTTGACCCAGCCGAACAGGGTGACTGTGAGAAGGGTATGCAGAGGAGTGTATCTAGTGATTGAAAGGACAACAAGCAAAATTATAATACAGATTCTAATCCTAAAATCAATCAAATTCAACATTTAAATTAAAATTTGAGCAATAAAATATTCTTAGGACTTACCTCCATTGTCCGAGGTACTTGGAAATGGATGACATGTTCAACATGGGGAATGTCCAATCCCCGAGCAGCCACATCTGTTGCTAATAGTAAACTCTTAGGTTAGCTGAAATTAATACATAGTATATTATTATTAATAGCAAAAAAATGCACCCTCTGGGCACAAGTATTTAAGTTTTAACCTCTTCCTTTCACTTTTTTTTTAATTACCTGTCCAAAACAAGGAATTTTTTTTATTTGTTTAATTATCCTTTTATATTTAATTAAGTGAATTTGAGAATATTTCTTATAAAATTATCAATATTTTTGAAGTTATATGGGTTTGAAATTTATCCTGTTATTATTATCCCAAGTATTTTCAGTACAGGCATTACACACACACATTATATATATATATATATATATATATATATATATATATATATACTCAGAATTGAAAGAAAAGATAAAATAAAAATCTAAGTTTATTTGAAATTATGTCAAAAACTGTTTCATATACATTTCTCACAGAATTAATTTCATAAAGTGAAATTTTACTTTCAAATGAAATTATTTACATTCATTAGAAAAAAAAAACTTATCCTTTTCTCAGTATCCGTTTCAATTTGTAATTTTTAACACAATACAGAAATAAACTAGTGAAAAAGTATTCTTTTATATTTTGAAAATAGTAACTAAAATGCAAGAATATGGTTGGCACAATCATGTAAGTGCTAAGAATTGATATGATCAGCCGACTGATTGTCTAGGTTTATTCTATACCCAGAGGTTAGGAATTGCATTCATTGAATGTTCCTATTTATATTTTTTGTATAGTTATTTCTTAAGTTTTTTTTTTTTTTTGTAAACAGTCCTATTGAATATAAATAATTTTTAAACAGATCTATTTAACCCATAGATGGGACCCTAATAGGTACTACCACTCCAAATAAGTGTGAACCTGGGAGTAATGGCAACGAAAGAGGTGACTTCACACTCCTTCAATCTTCAGAACTGGAGCCTCACCAACGGCTAACTCAGCCCGCCCCTTTTTTGTGGGTGGTCTTACTCCTCTATAAGGAAATACAGTCCAACAGTTGCAATGGATCTTTGAAACTTGTAAGCCACAAAACATAAATAAATTCACATTCCACAAGAAAGACATACTCAAGACACTATTATGGACTCAGTCAGAAAACTTGCGTATAATCTAATAGGTAAAGAGATAGTGTAGCTATAGCAGCTTTATCACATGGACAGTATTTAACACTGAAGATAGCATGATTTTACAGGCCTAAAAAGATAATGCACTATTTCTGTGATAGCAAATGCTTAGGTTTTTCTTGAGCCACACAAGCAAGGGTATGTTTTGGTTTCTTTGTTTAATGGCATTAATTAATAATCCTTAGTAAACAATTAAAAAAAAAATGTAAAAAGTCATTGGGGGTGGCCTAATGTTGGTATCAGTCAGATCAGTGAGGGAGTCTATCTCCTTTTCAATAGCACTAGACCAAGGAGATTGTTTCAGCATCTAAGGCAATGCCATACCTACATCAGCTCCACACTTTACTGCACAGATTCCTGTGCTACTCATAACTGAGTTGGTGAGGGTTGTATCAAACCTTGTGGTTACTAGTCGGACGCCCTACCAACTGAGCTAAACTGGCCAGCTTCATATAATTATTCCTAATACAAATAATTTACTGTTATGCATAAGATCTATTTGCCCCATAACAGGTATTCCTACTCCAGGTCAGAGTGATCCTGGGAGTAATGGCAATGAAGGGGTAACCTACACTCTTCAGATCTCTAGAACTGGAACCTCATCATCAAATGCAGTTTAGTATCATACCCAGGATTTCTCCCTTTTTCGACGAGGGGAAAAAAACAGAAAAAATAAAGAAATTTACCTGAGAACCTTTCTAGATTTTTAAGACGTTGCTTCTGGTGCATGTCGGCATGAAGAGACAATGGTTGGCATTGTAACAAAGTAAAAATGGAGATCAAACGACGTACACAGTCCTTACTGTTACAAAACACCAGTGTTCGACCAGGGTAACGACTGAGGAAGTAGTACAAGTACAAATCCTGAAAATTAAAAAAAAAAAAAGTAGAAATGTTTGAATCCTCTTTATAAGCAGATTTTCTAAAACTAAATTTTGAAATTAATTGAATATATTTAAAAAAAAAAAAAAAAATAAAAAGTAGGATAAATATTTTAAATAAAATTTGAAGATAACCCACATAAAATATATTAACTCTTAACATCCTGTTGAAAATTTTCTAAGTCCTATAAGGATTTATCAAAAAATGGCCTTTTCATCTAAAGTTACCTGTTATTTCCCATAAATTAAAGACTTCTAAATATGTTTAATATTACATTTAAACAAGGCTATCATTTGGGGTAGATTAGGAAAATGAATGTGACTTCCAGCCAGGTGGAATGAGGCAGTATAGGATGTTAAGTGTTAAGGTGCTCAGAAAGTAATTACATTTTACCAGAGAGGATAAAAGAAAAAAAAAAAAGAAAGAAAAAAAAAAACAATCTTAAACCAGTAACCTGGTTTGGTTGTTGGGATTGCTACTCAATATAGCATGTTTTGGGCAAATCAGCACCCATATGATAAAAAGAGTTGGGGGTTTCCATAAGGGTAATAGGGTTGGGGAAATCATATAGGTGCTAGGGTTTGACCAGCTGATTGATCGGAGGGGGTCTCTCCGACCGCCCGTCTAGCCTAAGTAAAGGTTAGTGGAGTGTTGCATGTCATATACTACTCAGCCACCTGGTTCCATACTTAAGTATCACAGGTTGCCACCCATGGCCAACAGGTGGCCCCATTGGGGGAGTATAGAAGGGGGGGGAATATATGGGGGGAAATAGATATTCGAATCAAGAAGTTCCTGCTGAGGGGGGACCAAAAACAAGCGAGTTCACCGTCTTCTCACAAGCCAGACTTTCTTTTGATCAACACATTCTTCGTCTTCGTCTAGCAGCTGGAAAATCCGTCGTCGTAGTCGAAATAATCTTTAACAGTTCAAAATCGCAATTCCTATTTAGTTTTGTTTCTCTTGGACTAAAATCCATTTCTTTAATGGGTCGTTCGCAAAGCGCTTCGTCATCGCGACTGCTTCTGCTGACTGTCCAGCGCTCGACTCACTTGTTATTTATGGATATATTTACCCAAACATCCGGGCACATCAGTCGAACATCGTGTCCGTCCAGTGCCCAAATCGCATTTGTTTTGCATGCAGGAGGACGCGAGTTCGATCCCGGCAGGCAAGACAATGTCTTGCTCTTTTTCCTTTCTCGTTCTCCGTCACAGGCAGTCTTAACCCTTTGCAGAGGTGCAGTCAGTGTATTCTAATGCCCCAGCCAACAGGGCTTCAATAATCTTGTGAATTATAAGAACCAATAGCAAAATGCTTACTAACCTTCTCATCATGTTCACAGTATATTTTGGCTTCTGACAAATTTTCTGCTGTTCGTGTCTTTACAGTGAGGTCAATTTTCTTGGCATTCTTCTTGATTCCCATTTTTTCAACCAACACATCTGTAAAAGAGTTAATAGAGTAAAAACATAAACTATAATACAAATGCTACCACTCTGAGTCAGAGTGGACCTGGGAGTAATGGCAATGTCAGTGTATTCTAAGGACTGCCAAAAGGGGCAAATAAAGTTAATAGGTTAAAACTGAAATGTAATACACACAAAAAGTTAAAATCAAGTCTAAAAATGAACAAATATAGAGACAACAATATATATATATATTAGAAATAGTTGGTTGGATTTTACGGCATGTCAACCCTTGATGGGTTATTATATGCCATAGATGTTTTGTTTTATTCCTTCTTGATGAGTATTCTAAATTTTTCTTTAAAACTCAATTTAAAAAAAAATTACATTCTTTAAAACTCATTTTTTCTATTTAGGCCATAGATAGGAACCTAATAGGTACTACCACTTCAGGTCCAAGTGGACCTGGGAGTAATGGCAATGAAAGGGTACTCCACACTCCCCTGAACAACAAAACTGGAACTTCACAATTAGATGCAGTTTAATATCATACTCAAAACACTAATAGAAATGGACTCACTCAGATAACTTACGTATAATCTTACTAGCTACACACCTCATCAAAGAAAAAAAAAAAAAAAAAAAAAAAAAAAGAACTCCTACTACCAATTTAAACATTCCTACTAGCACCAGCAATTGACCACCCCTCCCCTATTCACAACCTTCGAACTTATCAATATGAAAATATCCACTGTTGAAGCAAGAACTCAATCCAACATCCTGAAGAAGGTCTAACAGACCGAAACATTATAACGTCAACATCACTACCAACAATAAACATCCATCTTGTACAACATCCCATGTTTGTCTAACTTTATCTACATAATCTAATAGGTAAAGAGGTAGTGTAGCTATAGCAGCTTTATCACATGGGCATTATTTAACACTGAAGATAGGATAATTTTACAGGCCTAAAAGATAATGCACTATTTCTGTGATAGCAAATGCTTAGGTTTTTCTTGAGTCACACAAGCAAGGGTATGTTTTGGTTTCTTTGTTTAATGGCATTAATTAATAATCTTTAGTAAACAATTATAAAAAAAAAGTCGACAGAGCGGCCTAAAGTCAGTATCTCAGTGAGAGAGTCTATCCCTTTTTCAATAGCGCTAGACCAAGAAGATTGTTTTGAAGTCTGAGGTGGAGCGCCACCATTCACCTCACAGATCCCTGTGCTACTTATTTGCTGAGTTGGCTAGGGCTGGTATCGAACCAGGAACCTTGTGGTCCTAGTTGACACTCTACCAAACTGAGATAAACTGGCCATAGCTTCATATAATTATTCCTAATACAAATAATTTACTGTTTTATGGCATCAAGTATTCCAATTGAATATGCATAAGATCTATTTGCCCCATAGATAGAACCCTAACAGGTATTGCTACTCCAGGTCAGAGTGAACCTGGGAGTAATGGCAATGAAGGGGTAACCTACATTCTCCAGATCTCTAGAACTGGAACCTCACCATCAGATGCAGTTTAGTATCATACCCAGGATTTCTCCCTTTTTTTTGAGGGGGGAAGGTTCTTACCACTCCTGCAGGGAATACAGCATATTCTAGGCCCCACTGACAGGGTGTAGAGGAACTACATGATATTAGTTAATTGTCTCTAATTTTTTGGCACTTTAGTTTTGTATATATAAAATCTTTTTTCTTTCTGGGTGTTGGCCTTTACACCAAGTTTTATGCTCTCCTTGTGCTTAATACACTAAACGCCAGATGAATGGGTTGATTTTTCATTTTATTTCTTTCTATTCAGAGATACTTTTTATTGGGGGTGGGGAGTTTGAGTATATAAAAATAGGTGAAGATAATTTTTTAATAGTTTCCATGGTAAATAACACTGGTAACACGATTTTTGTTGAATTAGATCTGACACTTGTTTTTGACTATTTTATGACTACTGAATCCAAAAATGCCGCCAGTTTTTCTATATCATGTCAACTTTTTGAGCTACGGGATACTCTTGATTTTCCCCAAAAACCGTAAAAATACACCATCTAACAAATTTTTGCTTATTTTATGGAAGGTCTTAAAAGTGTGTATATATAATGAGACATAATAAAACACTAGATCTGATACTTTTTTTTTGACAAACTTTTGGACTCTGAATTAAAAAAATTCCCCTTTTTTTTCTCTATTACATTAACTTTTTAAGTAACAGGATACCCTCACTTGGTCTCAAAAAACATTAAAATACTGTGTGGGACAAATTTGATTATTTTATAGAATTTAAAAAAAATTTACAATGGAAAATGATGAAAAAATTGCTTGACTGTTTGTACAAATTCATCTTGTTCTTACAAAAGATATTGTTACTGTAAGTCAAATTGTGTACAAGTAGTTAAGGTAAAAATGTACACAGTTTTTTTGTAGAGTGTTCAATATGTGACAATTCCTTTATGCTCCATAGTCAGTCAGCATATTTACATCCCATATATTTTGATACCATTCTTCCATGAATTCCAAATTTTGGTGGAATCATTTATCTTGCTCATAGCTGACCATATCAAGGTTTTTCAAGAAGTTAGCAAGATGACTGCCCATGCGCAGTAGTGTTTAACATGTTTTAACATGAAAATATCATAAAATGTGTTCTTAATAACAATTAAGTTCATTTCAAATAATGCACAAGCACAATTAAGAACACATTTTATGATACTTTCCTTGCTAAAACATTCAGTTGTATTGATTCAAACAAATTTGTATTTTCAGTGTAGATTTACAGTGAAATGAAAACGGTCGACCAAAACAGATGACTTCTCAAAGTGAAAGAAATAAGGGGAGGTTATTCTCATTTATGTAGCTAATGTTCAGATTACCACAGAAGTCTCTTACTGTCCGATTTATTAATTGATTGATTTTAATAGCATTTTAATCTGTCTAAGGTTATTTTATGCCAGGGGTTAGGGAATCCCGATCATTGCATGTTCATATTTACATTTTTGTTTAGTAGTTCCTTAAGAGTTTTTTTTTGTAAAAAAAAGGTGCGCCCTGGTCTCCTGCCTCATAAATTGCTACCCGGTGACTATTAAAATAACGACCCCAGCTACGGTGTTACTTGAAAGAAAACAACCAAATTTACTTGTAGAAAATATCTATCTATTTATCTCCATTTGTTCATATCTATCTATATTATTTTGTTTGTTTATCTATCTATCTATCTCTATCTCAGTCTATTCCTAACTATATATCCATCTTCATATCTAAACAAGGATTACGACAAATTACGATAAATAAACAAAAATTACGACAAATCACGATAAATAAACAAAAATTATGACAAAAAGAGACCCACCCCTAAAATACATTTAACGCCCTAAGTTGGTTGTTTTCTTTCAAGTAACACCGTAGCTGGGGTCGTTATTTTAATAGTCACCAGGTAGCAATTTTTGAGGCAGGAGACCGGGATGCACTTCCTCATAAATTTTTTTTTTTTTGCACATGGCCCTACAGATAATTTTTAAATGCATGTATTTGACCCATAATTGGGATCCTAACGAGTACACTCGTTATTCCAGGTCAGAGTGGAACTGGGAGTAATGGTAATGAAGGAGTAATCCACACTTCCCAGGTCACCAGAATTGGAACTTTACCATCAAATGCAGTTTTAAGGCCTTACATTGGCCAAGAAATTTAATTCTATTTACATCAACAAATCAGTCAATGTTTTAAGCATAAAGATTAAGAATGAAATCAATCATAGCAGATCATGTAGACATTCTGAACTGACAGAAATAGTGATGCTTGATTTTGGGGTGGGATAGGCTCAATCTATCTATTGATAATTAACATTTCAGAATTTTAAAAGATAGATAGACTAATCATAACACCACATGAGGTTCCATGTAGTATTATCTGGCTTATTCGCACTATTGTCCTCATCTTCATTGTTATCTGTACAACGTTTCGGCTGATGTGCTTTCCGGCCTTCTTCAGGTATTTCTTGTTGGATTCGGGAACTTTCTTGGATTTGGGAAAGTTCTTGTCGTAATCATTCCCGAGTTCAAAAAGAAGGTTCCCGAGTCCGACAAAAAATACCTGAAGAAGGCCGTAAAATGTTTTGGCTGATGTGCCCTCTGGCCTTCTTTAGGTATTTCTTGTTGGATTCGGGAACTTTCTCGGATTTGGGAATGTTCTTGTCGTAATCATTCCCGAGTTCAAAAAGAAGGTTCCTGAGTCCGACAAGAAATACCTGAAGAAGGCCGGATGGCACATTGGCCGAAATGTTGTACAGATAACAATGAAGATGAGGACAATAATCCAAATAACACTAATTATCAAGCCTCATCTAAAAATTCAGAGAAATAGGTGCCATGTAGTTATTTACTAAAATTAGTTTAGTTCAAGGTTAGATCTATGGGGCACCCAGTGAGAATTAAACTCATTAACAATGATATGCTAGCCTCACTCTCGAACACTTACACCACCTGCAGTTGAAAGGTTATGGTCAATAAGTCTCTGCCCTTCTGCTATTATTTTCCAAGAGAAAAATAAGAACATTTCCGGGGAAAATAGGGTGGAGATTTCTCTATATAGTAGTATAGTATTTAAAAGAAAAACTTTCAGAGTATACAACTTACAAAGGGTAAAGAAGTCATTAACAATTATTAGGTGGCAATTAAGCTACTTACACCCAAATCATAAAAATTATTATACAAAAAAAAAAAAAAAAAAAAAAAATAAGCAGAAAACAATCGTAGTAATTAAAACTTAAGAATTCAAAATTTCAGGATTGCGGGTCCTGATTCAGCCCAGAAGGTTTTAAATTTGCTCACAGACTCAGCCCAATTCCAAAATGGTATGATATGTTAAACTATGTCCTCTAAGAGCAAAGCTGAAAAATGTATTATTTATTATTAGAGATTATATTGTACAGTAAATTGAAAATGTCTACTCACTTAATTTCCCATCAACTGTTAGTTGCTGCTTATCAAATTTTTTCTTTGTCTTTCGTTGTGGACCGGAATGGGTTAACGTCAAAGTTGCAGAAAAAACAAATGTCTGTCTTTTCTTTTTAATATCTTCATTTTGCCTAAAAAAAAATTCAAAAAATATTATACAATGTGGTTTGACTTAAAGGAAGAATAAAAAATAAAATGTTACTTCCTCATGAGAGGAGGGGAAGTGCCACTGTGAAAAATTACTTTGTGAACACCCCTGAATAGAAAAATAACAGAGTAAGATGGAACTCAGTGAGACATCTCCAGTCAGTGGAGAAGGACGATATGACCTGACATGAGAAAGAGAAAGAACAAGATAAATGATAGAAGTAAGAAGAACATAATTCTTTGCCTACTTAAAACCGCTCACAGCAGCTCTTTCACCACTGCGATCTGACTGCAATCCGCTGGCAGTGGCTCTTGCATGTGTCACTTCTTTATAGTGAAAAATTACTTTGTGAACACCCCTGAATAGAATGAGTTCCATGGTGAATAGATAGTGAACTTTGAAATATCCCATCATACAGGTAAAAAATACCAGGGAAATTTGGTAGGCAAACAGTTAAGATGACTATGTTACATATTTCAATTTAATGCCATCCCAGCGACAACAGTGACCATGCATCATTCTCCAATATAGGCAGTGTTTGAGATACACCTGTGCTACTAAACAGTGCAGGGTAGCATCATCAGTTATGTTATTATTACCTGGTTCATTGGAGTGTTTCGGGTCTTTCAACATAATACCCCCCAGCGCCAGTTAGACCCCATTAGAGATGATCAAACCCTGTTAACAGAACAAATGGCTTTAAATAGAATTTTGCCAACGCAGACCTCGGCCTGTGTAGATTTGGTTGGTCAATGCTAAAGCCAATCAGTGTTCAGAGTTGGTATTGAAAACATGTTTGCGTGGCTCAGACCTCTTCTTTTAAAAAAATAATTATTGGCATGGCTGGGAAAGTGACTATGCTATGTGGACTATTTATCCATATGGTCACTCAAGAAATAAACAATAATAATAAGAAGAAAAAAAAAAAAAAAAGAAAAAAGAAAAAAAAAAAAAAAAAAAAGAAAAAAAAGAAAAAAGAAAAGAAAGAAAGAAAGAAAGAAAAAAAAAAGAAAAAAAGAAAAAAGAAAGAAAGAAGAAAGAAAAAAAAAAAGAAAAGAAAGAAAAAAGAAAAAGAAAAAAAAAAAAGAAGAAAGAAAAAAAAAAAGAAGAAAGAAAAGAAAAGAGAAAAGAAAAAAAAAAAAGAAAGAAAGAAAAAGAAAAAAAAAGAAAGAAAGAAAAAAGAGAAAGAAAAAAAAAAAAAGAAAGAAGAAAAAAAGAAAGAAAAGAAAAAAAAAAAAAGAAGAGAAAAGAAAAAGAAAGAAAAGAAAAAAGAAGAGAAAAAAAAAAGAAAGAAAGAAAGAAAGAAAAGAAAAGAAGAAAGAAAGAAAAAAAAGAAAAAGAAAAGAAGAAAGAAAGAAAAAGAAAGAAAAAAAAAGAAAAAAGAAAAAAAAAAAAAAAAAGAAGAAAAAGAAGAAAAAAAAGAAGAAGAAAACTTACCCATCCAAATATTCAAGGAGTTTGTGAAGTTCCTCAAAATGTCCTCTTTCGATCATTCGATCAGCTTCATCTATGACCAGATACTTAATTTGACCAACTGTAGAAACATGTGGGTTCGACTGAGGAGATGAAACATAAATATGTAATACATTCAGCTTAATAATGAAAACAATAAATACATTTATTTTTTTTCGGTGGGGGTAAGACAATTATATATCTAATAGATATAGAATATACTATTTTTCCTTTTGAAGTTGAAAACTGCAGTTATCTGTTCTCAATATCCCCAACACACACCAAACATTTACAAATTGCAAAAATGCATTCATTTATAACAATTTATATCATGAATAACATTTTTTTTGTTGTTATTTCACCTTCCATACAAATCTTATACCATGTTTTTAGAAAATAATATTCATTCATAAATTTACTTGACCAAATGTGCTGTATATGACAATTATAGACATATAAACATATCACATTATTGAAGGAAAGGAAAAGGAAAAGGAAGAAGAAGGAAAAAAAAAGGAAAAAAAAAAAAGAAAAGAAAAAAGAAAAGGAAAGTAAGAAAGAAAGGAAAGAAAAAAAAAAGGATGAAAAGAAAGGATAGAAAAAAGGAAAGAAGAAAGAAAGGAAAAGAAAAAAGGAAGAAGAAAGAAAGGAAAGAAAGGAAAGAAGAAAGAAAGGAAAAAAAGGAAAAGAAGAAATAAAGGAAAGAAAAAAGGAAAGAAGAAAAAGGAAAGAAAGAAAGGAAGGAAAGAAAGGAAGAAAAAGAAAAAGGAAAGAAAAAAAGAAAGAAAAAAAAAAAAAAGGAAAGAAAGAAAAAAAGAAAAAAAGGGAAAGAAAGAAAAGAAAAAAAAAGGAAAGAAAGTAAAAAGAAAAAAAAGGAAAGAAAGTAAAAAGGAAAAAAAAGGAAAGAAAGTAAAAAGGAAAAAAAAGAGGAAAAAAATGAAACAAAAACAAAAAAAAAAAGAAAAGAATATTTACATTTTCATAAAGTTCCCAGAATCGTCCTGGGGTTGCAACAATTATTTCTGGTTTTCTTTTCAAAATTCTTTCCTGTTTCTGCTCTGACATTCCACCAACAATTGCCACAACCTGTGAAAAGGAAATAAATAAACAATATAAATTTCAGTAAAGACTTTTTATAGAAGTTCCTTTTATTCAAGGTGGTGCAAGAGTTACTTATGATTTTTAAAATTGTACAACTTGAATAAGAAAAAAAAAAAAAAAAAATCCAGAAATTTTTATTTTATTTATTTTGACACTTGTAAATTATTTTGAACTAATTGTGGATTATCATGATCATCAGGATGGGCTAGCAGCACAGATATCTCTCGTTAACTGTTTCTATTAGTCATTTCCCCCAGGAGGTCCTCTGTGCAGCATCCAGAATCTGCACAAAGCTGATCTATGTAGGTACTTGCTGGACAGCCCACGTGCAGGTTTCCACAGGAAAACGTCACTTATGAGTTTGTCCTTGCTTCTCTAACAGTGCTTACCATGTTTGTTTTACTTGGATAGTTTGTGTGATAGGGAAAATTGTCAGTAAAGTTGCTTTCATGTGGGGTGCTGTTTCCACGATTTGTATAAGAGGTAATCTGAACATTAGCTACATAAATGAGAGTAATCTCCCCTCGTTTGTTTCACTTTGAGGAAGTTGCCTGTTTTGGTCTGCCATTTTCATTTCACCGTAAATCTATACTGAAAATACGAATTTGTTTGAATCAATACAACTTCATGTTCCAACACGAAAATATCATAAAATGTGTTCTTAATTGTGCATGCGCATTATTTGAAATGAAATTAATTGTTATTAAGAACACTTGATATTTTCGTGTTAAAACATGCAGTTGTATTAATTTGAACAAATTCGTATTTTCAGTGTAGATTTACGGTGAAATGAAAAATGGCCAACCAAAACCGGCTTCCTCAAAGTAAAACAAACAAAGGGAAATTACTCTCATTTAATTTATGTAACTAATGTTTCAGATTACCAAAAGTTATTTATTTTAAAAAACAGTAAGTGACTTTTATGCCATCCTATACAGAAGATGGATCTGAACTCCCCCCGCCCCCAATAAAAGAACCACTGACAGAGACACAGAGAGAAAAATCACATATTTGAATGTTATGTTTTTACATACAAATAAAATACGGAGCACTGTATGAAAATGCAGTACCAGGTTGTTGGAAATTAACAAGGTTTTTATTTTACAGAGGGTAGAGAAATGTTCTACCCTAAAAGTGACTTAAGAGCTCAACTTGTGTGTGCCAATCCATGAGTCTTTTGGCGGAAAACCCATTTCTGGTCCGAGCTGCCACAACGCATCTGTCATGGGAAGCAACAATTCCCAACAGTTCAAGGGAAGCAACTCTAGAATTTCGTTAGGATAGATCTAACAATGTCTATGTGATGATTCTTTAAGAAACTAAATAGTAAAATTACATCTATTTATTTGCAGGCGTACTTAGTGTAATGGTTAGCATCGGTAAACGGAATTGGTGACCAGAATTCAAATAATGGATGAGGGGGTTGGTAAATACAAAGAGTGACACACAGAGGTAGCACACTTTCTCTTCAGTTTCTTTCTAATCTCCATTATAATAAGATGTATAGAACATTATTCCTCACCTTTATATCAGTATACTGAGCAGCCTTCAAAAGATGGTTTTTTGATTTGTATGGCTAACTCATAGTTGGCGCCAATATCAAAGCTTGCAAACTATCTGCCGAGGAACACAAGGTTTTGGGTTTGATACCGGTCTTCACCAACTCAAAAGTTCAAACCTGTATGGTGATGTGGGGCATTAGGTATGGTGCTCCACTTCAGACGCAAAACCAATCTCCCTGGTCTAGCACTAGAGAAAAGGTGACTTCCCCAATAGCATGTTTTCTTCCCCTTTTTCCTCACTATCAAAACAGAATGGTCCATTATCTATCTGCGGTGATGACAGGGCATGACACACAGAGGTACAAGCATGTTAATATATACAGATTATTCCTTACCTTTATGTCAGTATACTGAGTAGCCTTCAAGAGATGGTTCTTAACTTGTATGACTAACTCATGAGCTGGCGCCAATACCAAAGCTTGCAGACCATCTGCCTAGGAATACACAAAGTTCTGGGTTTGATACTGGCCCTGTCCAACTCAAAAAGTATATCCGAGGTGACAACAGGGTTTTTTTTTTTTGGTTTTTTTTTTTACGGCATATCAAATTCAGTGGGTCTTTTAATGCCGATAAAGTTTTGAAATAAAATCATTCTTAATGGACAACTCAATTTTTTTAATAAATACATTTTTCTATTCAACCTAAAAGTACTACCACTCCGTGACGACAGTGCACAACACACAGAGGTACAAGCATGTTAACTCTTAACATCCTGTTGAGAATTTTCTAAGTCCAGAGCATTCCTATAAGGATATATGAAAAAATGGCTAAAAATGACCTTTGCATCTAAAGTTACCTGTTATTTCCCTTAAACCAAAGACTTATAAATATGTTTAATATTATATTTAAACAAAGGCTATTGTTGGGGTAGGATTAGGAAAAGGAATGAGACTTCCGGCCTGGTGGAATGAGGTGGTATAGGACTTTAAGAGTTAATAGAAGATCATTCCTTACCTTTATGTCAGTATACTGAGCAGCCTTCAAGAGATGGTTCTTGACTTGTATGGCTAACTCACGAGTTGGCGCCAATATCAAAGCTTGCAGACCATCGGTTTTTAGCTGCTTCTCTTCTTGTTTTGGCATCACAGCTTCCATTTCTTCATCACTTATTTCATCCTCAAGAACTTCTTTTATGATCAGTTCCTCTTCTTCACCATCACCATCATCATCATTCTCATCATCTAATGTGGGATATAATGACTTCTGTCTTTCACTATCATCATTTGCAATACCATTTTGCTCTGATAACTTCCGAGCTTCCTTTTTGGAGAATGTGGTGGAGAATTGGAATGCCAAAGGCTAATGTTTTTCCGCTGCCTAGGAGGGTAAGAAAATAGTCATTAAAAAATTTTTTTTTTTCTTAGAAATCAAGCACACAAGCCCAACACAACCATATTTACCTTCGAACGGGATCGGCAAATTAGATTGTTCATAAAGAGAATAAACCATAATATATTCATACTAGCTAAAGTACACGGTCCTGACCGGACTAAAATGAATTTGGTCACCAGGGGTGAATGAAGAAAGTGTGAGAACGTTAGTTCGAAGAGCGACCGCACCCACACCGGCTTAAGAAGGAAAAATAATCTTGACACACACTAAATCATTGAGATTGTAATATCTTCAGGATTCTGATTTTTCTGTTTTATAGATTTAAACCTATATCTTAAGCTCATTATTATACACAACTTGAACAGACACCCTACTATCGATTTGCAACACCTATAATTTCGTTTGTTAGTTGTCTACTTTTCTGTTACATGACAACAATTTCACCTTTAGTTCTCAAAATTGCATGTTGCAGGTTTTAACACAGCACCCGACTGGAATCGAAAAATTTAATTCTTCCGTATTGCAATATCATTTTTGCTAAAACCTCAAAAACGATAGTATTATAGGGACCCCACCTTGACAGTTTAGGCCATCTTGAATAAACGGAATTTTGTTATTATTTATATTAATTGATTTTTCATAGATTTAAAAAAACTCTTATCGCTAACTCTGTTTTAGTCGTTAATTTCAGCTTGATTTACAGTGCAAAATCCGAAAACAAATTGTTTTCAATCCATAATTTCATTCTTCTTCCGTAAGCCCTGAAACACATTAAAGTCTAAAAATCCCCCACAGGGTTATTTAATGTTCTTTTTCCTTCCCAAATAGGAAAACAATTTTTTTTAAAGAAAAATATTAATTTTCTGAGTCTCATCAGGTTACAATACAGGGGGGGCCGGGCGAATACTAAATTTCACAGCCGGTATGGTGTACCTTAAGCTCATTTTAAAAACATTTGTTTCAAAACGTTTGGAATGGACTGATTATTGAGACTCCCCCCCCCCATTCTATTTTTTTCCTTCAGTTGATTATTATCGATTACACACCAATCTATCAGATTGAACAAAAAAATTCTTAAAAGTTCTTTATTATTTGAGATTCACGGGTGCCATTCCCATCGTATAAGTTTATAGTAATTAGATCCCCCATATCGGAACGTTGAACGGAAACCCAAATTATTTATTTATTTTCCATTAAACTACCCCCCCATAACCCTAACCCCTTACCCCCATCTGTCAAAAATTAAGTTTCGAATACACCATTCCACTCACATAACCATCTACCACATACTCATTCATACAAAAGCCTCTACAAACTCGCCTACCCTAATGAACTCTCACACACACTCCTACACCATCACCACCTTTCTACAGAAAATCTGAAAACTTAATCATCTCTCCT